>BCII01000017.1:918-645479 GCA_001972285.1 Erythrobasidium hasegawianum
AYGGCRRSAGWCKTGCGTCTTGTCTACGGAAAGTTCATCGAAGTCTGGAGACAGCGAGAAGCTGCTCTCACTAGCTCCAAGTTGACCAGTCTCCTCCTAAGCAACGCTTCACATGAAGGTGAGCGACATTTACTTCTCTTCTGCTGATGTATGCTAATTTTTACATTTTCGCGCACAATAGTTCGTACACCGCTCAATCATATCATCAACTACCTAGAAATGGCTCTCGAAGGCCCTCTCGATGACGATACTCGAGAATCGCTTGTCCGCTCACACTCAGCTTCTCGCGCTCTGGTCCATGTTATCAACGATCTGCTTGATCTCACAAGAACCGAAAGCGGACAACAGTTTTTCTTACAGGATCCTCTAGACCTGAGCGAAACAATCCAGGAAGCAGCCTCCATGCATCGCCTGGAAGCTGAAAGGCGAGGAATAGCTTTCGAAATCTTCGAGAACCCCTCTGGTACTCCTCAAATACTGCTTGGCGACAGAGGCAAGATCCGTCAAATCATTGCCAACGTGACTGCAAACGCGGTTAAGCATACCGAAGAAGGCAAAGTGACGATAGAGTGGGGCGAACTTCCAAAAGATATAGAAGACCCCGGCGAGGCTTCCCATGATACAATCAAGATCGGTATTGCCATCAGCGATACTGGTGTGGGCATTCCCGAAGATCAGCTTGAGGAGATGTTCAGAACATTCGAGCAAGTTGAGATGGAAACCGACATGCCATCACCGAAAGGAGGAGGTCATCTGGGATTGGGACTAGCTGTAGTAGCTCGCATAGTTTCACAGCTTGGCGGCCAGCTTCGAGTTGAATCTAAGGTCGGCACAGGATCCAAGTTTACATTCGTACTTCACTTCCGCCTACCCGGACCCGAACAAAATCTTCCACCTCGTCGACCCTCAGTAGATTCCGCTCGCGAGTCACGAGCGCAGGAAGCGCATGAAAAGCGCTTATCGGGCGACTCTGCACCGCAGGAAGGGCGTCGCTCAGTCGAGAAGTCAACCAGTAGCGGGGCAGAGAGCTATAAATCCACTTCCATCTCCATTAGATCCAAGCATAGCGAGATTGACTCACTCGTGGAAGCGATCTCATCGGCGCCAGGAAGTCAGCAAAGTATCACCGGGCGACCAAGTTCTTTCGAGAGCCAAACACGTCCTGGACAAATCAGCGTACAGGATGCCAGAACACCCCTTCGTAGTATTCGCATGGAGCAGGGTGAAACCGATACACCTCAACATTCGGGCGATGCTGCAGAAGCTCAAAAGTCGTACGGCGCTCGACCTGTAATGGGAAGGCGGCGGACATCCATGAGAAACGCCGCTGCAGGAGCCGGACCACAGCTGCCCAATCGTTCGCGCACACTTTCTTTCGATCAGCCTTCAAGCTCGCCAAAGCAGTCTTCTACGCCGAGCTCACCAAGGAAGCCCTTGCGAGTAATGATAGTCGAGGACGATGCCATCAACCGTGCTATACTATACAAGAAGCTTATCAAGGATTTCAGCTTCACTGTCAAGCAGACCGTGCACGGCGAGGAAGCGGTCCGCTTATACGAGAAGGACCAAGATTTCGATCTGATCTTAATGGATCTCCAGTATGTTCAGACAACTGTGTATTGCTCACTCCAAGCTGACGAGGCTCTCCTGCTAGGATGCCCATTTGCGATGGTTTCACAGCATCACGTCGTATACGCGACTTCGGCCAAGCGCAAGGCCCATCCTTCGACCGGCACCCTGTCACTGGAGGCCACGTCCCAGTCTTTGCAGTCTCGGCATCGTTACAGGAGAACCAGAGGCAGCAATTGCTCGACTGTGGCTTCTCAGGTTTCATCCTTAAACCGCTCGACTTCTCGCGCTTAGGCGATCTCATGCAGGGGACATCGAGCCCAGAAGCTCGAGATGCTTGTCAATACATCCCTGGCCGGTGGGAAAAGGGAGGCTGGCTTCTCAGCAGCGATAGCGAGAAGCACAACACTCAGTCTCCCAGGCCGACTTGAGGTCTCTTCTTCAACATATCAATCAACAAATCCCTGCATACCTCCTTATCCTGCATCCATCGAGCTGTCGCTGCTTTCGCACGCGCATGCATCGTCCTACACCCTTACTCTCACATATAAAGCCGACCCTAAGTGACAACAAATCCATCTGTATATCGGCACGACCGTAACGCTATACGTGAGCTGTCGCAAGGAATATGTATCTTCAAGGTCTCACAGTAGAATGTACAAATAGCTGTAGAGAGGTTATTTGGGCAGGGTTGCTAGCAGACTGAATAGCACTTGTATTTATAACAGCTCTTATTAGACAGAATTCTTAGCATGCACTCATACAAGTAGTGTCGATTTCTCAACTCGCTGCTTGACTCAGGACTTGCATCTGGACAATCTACGAAACTCGGCAAAATGGTCAGCATTCTGGCAAGACCTTGCGTTAGGAAGACTCCTGCTCGGATTCTGTACCGCTCCTTGACTTCCTTCTCAAGTCTGCGCTCTCCCGACAAGAGCAAGTACATCCTGGATGAACAAGACGCCGTTTTCCCCAAAGGCTTCAGGGCTGCCGTACGTCGACCTACGCATAGTCACTTGTATGCGGTGATCCTAAGAAAATAACATTCACGACAGGCGACGCATTGTGGGATCAAGAAAGTAGCGGGCGCTCTTGACCTGGCTTTGGTCACATCTGTGACCGAGAGGCCAGCTTCTGCTGCCGCATGCTTCACCAAGAATGTCTTCCAAGCTGCTCCTGTTCAAGTATCGCGTTCCGTTCTATTGGAAAATGGTGGTCGCGCAAGAAGTCTGGTTGTCAACTCTGGATGCGCAAATGCTGTGACTGGCAAGCAGGGTCTAGAGGATGCTTGGACCATGTCACAGAGCATAGACAAGCTGGCCAACGGCGGTGGTACTTTGGTTATGTCGACTGGAGTCATCGGCCAGAATCTTCCTATGCAGAAGATCAATGCAGGCATACAGTCTTTGCCAGAGAAGCTATCCGACTCTTTCAGTGCTTGGAACGACACTGCTCGGGCTTTCATGACTACGGATACCTTTCCCAAGCTTCGGACACGCGAGTTTACGTTAGGCGGACAAGAAGTGCGGATCGCAGGCATAGATAAAGGCGCCGGAATGATTCATCCTCGGATGGGACCACCTCATGCAACTCTTCTAGGCCTCATTGCGACGGACGCGTCTATAGAACCAAAGGCACTTCAGTCGGCCTTGACTCATGCGATAGACAGGAGTTTCAACTCGATTTCAGTTGATGGCGATATGAGCACCAACGATACAGTTATCGCTCTTGCGAACGGTGCAAGCGGAGCCAAGATGATTGGCAGCGAGGATTCAGCAGACTGGCAGGCGTTCAGAGACGAGTTGACCGACTTTGCGGTGGAACTTGCTGGCCTCGTGGTTCGCGACGGAGAAGGAGCAACGAAGTTTGTCAAGATATCGGTACACGTATGCTAGCTTTCATTAGCTACGGGAGCTCCGCTAATCTCTTTGCATAACAGGCCTCTCCCTCATACACCGACGCTCATCACATCGCTTCAGTCATCGCTCGCTCTCCACTTGTCAAGACAGCTATCCACGGCGCTGATGCCAACTGGGGACGCATTCTATGTGCAGTTGGCTACTCGACACCTGCCAGCTTCCAGGTCGATCCTACTAAAGTCAGCGTCTCCTTCGTTCCAAGCGATGGAAGTGAGATTTTGAGAACGTTAGTACGGGGTGAGCCTCAACAAGTTGACGAAGCCCGTGCGAAGAAAATCCTGGATCTAGAAGACATCGAAATACGTGTTGATCTGGAACAAGGAAGCGAAAGCGCTGCCTACTATACATGCGATTTCAGCAAGGAATATATTACGATCAACGGAGATTATCGCTCTTGAAGAAGATTTAATCGCCCATCTGGGCCCAGATTTGCTGGAATCAGGAAAGATCTCCTACGCTACGGGACCCTATGAAGTATCGTGGACAGGCAGGCCGCTTGCTGGCAGCTTTTAATGCGGGTTGGGCGCGGGCTGCGTCGAGGACGGCAGTCTGCCGAGCAGATTAGCCTTGAACGGCTTCAGACATGCATGCTTGCATGGAGGCTTCGTCTCGATGCGTGACGACCGGACTTGCTGCGGGCAGTCCAATCTTGCGATCACTACAGCTAGTGTATTAATCGTCCTGTGCATTAGATCAGCATATGCGTATGTTGGCATAAACTAGCACTCCTCTTTCTCCCATTTCCTTGCTGTACTTCAGAACCGTCACTGATCTCATTGTAGATGTCGGCTTTGGTGGAGTCTCCTTCATCGTCCCAAGCTCGAGGCAGCGCGCACCGTGATATGTCCAAAACTGATTCTGGAACGAAAGGCCTCGAGATCTTCGGTAGCGGCCTTGGAGTTTCCGATGAGCATGCTTGTACGGCGGGAGAGCATCTCGTTCCAGATTTCCGGGACAGCAAATGGAGGTCTACTGTACGCGACGAGGATGGTTTCGAGGACCAAGGCTTGTCGTTGCCATCTAGCGACATAGTCTGGGTTCCAGAAAATTCAGATCTCTACTCTCCCAATGTAAAATTTGTCCTGCAAGAACCGTGAGCCTTTTACGTACATGGCCAGGTATGGCGACCCACCCCGTCGAATGAGAAGCCGTATATACCGAAGCATGTACCCTGTGTTGGATGGTCTGCCCTCGCATCATCTTTCGCGAGCTTCGTAACATCGACCCGGCGTTCTTTCTGTGAGGCTCTGTAGAGCACCCCAATCGCTCTTGCGTCAGTGTTGTTGGCCTGCGAAGACTAATACTACCTGACACTCACCGCACGGGCTCGTGCTGTGGTGTGGATGAGACTCTACCGCCCAAGCAATGATGACCAGCAAGAATGTCGGATGCTTGTCGTGCCATTCCGGTGGAAGCTGATGTCGTGTTCTTGTGTCGACAGGATCTAGAACCCATTGCGATAATGCGCTTCTCGCCCTATCTGACATGGCCATAACCTTGCTGCCTCCAGGCCCATTCCTAGTTCTCGCCGTCAGCATTTCAGGTGCTACACGAATGTAGCCTTACTTTATGACTATCGTTCCACCGCTCATTGCCTCCCAGCGCCGTGTCAAGCCGTGATATATTGTTTGTGCCTGTTCACGCGTAAGTACGGTATAACAGCTTCTACATGACTGAACCCATCACACTCACGTCACTCATGATCTCCGACGACATCTCAGCAGCGACCCTGCGCACGAAGCGTGCGACGTTTTTCTGGTGCGCCTCCGCTGCCTCTTTGGCCGTTCGGGCTCTCTCTGCGCGTTGTTCGCTCTTCTGTAGCATGGACATGATGTTGTCTCGAGTGTCTGCTGTCATCCATCACCCAATCAAGTCTTTCGTATCTTCCATTATCTCGCCGGTCTCCTCTGCATCTGCCTTGCAAGCTGAGTCGATGATGTCCATGACTGTGCGAAGTCTTCTGCCATAGCTTCTTGTATGAAGGATACTGAGCTTTGCGAGCGGCTGATTCTGCATATCGAGATCGGAAGCTTTGTCAGAGAACATCGAGTTTCGAACGCGGAGCTGGCGCCATCATCCTCGTACCTATAAAGCTCCTGAAACTAGTGTGTGCCATTCTTTGAGCTGTACTTGGTGACTCATCCAGTTGCATGCATAGATGACTGTAGACCTCGAAATCTGTCATGCTCGCGTATAGTAAGTTCCGAAGGATCCTTCTCTATCTTCGTTATTGCGCCCTCATTAGCCAATGCCATCAGGTTTCGCCAGTGAGTGTTGTGCTGTACTGCTTCAAATAATCGGAGGCAGTATTGGCTCTCCTCCCGAAGCGGAAGCCTACATCCAAGTATTAGTCTAATCCTGTTCAACATCATTCATTGACAGGTCACGCAGACCTGGTTCGAAGGCGGCATTTGTCCTGAGCACTTGCAGAGACGGCATTCCTTCGCCCGTGTTTCGCAAAGGCAATAAGGTCGGGTGACCTTCAGTTTTGATGTCGAGCTCCTTGGTGTAGCCGCGAACCTGAGGCCGATAGATGGTGTAGCAGCCCGCAAACCGGTTGCCTGCGTTCCGGTGTTAGTAGGATTCGCTCGTGTAGAGTAGATCGCGGTTGACATACAGAACGCCGCTCGTAATGTAATCATGAGAAGCCGAGTCGTTAGGAGATGTGGTAATCAGGTTTACCCAAACAGCTCCGCATCCGAGCAGCTGTGACGACGCACTGCTGAGTCCAAGGAGCACCTGATGTACACCATCGTTAGCATACATTGAAATACTAAAGGAAGACTGGGTTTAAAAACACCACTAGCCTTGTTAGTGATTGGTCTGCAAAGTCATATGAAGAATAATTGAGTTGATGATAGTGAGCCTATATTAATGAATGGTGAAGAATAGTAGATGAGATTTAGTAGAGGGATATGGTTAGGATGCGGCTTAGAGAAATGATGAAAGCGAAGGCAAGCCATGAGTAGTTGAACTTTCGAATTTTATACCTGCGTTCGGCATGATCTCGGCAGCCTTATCTTCCATCTTCCGTCTTCCTCTGTGGTGAAAGTGGAAGTCTGAAGTGGAGTTTGACGGTTTGCCACGGAAGATGTCGAATCAGCTATCGTATGAAGCACATGAGTCAGCCAGCTATAGTTCGGACACAGTGACGTCATCTGCTTGTGCATCTTTCAGCATGAATCTGTGGGAGGTGCGAGCACCAGCTTCAGACAGCTTGTGACCGAAAGAACCATGTTTTTGTGGTAATAGCGCATCTAACTTCCTGACATTAGCAGATTTACAAGTATACGGATATGCACTGTGTCGGGCATCGAAGGTTTGCCAAGCCTGGAAAGGCCAGGGTTGAGTGTTGGCAGCTAAATGAAATGTTTGCCATCCGGCGTTGGCGAACACCAGTACCTTGGCCGCCAGACAAGATCCAACCACCAGCTACGACTGTAGTGTGGGGAGTCAGATCGATAGCGAGACTAGTTCAGAGGCCTGCACCCACCAAACCTCCATGTCAAGTAATTCCGCTGTCTCAGGACTGTACAGAACGGAAGATATATTCCATGTTATGTAGTCTGACATTCCCCAATCCTCTATTGAGACCGAGTATGCTGTCGAGTTCTTGACTGTGTCTAGAAGATCTTGAAGGGATTTCGGCGAAGTCAACGAAAGCCTGTGGTTTCTCTCCTCTTCTATCCGAGTTCTCGTAATGTAGCGTTTTGCATTGTCGAAATAAGAAGCTTCAACCAGAGGCACCTGTTCGATCAGAGCTCCAACTGGAAAGACCTCGATAAATCTGCGATGGTGATCCTCGGAGTAGATTTCTCTGGGCACCCAGACTGTGCGACTTGTAAGCTTGCCAATAGCGAAGAGAATACGAGCAGCTTGTTCGATTTCTGCTGTCGACCCAGCAAGGATTGGCGTTGTGATCAGAGAATCCGGAGCCTTTGAATAGTAAGAATTGATATCGGAATACCAGCCAAATTCGCGAGCTAGAGGTGCTCTGAATGTGTTGTATTGAGCCAAAAGTCAGTGCTGCAATATCACTATGGGAAAGCGCCTGCCTCTACCTAAGCTTCGCCCAAATTGCAGTCAGATGCTGTAAAATAGGTTCACGATCTGGAAGCCAGTGTCTACCTGACATCAGATGATGTTGATAATAGCGGCTCCAGTCTAAGACCCATATCTTCAAGCCCTTCCCTTCAAACATTTCTCCGTGGTCGTTCAGTCCTGTGGAGACCATCGGAACCATAACATTGTGTACTATGACCTATCCAGATGAGTAAGCAAGACAGGGAGATCAGTCCGGGATCGGAAGCTCGCGCAAGGAGGACTCACCTGATCCCATTCGGACGGGTTCATTTCCCAAGCCTTGAAGCAGGCTTGCCAGAAGCGCTTGGCTCCAGCCGTTGGACGAGAGAACATCCAGCCGAAGTTAATTCTGTGCACATAGTTCAGTACCTGTTGAAGAAAAGGTTGCGGTGAGGCCCAAGGGGAGGGACCCGCCCCTAAGGCAGCCAATCGCATGTAAGTCACACAAACCTTGTCATTCCATCATATCCGAATTGTACATCCCAGGCATCTTCCGGTCCCAGCATATATTCGAAAGGGTCCCTAAAGGTCGAATCAGCGCGAATTCGCCTTGCGTGCCTCTACAGGCAGACGCACTCACCCAGTCAGGTAGATATCACCTTCAAACCATACTGAAGACCATCCCTGCTCCACCAAGTCCCGCAGAGCGGTGAATTTCATTCTCGGTAGCTCGCCTGTCCGAGCAGCGTGCTCTTGGCCTTCAAAGCTCGAAGCGTCCGTTCTGAGAGTTGCTTCGCGCATGTAATTCCCGTAAGCGAAGAGATTGTGCTTTCTTGAGTAGTCCATGCAAGCCATGTCGGCGCAAATCATCACTGTCGGATTAGACAAGCCAAGTTCCCGGAGCTTGACGTCGAAATTGTGAGCGGCTTCGATGTAGAGACCGTCGACCAAAGTAACGAAGGGGATCGTTGTATTTCTGTCGAAGTGCCATGACAGGAAATCGCCAATGCTCGTCCCGTTATTTAAGAGTACAGATGGATATATCGGTTCTTGTGGCACTGGCTCTTGAAAGAGATGTATAACACTGTCCGTACGTATAGTCCAATCATTTGTGCGCTTAGAGAAACTCCCAAGGACGATTATCGTAGCACAGAGCCCGAGAAGAGTTGCGAAGCCTGTCGGTCTTGTACGAGATGATTGCGTCCATTCTGTCTTCTGCATCTTGGTGAGTAGCACTCTGCAGTATCGAGTCGAGCTTGGCAGTCTTCAGATGAAACGCTCATTTTGACAAATGCCTGGACAAAGGGAGAATTCCGTCCGGGCGACATACGTATAGAGTGCAAAGTTTGCATGCAGTCCCTTGTAAGTATCGTAGCCGAAGGCCTGTAAGTGGAAGAAGCGCAGCTGGTATGGCATCCGGGCTGGCTTCCCGAGAGCAAGCAATCCCTGCAATCCAGGAGTAGATAGCATGAAGAGTATTCAGTGTGGTCTTCCATCTTCTACTTTCCAGTCGCTATGGCGAGCTTTGGCTTCATTTGCGAAGCTTGCATTGTCAACTGCGCTTTCGCTTTGCGGCGGTCTTCAGCATGCACCAGAGGAGCGCAAGACGAATTCGTTAAGAGCAGAGGTAGCAGCAATATCAGTAATATCGTAAGGAGGCCACTGCAGGTCTGAGATTGCAGGGAATCGCTTTGAAGCAATTAGAAGACCGCAAAGCTTGAGACTTGATCTGTCACTTCTCATCGGACGTTTCTATACACTCTAGATACGCATCTATATGAAGTGATCACCGTTTGGGCTGCAGTAATACCTATACTTGTAGTCCATCTCTTGGTACCATGATCGACAGACCGGCAGATCTAAGAACATCTCTGCTGCCGTGCTAGTGAAAGAGCTCTGAATATCCCACTGCGTATACGATGAGAACTGCCAGCCTTCTAATGATAGGATAGGGTCGGCAGATCTGTCGAGAACAGTCGTGAGAAGCTCGCTGACCGTACCATGTATGACCAGAGGTATCCGTCGTGTTGTCGCTTGGAGCAGACCTTCAACGTTCGATAGATACCGCTCTGCATGCTTCCAGTATCTGCCTTCCAACATTTCGATATGCGGGAGAAGCGCTCCTATAGGAAAGACTTCCGACATGTTTCGCTCAATGCCATATATAAAGATGTGCTCTGGAAGGAGAAGAGTACGGCCAGACAGATTTGCAAGGGAGAGAAGGAGAACCATGGCCTGTGTGACTTCCGTAAGACTGCCTGATAGATAGGGCGTCGTAAGGAGTTTCCGTTGTGGAGCTTGAGTATAGTACGAATCCACATCTGTGTACCAGCCACGCTCACGAGCAACGAAGTTTCGCAGCGGACCCCATACCGCCGTAAGGTGATGCATGACGACTTGATCGATATCGGTCGCAGCGAGATGCCGATTCCCTCCAGTCAAGTGCTGACCCCAGAATTTGCGCCAAGGCAAAACGAATATGCGAAGGTCGTCCTTCGTCAAGGTCTGTCCAGCTTCTTCGCTGCCGCTTATCTCGACTTCTGCAAGGGCGTACTGTACACTAAGCTGGTCCCATTCTTGCGGGTTTGCCAGATGATCTTGATATAATTGCTTCCAGAAAGCTACAGAGCCGGTGGTAGGTCTCGTGTATACCCAGCCAAAGTTAACTCTGCACCCAGGACTTAGCTACATTCGTTGGCGCGGGTGACTAGGTGTCCTTACAATGTCCAGCCATCAAAGGTGAACTGCATATCCCACGCTTGGCTATCATTAAGCATGTGTGGAAATGGGTCGTCGATTAAGTAGATATCGCCTTCGAACCAGACCGAAGTCCAGCCTGAGCTAGCCAGTTCTCGCAGCGCATGAAACTTGATCTTGGGCAGCTTGCCCACTCTAGCGATTTGTTCCTGGCTTTCGAATCGTTCCGTAGAGGTTGAGCTGATAGATGCGGCTACCACATAGCCCCCATAGCCATGCAAATGGCGTTGTTTCGTGTAGTCTAGGCATGCCATGTCGGCACAGATGTTGACTACAGGATGGGCCATGGAGAGCTCCCGGAGTTTGTTTTCGAAGTTGTGAGAGGCAGAAACATAATTGCCATCCACCAGGGTTACGAAGATGGTCTGCGAGCGATCAAATCGGCTGTCCAAGTAATGGCTGAACGAACCGGCCTGGCCGTTTGCGGTGAAGGCATCTGTGTCGTGTGCTGTATACAATTGTTGTGAAGCGCTCCTCCATCGCCAGCGATACAGTAAGATTAGAGTCAGAAGAAGCAGAGGATATGCCAGCAAGGCCTGCCGTTTCGCCTTGCAGTAGAGGTAGGACATTGATCATTGATTGCGATCTTCTGCGCCAAGGATGTTGCAGTATTACGCTCTTGACAGACTCTCATTTGGATCGTAAGTATTCGCATACAAAGGCGAGCCAGCGGGTGGCCTGGATCCGGTCAGTTCGGACGGGATAGATGGTCATCAGAGCAGAAGCGTAGTGCCATATCAATCAGTGTATTTTGGATGCATTACTAGAATTCGCAATCCTGAGGATTTGGTTGCAAGTCAAGCCTGGAAAGATTTGGTTTTGGCTTTTGCGAAGTCCGTCGCAAGAGATGCCTCCTCGAGCACCTTTGACGGACGAAAGAGGGCCCAATTCACGTACGACACGCTCAAAGAACAGAGTCCTCGCTCAGCCTGGGTCAGCTCAGCTTCTTCCTGCTTGTTTCGCTTGCTATCGTCACGCTCGAGCTTTCTGATGATTTGGACATCTGCCTTTTCCCTCTCGCTTCCTCTTATACATGCTTTAAATCATCATGCAGACGCGCTCCTTGGTACACGGTTGACGGTCTGCCTCTGGACGCCTACGTGATTGGAATCGCCGGAGGAAGCGCTTCTGGCAAGGTCAGCCTAATCTCGTCGCAGAACGACTGCTTTCTACGTTCTGTTCTTTTATGATGCTGATGTTTAACCATCTACGCGCTTCACGCTGGCAGACTCGAGTTGCCCAGTGAGTCTAAATCTATAGCCATCTCCACAGAGTTGTGATGCTAAGGTTAGTTTATCATGTTCAGAGAGATCCTTCGAGCTTTGAATGCACCTTCAGTCCTTGTCGTGTCTCAAGACAGCTTCTACAAATCGCTGACCGCGGAGCAAAGCAAGCTTGTACGCATACTGGAATAGCAATTTGTGCGGTCGTTGACGCTATATATTTGTCGACAGGCCTTTCAAAATCAATATGACTTTGATACTCCTGCAGCTTTCGATTGGGAAACGTTGCGGGAATGCATAGCGGAACTACGCAAAGGCCAAGCTTGCGAGATCCCCGTATACTCTTTCGCGCTGCATCAACGTACAGAGGAGACACAATATCTCTATGGTGCCTCTGTCGTCATACTTGAAGGCATCTTCGTGTTATCGGATCCTGAGCTGCGAAGTCTGATGGATATGAAGATCTATGGCAAGTTATACGAGCTCTTGTTTGTGAATTGTAGTTGACCTTCCCACTTGGTGCACAGTGCAATGCGACTCGGATCTGATGCTTGCGCGGCGTATCAAGCGAGATACGATTGAGCGTGGGAGAGATGTGCAGGGTATCATCAACCAGTACCTGCGATGTGAGTTTTCTAGCATCATTATTCGCGGATAACGCTGAGCATCAAGACAGATGTCAAGCCAAGTACGCTATCTAGCAACTCAATGTATTTCTTGCCTGCTAAAAGCTAGGACTAGGCTTTGATGCGACTGTTCAGCCGACCTCGAGGCATGCGGACGTAGTGAGTCTTTGCAATGGCTCTCCCTACCAATTCGTTCACTGAGTGCATACGTTCGCAGATTGTTCCAGGAGCGTCAAACGAGGTCGCCATCGATCTCATTACCACACATATACATCGCCAGCTTGGCGAGCGGAGTCTTAGTCACCGTAACGGACTGACTAATATGCCTGGTCTTAGCCGGACCATGTCTGGCAAGAACATTCTACCGCCAACTGTTACGCTCCTCGAACAAAGGCCGCAACTGACAGTGAGTGCTGCAACGCGGTTAAATCCTTTGTGGGATCCTGAAAATTTGTGGCAGGGCATACATACTGTTATAAGGGACAAAGACTGCTCTATCGAGGACTTCATACACTTCAGCACCCGCTTGTCGACTCTTATTGTCGAAGAGGCGCTGCAGCTCCTTCCATGTCAGAAGAAGATGATAACAACACCGCAAGGTACGGAGTACAATGGGCAGCAAATGGACATCCACGTGAGACGAGATTGCTCCCGATTCTAGTCAGAGATTAGCTGACCCTTCCATGCTTCAGTTATGCGGAGTGTCCATTCTCCGCTCAGGGCAATGCTTCGAGAAAGGCCTGCGGCGAGTGATCCGAGATGCCATCCTAGGCTCCCTGCTTATACAGCAAGACGACGAGACTGGCGAGCCCCTTCTCTTCCACACAAAAATGCCGGACCGTCTGAAGAAAAGATCAACTGCAAAGGAAACATATGTCCTGCTGTTTGATTCGCAGATCGGAACGGCTGCAGCATCTCTGATGGCGATTAGGGTGTTGCTAGATCACGGCGTCAAAGAGGATCAGTGGGTGGCCAATTAGTCTCAAAGAAGGAGACCTGATACTAATTCGATGTTTGGCACAGCATCATATTCTGTTGCTTCGTCTTGGCAGCAAATGGCGGCGTACACGCCATGGCTCGCGCTTTCCCGTAAGCTCTTTACGCCAACAGCGAGTACAAGCTGTATGCTGAAGGAGCTTTACAGAGGCGTAAGAATAGTGACATCAGCCGTTGACGAAGGTCTCGAAGAGCGTCGGATCCCGATACAATATGTCGATAACGTCACGCAAGAGACGAAAACATCCGTCAAGAAATGTTGGGCTATACTGCCGGGAGGTAAGTGCAGCTCCAATCATAGCAAGACCCCCAGATGCCTATAAAGCAGCTGAAATCAACACGCTTGTGCCCACAGTGGGAAACTTTGGAAATCGGTATTTCGGGACAAGCACATAAGTACTTAAGCAGTCAGTCATTGCAAGATCGTCATTCGTAGTAGTATTCGCTGGTGAGTAGAGCATCTCGCATCTTTCTCTTTCTTCGCTGTCTCGATTAAGCTGTATGGAAGCGCTGTCAACCGCGGCGGACTGACTACAAAGGTCTAGCCAGTTTCTCATACCGCGCAATCTTTCATTATTCTGTTCATTTACTTTCGTAGGGCTCATCGAAGACACTGGCAATCGCCCACCCCCTGGATCCCATTTAGCCCCTTTCCAAGCCGCATTCTTGGACCTGTTTCAATTCATGCAAAATGCCCTTTTCTCATCCTTCGGAAACCAACACAAACTCTGCAGGAGCAGCAACAATAACGCACATTCTTGATGCACGCGGTAATGATGCATCAGACCGGACCTACATTCTTTGCAGGTGTCACAGAGCGCGTGTCCAGACTGCGCCCGCTCGGCTACATATTTCTACATTCTTGGACTCGCTCGAAGAATGAGAGAATACAGCAGTATACTGACAATTCCCTCTTGGCTCCTCTTGGTCCACTTCAAGTTATCACAAAAATTGAACGAAACGCAGACAAACCGATCCACACTCGTTTCAAGCACTCGTTACGACCTTAACCAGATCTCCTTCCCGCATACCAACACCTCCCTCCGTCAAGATCCGCACGCCTCAGCAGAACATGGCCCGAACACACCACCTATATGAAGCCGAGCATTTCGTCGGAATGCGTATCGATAATGGCAGACTCGAGTTCACAAGTGTGATAGGCTATGGAGCTGAAGGAACAGTCATGCTGGCGCAGAGGGTGGGGGACGATATACTTTACCCCGAACCATACTACGTGAGTCGCGACAATCCAATGACCATCTGAAGACAGCTGTCTCAAGCTAATGTCGTCTGGATCTGTACTGCAGGCCGTGAAGATGATCTCGAAGCTAGGACTTGACGCTCGTGCCATCATACATCTTCAAGATGAAATTGCTATCCACCAACGAGCTTCCGCAGCTTCGCATCCCAACATGATTCAACTGCATAATGTCGTCGACTCAGCAGCCTGCATCTACCTAGTGACGACATACTGCCCAGCTGGCGACCTATTCGAGCAAATCATCGCTACTCCAGCACCGAACCAGCTCCGGCTAAGCGAGTCGTGTGACATCGTCAAGTCTATCATGCTGCAGTTGGTGGACGGGATGAGCTTCCTACACAGTTTAGGCATCGCGCATCGGGATCTCAAGCCTGAGAATATGTACTGGACAAGGCACGAGGACGGCTCGCAAGGTCGTTTGCTCATTGGAGACTTTGGACTAGCTTCAGAAGAGAGATGGACGGATGATTTTGGGAGTGGGACAAGCTTCTATGCGAGCCCGGAAGCCGTGGGATATTTCCGAAACATGCCTCGTTCTCCTCCGAAAAGCACCAAGCAATTCTCCTCGTCGAAACACAGTCAGATAGACTTTTCTTCTGATGACGAAGAAGAAGACAATGATGAGGATGAGGATGCGCGATATCATTCTGCAAGAAGGCTGCAATACCACCGCTACGACACACATCGAAGCGATATCTGGTCTATGGGGATCATCCTCATCAATCTCGTCTGTGAACGTAATCCCTGGCAGTATCCTATTCCAGATCAGGATGAAGCTTTCGACAAATACGTAAAACAAGGCCCCGTTGTCTTATGGGAGATACTGCCTAATCTCAGCAAAGAGTGTTATTCCCTCCTCTCTGGTATGCTGCAGATTAAGCCAGAGGACCGCTTCTCGCTGGCGCAGATCAGGCGGAGAATAGAGTCGATGCAGTCATTCAATACTGGCTCAATGGCGTCTGGAGATGGACTACTATCTCCTCGCACACCTGGAATCTGCTACGAAGGTAGCTGGATAGACATGGGCACTACAATCGGTTCGGCTAAGCCTTCTTCCTGGAAAGTATCAAGTCAGGAACCAAAGCTTATCGTCACCGACTCTCAGGGCGAGCGTATCAGTCATGGTCATCATCACACAATCAACAAGTCTACTTTCTCCCCATCTTCTTCTTCATCCTCTTCTACATCTACTCGTCGTCATCGTGAAGGAGAAGAAGGAGAGACTACGCGCAGTCTGAGATATCGCTTCCCACCTCCTGCCTCTGCTCCACTCTACGTCAACTCTTCAGCTGCAGCTGCAGTGCCATCTTCAGTACCATGTCAACTCTCTCTTTCCTCATCTACTCAAGACAGTGGGTTCGCAGGCATGGACACGCCTTCTGACGAGCTTATCGACCCGCTCGACAAAGTCTGTTTTTCCTCCTTCGGACCCTATGCACCTCAAGCTTTACCATTATCTTCCAAACCTTTAGCTACACCCACCGCTGCCTACTTGTTGACACCTACCAATGGCATGCTTTCTCCGAGCATGCTGAGCTACTCTCCCCTACGCCAGGCACAGAATGCCTTTTTGGAGCAACACTACGCGAAGTATGGTAATGGTCGAAGAGGATCTCTACCTCTTTGTCGTGCAGGCAGTAATGTTGAAGATCGGAGAGGTACTTTGGCTGTTTGTTCGTAAAAGCTCCCCCGCTTGTTATATAGTCTGTCTGGCTCGCTTCGTCGTTTCTCACGTAGATAGCTGTATATACTGTCTAATAGCTACTTCATGTCCATATCTGTTTCAATACAAGCTTTCTGAGCTTTCTAGCTTTTTCGCCTGCCGCTCTTTCGCAGCAAGCTGATGGATCGCGGCTTTCTTGCTCATAGCTAGACCAGCATACATCGTGCATGTAGATTTCATCTCTAGCTTTCATCTTGTCCCCCTTCCTCTGAGGTACGCGCCTGCTATTTATTTTTCGATCGCCCATTCCCCTCGAGCTGAGCCAGCTGAGTGCGACGACAAGGGAGGCCTGGGTCTGCTCTGCTTCTCACCAACGATACAGCAAATCATACAGCAATTCACCACAGTCAGACGACAACAACGACGACAACATCGACCATTCTGTCCCATCCTCCAGCTCTGTTGTTTGAATTCCTGGCCCGGACTTGAACGAGCGAAAACAAACGGGAGCAGGCAGCAGCAGCCAGCTGTGGATCTGTTGTTTGGTCGTACAGAGACTGGTCAGGATCACAATACCAATCCCACCGCTGCTTGAATGGCTGTAAGTTGTCGGCGTGTTTTGCCTTGTTTATCGCAAGGGGGTTTAGGCCATACCAGCAAAGAGCAGACAGCTGGGAGCCTCCCTGTTCAATACCACACACTATATAGACCAAACGCTGACTTCATTTATTCCTTCATCTCACCTCATCTCATCTCCTCTCGTCGCCCCAACTCCGACGACGACATAACGACGATGCTCCCTTCTCTCGCATGCGCTCTGCAACCCATGTCGACTTCACCACTTCCACACACTCTTGCACCACTTCGTATTCGAATACCTCTTCGAAATGGCTTCTACGCTCATCCAAATGCTGTCCTCGACCCGACAAATACGGACGCGCCTACTATCGTCGAAAACAACAATGCTGAACCTGTACCATCTACCTCAAACACTCAATCAAACGCACATCCTCATCGTCGTCGTCGATACAACAACAAAAAACAACGTCAACAAAAACAACAAACCCAACCACCTGCACAACCCAAACAGACTCGAAGAGCAACTAGACAGAACCCTGTAGCTGGTGACGAGAACAAGGTCACTCAAGCTGCAGGTAAAGCTCTAGGAACTACAAAGAACGCTGGACTAGCTTTAAAGGGAAAGGTGAGTTCTTCACCCATCCCAATTTCTCGCATAAAGAGTACCTGACATGGGCTCTTCTATGCATAGGTGTCGGTAGCGCCAAGTGGAACTGCTCTGGCCTCGAAAGGCAATAACGCCGTGGTTGGCGGCGCTCGAAAGAGAACCGCTCTAGCGGACTCATCGAACAAGGTTACTCAAGTTGGCTTGAGAGGAAAAGCAGGAGCTGGAGTAACAAAGCCAGCTGCAGTAGCTGAGAAGCCTGCTGCTGCTGTAGTTCAGCAGAGGCCCATTGCGCGTCGTACGCGTTCTTCACTAGGCGGAGCACAAGACGCCGATGGTGATGCTCTGATGGACGACGCTACTGCTGCCGCTACCAATGATACCAGGCCAATCAAGTCCCTCCGCTCCAACTCTTCTTCCGTCAACACACGTGGATTCCCGCTCACTGGCGTACCTTCCAACATCCCCCGCAAGTCGAGCGCTACAGCTGGATCAACCAAGAATGCTGGCTTGAAGAAGTCTACCGTGAAGTCTGAACCTGTTGAAGAAGTAGTAAAGAAGTCATCCAAGAATGCTGGACTACGTGTCAAGCGAGAAATTCAAGAAGTAGTAGCTGGAGATGAGAACCCTTCGAGTGTAAAAGAGGAAGAAGACGATGATGGGGCAGCTGCAGGTGGTAGAAGACGCTCTAAAAGACTAAGAGCAAGCGAACCTGAAGACGTCGCAACTGCTGCTGCTGGTCTTTCCGCAGTCGATAATGCAAAAGTCGCTTCTATCGTCGGTCGCGTAGTTCGTGAATCATCAGCTGGACCAGAAATATACACGGATGAAGATGAAGAAGTGGATTATGATGAGGATGAAGATGCTAAAGATGCGGGATGGGAAGACCTCGATGTCGGAGATGAGGAGGACCCGCTCATGGTTTCGGAATACGTGAAAGAGATTCATGCATACATGAAAGAGCTTGAGGTGGGTCATAACTCAGCTTCATCATACCCTCATCGCAGTTCAGCTAAATTATGCTTCTCTCAGGTCCGTTCAATGCCAAACCCAAAGTATATGTCCAAGCAATCTGAGGTGACCTGGGGAGCCCGCTCAATTCTAGTCGACTGGCTCATCGAGTGCCATGGCAAATTCCGCCTTCTTCCCGAGACGATTTTCCTCGCCCAAAACATCATCGATCGCTTCTTATCCATTCGGACCGTTGCTTTGGTAAAATTCCAGCTCGTTGGGCTTGTGGCTCTTTTCATCGCTGCGAAATACGAAGAGGTCGTTTGTCCTTCTGTTTCTTCCTTCTTACACATGTCGGACGGTCATTATTCAGATGAAGAGATTTTATCGGCAGAACGATACGTCCTCAAACAGATCGATTTCGATCTATCATACCCGAATCCTATCAACTTCTTAAGGAGAATCTCGAAGGCGGATGGATACGATATCCAGACTAGAACAGTAGCGAAATACTTCCTCGAAATGTCAATTGTGGAAAGGAAATTGATGGCTAGTCCGCCGTCTATGATCGCTGCGGCGTCAATGTGGTTAGCTAGAAAGGTCCTAGACAGAGGAGAATGGGTGAGCATGCCGTTCTGCATCACCCTGACACACACACTAACCTGGAGTTGGTTTAGCACGCAAATTTGGTTCACTACTCCACGTACTCTCAGCTTGAGATTCTTCCGACTGCTCAAATCATGCTAGACTACATCTTACGACGTTCTCAACAACCCGGCGAACCCTTAGAACACCCCCACTTCCACCGAAAATACTGTGCAAAGAAGTTTTATCGCGCAGCTGAACTTGTAAGAGAATGGGCTGAAGCTAGGTATTTGTTTAAAAGATCAGAATTGAAAGCGTCGGGCGTTGCGAGTCTGTTCCCGGCGCTCGAAGGCAGTGGAAGATTGGAGGAGTGGGAAGAGGAGGGTGAAGTCGCGCAGGAGTTGGACTTTGAATAGAGCAGAGGCATGAGACTGGCACATAATATGAACCTGGACAAGCTTCCCTTTGGGTAAAAGTCATCAATCTGCCTCCCCTACCTCCTCAATCGACTACCTCCACCCCGGCAGTTTCTAAGGGGTCCACTACCTCCTTCTTGCTGGCTGGTTCAGCAAGGACATTACGCGTCTACGCACCTCTGCTCACCTTTCGTCCCTTCATTTCACGATTATGAAACGACACGTTTACTCTATTCGGGAAATTAGATTGCATGCTGGTCTTTCTGGTAGACATAGGATGCAGCGATCTTCATCTGTCTGCAGGCTAGTTGGCATACCCACATCTTCCTTGTTCGATTTCCACGCTTTCAAGAGGTGGACAATATCCCTTTCTGGTCAGTGCGACTTTTTGCGCATACCGACAACCCTCTCCACTTCATCTTTCCGCACTTCTGCGACAAACTTGCTATGTATTACTCTTACCCTTTTTCTACCTTAGCCGAGTTTCGTCTTCTTTCTCGTCTTTCTCGTATTTTATACCACTTCTTCTTTCGCTGTTTTGCCTTGTACACGCTCTGCAATATCATTAGATAGATAGTTCTGACTTTTGGCTTTCACCTTTTCTTCCCCTTTCCCGTGCAAATACGACTGGCAGTAACCTGTTTCTTCTTCTGCTTCTCCTTTTTCCTCATCTCACGCTGTACTGTACTTACTACTACTCAACTATAGCTGTTCACCTACAAGCAATGTCCACTGTGCATGCACTCTGGAGAGTCACTATTCTGACTCTGACGGGATCTGTCATGGCCTGATCTGATATGCGGGCCTCGGACAAAGGGTGGTACATTGCCTGTAAATTGCTGTTAAAGTGTTTTGTGATCATCTTGACCGTCATATACCTATCATACGTACGTACAAGTTGCGCGACACATCACAACCACATCGAACGAACCTTGTCCTTCTTGAAAGACAGGCCAGGCCAGGCGAAAGGTCCGGAGAGAATTCGAGCAAAACCACGACAACACTGCAGAGCTTTCAACAAGAACAGAACGGCATCGAGTAGAGTAGCAAAGAAAGCTACTACAACCTTGCTTGTTCGCCAGTCAACTCGCAGGACTCAACCCGAGTCGGCTCTCTTCTTTACAGTACCGATTTCGAGCGAGAAGAATGCGAAGAAGGACGACTTGAGGGAGGAGAACACAGCGAGACAATACACATATTACAACGACAACGACGACGACGACGACGAACGATGCTTCAGGAGTATCCGGCGTCGACGTCGGGCCAGCGTCAGCGCCAGCAGCAGCAGCAAGAAGACGAGGCCGACGAGGAAGAGCGCGGCGACGAGCAGGAGAACGAGCAGCATCAAGGCGATGAATATGATGAGCAAGATGACAACAATGGACAACAATGTAGACACTGCAGTGGAAGCGGGCGAGCCACAAATGGTAAGCTGGGACTCTCGTTCGCCGCTCTGCCTGCTGGGGGAGCTACCAGCTTCGCAAGCTCTTCCAATGGCCTAGAACCAATGCTGATTGATGTGTACTATGCTTCTGACTCTTCTCAACCTCCCGGCGAACTTCCCAGCCCTCGAAGGCCTCTCGAGCAAGCCAGCGTCATCAATATACGACCCGGAAAGCATGCGGTATCTCTCGCTGGATTATGCTTCAGACGTGACACGCAGATGGACATGGAACAAGCTACATCAATCACAACAATATCCTACACTTCCAGAGCCGTGTTGCGCTTCTTCAGAATCATGCGATCATCGAAGGGCGGGTGGTGCTTCTTTGGGAAGAGCAGCTGTGATACACCACGATACAGCGAGCTTCGAGAGATGTTTGGGGTATCCTCCAGAGGTGGTAGAAGGGACATGGCAGTGGTGGGAGGACCGCATACACACAGACGACAGACAGAGAGTCTGCCTCTCGCTAGAAAGATTCTTCGAAAATCCAACAGCAAGGTTCTGGAGCGAGTCGTATCGCTTTCGCATATATAAACCACCCTCAAGTACACCCTCTACACCTACTCCAAGACTCAGCAGGGCCTCGCAACTCTACTATGGAAAGTGGCAGCCGTCGTCACCGCATGAACAGATGCCGCAACCTCCGCCAAGCTCGTCTTCGCCAGCACTCAGCGAAGTATCAGAGCATACAATATCGTCAGGAAATGTCAATGGGAATAACAATGCCTCTTCTTCTTCCGCTTCCGCTTCCACTTCCACTTCTGCTGGGACACCTCGGACGCGACCCAAGCCTACGAGACGCTTTCAATCCACATCTACATCTGCACGGACAGACGATTCCTCCAATTCATCACAGCACACCCATCATTTCCGAGACGACACGGCACCAGAAGATTTCCTTACCGTCTTGGACCAACTACATGTCACACGGGATAAGGAGACTGGACATCCAAAATCAGCACTTGGAGCAATATTCTCGCCTGAACAGAGAATGAAGATTGCAGAAGCTCTGAATGCACCAAGAGTCAGGCTGCTAAGAAGCGTCCCGAAAGGTGGAATACAGTTTATAGGAAGCGAAACTATACATACCATCCTGGACAATACCGCATCTGGATTGTTTATGTACGTCTGGCCGGTTCTTGAAAGCTGCCTGAAGATTAGCATCGCTGAACTATCATTTTCGTGCCGCTTTCTAGGATGGATGCGAAGGGTCATCCTACGTTTATGAACACCGCAGCTTCACTCATCACGGGCTATTCATCAATTGACGAAATCAAGCATGCGCCTCTGCATTACGCCGTTCAGTACGTTTCTACCTGTTCACATACTACAAAGCTCGTAAGGGAGAAGCTAATGTATTCTTTCTCGCTCTAGCTATAAGCGCCCGGATGGCTCCCATTATCCTATGGAGGAGTGTCCCATAGACAATTCGAATGCTCAGATCATCCGTGTGCAGAACCAAACTGAGACATTTGTCCGCAAAGACGGGACTCTGTTCCCTGTCGTCTGGTGCGTTGGCCATAACACCGAGACTCTGATATTATAACTTCAGCTGACTGTTGATTGCGATCGTTTTACAGGTCTTGCGTTCCTATAGAGCGGATGGGTAACACTATAGGCTGTGTCATCGAGTTCCGAGATGTCTCAGAAGAGAGGAATATGGAGCAAGATCGCATAAAAGCTACGCTTACGGCCAAGCATCAGGATATACGAATAAAAGAAGCTATACTACACAAGCAGAAGATGACACAGTTTGTCGACTATATCGCGCATGAGCTTCGGAATCCTCTGGTAAGCTGGCTCGTTCGTCCTGTACAAAGAGGTAGGGGCTGATTGCGTGGACTTGATTTGCAGCATGGTATTGCAGCAAATGTCGACTTCCTAAGAGACAGCTTGGGCCTGCTGCAGCAGAGTATTTCGCGGACTCTGACTGAGATAGACAGGACCGAGCAACAGGATCCAGTTCAAGAAGTGTCTTCACCACGACAAGCGAGACAGCTGTCTTTGACAACTGCGAATCGGCCGCGGTCGCCTGCGATGCGGTCTTCAGAAGCGCTCAGCGCTGCTGTCGCTGGTGTCTCTATTGGAGTCTCGCATGCTGTCTTGCGGGATCAGTCACATCTTGGCAATACGAGCAAGTCGTATACTCAAAAATCGCATTCTTCCTCATCTATGCCGGATAAAGAACCCTCATCATGGCAGCAGCAGCAGCAGCAGCAGCAGCAGCAGCAGCAGCAGCAGCACAGTGATGACAAGCTCAGTAATATCACAAGAAGCAGCCCTGCAGCAATAGCGGTGTCGCCATTATTAGCGGATATAGCTTCGTCAACAGCTACTTCTAATGCGTTGATGAAGTCGCATGATCAAGTCATGCATGAGCAACACTACTCGCCTGGTGTACCTACGCCTGCACGGACGACTTCACCTTCAGCAGCTAGTATCCAGACCCAAACAAGCAACAATAGCAATAGCAACGTCCTCGAATCGCAAAACATCCTTTCTTCTGCACAGTCCTTCATCACTTCTATACGGGAATGCGTCTCTCATGCTACTCATATCACAAACAACGTACTAGACCTATCAAGATTCGAGGCTGGTAAAGTAGAACTGCTGGACGATGTCATACATCCGGTCAGAGTCGCCGGTTTGGCAATAGATATGATGTCTGCGCGTGCGCAGGAGAAAGATATCTCGCTGGCGTTAAATTCGCCGAAAGAAGATATTGTAGTGAGGGGCGATGGCACAAGGCTGGCTCAGGTCTTCCTCAACCTGCTCTCGAATGCTATCAAGGTGTGTATTGCAGTATATCTTCGTATTGGCTTGACTTACAGAGTATTGTTTGAATAGTTTACGCCTGCAAATGGAACTGTCACTCTCAGCTTCACTATGGAGCTTGAGAATGGTAGATGGCTCCTGTCCGGCTATGTAACAGACACAGGTGTAGGCATGTCCGCACAAGAGATGAAGAACTTGTTCCAGCGTTTTGGACAATCTTCACGCAGCATCCAGGCTGAGTACGGCGGAACTGGCTTGGGTCTATCTATTTGTCAAGAGATTGTGCAATTACAAGGCGGTAAGATGGACGTCACCAGCGAGAAGGGCAAAGGCAGTACCTTCTCTTTCACTGCATACTACAACAAAGCTACCGACAAAGACGCGCAAGACAACATGGCCGACGCCGCTGGTACATCGCGGCGGGACTCGACTTCTGATCTATCCAGTGGGTCTGGAGAATCGCTATCCGGCCTTACGGCTACAGCGCTATACAAGGTGCTTCCAGCTGTTGCGACTATAGCTGGCGAGCCTGGAAAGAGCGACGCAACACTCGCATCTCTGTCCGACAGCCAGAAAGAACAATTTGAGGCTGTCCGGCGGCAGGTCGAAGAGACTGCACAACAGCGTATACCTTTCACATTCAAGCATATCTTGGTAGCCGAGGATAACTCCATCAACCAAAATATCATGAAGACTTACTTGCGTAAGCTCGGATACGGCTTTACTATTGTCGCAAATGGACAAGAAGTTGTCGACTTCTACCTGAAAACCATTAACAATGATGGGCGAATCGATCTTGTGCTCATGGATTGCGAGGTAAGACATCGTTTTCACGCTGCTTGCTACAAGACCTTTTAGCTGATCAGTATATTTCTTTATCGTAGATGCCCATCTTGGACGGCAGGCAAGCGACAGCTGCCATCCGGCAACATGAAATGCATGTCAAGGATTTCGTTACTCCACTCGCGTCTCCCGTCAGTCTCCACAGCTCAGCTTCCACCATAAATGCTCTCACAACACCCGGACCCCCCGGCACCCCTTCCAACGACTATTACTTCTCGCCAGGCGCTACTTCACCTGTTCTGGCGCCTAGGCGGAGGATACCGATCGTTGGTCTTTCAGGGAATGCCCGAAAAGAGCTTGTAGATCAAGCATTCGCTAGTGGCATGGACGATTATATCGTCAAGCCTTTCAAGCTGCAAGAGCTCGAGAAAGTCATCAAGAAGTGGGAAAAGAAAATCGATGATGAGATGGCCAGACAAGCCGTCACTATCGCGATGAAGAAGGCGATTCGAGAGAGACTTGACTCGTCCTTGACTACGGTGTCTGAAGCAGGAGAGACGGCAACACCGGATCACCCAGAAAGACCACCGCTCTCCCGCCAATCTGCTGGACATTTGGGAGACTCCTCTTCATACGAGGAATCGGCCCAATCGAGCACCTCCACTATTCCGTCCCTCAGCTCATATGCTTCGAGATCTTCTGCACCTTCATCGCAATCCCCTTCACTGCAATCCGAGGGTGACATACGCAGCAGTCCGTATATATCGAAGTCCGACAAGTAGGGCATATAACCACTATCATGCTTCATCAGGCTGTCGGATGTGTTTTTCTGCCTTTCTCTGTAAGTCTGAACCCATGAGTTATGCATCAATTCTGTATCACAGCAACTACCAGTAGATAGACCTTCCAAGCATAATTGAGAAGCCAATGTACTTAATAGACTTCTGTATCATACCCCGAGAGCAAGCAAGCCAAGTCGACGACGCTATAAAAGTACGCAGATCCCGCGAGCGGTTTCTCCCTCGAAGGAAATTCGACCAGTCGTGCTGCTACATAATTTACCCTATACCCTATGAGTTTCGGGCAGAGCTTTAAGGGGCAGTCACCAAGGCGAATGGAAGCAACTGCTGAAGCATCCAGGATCTGCTGCCTCTCCTCTGCTTTACGCTTCCACATTGTATCGCACTTCTTGACTCTTGCGTATGAAAGCTAGAATGCTTTGCGCTGCTATCCGAGCCGCATCTATTGCTTGTAAAAGCTGACACACGCATTGTCAGCGAGTTGGCAGGGCTTGCTGTACCATACTCACCTCCTCCTCTTCAAAGCTTCCCTTGCCTGTCTCGATAAAGCACACATCGCCCTCCTGACCGCCGCAATCTTGTCCGAAAGAATAGGCTAGACACAAAGTCGCCATCGCGTCTCGCTCTTCTTCGGCAGTCGGGTCCAGCACAATACTAGAGTCTGTCATAAGTGCTACTCCGACTGCACATATCACCCCTTTCATGCCTATCGCAGCATCTAAAAGTGCACATATTGCTGCGTTGATCTGGGCTGCTTTTTCTACTACATTTTCGCTGGCAAACTCGCTGTCTGCTCCTTCTTGTAGTAAGCTATCTATTTCATTCTCCTGTTCTGAGAAGGTCCGGAAAGGTTTGGAAAATTTTGTTGTAGGCATAGAAACTGTTTGAAGAGATAGCTGAATCAACGAGCGAGGATGGCGGTAGAGGAGAAGAATAGGAAGTAGTATGTAGGTCAGAGAGTCGGCGAAAGCCTTCACGGCGGGGCCTGTGTCTCGTTAGTACAAGGTAACCGGTCGCTATCTTTTTGCCTACCCGGTAATCCTGTCGAAGGCCTGACATTGATGTCGAGTGTCGCTCGGTCCACAAGCTCATCCCTCAAACGTACTTCTTGCGGTCCAGCAACGGCTGCGAGGACTGACACGGGTCCTGCAAGATGCGTCAGAAGATGTTTCGAGAAAGCATCCCGAGAACCATCGTTTCATAGGAGCCCTACCGCTAGAGAACCTCGCAGAACCATCTGCTCGTGTTAAGAGAGAGGTGCTCAACGCTACTTGGCGCAAACTTGTGTTTTCTCGCTGATCTGGACGCATCATGCATTCGGAGTGGAATCAAGCTTCAACCAGAACTCAAAGTCAAACGCCAAGAAACTTAGCAGGAACCCTTATCCTCCTGATAGCACGATTACAACATTGGCCAACAAGACGTTGGGCAACTCTGCGCGTCGCTCGCAGTTCTTGGTGTAGCCAAAATCTGGGGTTATTAAGAAGTACATGCGAGCATTCGGTTGATGGATATCGACATGGATCGGTATTCCTCAGCGTACACCTTCGCCTCTCCGGGCGTGCTAAGCGACGGTATCGTGCCTGTGCCTCCGCATCCAAGGCTACGTTCAACAAGAAGGAAATAGCACATCGGACGATCCTCTTCAAACCATATACTACCCACTCAATCGCTCATGCTATTCGCTGCCTACAAGGTTGCATTTGGCCTCCCTTACAGTCAGCAAACCAGAACAGACCTGATTATACCATGACAGCAGACCCAAACGGGGTCGTGATATTTTTTTCATGTTCTATACGCTTCTATCTATCTACTACTTCGACACCCACAGCCGCCGCTGCCATGGTCGCCCTCAAAGTGGGAAGCGACTGGGCTCACTTGGCAGACCGAAGCCGCAAGGCATACGAGCACCTCGGCATATCAACGAAAGCTCTTCCACACGACTACACACGACTCTGGTGTATTGGAGAACCTTTCCTCTGGTCGTGATTGGCGGCGAGATGGGCTTTTCTTCCGGACCTGCTGCGGCGCCCGTTTCTAAGTGGTACATTTGCGTAACAGCACTGCCAACGCATTCATGTGTCGCCCGGCTGGCGTAATGGCAACGCGTCAGACTTCTACGACGTCTCCGTCGCTGCGATCTGAAGATTGTGGGCCTTTTCTCTCTTTGACGGCTTGTAAGCATGCAACGATGCTGACTAGATGTTCTACAGGCCGGTTCGAGCCCGGCGTTGGGTGTTTACAATCACTTTTTGATGTCTGTGTCGCTCTTCGATCAGTCTTGTTGACCCTAGACTTTCTTTTTCGTCCCCCGACCGCCCAGATGGTCATGAATGACTAGAACGGCCGGTACGAGCCGGCGTTGGGTGTTTACAATCACTTTTTGATGTCTGTGTCGCTCTTTGATCTGTCTTGTCGACCCTACGTATATTTCTTGGCCTCCGGCCTTTGAAGAAGAAGCCTGATCACGACTGGCGGCCTGCGGCCGCCATACATGTATAGATGCTATGTATACATGTGTACTTGTTATATAAAGATCAAAAGCTTCATAGAAGTCTTGCATTCGAGAAGCTTTCCGGTATTCTTCTTCTCACGCCACGACTTGCCAGTATGCCCTTATAAGACCTACGATCCGAAGATAAGGAAATTTGAACATACATAGTAGAGTAGATTGACAGGGGAGATAGAGGGACCATGACCGAGGGTCAAGGGCCCCGACAATGGTACGCAAGATGGCGCAACCGGGAGGACGTTCGCAAACCCAGGATGACGTTCGCACGGGGTCAAGACCAAGCAAATGAGGTTCGCGTGAATGAATACAGTACATCAAACGTTTCCGGTGTCCCCTCTACTGCAAACTCTCGAATCCCGCTGGTCGGTCATGCAAGTCGCGGAGAGACCACAACGGCTGTCACTGCTGCAGCACAGTCGTATCTACAAGCATCAAGTATCAAAGTATCACCATTGTCGACTCCCGGCGAACTTGAAGGTAGCACTCCCGGCTCTGGCTCGCCAATACACCCGTTACCTACACCCAGCTCGCGAGACGACCAGGAATCAGTCAAGGATGTTATATACGGAGATCCAGAAGGTCGATATACGAGGAAGAAAGCTGGAAAACTCCGCGATCCTATCAGCACTATCACTTCATCGCTCCTAGGGTTTGGGAAGATAAGCCGGCAGGGCAAACAAAATGAACCTCTCAATGGCAGTTCTTCCGGATCCTCATCTGCGACTCTAACGGGCTCTACAGGCATCAAACCCGTAAGCTCTAAAGGCTCACACTCTGGGGATAGCTCGCTTGATCAGGAGCTTGGACACAAGGCGGGAACTGGCAACGAAGGTGTTCTCAGGAGAGTGTACGACACATGGGCGTTGACGTCTATCGCGACTGCGAATATTGGGCCTATAGCTGGTGAGGGGCCTTGTTGGCTTGGCACTGGCTGTCATGCCCAAACGTAACAGCTTATCGGTTGCTGCACAGGCGCTTTCTTTGGTGTGCATACCGCAAAGGAGTATGGAGGCTACTCCATGCTTTCTATAGCTTGGCCGTTATCAGGTATCTTTATGTGCCTTTTCGCGGCCGTGCTGGCAGAAATGTCTTCCAGCTATCCAGTTGCGGGTGCTATGTACACTTGGACCTTCCGCCTATGTCGATTATCACCCACCTTGCGGCCGCTGGCTCGGTTCCTATCGTGGTTGAGCGGTTCCTTCCTTCTATGCGGGCATATTCTGGCTCAGATGGTCGTCGAATGGCAAATCGCAACTATACTTCAAGGACTTATCGTTATATATGCACCCGATTACAATCCCACAGTCTGGCGGACAATCTTCTTTGCTTGGGCAGGTCTGGTTGTTTCGGCATCTGTGGCTGCCTCATCTTTCGGTCGCAACCCCCTACTATGGAAATTTGTCTCTGGGCAGATGCTTGCGACAATCCTCATGATCGTCATTAGCGTGTTTGCATGCGCGCCTTATCGAAAGTAAGTCCAGCATGCCAAACACAGTGAACATAGCTGATACAACCTTGCGTTAGTCCCGCTTCCTATATCTTCACGACCTACGAAAATAGCAGCGGCTTTACTAACAAGGGCTATGTCTATCTGCTTGGCTGGGTTCTTACCAGTATAGCAACCGGATACGATGTTGCTGGGCATTTAGCGGAAGAGGCAAGGAATCCGACAAAGACGGTTCCCCTGGCGCTCTTCTGGTCAACAGCCATTTCTTATCTGGTTGGCTGGCTTCTTATGCTTTCCTTAATGGCAGTATCGCACGACGTTGGACGCGGTAATGACGCCCCGATAAGGGATTACTCAGCTCCCGCACAAATCCTCGCTGCAGCGCTTCCTCGACCTCTTGCTTTCGTCGTCCTTGTGATGATTCTCTTCACTATGGAGTTTCAGGATATAGCGCAGCTATTGGCTTCTTCACGCTTCGTCTGGGCTCTGTCCCGAGACTCTGCCATTCCACTCTCTACTTACTTCCGACATCTCAGCGTCAAGAAGATCCCTGTCAGAGCCACATGGATCATCTGCGCAGTAGTCGCTCCTTCGCTAATGCTCATCGCTACCGATCGCAAGATAGCTACTAGTCTCATGCTTCAAGGCTGTGGGGGCTCCCTCATCCTAGCGTATGCATTCCCAGTCATCTGCTATCTCTTTTGCGAGAAGGGTGCATTGGAGATCGATGGCCGAAACGAATGGACTTTGCGCAGTTGGAGCAAACCAATCGCTGCCCTTTCTTTGACATACGTCCTCCTAATCATCGCCTTCATGGCAGCACCCAGCAGACGGCCTATGACTGCTTGTGAGTTCATTGTCTTTAGCTCAAGTTGAAGGCGGAAACTGATGTCGACTTCTGGGTAACAGCGAGCATTTCATATGCGCCAGTTGTGCTTGTAGTGGTCGCTCTCCTCTCTGCTGTCACTTGGATCCTATACGGCAACTCGCACTATGCTGGTCCCATCAAGAGTATCACAGTCTATACAGTCGGTCACGAAGTTGAGCTACCGAAAGTCGGAAGTCATCAGTCTACCAATAGGCACGCTACACCCAACAGTGCCAAGCCTTCTACACCAGTCGGTATCGGACTCTCCACGACGCAGCTCGAAGTCGGCAAAACGGCCAACTTGTACTCTGAGAGCTTAGCCAGCCATGACTGGCGCAACCAGCAAGGTAGGGTGGGCGGTCTGCATCCCAACCGATCCGGCATCACAGACGCCAGTAGTGGCTTCGAAACGGACTATACTGGTACCGATTTCACGGATACCCAGGCGACAGACATGACGGAGTCTGTTGTGAGTTTGGCTGACGAGAGGGACGTCAGACCTAATCTGCTATCACCACAATCAAGCGGCCCAACTCGGCCTCATCAATCTGTACAACAAATAAGTCGACAAGCGCGCATACCACCTCCGTCAGTGCTACCTTCCGACCTACCGCGACGGTAGCGGATATTCCATCGACTACGCTTGGACTTATGTAGCAATGTATCATCCCTAATATCAATGTAAAATTAGGCAGCCTGGCGTATCTGGGAACGGGTTTTCAGTAGAGTAGAAGGAATGTATGGGGTAGGGGATTAGCCATACAGATGATGAGAACTAATGATTCATTCATAGCAAATTCTGTCGTTGTCATTGTACATAGTAGCTTCTGCGCTACGTTCGTAACAGATCTTAGTTCGCCATTGACATCCTCGTATCTAAGGTGACGCCTGCAAGGACATTCTTTAAAGCAGTGTTTCTATATAGTGAACGACGGTATCGGGAGAAACGACGATGATACACTGAAAATGCTATCTAGGTGATACAGACACAGCCCGATATGGTATCTTCCAGACATGCCCCACTGCATTTTCTAACTTCCTCCACTGTTGCTTTACTCATCCTTAAGCCCGCCCAAGTCCCCTCGTCCTCCTGCATGCTTTACATCTTCCAAGCCATCTCCGGTCATCTGACCTTTTGGGGAAACCCTTTTAACTCTTGAGAACAAGCCAACGTCGGTCTCGAAGATAAATCTGTATGTGACCATGATCCACGATTTGTGGTCTGGCAACTCCCTGTAGTATTCGTTTGCGATCTGATTGAGTTTGGGTAATCTAGTCCAAGGAATGGATGGGAAATCGTGGTGTTCATTGTGATACCCTACATTGTAGGTCAACTTGTTGAGGATACCATAGTAGGACCAAGTCTCTTGGTCGTACGAGTCGAAGAGGTAGTGCTCAGCGATAAAGTGAGCGGCACATGGATGCAATGATCCAGCAAAGAAGGAGCTCATGATAAAGTAGATAATGGGGTAGGAGGGGTTCTCTATCTGAAGATAGCTTTTGCCGAAGGTATAGACAAGATAGTCAAAGGTGAGCTGGATGGTAACATTGAAGGCGTGCCAGCGAGTGAGCTTTTGCGATCGCACGAAGCCGGGTCGAAGGGCATAAAAGAGGATTTGGAAGGTGCTGCTCGAGACAGAATAGTCAGTACGATCCCGCTGACATCCCTAAGCTAAACGTACCAAAAGAACGCTTTGCCAGCTACGTTCTTCAGCACAAGCAGTTCCGCTCGAGTAGGGAGATCAGTATCGATGCCATCGACTCCGAGGGCTCTGTGATGCCTGGAAAAATTAGTCATTTCTCAGCTAAGCTCGACAGCACCCTCGAAACACGTTCGCACTGACTCCATATGATACTTTTTGAACATCATAGCATATGGAATGCCAATTGGCAGGTTTGCGAACATGGCGAAGAACCTGTTGGACTTGATACCCCGGAAAGCGAGGTTGTGCGTAATCTCGTGTATCTAGCGACCAGCATATTATTTAGCGATGCCCTCTCATACGATATACTGAAGCGAGCAGCCTACCGCTAAGAAGAGGTTTTGATTGCAGGTCCCTCCGACAAGGTACGCCACTGCCAAGAACCTCCAACTTAGGGGAGATGTGTCGCGTAGGAGGTAGGCAGCAAAGAGCTGGATAGAGACAACGAGTAGGACTACGTATTTTGTCAAGGGCTCATATCCCATAAGCTTGACAACTTCTGGGTGATCTTTGAGGATTGCACGGCGTCGCGAGCGGTGGGGCTCTTCTGTGTGCTGCCATAGCCAGTCGTTCGGGTCCTGTAGCGCGTGCAATAGACATTATTGTATCGTAGAGGGGATGTGTGATCAACGGCCAGTGGATGCGAACGTGTTGAGGAAGTCGTGCGAGCCGGGCGACGAAGCATGGTTTAAAGTTGTGAAGGTTTGTGAGACGGTGGGTGAGAAGCAAGCGAGAAGAGAGCAATAAGCACAAGTACATGTATATCTTCAAAAGATCTGGCCGCGAGCTCACCTGCGACGGGACCTTGTTGGGCTTCCATTTTGAGGGCACTGAACGTGTCGCGGTCGCTTGAAAGACCTCGGGCTCCTCATCAGACGATGAAGATGACAGTTCTGACGCTGTTGATGCCAGGTCGCTGCTTTCTAGGCTGACTTCTTCTGGCTTGAAAGCTTCTGCCCCCGCGAGCAGCGAGTAGTCGATAACGCCCATGAAGAACTGACTGAAACGCAGTGAAAGGGTTGGAAGAGAGTGTGATGTTGGTTAACCCAGGCTAGCTACGGTGTATAGTCGACACGTCTTGGATACTCTCAAAGGTATGTCAAATAATTTGATGGTCGAGGCAAAGGCAAGGTACGGGGCAATTTTGCATAGTGCACAACTGCACAGGATCTCAGCGGGCCTATATTGCAGTGTCCCCGGCGTATTACTGTATCAATGCAGCCTTCTACTCCAGCAATTCCTTCAGTAAACGAGTAATCATGCTTCCAGGATGCGCGCCTCTGTCAAATACGTCAATGCTTTGATTAGTCGAGAACCTACCATCAGCTAGAGAAGATGACTTACAGATTGCTGATGTACAAATCGACGAGGTCGCCCGGCACTCTGTCGTAGTATGGCGCCAGTACATCCACGTCGACATTGGCTTGGTGCAATTCCGACTGTGTTATCGAGTCTCCATTCTGTGGCTCTTCACCTTGATAAGTCTCGCCGCTCTCACTGGCAGGCAGGGAAAGGAGGACGTCCAGCGAATTGCCATAATCAAACTCGTCCTCTCTCCCGCCTTCCTTCAAGAAACTGAATTCTGGAGATACTTTAAACATACCACTTAATACTATGACTGGTACCTTTTGCTCCCTTGCTGTGACGACTAGAGGTAGAGTACCACTTATTGCTAGCAAACTGCCGTCCGCCCGGATGGAGTGCGCGCCAATAATGATTTTCGAGATCCGTGATAGTAACGAATAGATACCAGAGTCCGGAATCAGTAAAGTAGGTATACCTGAGGAAGACAAAGAGAGCGCGAGTTTCCGCCCAAGGTATGAAGGCGCCGTCTCAGCAACAACGACTGTGATTTTGCGTTTCCGCGACGCTGCGCGTAGAAAGGCCTCGACAGTCCGTGAATATCCTATCGTCAAGATAATCTCGCTGCGAAACAGAAATACGTCAACTCCAGCTAGCAAAACCAAGGCAGTCGGTGTTGATGCTTACGCCGAATGGATATGCTCCATCGCTTGCGCCGATATCTGGTCGCGATTGATGGCCAACTCTTCCAGCAGTTCTGTTATCGCGTCCAAGAATACAGGTTTCAAAGCTCCTGCTTTCCTGGAGAACTCCGCCTCGAGTCTGCTGGCGTAGGTTGAAGAGGTCGACGGTTGTGCTTGATGATGAAGGGAGGATAGGGATGTCGTGGAAGATGATGAGAGAGCTAGGTTCTTGATGGCAGATTTAGAAGGGGAGCCAGCTCGCATCGCCAAGCCAGGCGAGTCGAAAGGTGTGCTTGCTGGATACGGCGTTGTGGGCGTTTGCGAGCCACTGACATTGTCGGATATTGTAATGTTGCTGAATGCAGCGGAAGTGTCTAGCGAGTTCTTCTTGTGTCCAAGCAATTCGAAGATGCTGTTCGTCCCGATCGGCTGATTATGGCTTGTCGAGGCTGATGACTGCGGGTGATAGCTGTGTACTTGATTCGCTAAGCTATCCGTCGACATGTTATTCGCTCTTGAGTGCGAATACTGCTGCAGCTCTTCAAACGGAAAATGCGACATCTGCCTCTTCATTCCTGGTGGAAAACCGAATGAAGCTGAAGTATCAAGAGGGAAAGCAGCGAATGGTGTTGAGACTAAGCTTCCTGGAGTCTCGACTGCCGGCGAACCGAATGAAGTAGGTGAAGTAACCTGTGCTGGCTGAAGATGCGGAGGTAGGGCGCTGCTGTATTGTGATGTGGGTGATGATGATGAGGCTTGCTGTTGAGCTTGGGAGGGTTGCTGTTGTTGGGTGATTGTCGCGATCGCGGACTGCAGTGCGGTATGATATTCTTCGCGCAAGAACTTGAGGATCCGCAGGAGGACATTGTTGATGACGGGTTCTAGGTACGACGAATCAGTATGTAAGCACACATTGACGTAGACATAGTGCTACCCACCTTTGCGCCCGGCATCCTGCAGACGTTGCCCAACCTGAGTCAGAGCTTCAAGCAGTCCTTCGAAGCTTGTAACTTTGGCTGCATCTACTACGTCGCGTAAAAGATTGACAGCCTCGATGGCTACGTTGTGCGACCCGACCAGCTGGCTGCAAGTTTATATGCGGATTGACAGGCCAAAAAAGTCAGCAAGGTCAGAGTCAGTAAGAAATGGATGGATGTTGAGCACCGTCTCTTCAAGCGTAGAACAAGAGCATCAATCTTGCGGGCTATCTCTGGGTTTGCATTCGCCAGCAGACCTGCAGCTTCCTGGAATTTGACGATACTTTCGGCTGTCAGTTTCTTGACTACCGCCAGTCTAGATTGGCTTTGAATGCACCATCGTTGTGTATATGTCGTATGACCTCTTCTTCCAGTCGTCAGCAAAGTCGGTTGATCCAGCAATTTGTCAAGTCGAAAGCACCGGGTTGTTCTTGCAGCGACTGCCTGCATGAAAGCTACATACGTTGCGCTGAAGAGTTATCTACTGCAAAGATGACGAAGCTGAAGACTGCGATGCAATCTTTCGCCAGTCTCTATCCTGTCCCATCTCTGCCCAGTCTCCTGCCCATCTGTCTAGGCCTACCGGCGAACATGAAGTACTTCTTTAGAAGCTGGTCGTCAGTCTTCAGACCATTTCCACGGTGCTTTCATCGCTCACGCTCCAGATCTCTGGCCTGCGCGTTGCTTCAGGGGATCTCCTGGCCTCCTTCTTGCTTGGCTAGTGTTGATTCCTATTTCCAGCGTCCCTACTTTGTTTTCTTGTTTTCACTCTCTCCCTCTCTCACTCTCTTCTCTTCAACCTCTTTGCTTTTCCTCTGCTGACTTGACTGCGACCTTACGTCGGGATCTCCATCCCTGCATCACCTGCTAACAGCATCCACACTCTTTGACTCCCTCGCTTTCTCTTTCTATCATGCCCACACTACGTCAAGTACTCCTCATCCCTTTGGGCGCTCTGCTGCTCTCTATTCCTGCCGTTGCTGCCTATCGCCGAGCAACGATAGCTCTAGTTGATGGGTGCGCTGCACTCCAGTATCATTTGAAGTGTGACCAACTGACCACGTCTCTGTTCATTTAGATACTCTGGCTCAAATAATGGCAATGTAAGTCTAGCATGCTATGACCGCTTCGGTGTATTTAAGCTGAATATGATCTACAGGGAGCTACTACCACAAGCACACATGCAGCGTGCGCTCAGCTGGCGTTGACATCGACGGCTACAGTCTATCAATACAACAGCTTGACCAATGCTTGCCAGTATGGCGTACCGCTTCCCTATTCGAGCGTCTTCACGGCTACCGCTGCTACGCCAAATGTGCAGACAGGGTATATTGGAGTCACATGTGCAAGTATCCGAGCGTGTGTGATCAGTCCACCTGCTCTATGCAAACTCCCATTGCTAACGTTCCATGTTGGCTGTCTATAGCGCCAATTCTGGAGCCGCTTCAACTATTGTTGCGTCACATTGTACCGACACTGTCAACATAGCCCGTATTCCCGGGAGTACCATTACGGGATCTTATGTAGGCTTGCATTGCACATGACAGTCGCTCTAGACTGACTTTGAGCCAGACCTCGAACGCCTTGGCAATTGGAGACGCAGCCTGCGAGCAAGCGTGTGTGGATGCTCCAACATGTACAGCGTCCAAATATTTCGGTCCCTTGTCGGGAGGGTGCAGGCTATATGGCAACAGTGCAAGCGGGGTCTCCTCAGCTAGCGGGCAAGCATCTGTACTGGGGGGCTGCGCCGTTGCGTACGTCTGATATATTCAGCTGCTGAGTAGTAAAGCTAATCCTTGCCTACTCAGCTCACAGGCCCTAACCGGCTTCCCAACATTGGGCTGCACCAACGTCTTCCGCGTCCTCACCTGCCCTACAGGAAGTGTTATGAACTCTGATAGTTCTGGATGCCTCAAAGCGAACGATTGCGGCGGTGCTCTACTCGGATCTCTGGACACGAACCCAACTTCCGCCGACTATAACAAATGCTCCTGCCTCCCTGCACTTGCTCGCCCCGTCTCCGACAGCTCGACATGTGTGTCAATTCTGGGCTGCCTTGGAGGTGCTGTACAAGATCTGATAGCAGGCTCCCTCACTTTGGGTCAATGCATCTGCCCAACTGGCACCATCTTCAACAGCGACCAGTCTGGCTGTTTGTCATCCCTCTGTCCCACTGGCCAAGTCAGAGATACTTTGATCGGCTCTTTAACGTATAACACCTGCGTTTGCGCAGCTGGCCTTGTCTCCTCTTTAGACGGAACCTCCTGCATAAACGCCATCACGTGTCCTCTCGGTCTGGTGCAAGATACAAGCGTTACCACCGGTACGGGCTCTTGCAAATGCTCGAACCCTCTCCAAATCCTCAACTCTGACAAGACGGCTTGTCTCGATCCATTACAATGCCCGCTCAATGCTGTACAAAACCTCGTCACAGGCTCGGCTGCTTACAACACCTGCCAATGCAATACGGAATTCATTTTCAATACAGCAGGAAAGATCTGTCTACCAAAATTGGCATGTCTCCTGCCAAACCAAATACAAAATCTGGATGTCTCGACCGCCATACCTTCTTGCATTTGCAAGGCTGGCTTTGTCTTCAATAATGTCGGAACTGCTTGTTTAGAGCAGATCACTTGTCCTACAGGCCTATCACAGGATCTCGATGTCTTACTTGGTCCGTCAACTTGCAAATGCACGAATCCTCTTCAACTCCTCAATGCGGACAAGTCGGCGTGTCTGTCTGCACTGAGCTGTCCACTCAACGCGGTTCAGGATTTGGTGACGACTTCTCCGACCTACAACACATGCCAATGCAATTCTGGCTTCATCTTCAACACAGCCGGCAAAATCTGTCTTCCACGACTTTCGTGCTCGCTGCCGAATCAGATACAGAACCTGGATGTCACGACGGCGGTATCGTCTTGTATCTGCCAGACTGGATCAATCGCCTCGCCTGTTCTCGGTCTGGGCTGCATCATCGATGCGCTGTGCGATCCGAGTACCGCACAACAGGATCTTACTGTCGCTATTTCAACATGTCTGTGCAAGACCGTGGGCTATGTCCTCTCGACTACTGGCAAGTCTTGCGTTCTGGCTGCGAGTCAGGCAGCTGCAGATGGAGCGAGAAAGAAGAAGCGAAATCTGGCAGATGAGACGTCTCTTTGCCCACCTGGTCTCGATGCTTGGTGAGTTGCTCAGCGCCATTCGATAGCTTTACATGAGCTAATAACATACTATCATTGAATTGAATAGCCCCATTGGAAATCAGGGAGGATACGAATGCGTCGACTTGTCAGAAGAGCTTGAGCGATGCGGTCATTGCGACAACAACTGCTTGGATCTCGAAGGCGTCGATGGAGTATCATGCTCTGCCGGCAGCTGTCAAATTTGTAAGCTACCTGAGTCCTAGCTCACAGCGCATGGAGCTGACTTTGTATTTCAGTCTCGTGTGAACAAGGCTATAAGCTAGCTTTCGACAGTAATACATGCAGACAACGTATGGCAAAGCGTCACCGCAGAATCTAGATGCGACGCGAGGTTCAATTACAAATATAACGCTAGATACTCTTTTGGTTTTCTCATCGGGGCTAGTCAGTCATTTGTTGAACATATCGTAGTAATTTCTTATCTTTTTGCTCTCATGCTCTAGCACTCTAGAACGCTGTAAGATCCAGCAGTATCTTTTCTGCATACATTGGCAGGATTTCACGATGGCCCACGCCTTTCACTCTATTAAATACTGGCTTTTTGAGCTGCTTTGCCAACTCTAGGCCAACCTTTGCTGGAATGGTAGTATCATCGTCCGAGTACCACATCTGAATGCCTTTGTGCTTTACGGAGGATGGTTGGAAGCCCCAATCTGCCTGCATCAGCTTAATATCGAGAAGGCAGCCTGCAGGATGAGCTAAGTGATCGGAAGCTACGATATTCTCTATCCAGTCTTGAAGAGATTTGTGGAAAAGCGTTTTGCCATAAGCTGAGTTGGCGGTGTTGTCGATAAGCCAACGAGCGCCTTGTATTGTAGTGGTTGCGAGCGACGTAGGAAGTGAATTGATAGCTAGTAGCTTGTACTGAGCTGCGCTGTCTAAATGCGGTTTGGCCAGGTGCCAAGGTGGGACACCAGCAACAATGGCTACACCGAGCACGCGGGACGAGTAGTAGCGTAGAGATGCAAGTAGATAAGGTGTTCCACCAGATATGGCCAGCATGTAGAAGTAGCGGATGCGCAGGGATTTGAGCACAGTCTTGACGTAGGGTGTGAAGCCGGTGATCTTGCGCGTGGGATCGTGCGTTGACAGTCCGACTCCAGGCCTATCAATTGCGACAATCAACAGTCCAAGCTTATCGGCAGCTGCATCAGGTTTGCGAGCTTGCCAGCTACTGCAGGGACTTCCATGGAAGAACAGGACGGGCGGGCGTCTTGACTTTAGATCGCCGTAGAGACGGTAGCCAACCTGTAAAGGCGCTTGATGCTTATTGGTGCGTAGAGGGATAGCTTGTGCAGTTCCATGTTCGGATGTAGGGGAGCTTAGCCTGAAAGGTTGCGAGGATGTAGTCGAGTTCATCTCCAATGACCGCGGCCTACGAATTCGTGCTCGTGTCGATAATACTATGGGTTAATCGCAAAGAGGGGAGCATCTGGGATCACGCTCTTCAACTGCATGGACAGACAGCAGCGCTTTTGGACGTCAAAGGGCTGTTATGAGGAAGTCACGAGTGTAATGCTTCAGTGCTAGTGCTGGAAGCTGATGCGCAACGTTCGCTGCAACGAAGCTTGAGAGTGCAGATTGAGCTCGTCAATCGGTCGGCGTCTCTCGCAAACGTTGCTGGACAGCATTTCGGCACTGCACGACCATGCTGGTCATCTGACTGGCTCGCATAGCATCGCATTGCCTTCGTCACTGAGCGTCTTGATCCAGCCTTATGGTACGAGACAGGATTTACAGTACGATTTCACGGTCGTCGTCGAAGCTTCAGGATGATATCATCGCTCGAAGCAGGAGTAGCAGCTGACTTGACGTAGAGCTGAAGATATGCACATAGTAGTGGTCTACGACGTGTTATGCGCAAGCATCCGAAGAATGGCATCTATGATGTCGAGCCTCATGACAGTCTGAAGTCGACCTTCACGCGGCATCCAGAGCCAGACGGAGTATCATTTCAGTCAATGCTGGCGACGTCAGTTCTAGACATTCCTGAACACAACATGACGGCCTGGTCAGGTTCAGGGGGTTTTCCAGGCCATGCACCCCTGGCCTGGGTATCCAAGGTCCCTGTATAACGTTCGCATCGCAGCAGGTCCAGACTTGTTCCGCCTAAATCCTCTCTGCCATAAATTGACGACTCTCTTTCTCTTTCGACCATCTCTTTTCTTCACAGCTTGCTATCTGCTCCTCGCATTTCACTGTCCTTACACTCCTTAACATTCATCTCACGACCACACTTCAGTTATTATCCATCTCGACATGTACTTCACACACTTTGTTTCAGCCGTCCTGCTCGTGGCTCCTACCCTGATCAGCGCTCAGTCCACTGCCAGTTCCTGCTCTAGAAACTAGTGAGTCATCCCCGTAGCAAGCATACAGCCGGTCGTCTGATATTCTAGTACAGAGGCGACACCTTTGCGCGCGGCTCTGACAACCAATACAGCTGCGTCTGCGGGAATGGTCGTCAGAGGGTTGCTGGGGACAAGTACTCGTGCCAATTCGCTCAGCGAAGCGGTGTATTTGCGATGTTCCCTAGGTGAGCTTCGACTCCAATCTTCACTGTTCGTCGCTAATACGTTTGTGAACAGCTTCAGCGCGCTCTTCCCGACTGCATCTACCGCCGTAAGTCGTCAACTGTTCCTGACCAAATCACTTACTGAACCAACCAATATCCTTCTGCATACACAGACGAAAGACGCATGTAGCTCCGAGGCAGATTGTCGCTCTCAGTGTCTACTCGACGGCAACTGCCAGGCCTATACCTACAGCAGCACCGAAGGATCATGCACCAAAGGATCGCAAATCCTGCCTGACAAGTCAACCTATCGCACTCCGTTCAATCAAGCATCATACAAGGGAAGGATGACCGGTATCTCAGGAATCAACTGCGACCAAGCCGTGTAGGTTCTCCGTTCTCTGAGACTGTAGCCGAGGCTGAATCGCTCCCGACATCAGCTCCTCGGGACGTCTGGACCCCGCCCACAAGAATACCTGTACTTCTGGTGTTACCTTCGCTACCATCGGCCAATCAGGGCTGAGCGGACAGATTATCGTAAGGCTAGATAGCGCTGCCATCAACGAAGTCGCTAATACAGTTTGTTTGCATCGCAGTCGACTCAAGCAAAATCATCGTCAGCCAGTGACTGCCAAAACATCTGCTTGACCACGCAAGGCTGCATCGGAGCGCAATTCGACACGTCTGCCCCTCAGGCTTCATGCACCCTCTATTCGTCGATCCAGCAAGTTGTCCCTGCAAAAACAGTCCAAGCATTCATCTCTGGTGGATGTAGCTACGCCAAGTATGGCTTTCACTATTCCATGCCACAGAATCCTATTCTGACCCTGATAGCAGATCAGCCAATCTCGTCACGACTGGCTCGTGCTCAGACCAACAACGTCTCATTCCGGTTGACCCAAGCTACCAGGCTCCAGCGGACTTGGCTACTACCTCTTCCTCTTCCAGCTCATCCCCATCTTACACCGGTCCACCTCCTGGTACTGTGACCAACAATTCAAGTCGAAGTTTCATCGGTCAGCAATCTTTTACTTCACAGAGCGCCGGTCCAGCTACAGTCACTTCTGGTGGGCGACCAGGTCTGAAGCGACGTTCGTACCCTCTTCGGATGCCGCAGCATTGATTTCTCGTGGGCTCTGCTGTGTTGAACTCGGGTTAGTACTTGCTCTGGGATCTTTCTTCCTGGACATGGGGACGGGGAACTAGCAGGCTTCATACGGCTGTGGAATGTATGTATATAGGTGTTCTTATCTTTTCCCTTTCTCGATGTTCCAATCTGCTTTGGCCCGAGTGGCCTTTGTAAAAAGTATCTCTGACACATCGTTACGCTGCTGTTGCTTCATCTGCATACTACTCACTAACACACCTTGTCGCTTCGCTTCAAGCCAGACTCACGTGCCCTTCAAGTGTCACTGACGCAAGCTGACTTCTTGCTTCTTGCTTCTGCTCTGAAGTCATCGCGAAGAACACAGCTACCATGTCAGACAACAAGGACAACAAAGACGAACAGCAGTTCTCAATCCTGCCTCATCCTGCAAAGGACAACGGTGAGCGACGTGTCCCGCGAAAGAAGGCGGGTTTCGCAGTCGAGTTGGCGCTGACTTGAGAGCTCGGTTGGTATTGGCGATGTACAGATCCCTCATCCCTTGGTGATAACACTCCAGGTCTTTTAGGCGACAAGACAAACCCAACGGCGAGCCAGCCGGGTCCTCACATCATGTCGAACGAGACAGCCAACAAGTGGGCTCAAAGTTCCAAATACTTTCTTAGAATCTATGTTTACTGAAGCTATTTGTCTTGCAGTCTCGAAGAGCCGCTAAGTCGTGATGAGCTCAGAAAGAGAGCCGAGGTGAGCTCGGCTTAGCTTCGCAAGCAGATGCAGTCACTGATGCGTTGTGTGATACATACAGGAGCTCAACAAGGAGTAGACCCTGGAAGCGTAGTCCTTGGTAAAGCAAACTCGGTCTGCCGACGTCCATAATCATCTGTATTCTTCCACGCTTTTTATGATATGCTCTCGCACCATACGTACACGAATAAGATTCTGTTATATAGTAACTAGTAACAACAACAATATTATGACTGTGCACCAAATTCACGCGTCATACCGACAGCACTTCCCTCCAAACAGCCAGACCTACAGTTATAGCCAGGACAGCGCCCACCGTCCAGGTTACTGACGACTCGACCAGTCCTCCTCTGTTTGCTAGCCTTCTCCGCAGCCGGGACTGCAGCAGGCTCTGTACTATGTCTTCGGTAGACCAGGTCTGCGATCGCCGCAGAGATGCAGGTCGAGGTAGAGCCGCTATCTGAACATATAGCAATACTTGCAAGATTTCTCCGCCATCCAACCGAGGTAAAGGCAGGAGATTGAGCATACCCAGGCTGATGCTGATAGTACTAAGATAGCTGGCAGAGTTCGGCGTGATCAGCTGACCTGCGCATAAACATCGATTTCGCTAGCGGACTTACTTGAAGAACAGGGCAGTATCGGAGGGTAGAGACACTGGCAGCCATCTTGGCGGTATCAGGTCGCCCACCCTCGTTTCCCTCCACAATTGTAGTCGATCTCCCTGGTAGAAGACGATCTCATTTGCTGGAACGGTGTTTGCTGAAGTGTAAGGATTGGAGATAGACAATCGCAGCAGCTTCTCCTGCGGGGAAGGTCTAATGCAAACATCGCCTGTTTGCGGGCACTCGTCTATGCAGCGAGTCTTGGCTAGTACGAGCGATGGATCCAAGCAGCCTCGAGGTGCTTGACTGATATCTGTAGTATCCGAGACGAAGCAGATATCCCTTCGCGCACTCGATTGCGGTCGTGTGCTGGAGATGCTCAAAAGCGAGTCACAGCAGCTGTGTTGCCGGCTGGTAAGCTCTTGTACTGGCATACACCAGCCTAGGTCTTCGGAATATGGAAAGCCCGAAGTGCCCTCCGCCAGCAAGTATCGGTCCCAGTGCTCAGGATCGTGTAGTTCGAAATCATCAAGATGGGTGATCATGGTGCCCGGAGCTATGACTTCTACCAGAGGCGATGTCTGAAGATGGCAATTTGAGGGGCGTAAGAGCTGGCTTGACCATTTAGAGGTTCAACTTGTCACCTTTGCCAAGTGAAATAGCAGGACCCCTCTCTCGTTGGTAGATTGATAGCCAAGGCAGTGGAAAAGGCTTTTAGAGAGAAAAGAGCTGATCCCAGTGTTTGCGAACGCCCACAAAGCGAGAACCAGAACGAAGTTGTGCCAGACGCCGGAGCATATAATCTGAAGTCGCTGCAAAGGAGCTAGGAGGTCCAGTTTCTCGTTTGCAAGAGAGACATATGCGCCTGGAAATATAGAGACGAGAAGGAAGCCTAGGTGAACCAGCGGGACATTGGCCCTATGAAAACAAAGTCAATCTGGCGTCTCCGTTGAAGCTCGAGATCGGGTCTAAGATTGTAGCTTACAGACCTGCTGCTATAGCGTGACCAAGCTCATGGGACAAGATAGCCAGAAAGCTTGCGCTCAGAACAATAGGAAGATCCCTTAGCGGAGTTGTGACACCAGGAATCAGGAGCGTCGGGCCATTTCTTGCAGTAGCAATAGACGTATATACGAGAGATGCTGGGCTCGGGCTTTCACGAGGAACATATAGACTCCACAGATTTACGGCCAGCTGTAAAGCCAGAAATAGAGGTATGAAGCAAAGACCAAGCAGGCCGACTAGTACTCCAGTGTTATAGAAGTAGTGCGAAGCGGATACCGTCCAGCTTGAAGTCCGACCCATCTTGCGTTTCGAGGCATAGAAATCGAGAAAGACATGATTGAAAGTCGTGATTTGGACAGCTGCCCAGCCGAATCCAGTAACGATAGTGGGCTTCAGGGCATTCCGTACCACTTTCTTGTCGCCATTCGAGAATGCGCCCATGTTCTGGACGTCATAAGTTGGGTGGTACAATGAGTTGCACTTTGGCTTGGGACAACTGCGACGAGCAGTCAGCAACACAGATGGATTTCTCTGAGTTTTCGGGTTGTCGAATGCTACAGAAGGATCTGGACAGATACAAACGTCTTGCGGCGCTGGGGATCCAATGGCATCAGCAGGCGACATATCCTCGAACGACCTCCCTTACTGTGAAAAAAACTGCACTGCCCGGACTGAGAAGCTATATCTGCACGATGATAAGCATGCAGCATTACATGTCAACCCAATGTTCATACTGTACATCTTCTGGCGACCATCTGAACTGTATAGCGCTACCATGCTTCTGATTCAAAGACAGCTCGTTAGAAACGTGTGAATGTTTCAAGGCCTTCTGGAATGGCCCTTGAGACTTTGATAACGTCCGGCATGAAGCTCGCCGGCTCTGTCGCTGTCGCGCAATGACAGGACAGCAGTAACAATGGCCTGCTGTAACAAGTTCACCCAGCTCGCTGTAGCTCAAACGACCTGTGCACCGGGTATGGTGCTTTGAGATGTCTGATACTTTAGCAGCTCCACAGGCTAGAAATACGCTGTGCTGCGAATCTTCAGAACCTTCAGAGTTCGAGAGATACCATAGATTCCAACGAAGCTGTTTCATACTGCTACGATAAGCAATAATGCCATGGCTACCCTATCAAGCCTCATGGGCGATATCACCAAGCCGAATTGGGCCGTCAACAGCTGGGCATTCCTGCTGTATCTTGCAGCGGGCACGAAGACAGCAATACCAGCACAATCTCATGGTCATACTAACACACAGATTATGTTGTTTCGCTGACTACTCCCCCAGTTTGAGATTGCGTACAAGCATCGCTCACCAGATCTAACGTTCTGAATCTCCCCTGTACATACATTCGGCAGTCAAACGATACGCACCTACTTATCTCCTCTAAAGAGTCACTTCTCACCCTCAGAGTGTGAGGAGCGTGAGGAGCGCACATAGTGGAGGACGCTTTACGTATCTGCTTCTGTATGTTCCTACTGGCCGGAGAAGCTGACCCCAGGGCATTCTACAACCACCACCAATCCCTGTGAGCTTTATCCTTCGCCGATACTATTACCTACCGTATATACCTGATTCTGAGTTCCGGCTCACGCTACCATCTGCCTTGTATGTATGTATACGCGAAAACCAGGACACGGGAATCCGGGATCACCACTCTTTGCGCAGCCATATCATGGGGACAATGATGCAATGCGAAATGTCCAGCTATGCTATCATAAGATATACAGTACGTGGCCATCTGTTTTCCGGTATCATCAATATTGAAAGAAGGTGGAAGTCCGTCTCCGGGGGATCGCCACGCTCCAAAATTGTTAGGTCAGGCTGCAGTAGACAACTTCCCTTCCTTTTTCTTCCTTCTACCAACTCAGAACCAGAAACACTTATCTCGCGAACTCGTACGCAGCGCCAGGCCAGGCCGGGCCATGAGATTCGAAGGCGAGGCGGATTCGAGTGCTCAGAGCGACGATGGCGCCTGCCGATCGCTACTTGAAGAGGCTCAACAAGGTTGGACGTACGCTGGGCCTGAAGCAGTGCAAATGCAAGACATCAATACCACAAGACGAGCCAGACCAGCCATCGAGATAGTCCCTGCTGTACGTAATTTCGAAAAGGCGCGGCGACTACTACAAGACATCGTTTCGGACGACCGTCTATTCGACAGAGTACTCGACCACCTTTACAAAGACTTGATTCTGGAGACACATAGAGAACATGCGCAGGCTTTCATTCGAAGGCTTACGCTCGTTCAAAAGGCCTGGGAAGAGTCGGCGAGTCGCAGACTTTACAAGAACCCCTTCTTTGGAACCGCCGAGAGAGCAGAGAGGCTAGCAGAGTGCTTGGAAAAGTATCCAGAAAGGGCCAGGTTGGTCAGAAAGCTCATCTTCGGAGAAGGGTCGTCGGCCGATGTCAAAGACTGGAAATCTCCTTCTACCGTCCCACGGATCGTCAACGCAAGTCAGAAGCTTGAGATAATTGGATTCGATGGGCTCGTAGGGGTCGATTCGGAAGCTTTCAAGGACGCCCTTGTAACGGCTCCCTGTCTAGAAGAGATCAGATCATGCGGTGCGCCACACCTTCACTTTCGCAGGGTCAGACCAGACCAGACCAGACCGTGTCCTCCGCTAAAAGATAATCCACTTCGGCAGACCTGATGCCCTCCAGTAAGACGTTTGCAGACGGCGGTATCCTCCTAGTGCACTTGGCTTATAGGGATGATTACTTGCACAGTCTGGACATCCGTCTCCTACTTTTTCAAGAACATTGTGGGCCGCTGCAACAACGTCACGAGAATACAGCTGTATGGCATACTAAGCGAGCAAGATAACAAAGACAACGATACAATATCCGACTCCGACACGAGCGCCGACTCTTCCCAGCGTGTATACGGTCATAAACCGAATGACTGCAAGCCAGATGACTCTGCACGAGGCCTTGTCGATGTCGCGTTCAACTCGTGTGGCATCAACATACAGGAGATTCATGGCATATTTGCAAACTCGAATAAGACTCTGCGGCGCCTACATATCGAGTTTCCTACCAACCTTGAACGAGACGATCTCATCGAAATGGTCGTCAGGTCCGGGTCACATCTGCAAGAACTCATTCTCATAGGATTTGAAGAGCAATACAAGGACGACGAAGAGTCCAAACCCGACGATCTAGTATGCCAGCTGCTCGAGGCATGTCCGAGTCTGCGCGTCTTCGATTACCAAGAAGCTTTAGCGAGCGCGCACGTCTTTCGTAACCTGCAGAAGAGCAGACTGAACGCATACTCTTTCACTTGTGTCGATACTATCAGGTATGTTATTTACCCTTCCACTTTACTCGAACGGAGAGACGTGTTCTCTCAAGGCGGACTCGTTTCAAGGCGGACTAGAGACTGCAAACTTGTGTTGACTTATACATACGTTCTCTGCCTTTCCTATGACCTCATCTTACATTCGCACCCCCTAATTATCCCAAACCCGTCCTTCGTGGTGCGCGAAAAAGGCCAAACGACTGGCTGGCCCATTTCGAACAGTATCGTGCTCCACATAACTCTCGCTGTAGAGTCCTCACACCCAGTAAGTGTGTCCGTTTCCGTTTTTAAATTTCCCGCACAACCAATCAAGGAGGACCTGTCACGGCTAAGTGTATGTTTGCACACCGATGACAGCTTGGACCAAAGCGGACGTGAGCAAGGTGCGACTGGCAGCGGCCGAAGTAGGGCTCGCTTGGTTGTCGTCAAAAGGTATGTCACGGTTTTCTGTACTCTTCCAGAACTCAACCTATCACTTCCCCACATCCATGCCAACACACAACTCCGCCCTCAAGCTCTAGATTAGTTCCGCATCGAATTTGTGTCACTGATTCGATCTACCTATATCGCGCTTCCGGCAAATCATTGCAGACGATCTTTTGGACAGCTAACGACGATCCGTTGGACGACATTCCGCCTCAAGCAGATCGAGGGTGAAGTGCAAAGCAAGCAAATCAAGCAATGGGGCATACGAAGAGCAATGCAAGCCAGCGTAAATCAGGTGTCCTTGGTCGATGACATCATGATACTGCAAAAAGTATGTATGGACAGCTATACCTCATCTTTCTATACCTACTTCTCGGCTTGGGCTTATATGTCACTAACTCATATGTACTGATGCAGTGTTGTCGTCGTGACGCATACAGTGCCATGACATTCGTTTTCCTGACGTAGCGGTTTGCGGCACAGATTAATTAGTACTGCAGTGACATCCACACCCAGACGAAATAATAACAAAGCAAATTCACTCGAGGAAAACGCACCCGACACTGCCGGCCATACTACTCCTCCGGTGAGTACTCTCAGCGGGAGAACCCTCTCAATCCTAACCCTCGTCCACAGTTCAGCCGCATGCGCGCGTAGATCCTTCTCCCACACAGAATCAACAGCATATCTATGTGTTCTACGTGCATCCAGTCTTTCGACTTTGGCCTGGGCTTTGGGCCTTTTCGTCCGCCACCCCCTTATAAAGCACGATCACCTCTCTTGCTTGCACTGACTACATACTCTTGAAGAAGAGAAAGAAAGCTTCAAGACTTAGACCTGACAGACGACTTGTATACGACATCAAGCAGAGTGTAAGGAAGAAGGTATCTCACATCAATACAACAGTCCAACCTATACCCGGCCCCGTTGGCAGCTATGGGCCCGGGCAAAAAAGCTAGAGCTGTCGACAGGGCTTTGGACGAGCACAAAGTGCTTAGTTCCGTTATCGAATCGCTACGAGTAATGTTGCAGGAAGAGCTGTGCCGGCGGGACTGTCAGGATATCTTGGCACGGCTGGCAACGGTCTCGAAGAAATGGCACACAGCAGTCAACAAGCACCTCTACAGAAATCCTTACTTCGGCACCGCAGAACGGGGGCTCAAGCTCAGAGAATGCTTGCGACTCCAACCAAGTAATGCATCTCTTATCACCAAGCTCATCCTCGGCGAAGGCAGCGACCTGGACATCAACGACTGGAAGGATCCTTCTGTTGTCGCGGATCTTGTCGGGGCATGTAGAAATCTTCGCATCTTGGGCTTGGGCGGACTGGAGCATAGCGACATTAGCCACGTATTTGCGGCTGTCAAGAATGCACAGGATCTGCATGAGCTAAGGGCTTGCGGTGAGCACCTCTTGAAATGGGCACTTGCAGTACATTGTTCAAATGTGCGGCTTTGTTCGAAGCTGTCCGACTATCTTGCTGACACTCTTGCTGCTTACTGTCTGTAGATCGTATGCCAGCCCGTAAGCTTTCACCTTCGCACCACCCGGTGACCAGTCCGCTTCGCTGTCGTCGAGAATGGGCGGCGGCGAGGCGCAATGCTTTTCAATTAACGCTGATATTCTGCTTCTTGCTCACACAGCTTTGGACAATATTGAACACCTATACACCGGAGTGCTCGCGGGGATGCCGAGTCTACGTCGAGTGAGACTCTACGGAATGATGTCGCTCGAGGAAAAGTCGGACAATGTTACGCTTCAGTCGATCAAAGAGTCGCCTGGATACAAGCCCGCGCACATGGCCCTTACCAACGCTGCATTAAACTATTGCGCCATGCCCCTTTGCTCTCTTCTACCGTTCTTCGCTAGCTCAGCAAACACCCTGGCGAGTCTGTGTCTCGAAGGCCCTTTCGATATCACACATCAAGATCTTGTCAGCCTGTTGACCGAAGTGGGCACCAATCTCAAGTTGCTGGAAGTAGAGGGTTTTCCGTGCGAAGGCAACGATAAGAAGATCAGCGACGGCGCCTCGTCGTCAGACAGCTCTCAGAGCACCGTGCAGGGCAACGCATCTGCAGGAGGAGTCGGAGTGATCGATGCCATCCTGAGAACATGTCCGAAGCTTCGAAGACTGGATTTTATTGATGGTATTGCATCCGAGAAGATCTTTGAGGGCATTGACCTGCGCAACCTTGAAGAGTTCCGCTTCACCTGTGCTGTAATAGTACGGTCAGTGTACACAACGTATGAAACCCATATCACCATGAACTGACTGCCTTATATGCTTTCCTCTTCCTGCAGGCCGTCTCATTGGCTTGATGCGCTACATCGTCAGTACTTCAGAAAGGGGTCCAAGGGTCGCATCGAGAGCATTGGTGAGGTCTTCCTAGGAAGCGCTCATCAGAAGTGTACGCTGGATACGTTTGATGAACCTCATTTGACGTACAGGCTGGAAACACTCTGAAATTCGGCATGTCCGCATCGCAGCATGGCAATGCGGAGTGAGCTGGTTGAGCGATGGAGGTTGATATAAAGCTTCCTCACCGCACATCCTGTCTTTTTTCAATTAACACCGGATGTCATTATTTCCTCCACTTCTGTGCATTTCTTATGGATACACATTTCTGCAACCACAGAACACGGCTTGGATTTTGACTTCGAATAGGTCAAGCAGGTCACAAAGACAGGCACGGGAGTGGTAGAGGTTTTTCCCTTTTCCCTAAAGACATCTCTCCCGCTCTCGGAACCTCAAACCTCCTATCCCGGTTTTGAAGCAGCAACGGGCGCAAACGAAAGTAGTAGCAACACGATGCGAACCAACGGAGTTTCGTGTTTTATGTAGCTGCAGCTTACGCGCATACATGCGGATACCTTTACGCATACTTAATCTCTTATCTTACGCTTCGCCGTGCTCAAGGAGCGCGCATAACAGATACCATCAAGGGCTGCGGGGGCTGTCAGTTCAGGGTTGATCAGGCATAATGTTGTTTGTCATCTTGACCCTGTCCGAGGAAATAATTACCTTTTCTTTCTAGTATACGCATGGGAGGGAAGTACTGTTAAGTAGCCATCAACTGATGCTAAGCGGTAGAGAACATAATGTCCAGTTCTTGCATATGTTTATCCAATAACACGAACTGAAACTCACTGACAATGCCGCCTACGCTCTCGGAATCAGATGGGAAACGTAAACGAAGAATAATGCTTGCGGAGATTACACATACTGCACGAAATGGAAGATTACTAATATATAAGGTCTGGGTAGGATATGAGAACGAGCTACAGTATATGTCACGGTTTCCTGGAACGTTACCAGCTTGCTATTGAAGCGTGATAGTCCAGAGAGACGTGCAATTTGTACGTGTATATGATTCATAACCACCTTTGCTAGAAACCGCCATGAAAGTGTCGATGCAGTATGCGTGCCTGTTGGCGTAGAAGAACAGGACAGGAGGTGGTGGTTTGAAAAGTGTCCAGTGCCATACAGAAGGAAAGAAAGAAAGAAGGACCCTAGCGCCCGGGATTATTATACTTAGAGAGTCGCATGAGAACGGCTGATAGATAACGAATATACCCAAGGGGAATGAGAAAAGAGGACGACGAAAGAAAGGGCGTTGGGATGGACGAGGACTCATTGTGAAGGAAAAGCACCCGCACGAGCAAGTTGCTGAAAGGCTATGCTGAAGGGGTCACTCCCTCCTTGCCCGGCCGAGGTTTGTCGACATCTATAGCGGCTTCCTGAAAGGGCCTTTGGCATGAGTTTTGAGATGTCTTTACGACGAAGAAGTGAAACAATCAGTAAGCTGTCAATCACAAAGACCAAATAGAAAGAAGACCCACCTCTTTAGATTTGAATTTACAGAGAACGAACGATGGCAGATGGTGCATGTGAATGGTTTTTCTCCAGTGTGCATGTGCGAATGTACAGCTAGAGCTGAAGGTCTTGAGAAACACTTGTTACAGACCGTGCATGCCTGTTTTTTTTTGGCGATTTTAGCAGGGTTGCCTTAGTACATTTTGTAGAGTTGGGGAAAACACTCACATAGCTTCCTGCGGATGAGGAACCTCCTCCTCCACTACCGCTTCCCGCATTGCTAGCACCACCACCATTTGCTCCGGTATGACTATGGTTCTCATCATCATCCTCTTCATCCTCCTCCATGATTGTCGAGTGGCGCTCATCTGACGCATCAATATTACTGCCACCTTGTACATTCTCACCACCGTTGCCATTCGTCGCTGCTCCACCTTGTTGTTGCATAGACCAAGAATGCGAAGAGATTGACGCTGAAGCTGAAGAAGAAGAAGCAGTGGAATACGCCCACATGTCGGTGCAAGAGATGAGGGGACTATGGAAACGACCATTCAATCGGAGAGAGCTGCCATGATTGTGAGGATTGTGGTGGATCTTTTGCAAGTGTGCTTGGACTTGACTCGTAGTAGCTGTGTTGTCTTGTGCGAAGGACGAGGACGTCGAAGAGGATGTAAACGAAGGCATAGCCAATGCAGATAGTAGAGAAGCAGCTGCATCAGCTGCTGCAGCAGTCGGGGGTGAATGCAGCGATACTGGGCTGCCCGAAGTTGATAAGAGGGGTGAAGTCGCCGAAGAAGAAGCAGCATGGCCTTTGCTGTTGCTGTTGCTTTTACTATGACCATTCTGGGGTTGCTTGGCCGACTGTGCGGCTTTCTGGTTCTTCTTCCTTGTAGTAGTAGACAAGCTCGATGCTGATATCCGATGTATCGATTTATCCGTAGGAGCCGTCAAGACTGACGAATTACCGACTGTCTGGCGAGATGATGTGCTTGTACTTGATAATAACGACCGAGACGTCAAGCGAGTTGAATTCGTTGATGTTGTCGAAAGAGTAGTAGCTGAATCACAAGCATCTTCATCGTGTCTGTAGTCGTTCCAATACCTTTTATTACTCCGTAACGATGAGGAAGAAGGATACACATTGACATGCGATGGGACCTCCTCCGCGAGAGTCGTGGTAATAGCGGGCGCCCGAGATGCCTCAGCAGCAGCAGTTCTCTGCCACTTTAAGGCCTCAGTTCTTGCCCCAGACCCCGATACTGATACCGCCGAAGAAGCAGAAGAAGCAGAACGTTCGCGAGTATCGATATTCGATAATACGGGGTCCGAAAGCGGGGACCGTACGCCTAGTTCAGCGATGGACGCCAACAAGTGTGCTGTCTGGACGACATCTGCATTTACTGCTAATGTCGATGGCGTGGGAGGGATGAATGATGTTGCGTTGATGAAGTCTTCTGTTGTTGCAGAGGAGGAGGATGGAAGCGGCAGAGGGAGTGACAGCGGCAGAGGTAATGGCAGCGAGAGAATCGGTGAGTGTTTGTGTGCGGAACTAGGACTGTTGATTATTGAGGGAGATCGATGCGCATGATTAGTGTGCGAGTGTGGTAACGGAAGTGGAAGCGGAAGTGGAAGAAGTGGTTCTCCGGCCCCAGCGACATCAAGGCTAGTCTGATTACTGCTGCTATTTCTCCTCCTCTTCTTTTGCGGATGCCGCGCACCATGATGATTTTCTTCGCTGATACTGTCCTCGTCCTCACGCCAATATTCCTCATTGCCCTGGTTGGCGTTTGTATAGTCGTCCAGATACCGCGCTTTGTGCTCATCAACTTGTAAATGATCGTCATCATCGCGATGATATTCATCTTGCTCCCTCTTGCCGTCCTGACCTCCTTCTTCTTCAAACGCACAGGCAGCATCTTGATACATCCCCTGCGCTTTTGCATTATTCAGATCCACACCCACATCCAAGTACCGTACACCGGATCCTGCATAGTGTGTGTTGATGTCTTGTCCTGCCATAACATCAAAGCTCATAGCGCTGCTTGACCTTTTCTGGCTTGTACTGGTACTTGGATTCGTGTATGTGCGCGCACGCCCTGATCGGTCATTAGAATTAGGTGCTCCATACGTATATGGGGCAGAAGATGACGACGCGTATACCTCGTTTCCGTCGCCCAGTCCCGGATTCGTCGATGTCGAAGGGGAAGAGTAGGGCGAATACTGGTATTCCCGCGGGCGCTGATTGTGCGGTTGAGACCACTTTGAATCTGCAGCAGCGGAGAACATATCTACATCATTCCTTCTGGCACTTGCAAACTCTCTCCCTTCTTGTACAGGTAATTCCTCTTGTCGGCGTTTTCGAAGCCAAGCAGGTTGTTGGTAAGATTGGCCGTTTTCTTCCTCATTGTTTACAGTGTCGTATGTACTTCTTGAAGAAGAAGCTACTTTGTGCGCCTGCGATGGTTCTAGCTTCAAGACGGATTGCGACGAAAAAGAGGTTGTTGAAGGCGACGATCCTTTATCGGGAGTGGGCCGAGTAGAATGATGTGGTTGGTAGTATGGATAGAGTGCGCCTGTGATTCCTCCCAGACTGGTTGTGCTGCTTGTCGTCGTCGTGCTTGTACTCGCATAAGGTGGATGAACTGTGACGGGCGATAAGGCAGTCGCTGTCGCTGGCGTCGAGTCTGGCGAGGAACCAGAGCCAGATCCAGACTCTGAGCGTGTGTCTGTGCAATGGCAACATACTTAGTACGTACGCTGAGCCTTCTGATGCCTCTGCCCACCCGGTATGACTTTTGGTAGTCCCAGGACCTGCCTGAGGGACGGGAGCTGCTTCTTTTTAGGCATTGAAATGTTACAGCATGTAGAGCAGCTTGGGCATGATCCTTGCTTGTTGTTGTTGTTCTTCTTCTTCTTCTGTTGGTTGGTTACTTGTTCTTCTTCCTCTGCAATGAGCCCACCTTCACCTTCACCGATTTCCATTTTCCGCAGAATCAGATGGATCGCCGGGGCGGTCGAGGAAGTTGTCCCCAAAACGAGTCTGAAGATGAGCCAGACGATGCGATGCGATGGGATGCGATGTGCTGTGTGATGGTTGCAGAGTATCCTATACTACCTGCTCTGCTGCTGCTGTTCCTCCCTCCTTTTCTTGCGCTGATCTTTCTTTGGGTCGAAAGTCTGGGCTGGGCTGAAGCTGAAGACTGGGTTCAAGCTGCACGCGGTGAGGGCAATGTCGATTTGAGTTGCTGCAACTGCAACTGCAACGAGAGGACAAGGATGGTGAAGAGACGTAAGTTAAAGAGGTAGATGTAGAAGTAGAAGTAGATGTATGTATCCAGGTTGTTCAAGGTATATAAGACTCAATTCGCACATCGACGGCCCAGGCTTCAAGCAAATCAATTCAAATCAATTCAAATCAAATCAAATCAAATAAAAATATAGCTATCTGAATCGCATGGATCTCGCGCCCGAAAGCACCGCATCGTACTGCATCGTATGATACCGGTACCGGTAAGTTACTGCGGGAGCAAGTCACATCCCCAACCATCGCGCGCGCTCTCTTTGGTACTGAGTACTTGCAGATCTCTCCCCTCTTGCCTATCACTTTGGCCCCAACTCTATAGAGAGGGGAGATCGTCGCAGGATGACTAAGCAGGGGAGAGAAGAGAGAAAGAAGAACCAGCGTTGCGATGGGAGAAGAGTAACAACTACAACAGACACTACTCTTTCTGTGTGATACTGTGTACGGTACTGTGCTACCTCCCCGCCAGCTCGACAGCGCCTTTAAACCCACCTAGCAATCCCGTCAATTGCAACTTCTCACTTCCGCCCGTACTAAGACGATGTTCAACACTAGCTAGCGTATCTAGTAGATAGATCCTCGCATGTCCAGGCAACTCTACGGTGCTTAAGAAATCATAGATGGAAGAAATCATATCTTGTAAAGCTAAGCCTTGGGAAGTCTTGAGGGATGTAATGTGTGAGAACGCTACTTCGAAAGAATCATTCATCATGCTACTTATGGTGGACTCGATGTCAGAAGGGTGGGGGTTGCCGGTACATGTGTACACGGCAGACTCATCCACCGTGTCGTATGCAGAATGGCAGGCCTGCACAACCCACGCGCACTTAGTAAAGCACCTTCATTGCAATAGTAGTAATATTGAAAAGTTGAATGCCCACCTGCAGCACATTCAGAGCACGGCGCATGTCGCCTTTGCAGAGCTTGAGAAGCGCCTGTTTTCCATCCTGAGTAAGCTGGACATTTTCAGATTCAACGACAACAGCGAGTCGTTTGTCGACTTCAGTAATAGGGAGAGGGCCAAAGCTGGCCATCACATAGAAAGAAACAGAATCAAGCGTTAAATCTTCACTTCCAGTGAAACAAAAAGAAGGTTTAAACGCACCGGAAGCGCGTGCATCGCGATTGAATAGCAGGGATGATGCGGTTCACATAGTTGCAGATGATGCAGAATCGGACATTTTTGGTATACTGCTCGATGACTGAAATTACGCACAAATCGCAACAAAACCGCCATCAGTATTGAGAAAAACGCGACAGTACAATCTACACACCTCGTCGGAGTGCTCCTTGTGCTTGTTGTGTCATCATGTCTGCTTCATCGAGGATAATGAGCTTGTAAGCGGATCTGCAGGCATGACAGGTGACAGTATCACGTTAATTCAGCATTCCACCACCATCCTGCATACGAAGAAGATAGAAAGAAAAGGAAAAGAAGGACTCACGATCCAAACGTCCTCACACTCGCGAAATTCTTTATCTGTTCTCTGACGACTTCTATACCTCTCTCATCACTAGCATTCAATTCCAGCACGTTATTTCGATAAACACTACTGTTCTTCGTCAATTTATCACCGTAGATTTTGCGCGCTACACAGAGTATCGTGCTCGTCTTGCCAGTACCGGGTGGACCGTAGAATAACATATGCGGAAGTTGATTGGCGGAAATGAACTTGTCGACTGTGAATATACATTGGAGAGAGTAAGCGTCAGAGAGAGGTGAGCCGAAGAGGAGCGGGAAAGACACTTGCTAGTGCTGGTGATGTCGGCGTGTGAGACGACATCGTCGAGCGTGACTGGGCGATATTTCTCTACCCTGTATGACAAGAAACAGAAGGTACATGATCAGCTTCGTCCTTTCAGCATTTCTTCCTTCTCGCATGCAATCAACGCGTCGACCAAGTAGGTCACGCTGCCTGATTTTGGCTGCAGCCAGGATCTGACGACGCTGAGCAGAAACCGAGAGATAGCGAGATGTACCATGGCAGATTATCCAATTCATGACCATGCAGTGCGCCAGGAAGAGCTTGAGGAGGGCCATTGTCTGCTAGAGCTGCAGCTTTCGCTTTCGCAGCTGCATTTGATGATGATTCTCCCTGTTGTTCATCGTTGTCATTGTCGTTGTCGCTCATTGCGTGCATAGCTGTATCTTCATCGTCTGAAATGGCCATGATTTACTTGGTATCGATGCAGATGCAACGTCGAAAGGGTTGTCTTTGAATCGATAGCGATAGGGCGATGGAGCTGGCTGACACGACTCTTCATGCATCAACATCCTTGCACTATGATAACAACACTAATGATGACAACTTCGACGCTTTCAAACGCGAACTCCAAGATCGCTCTTTCGACGTAGGAGATGAAGATGAAGGCCAACAAGACGATCAAGAACCTGATGATCCTATGTCCATGAATGACGGCGTGCACCCTCTCATCGCTGAACTGCGCGAAATTGGCATGTTTCACTTTATCGAGAAATACGTACCTTTACCATCAAATACGACCGCTCTAAATTGGAATACATTACTGAAGGCATTTGGAATCACGTTGGTAAGCTTGAATCAGCGTGTTGCTTGGCGGAAGAAGAGGCTGAAGTGTGGAAGATCAGCCTGATATGCCTGAGGGTGCTGAACCCATCTCGGATGCACAACTATTACGCGTCTTGAAAGTCGCTATATCACGAGCGTGCGTCTTTCATATCACATTTCACCCCATTTCCTTCCCATCTAATCCTGGGACTTCATACAGCCTTCGCGCTCGCGTACCCCTACCACAATACACTACCCCAGCACACGCCGTCTCTTTAATCCACAAGTCCTCCAATATCCTAATCCTGACAGGCGCAGGAATAAGCACCAACTGCGGGATCCCGGATTTCCGATCAAAAGATACAGGCTTATATTCCACATTACTGAAAAGTGGGAAATATAGTGAATTCTTATCGGATCCTCAAGAAATGTTTGACATTCATGTGTTCAAAGAATTCCCGAACTTGTTCTATGATTTCGCAAAGGAGATTTATACGTATCCTGAATCTGCACAAGAGGGAAAGGGAGAAAGTAAGAGTAAGATCAAATGCTCCAAAACACACAAATGGATAAGAAAGCTGGAGACGTGGAATGACGATGGACCGCAGGCGGGAGGAGAAGATGGGAAGTCGAAAGAAGCAAAGAAAGGCAAGCTGTTACGGTGCTATACTCAGAATATAGATACTCTGGAACAGACGGCAGGGATACAGAATGTACTGTATGCACATGGTGAGTTTCCTTTCTAGTCAGGTACAAAGATCCGAGCTCGAACGCTGATGGTATGAAATTATGTATGATCTCGACGAACAGGATCATTCGCTACGTGCTCTTGCCTAACGTGCGGGACATTTTTTCCAGGCGACACCATTAAAGACGCGTACGCCTACTTTTCTCTGCCTTTCCCAGTCGTTTCTCCCTCCCCTCTGCTCCGAGTCTACGCCATTTGAGCTGACTCCCGGTCTTCATGCTTTGATATCTGCTTCTACAGTATTCAGAACCAGACAGTCCCTCTGTGTCCACTATGTCCCTCTTCACCTCCTTCCTCTCGTCCTTCAAAACGGCGCAAGCTCAGTCCATCTTCTTCTCACCTCAATGGTTCCTCTCATCCTTCCTCCTCTGACGACGACGAGAATGACTATGGTCTCTCACCGTGGCACAACAAGCCCTTACTGAAGCCCGACATAACTTTTTTCGGCCAAGCCCTCTCCTCCTCTTTCGACACCACCCTCTTATCCGATCGTTCCATCGTCGATTTGTTAATAATAATAGGAACAAGTCTGCAAGTCGCGCCTGTTTCTGAAATATTGGCTCATTTACCGCATAGCGTGCCCCAGATTTTGATTAATAGAGATCCCGTGGGACACGTCATGGATAAAATCGATATTGCTCTGCTGGGGGACTGCGATGAGGTCGTAGGTTGGTTAGATAGGGAATTAGAGAAATTGAGGCAGAAGGAAATGGATGGGAAACAAGAGCAGAAACAGGATGTCTATTCAGGGCCTGAACCTATTCTGGCATTGCCTGCTCGTCCTGTACCTCTTAAACCTCGTCAAGACACAGATACCCAACCAAGCCTCGTTCCAGCAGGACACTCCACCCTTCCACCCCTCATAGACGGCCAACCGCAACAACAAGAGGAAGAACAAGAGACAATACTCAGTGACAGCGTAGAGAATATCTGGCTATTCCCTGGTGCGAACACCGAGCATAGATGGCTGGAAATGGCGAGAGAAGCGCTGGATCAAGTTGACTATGACGATGAAGACGGTAATGAAGATGAGGACGAAGATGGAGAGAGTAGTGAGGAAGAGCTAAGTGTACCAGGAAAGGAAGTGGCTTTACCAGAGCAAGAGCAGGGTGAAGCGACATTAGCGGGCAGTGCAAGGGAAGAAGTCGGGCGAGAAGAAACAGCGTGAAAAAGCTGTAATGTATCATAAGCAGATCGTATACGCTCGCTCAAAGTTGAATAGCAGGCTAAGTCAAGCAACAAACTAGGGAGACCCCAGGCTTTGTTCTGAATTGTGCAAGACAACAAACGAGCACCAGTATTTCAAGCTGATCAAGTGCAGAAACGACAGCAACGAGAAGCCAACGCTTGCGAGCTTTTGACAGTACATTCAGGAAAGCATGGGCCCATTGATATTCAAGGAAGGGAATTGAGGGAATAGATAGTCATCCATACAAGCCGAGCTGTATGTCCAGAAGTCAGCGAAGCTCTTTCTGTATACGTCAAAAGAGACAGTCAGCGTATCAAGGATCTTTTGTGGGGAAAGAGGAAATTTTTTTCCCAAATCGACTGAAACGATAGATGTCTAATTGCGATATAGCGATATAAACGTAGAACAATGCGGCGTAAGATCTATAATGGCGGACTATGCTCTTTCTCACCGATTCGTTCTCTGTTCTTTGTTTGTCGTGCTGCTATTACTGCTTCCTTTCCCTTCTAGCATTCTTATCTGTCTATCCAGCTCTTCATCTCCCAATTCAGCTCCATCCATTCCTCCTCCTTGTCTTCCGAGATCATCTCCATTACCATCTTCATCGTCATCTCCATTCCATACCATCTCGTTTCCTCCTCTATCTCCTGTAGTGGCATTGCTGACTGTTGAGCTATTCCTTACATGAGAATAGGAGTAGGAGCTGGTACCGTTTGGAGGTCGTCGACTTGCGGATGTGGATGATTGTTGGTTTTTGGATGCGAGTTGCGTAGAGATGAGACTGCGCCACGTTCCGCGGCGTAAGTGCGTAGCGAATGAATATAGAATGAGAATGAAGTAGATCTGCATCGCAATCGCCATCAGGGACTATTCAACCATGGAATAGAGATGTAAGCGAAACGCACCTTGATCAACCACCCTGCAAAGAGGACAGCAGCCGCGAAAGCCCTCTCATCCTTCCACACAGCTTGTGCTTTCTCCTTCCTCATCGCATCACTGTCTCCCGTCCCAATTCCATCATGGTCGCCCAGTATATCCTTTTGCGCATCTGAATTTGCGACTCTTCGCCCGTCGTGGGGCGTGTATTTGTACCATTGTACACCGAAATATAAAGTGTATAATGAGTTTATGAGATGGTCTATTGTGTAGAGATGGGCGTAGAGCAGGACTTTGGGCGCGTCTTCCTGGAAACCCATGATATCAGGCAGTATGGGCGCAAATCAATCAGCTACCTGCATATGTATATGTGAAATTGAAGAATGAGTAGTGAATGCCCACCTGCCCTATTCCCTTCAACCCCCAAAGCGCGACTCCGATACTTGCGACCGAGTATACATAGAGCGATACCTGTGCAAAGGACGCTCCAAAGAAGACAGCCAGCAGCCCATACACTCCCGCTACTTTGTTCAAAATCAAGAAGAAAGTCAGGATTTCGCTGCCCAGCTTCAAGTCGAGTATCTTGAAGAAGGTCGATAGCGGTAGTGGGAGGGCCTTCAGGTTGAGGCTCAACGAGGCCATAGTTGGCTCCTACTCAACTTCTTCTCCTTCTCCTTGTTGAGCAATTGTCCTCCTTTCTCGTTATGAGTCTCTCTTGACAGACTTCGAGTTGGAGCAGACGCAGAATGAGCAGAGAGCAGCCCGATCATTCTCGATCAGGCACGGGCAAACAAGAGAGAGAAAGCAAAGATGAAGAAGTCGTGGTTGTAGAGCAATAGATGCAATGCATAGGCGCAGATACGTATGCAGTTCAGGTCAGTCTTGCTGTTTATCCAGCTGCGGCTTAGCTAATCCGCTTAGCAGGGAGGTCATGAGACTCGCCGGGTATAACATCGAATAGGCGATAAGAGCGCCTGACCCTCTTGGTTCTGCTTCAATCACAATCATAAGAACAAGAAATACAACCATGGCCCCCAACACAGCTGCTGCCAAACCTCCAATGCCAGAGTTGGCTCAATCGGTCTCGTCTGGCACTGACAGCTCAAGTGAGTGGGCCGGCATGCTCAGGCTCTCAGTAGAGTGTACAGCAACTGATGCATACTACTCCCTTGTCTGCTCACTGCTGTCTCTTCGTTCGTTGTTGTGCCTTGCGCTCTTCCCCACATTTATCTCACCTGTCATCCCCGCACTGGCCTGTCACCCCCGCATTCTATCATATCTCAAATCTCGCAGCTTCGTCCATCCAGATCAACGACTTTGAGTTCTGCTCAGCACACGGCAAAGAAGTATGCAACGATTGCGGAGTAGATACATTGGAAGACAACGACTTTGTAGCTGGGATAGATCACGTAGATGGAAGAGAGCCTATCGAGGTCGCTTTTACACATAACAAGAATGGAGAGGTGGTATGCAAGAAACATTCTGCAAAGAATGATTCATGCTTTGCTTTCAAGAAGCAAATTGTGAAGGTGTGTTGAACACAAATTCATCTTAGGTCACCACGGGAGCTGATTCCTGTGTTCTGAATACTCACAGCTCTCCAAGGAGGTATGCCATACCCTATATCATATACGAGAAGTGGTCTGACGACGGTGTGACTACGCAGGCCGTCAAGACCCAGAAGAAGTCCAAGAAGGTCGAGAGCAACCTCTTCTAAGAGGGAATGCGCTCTCTTACCAGTCAAGCTACGCAAGACTCCTTATCCTTTACAACCAAGATCGTTTCTGGTAGGGAGCTAGGCGAATCTTGAGATATCCAGCACACTGGATCGCTTGAACTGTCATGTCAAATATGTATGGAAGAAGATTTGGGATGGGAATTGGTTATGAATCTATGTAGCGTAGCTTAACGTCAAGTCAGAATGTCAGGAATACCATGTCAACAAACCTTATAACTAGCCAATCGACCGAATACGGCTTGCTTCGGTTCACGTTTCATCGGGGAAAGCTCAGAGTGCGAAGCGTATACTGCTTATATCATTGCCATATCTCAACTTGCGTTACAAAAAGCCTTCTTTTCGGATATTCGACAACTTCAGGACTATGTATTTTCACTTCAGATACCGTATATACGCTATTGCTTTATTCAATGTTGCTAATCCAAGTACCCTTCTCTAGCTTTCCTTCGAAAGCCTCCTTCAATCTCTTACAGGCAAGTTCCTCGAACTGCACAGCGATATCCGTAGCTTTCGTCTGATGGGGGAATGGGTGTGGTACACCTTTAGCCAACCATAATTGATTCCATCCATTGGGATTCTCCTTCTTCAATCGATGAGCATATGCAATACCTTCATCCCGCAAAGCATCGACTTCGGCGGGTACGATCAAGGCGGGAGGTAAGTCTGCTAAGGAGGATGCTTGGATGGGAGATAAGGAAGGAGAGCGGAGTAGCTCGTCCGTGGGGTTGAGAGGAAGGAAATACTTGTAGAACCATGACATACGGGCGTGATTTAGGAAGGGGCAGTTGTAGTGCTCTGTCCAGGAGCGGTAAGGCGAGTCTGTATGTCTTCAGCGTTAGACATGTATCAATATTCAGACAATGCTGGGCAGCTGCTCACCCTTTCGTGGCTGAAGATCTGTTCCTAGCGCGCTTGCATCGCAGACAGGAATGACCAAAAGCTGGAAGCAAGGCTTATATTCCCACTGTTCATCTCTTGCCATCTGCGAAATAAGAGCCGAGATATGTCCTCCTGCACTGAAACCTCCTACAGCCATCTTGCTTCTATCGATACCCAGTTCTTCTGCGACGGAAGTCTGGGAAAGATGCTTGAATACATCGCGGCAGTCTGTGATAGGGATCGGATACTTGTATTCTGGTGCCAAGCGATAGTCGACGTCGATTCCGATACAGTGGGTGTCGGCTACTACTTTCTGGATGAAAGACGCGTCGTCGTCAAGGGCGCCGATGACCCAGCCTGTACACCTCACACGCAATCAGCACTTCTTCATCGTCAAGATATACATGATTATGCACCTCCTCCATGAACATTGATATAAGCCGGCAACTTCTGACCGGACTTCTTATCAAAGTTCTTGGGATAGTAGACTCTCAAGCGGATCTTGGTTCCATCTTCAACTGGACATTCATACGTTGTGATCTCTCCAACTTCAGGGCCTGGTTCACCGCCGAAACCTAGTAGGACGGGATTCGCGCGGTACTCTTCAATCGTCATTTCGTGAGCTAGGACTTTGCCGGCTGCAAGCACACACCGACAGATTAGCATGAAGGAGGTGTGGAAGGGGATAGATGAGATGCGGACGCACCAATGTGCTCGTTGTACATTGCCGAGTACTTTGGCCCAAAGATGCGTGCATACTCCTCGGTCAGACCATTTCGAAGGTGAGGGGTTGCGTGAGTATCCATCGACATTGCTGTGATTGAAGTGTGTGTATGAGTAAGAGAGAAAGAGGTAGAGGTGACCCGAAGTCTAAGTCTTCTTTATCTCCTCGTGATCAGCCGACGGCTCCGTTCCATCCAACCGAAGAGAACTGATATGGGGTATCGGTCTCCCGTCTTTTACCGTCTTCAGGAGGAGTAGAGCATCCATCGTTACACTATCTCTACATCCTACGTAGCAACAATAACATGTCCCCATCTACAAGACCCGTCGTGCTCGTTACTGGAGCAGCTGGGCTAGGAATAGGGACAAGTACCTGCATACGCTTTGCGAAAGAAGGTTACAACGTAGTAGCTACGGATATCCAAGATGGTCTATCAGATGAAAGCGAATCGATCAAGAACATCAAGAAACATCTGAAAGAGGATGCATCGTGTTTGGTCCTAAAAATGGACGTGACCTCGTCTGACAGCGTTAACGAGGGTGTGTTGCTTGCACTATCATCTCCTTCTCCACACTCTTCTGCCTTTCTCCTTCCTGTCTTCTTCTGCGCGTCGCTCCCCAGTCCTTCCTGACCTTATCTATCTGCGATTTGCAGGCGTCAAAGCAGCCATGACCAAGTTCGGCAGGGTGAGCAGCACCAAATACTCGAACATGCTCTTATAACTGATCGTTAGGGAATCGCCAGATCGATGTCCTGGTCAACAATGCTGCAGCATCCTTTGGGACCGACATGTAAGCAGACTCCCTGTCCTTCTACCCCACCCCTACTGTGTAAGCTGATAAATTCAATAGCTTCAAGATTGACGAAGACACTTGGGATGCCAACATCACTCTCGCCTTGAAGTCTGTCTACCTCCTCTGCCGTGCCGTTCTTCCAATCATGCTCTCCTCTAAGTCCGGCAGCATAGTCAACGTTTCCTCCGTAAATGGTCAAACAGGTTTAGGTGAAGAAGCCTACAGCGCCGCCAAAGCAGGCGTAATCAACCTTACCCAAAACTTGGCTGTCAAATATGGTCCTCAAGGCGTAAGAGTCAACTGTGTCGTACCGGGCACAATCGAGACGAATCTATGGAAGGAAAGAATAGATAAGCATCCAAATGTCCTGGAAACGCTGAGGCAGTACTATCCCCTGGGTAGAATAGGTAGAGGAGAAGACGTCGCAAACGCTATCTGGTTCTTGGCTTCTGATCAAGCGAGTTGGATCACCGGCGTTAGTCTGAACGTAGATGGAGGGTTGATGGCTGGCAATTCGGGATTACAGAGGGACCTAGTCCCATAGAGTGGCAGCCTGCAGGTTTGTTGTGTGAACACGGCGCCAGGCTTGATTATCCTGTCGTTGTTGCATAGAGTTACAACATACAATTTGATGATGCGAACCCGAATGTAAGCGTAGGAGAACTTACTCTGCGGTCTGCATAAGGATCATTGAGCCAATGTCGGAGCGGCAGACGCTATCAGACGTGAGAGACGTCCTTAGCTCCACCTTCTCTCATTACAGAGAGCTCCCGTGGGCTATCACTGACTTTTAGTTTGCAGCATCTTCTGATACTGTAAGCCCGACGGCAAGCAGCCGCATTGTAACGGATGCTACTTGAGCTAAAGCTCGTTTACTATCGAGACTCTAGCATTACAGGGTTCCTACTAGGACTGCTTACTTCTTTGCCTTTCCAGGGGTCGAAGTGAAGTTCGTTACCCCCAGAAGGGCCGCGATTTAATCTGCGTGTGTTGTGCCCTTATCGTAGACATAGCCGTTATGGCTTGAGCTCGATGAGCTATATCGGCGTTGGCCTTTTCTTGCTTCCGTGCGGTTCGATAGGCCGAGCTCCCGTTGGGGGACTGCAAAGCTCCTCTCTTAGGATGAAGCTTCGTCGTATCTTGCTCTTGCTGAAGGCTTTCTGAACACGACCATATATCGAGTGCCGTCTCCTTTAAAGGGCGTCGTCCATGCCGGTGGGGTCGACTGTGTCTTGCTGTATTCAGCGAACTTTTATGCTTACGTATTGTATCAGCACTTACACTCCTTTGCTGACGAGCTCTGAGAACGCTCGTATGATAGCGAGCTTCCAACGAGCCAGTGGTGCGCCAATTCCGCCCAAACCCACCACATGGCGCACCACAAGCAGTATAAATACCCGATTCGTAAAGACAGAAATGGAAGAGGTCGAAAAATAGGGAGAAGGAAGGGGAGAGGAGGAAGCAGAGAATGTAGAACCTGTGTAGGAAGTATACGACTAGATCCTGCATGGCTGGCTCCTTCAGACTTGAACGAAACGTAAACCAGATAGTCTTGCGCGCTGATATGCAACTCCTTCGTGATCCACGCGCTAAAGTATCGGACGGACCAGGCTCTGAAGTCCCGAAATCTAGCATGTGCCCACGCTACCGTGCTACAAGAGTTGTATGCACGCTACGCAAGCCAGAGATTACATAGCCATGTATTGTCTCAGCTTCCACCAGCGCCGAGAAGCTGGGTAAGCATTTGCTGTGATGTCTACATGGAGACTATGGACTACCTTTGATATAGACCACCATGATGCACTCGATGCATGTTTGGAATGCTCAACAGCCATTCGTGAATATGATGAGCTTATTCGCCGGATGCCCTTCTTCCGTCATGTCATAGGATTTAGCCACCAGGCGAGCGATTCCGATGCAGGCGCGCTGCCTATGAAGTCGTCAAGCATATTCGAGGAGGAGAAGTTAAGCCAGTCGAGATCATTGTTCAGAGCTAGGCTGTTGTATGTCGGATCGATCGGAGTGAGTTGAGAATCGAGGCTTGTGTTCTCTGTTAAGGACGCTTGATGTAGAGAAGGGTCCCTGGATGGTAGCTGATATCGCAGCACAGTGCTTTGCAACCAAGTACCTATCACGGAGTATACTGAGATTTTGCTTACCTTCTCGGCAAATAACGAAGAGGCATCCTGTATTGACTGAACAGCATGCAGGACTTGCTGTGCTGCCGCAGATTCTCCGCTCTTAGACAGCTCTTCTAAAAGGCTTGTGGCCTCCGCTAAGCCCTGCTTCTGCCGAGCCGCGTCGTCTGTATTACTCTGCGATTCCACCAAAGCCAGACAAGCGATCTGCAAGCTTGAACAAAGAAACCAGTAAGACAGGTTGATGCCAAGAGCGACAAGTTGCTTGATACATTGAATGATTTCCAGAGCACCGTCCAGGGCTTGTTCTTCGGAAGTGCTGCGCTGACGGCGATACTCATCCTCAGACCCGCCGATATTCTTTTGAACCAGGAAGGAGCGATGCATGATGAGCTCTTCATGAGGATGAGTAGGCAGACCGTCAGTAATCGTTAAGAAAGTATACGCAAGTGAACGCACTCATTGTCGCTGCAGCGCATCTGACAGCACACGCCTGTCTCTTCAGATTCCTGTCGAAGCTAACACTTGCTGCTACATCCTTTATATCACGCTCCCAGGTTTGGAATTGCTCGTTCAAATGCGGAAGTGCTGAAAGCCAGCGAGTATTCGAGCCGGTATTCGAGTTTTGCGAATACAAACGAGTATGTATGTCGAGCCAGATAAGACTGCATCGGACCCGCATCGCGTAGACTTGGTTCGAGATGAGCTGGATCTGAATTTGGCCATCTTCAGCCAATGTCGGCTCCCATGGCTGAGGCAGATCGCAATCGCTAGCGACTAGCAGAGAGGGTCGGCCAGACGTGAGGGACAGCCAGACATCGTGGTTGAGGGTAGCGTAGAAGAGCTGACATCGCTTCAAAACTTCCGCTTTGCTACGTCCAGCAAGCGCTGGCCTTCGATGCAGGTTCTAAGACGTCAAACGGATCAGCAACGTCAAATAAGTAGGCCGATGGGAAGGCGACATCACTGACTAGCATAAGACACAGCCTCACGCTGACAGCGAGAGTTGCCCATAGCGCATTGCTTCGGGAGGTATTGATCTCGAACATAGCCATTTGGAGAGAGAGCTGTACTGATTCAAGTGACCCAAGCTCGACGACATCGAGAAAGGAAGCTCGAGCTGCGGCATATAGTCGCTCGCTTGCATCGATCTGTCGCTCAAGGAAAGCTCCAAGCGCTAGTAGAGCAGCAAGCGTTGTGCGTTGACCTTGAGGAATATCATTCGATTGTGATGTCGTGCCATCGTTGTCCCAGATCTGTTCGTGAGTATGCGAAATTTCTTCTGGATGAGGCCAGCTGCGAAGACATAATTAACTAAACACACTTCGCAGCGTGCTCACGATAGCCTACAGTTGATAGATGAACTCAGCATCCGAAACTATCACAAATTGGCATAAATCAGTTTCGATGTTCGAGCTACATAAGGAAAAGGACGCACAATACGCTTCAAGGAATCGTGTCGATTCTCGTCGAGTAATGAGTTCTGGTATGCGCGGTTCTTGGAGCACAGTAGGCGGTGGTCGCTGGTATCTAGCCATCACAGCTCCGCTCACAGAAAGTCCGCCATCTGCCACTGGAGTAGCCGTGGAAGGCAATGAGACTACGCTAGCTTGCCCAGGCGAGGCATGAAGAGGCATGAATGTCGATGTTGTGGAAGAGGGAAGCTGTGCTGCCGCCGTCAAGATCGATGGGCTTTGAAGCGGCTGAGGAGCCGGGTATCTGTCGCGAGGTCTGTAGAGGGGGATCGAATACATTAGTCAACGCCGCACGTCCACAGAGTGCACGCAGAACAGCAACTCACGGCGAAAAGGGAATGTTTGCGACTCCATGATGATTTCGGTTCGCCAAGTAGAATGGGTCCGCTGTTTGCTGAGGAGGTCCACTGAAGCTGTTACGATGCCTGTGCACGAAGATCAGTATACCATCTTGTTTCATTTCTGCTCCCGCGTACATCTGCGTTATATTCTCGGCTTGATACGAGGTAGAAGCAGCCGGTCCTTGTTCAAAGCCAGTAGATCCAGCGATGGTACCAGTGCTTGTGCTTGACAAGGCATCTTGCGCTTGCGTAGGCTTGTCTCGCCTACGACTCGGCGGATCAGACACCACACATTCGATACTGCGGCTCGAGCAGAAAGTGCAGGGAAAGGGAGCGCCAGAACATCGAGTTTTGCGAGAATGACAAGCGTCGCAAGCTATATATCTTCGCAGATTAGTCTCTGGGAGAAAGTCGGCTCTTCGAGGTCATAGCGGTTCTTCACCTCGTGCACTTCGGTCGCCTTTCGCATAGCGTTTTCGAGGCGGCTGCCCTTCTTCAGACGACATGCTTCACCCTCAAGAGGTCATATGCTGTTCCAGAGTGTAGGATCAAAGAGAAGATTGGAAAAGCAAAGCTCAAGATGTCCCCATTCTCGGAGCACACGCAAAACAGGATGATTGCTATTCCCCATGAGCACGACTCGTTGCGTAAGATCGCTACAACACTCAATCCTGAATGATGACAACCTTGTTCGCTTTCCCAGAGCTGAAGAGCTCGTATGCCTTGTCTGCATCTTTCAAGCTGAATCTGTGGCTGATAAGGTCGTGAGGATGGAGCTGCCATTTTACCAAGTCCTCGCACAGCTGTCTGCCCTCATCTGCTGAGAATACCCAAGATCCTCGAATCGTCAGCTGTTTCTGCAGGATCCACGGGCTGGGCTTGATGGTAACTTCGTTGTATCCTCCGATGAACATGGTTGTTCCCCATCGTTTCGCGCTCCTGATAGCCATGATTCTACCTCCTGCTGCTCCAGTGACGTCGAATGTAATGTCAAAGCCGACATCTCGAGGTGCCACTCCATCTTCTGCGATCGGCACATTCTTCTCTTCTTCGATAACCTCGATGCCCAGCGTTTTTGCGAACTCTCTTCTGCCTGGCACGACCTCGTAACCGTAGACCTTGGTGCCCAACTTGAGACAGACTTGAGCCACAGCCAGACCGACGGGACCAAGGCCGATAACGAAGCAGGTTTGGCCCTCTGTTGGCTTCAGCTTCATTACAGCAGAGTAGGCTGTTCCATAGCCACAAGCTATCATAGCTCCATCTTCATAGCTGAGGAAGTCTGGAAGCTTGATCAAGGTTTGTACATCACACAAGATGTACTCCCCATGGCCTCCGTGGCGCTGCCAGCCATAAGCACGGCGACCTTGAGCATTCTCTACTTGGCCTTGCAAATTGGTCGTGCCCAGCTTCATTGACGTTGTGCATGCGCAGTAGCGGGTCTCGGAACAGTCCAAGCAGTTATAACAGCCTGACCTCATCAACGTCAGCCCTGGCGAGGCGACCAGCATACTTGTACTCACCGCCTACGTGGAAGACTAGACACCGGTCGCCAATCTGATACTGCGCTTCTGTTCCTGGCCCAAGCGCGACTACCTGGCCAGCAGCTGCACGGAGGAAATCGAAAATTGCCATCAGTTTGAAGACGATCAACTCGATACCATGTAATGCAAAGCTTACGCTCGTGACCTCCGATGATATCGTCAAAGTAGCCTTCCTGATTCTTCATCCATTTCCTATCGAACAACGTGTCAGTATATGCATTACAGCGCAACCTCTGGTATCACTTGCGAAGCCGGAAGCTTGTAAATGGCTAATCATCGCAATAGGTATAATGTCAATTGGCCTTCCTATAGACAGCATTCACGCGCTTTTCATACCATGCAAATCGCTACCGCATATAGAGGATGCTTTCATTCTGAGGAGAACTTCACCAGCTCGAGGTTGAGGTACTGGAAACCTGTCAGAATAAGCGTTTAGGATAGGCAACGAGAACGAGCTTATGATACTGTCTCGACATACTCATGCAACTCGACCTTCTCGTCCCCAAGATACACCATGCCTTTCATACTTGACGGGATGGAGCTTGCCATGGCTACGGCTATGCCTTACTAGCTAGTAATGGGCGTTGTCGCAAGAAGGACACTCCAAGTCAGACAAAGAACGTCGGTCCCTATCACTGCTCGAAACGACAGGGGTCCGTGATAGGGCATCCGGCCCGTCTGACTGCACAGTAAACGCGCAGTAGCCTGCCGACAAGCTATCTCTCTCCGCTTGATGCCACAGAGCTGATGGGGCGGATTAGAGAAGCTGCAATCGACGGCCACTGCCGATCAGGCACATCAGGGACTACCTTGCCGTATTGGATATGATCAAGTTCGTTTCGTAGCTTCGGCTTGCCATGTATGGTATGTTTTGATATGATCTGATACGAGATGGCATCTTATCGTGATATGCCGGCGAGCCGTTGTTCTTGTGATCTTAAGTTAAAAGGCCTGTCGGTTTGTGGTCAATTCCGATAACCATTACTGGCTGGTAAATGCGGGAAGTATGCCGGTGGGATCAGAAACTACCACATCAAGAGCAGGTCCCTCCTTACCTCTCTTCACATCCGCCGTCTTTCCCTGCGTGCGTTGCACTAAGGCACTTCCTCTTGTAAAGCTTGTCACTTCCAGTGTTACCGTTCGCGATGCGCTTCACTATCTACTCTCCCATCAATCAGGTAAGCGGCCTTGGTCTGGTACAGTTCACCGAGCTGTTATAATGACCTTCGTTTCTCGCTTCCATTTAGCTTCTCATCGTTGGAGCAGTCCTCTTTGCCTGCCCTGGTCTATATGGAGCTATCAGTCAGTCAAGCCGTCAGTGTTGCCTGTCTCCTTCGATACTGAAGCCCTTGCGTGCAGCTGGTCTCGGCGCAGGCGGAGGCAAGCCTAGTTCTGCTCAAGTCGGCAACATCACCAATTGCGTTCTTTACGGTGTCTATACGCTCGTCGCTTTGGTTGCTGGTTCTGCACTGAACGTCTTGGGACCGAAAATAYGCCTCAGTGTTGGTGCTCTTGGTTATCCAAGTAAGGTGGCACAGATTTTTCTAAAGCAGGATCGAGGACGCTCAACCACATGCCTGCTCTGACAGTCTATGCTTCTGGTCTATGGAGTAAGCAGTAAAGGGATGATATATCAGTCGAAATAATGGCTCAAACCCGTAACAGTTTACGACAGAACCGGACAGGAGGTTCCACCAATTCTTTTCGGTGCGGTTCTTGGTGTTGGAGCTGTAAGCTTCCCAGAATCCAGAGCCTGAGATAGTAATTGCTGACTGCTATTTGCCAGGGTCTTCTTTGGACTGCTGCAGGTTTCGTGCAGTATGCTTACGCCGATGAAAGCAATAAAGGGAAGTTCATTGTGATCCAGTGGCTCATCGTCGCACTCGGAAGTAGTATCGGAAGTGCCATTGCATTCGGAGTGAACTTCGACAAGACGAACTCCGCAACTGGCTCTCCTACGTCGATCTACTTGATCTTCATTATTATCGAAGTTGTGGCCATCATCGCCGGCTTCTTCTTGATAGTGCATCCCCGCGAGATTCGTAGAAAGGACGGCACCCCAATCGCCATCTTTCAAGACAAGCGGACCTACAAAGAGGAGTTGACAGCTTATATGCTTCTCCTCAAGGACTGGAAGATCTGGGCGCTTTACGTCGTTGGCCTTTCTTCCGAGATGTGTCTTTCGTTCCAATCAACAATGTCAGCTCACACCTTCAATCTTCGAACTCGATCTCTGGTCAATCTTCTGTTCTGGCTCATCCAAATTCCCGCGACTCTGGTTCTGCAGCCCATTTTCGATGCTAAATGCCAACGAAGAACGCGCGCATTAATGGGTGCTACTTATTTGCTGGTAGTTGTCCTGACGGTCATGATTCTTGAGCTAGGTGGGATCGGAAAGTGTTTTCATCGATTCTGCATCTGGCTGAAATAGCTTTTCCCAGTCTGGCTTCTTGGACCAAATGGCATCACCATCAACGAGGCCCCATTAAACCTGGATTGGACCGATGAAGCTGCAAAGATAGCTCCTCTTCTTGCAGGATACATGCTCAACGGCATCATCTATGCCTGCTGGCAGTCTGTAGTACAATTTGTAATCAGCACGCTGTCCAACGATCCCAAACTCACAGCGCGATACGCTGGAATGTTCAAGAGCGCTGTCTCGGCTGGTATGACTGTTTCTTTCGGTGTTACAGCTGCCGAGGCGGAGTTCCTGCCCCAGCTCATCTGGCAGTTTGTCCAAACTATGGTCTCTCTGGCTCTCCTCTATTTCGTCTGTTTCTTTGTCACCGAGACCAACTACTATCAAGAGAAAGATGTCGTCGTACCGACATACGTCAAGGAGATCGTAGGAAACCGAGTCGATATAGACGCTTTAAGGTCTCAAGCAGGAATGCCCCAAGACACGGCCTTCGATTCCATCCCCAGCGATGTCAAAGAGAAAGCCTGATGCGAGAGGGTCCAGATAGTTCGGTTGAAGATGTGCGTGTTATTGGAGAAAGAATAAATAGACTGAGTTTTGGCCATAAGAAAGTGTGTGTATCGAGGTTCATACACAGGTTTTTAACCATTTCTCAAGATTGTGAGATAAGGTATTTATAGAGTATTTATTCCGTTGTAGGTGAAGGATGTAGCCTTGGCATAAGGATGTAGCCTTGACATTGGATCTCGTTTTTTCTGGGCGATTTGACTGCACAGAATGGCTTAATAGAGTTATGCTTCTTCTAGCATGGTAGCAGCACAAAGCAGCTTGGATGCTGTACGTCCATATCCCTTGCTACTTCCACCAAGTCTCCATTTCCGGTATCAGTCTTGTACACTACTGCACCTTTCTCCGTCTTCGAGCCCGTCACCAGATATTCCTGTCCTTGATGCACGAAGAGCTGTGCTCCTCTAGGATGATCCAATCCTGTGCGTATCTCGCCCTTTCTTTCGAGCTTAGAGCCATCGTCTGACACTGCGAACCAGACTAGACTATCTCCCTTCGGGTTGCCCTCGAGACGGTTCGTAATGTAGAGGAAGCGGGAGTCAAATGATAGAAGGATAGCCGCAGCGTTCATGGTGTGGTCTTTGGGAACGGAGAGATCGCTTGGAAGAACTGATTCGCGATATGTTGCGAGTCTGGCATCGCCTGATGCAGAATGGACGGTGACTGTATTGTCTAGCTCATTTACTGCGTATATGTATTCGCCTGTATTTCACATCACTATTAATGCTATCCTTGCCAGAAAGCTGCGGCAGACATACCGTTTGGATGTACAGCGACATGTCGTGGCCCAGCTCCAGGGGGCGAAGGTAGTGTCTTCCCACTCTTGGTGAAGCGCAACTTATCAGCGCCTAGATCAGGTACGATAAAGTCCCCATCTTGCGTCGGGTAGCACATATGGGGATGAGGAGCTTCTTGTCTTGCTGTGTCCGGACCTGGCTCGAAAGACTCGGCTTTTGCTAGATCCGTTATTGAGGCTGATTCTTCGTCTAACAAGCCGTCCTGTGCGATATCGTAGATGCATACTGTTGACGAGTCGTACTGCCGCCCGAACCGCATCAGTTGCAGTCTCATTCGAATTGCAGAAGAGTTGAAGAGCTTACATTCGCAATAGCTATCTGCGTATCAGACACTCCTACATGGCATGGATCCACTCCTCCCGAAGCGACATTCTGCAGGATTTCCAGCTGATACGGCTGTTGATTCTGGACGCGGACAACACTGATACGGCCTTCTGTTCCATCAGGCGCAGCTTGAGCAGCATAGAAGATGTCTGGATGTTTAGGCGACGCAGATATCCAGGTATACGTTGCGAAATCGGGCGTTGAGACGGTGTGAAGCGACAAAGAGGATGAAGCGACGTCCAGCTCGAGAAGCTGCAAATGCGTGTGGAAACTGCCCACGAGGAGAGTCGCAGTGGAAGAACAAGACATGGTCAAGATGAAGATGTCGTTTGTTAGAAGGCAGAGGAGAATCTGTCTAAGATCCAAAACGATACAAAGAGGACCGAAGCATTCCCGTCGGAAAAGAAGGGGGAATATGCATTTCGAGGCACTACCATCCTCTACAAGGGATCCACACATCCTCTACTACATCACTTCCATCCACAATGAAGTACCACGGGTGCTGAGCCGCTGTCAAGCACGCATGCTGGGGCACAATCGTAACATACTGTTCGATCTCCGGCTCACCAGACACTTGCTTCCCTTCCTCTTTCCCAAGTATACCATGTTCTTGTGAAGTCCTGTTCAGGTGCCAGCCTTGCAGCGAGGAAGGTGAGATGACTGGCCCATAGCCTGGGATCGGACCGACATCTTTCGACATGCATATAGCTCCTGCATCGCATAGTGCTTCTCCTCTATCCGGGTACGTAGAGATGATTGTAGCTCCCACATACATCGCACAGGCTTGGAAATCCACTAGAGAAGTGGCGCATTGTTGAGTGTCCAACAAGCAGTAATTCCCTGCATGAAGCTCGACACTTCCTACGAGATCACCGGCTGCGACGCCCGCTTTCTTTCTCTCGGCTTCCCATTCAGGCCCAGCTGCATGTGCAGTAGGCGTTGCGCCCACAGCTAATCTTAGACCGTCCTTCTCGACTTTATCAGCGATGGAGCTGCCAAGTTCGTCGGCAATACTCAATACGAGCTTTGCTGACTCGTTTGCAGCTGCGACTTCTTGTGCGAGAATCTCGGTTGCGCGCATGGCGTCTTTCGAGGCATAGCTGAAGTTGGCATGGGTATATGTGCCAAAGACGGCTACGTTGGATGAGGAAAGTGCAGTGCGAATGAGGGTGGCCATACTGTCCGAAGTCGGCGGCAGACCAGCGCGTCTGAAGTCACCTTGTTCAGCGACAGTTCGCGATCGTGCTGTAGTGCACTTACTTAGACCCGATGTCTAGCTTCAAGTAAATACTCCACACTTGATCCTGTTCTCCTGCAGCTTTTAGCCCTGCTTCCAGGCCTTTGATCTGAGCAGGGTTGTCTATCATGAGTCTGAAGGTCGCGCCGTGCTTGTCTAGCTCTGCCTTGATCTTTCGGACCGGCTCAAGCAACTTAAGAGGAAGTGGCATACTATATAGCATCTAAAGCCCATCGTCAGCTTCTGATCTTTCCGCTAAAGAGATAGTCGCCGAGTTCTCACATCGGTCACAGTGCCATCAGCAATCAAGCCAGCATTGATGACAGTCCAAGCTTCGGGCAATGTAGATACGATAATCCTCTTGGTTCCCGTCTTCTGGCACTGCAATCTTGTACCTTCTGCTGTTTTGTGCGTTTTGATATGTGCTCTGAAGTCCCAGCCTAGGCGTTCTACTGCGTCCTTCATCCTCTCGCAGTTCTTGATGTAGATACCACGGTCTATCACAAGATGAGGTGTCTGGATGTCATGGAGGTGCTTTCCCTTGAAAGCTTGGAGGAGTTCATCATGGACAGACTCTGGGATCGCAGGATTGACTACGATAGATGACATGGTCTGCAATCTTGAATGGTATAAAGACAAGAAAGGTTAGAATCCTTCAATCTCTCAATTATTCCTGTCTGATCACCATCGGATGTAGGTCCGACCGACGGCAAGAGACGGTAAAACTTGGGACTTGCCGGTGAAAGAAGAAACGCTTTCACTTTCTGTCGTTCTTGCTTTCACTCCAACTCAATCCATTGATAATCAACCTTCAAAGATGGTCGCAATCACAAAAGCTAATGCTCCTTCAATGCCCGCATGGGACGAGATGTACTGTTCGTCGTCAAACCCCCAATCTCTTGTGATCTGTCAAAAGTCCCCATGCTCAAGCTAGTCTGCAGCTCACTACACAAAAGTCGGAGACCTCATCTATCTCTCTGGCCAAATTGGACAGGTGCGAACGCATTGCAGGAAGATAGCACCTCGGCTGACCTAGTTTGCAGGACAAGGAAAAGAACCTGCCTGATGGCGTAGAGGCGCAATGCGTGAGCATTACTCCTGCTACTGCAGTATAGAATATGCCCTGATTGCGTATACAGGTCCAATGCCTAAAAAACGTTGGCGAGGTGCTCGAGGCCGCCGGAAGCGACTGGGACCACGTAGTCAAAGGTAGATAGCTTCGCAGTACTTGATGTAGACATAATACTGACTAGGTATCGCAGTCAACATCTTCCTCAAGCGAATGGAAGACTTCGATGCCATCAACGCCGTATGTTCTGGCTTTTCGCAAGGCAGAAGCATAACTGACATAGATCTACGTGTCTCCACTTCAGATCTACACCAAGGTATGTTTTCCCTGTTATGCTCTCACTCAAGTTTGCTTGCGAAGACTGACTCTACCATTCTTGTTCAGGCCCTCCCCGCCAAAAAGCCATCAAGAACCTGCGTACAGGCTGGCAAGCTTCCACGCGATTGCGATATTGAAATTGAAGTAGTAGCCGCATCAAAGTAGACAAGCTGTCTATTCAGACGATCCGGCAACCGTTTGCGCATGACGGAAAAAATCCAGTTGGACGAGAAAAACGAAGAGAAGCGTAGAATACAGTAGATGAAGAAGTAATTAATCTTCGCAACACACTCTTCCGGCTGCATCTTTGGCTCACGTCTCCAAAGAATGCTGAGCTTCCTTTGTACTGACTGCATTCAGCCGTCCCGCAACCTCGCTCAATTCCCTGACGCACAATACCAACATACTTCCATGGATCACAACTCTACTGATATATGCACTTCCAAAGCCCACCATCTACCCAAGCTGTCGGAATTACGATGGCGCATTTGGGCCAGCTTTCGTGAAGGCGCATGTTGGCATAAAAGCTTGCTTACTGATGATGTGTACTACAGAATAACAATGCTGTAAAGAAGTACTGTGTTGTCTTTCCCTGCGGCAGCTTCATAACCCTAGAATTTCGCTTTTCGATCGACATCGTTTCGCAGAGATGAGACATAATCCTAGTTGTATGTGTATCATGGAGCCTATCTATTTGTTACCATTGCCTAAACTATCACAATTGCCAACTGTTGCTTGCTTTTGCTTCTCACCGCATCATTCACGACCAAAATGTCCATCAAGCCCGAACAACCTGTTCTCTTCTGCTCATCTAATGACTTGCACGAAGCAACTGGCCAGACGGGCGGTCAGTCGACATTACTCGTCTTGCGCTATGTAATTCTCTTTACGAAAGTATTTCGGGACACGCTTTCTGCTGAACACAGGCATGAAGCGCTATGCTGCGCTGGTGGACTGCAATGATAAGCTGTGCGCTACTGGTGAGGTTGCAAACTGATCTGTTGCATGAATCATTGTCGCCCGAGAATAGCTAATCAACTTTAATCCGTTGCTCACTCTTTCATCGCTTGTTCACCTCTTGATCAACCGACTTTCCTACTTACTGCACTCTACAAATACCCTTCTGATTTCCCAAACCATGTCTTCCCTGAAATAGTCATGACGGCTGAGCCGCATACCTCAAGCGCAATTCATCACCATGGTATGGCCTCATCCTCCTTGCTTCATCTACACCTTACTGAAGTAATTTTGCTACCAGGATCTTGCGAAACGGTAGTGCTCTTCAACGAGTCTTCCTACACAACCGCTGAGAACATGGTCTAGGTCGTCTATGCAGTCTCTGGTAAAGGCTCAGTCGTTTTTGGACCAGAAGGATCCAAGCGTATCGACCTGAAAGCTGGGGACTTTGCACTTATTCCGTCGTATACCCTTCATCAGGAAGTCAACGATGGCGGGGAGCAGTAAACTCATTCGACTTCTTCTTACTACAGCAGCTTACAGTTATTAATGCACACAGGATAACTTGGATCATCACACGCAGCGGTAGGACACCTATTGTCGAGAATGTGGAGAGCTGGCAGGATACCGTAAAGCCCAGCGACTAAGTCGCACCTCCTGCGTCAAGGGTATAATAGACAGCATTTTCTGTATCATACTAGCATACCTGTAACCTTCTATCTCTACATTCTTTGCATAGCACTTTACGCGACTGTCTTTGCCACCCGGGTTTCCTCTCCCTCTCTCTCTCTTCTCTGAAAGGAGTCGATTTAGATTCTTCAAGGACAACCTCTTCTCTTCCTTCTGACAACTCGACGAGCTGCGGCAGGGAGCAACGATGGCGAGTATGGCGGGCGGCGACGACGAGGCCATTCGTGCGCTCGTTGGCAAAGTCGTAGATAGCGAGGAGGAGGTCAGTCCAGCTTCGCTTGCAGGAAGAAACAGTGAGATTGCAGCTGAAACTTGACGTTTTGACTTGGACAGCATTACGACGCTCCGCCTCATCTGCTCGAGCAGCTCAGAGATATCGTCAAAGAACGCCCAAATGACACGCTCTTCAGGATTGAGCCCAAGCAGGGCAAAGGATGTGAGCAGGGCTGTTCACACTTCGAACAGTGTATGTACTGACACATTAGCAACCTTTGCGACTATCCAGACGGCATTGCATACTGTCTCGAGGAGAAATGCAAGGCGCAAAACAAGCAAATCATCCTCGGGAAACTGCCCAGCGGTACGCGATAATCGCTTTCATTACGCGTTGATAGTATGTAAGAAGCCAATGCAAATCATTGTGACCTTCTTGCAGTCCCTGATGGCGGCCGCGGGTCTGGAATTGGCAGTTTATCCCTTCTTACAGTAAGTCTAACCATCCCAGCAGAGCACCTAGTCTGACGGTTTACATGATAACAGTGGCATCACAAAGAGTCTAGCGGACACAAGAAAGCTATTGACGCTCGACTCGGGAAACAAGTGCGTTACCCCTAATATCTCGTCATGCCTCGACAGATCACGCAGAAGAGGAAATGGCTGAAATGTACTACAGCAGGGCAACAACATCGTCGAAAACGCTCCCCCTATCGCTCCTCTCTCCGCTACTATCCATAAACCCCTTCCTTCTCACGCCCGCAAGAACTCTCTCGCGAAAACCGCTTCTTCAAACAGTTTGAAGAGAGGAAGTCAAGCTATCATCGTCATCGATGATAGTGAAGATGAGAACGAAGCCCCTGCTCCATCACCTCCCAAGAAGAATGGTCAAGGCTCTTCTGTAGCTGCAGGCAGAAACAGAAATGCACCTTCTTCTCCGAGTAAAGGTGTAGCTTCTACATCATTGAGACAGCAGGAAGCAAATGAGTCACAGGAGAGAGAAAGTAAGAAGAGAAGGTATTCGGAAAATCAAGCTTCATCTCTATTGAAGAAACGTGTCAAGGAGGAGGAGGCCGATGACAACACCTCTATGCAAATCGATCACAAAGAGCCAAGTTCGCGAGTGAACTCGGCTCTTGGTCGACCTGGTCCATCGAAGTCAACCCTTTTCAACAACTCCGCCAAGCAAGAATCTGAAGATGAGGACATGAAGCCTCTTTCCACCAGCACCAGAACATCCTCTTCACACTCGAATGCAAAAGCCTCTTCATCTACCTCCGCTCCTAACGACGATGATTGGATCACCCTTCCTAAACCCAAACGCAGTATTTCTCCTATTCCTCTCGAAGACAGCGATCAAGAAGATGTCAAACCTTCCATTGCTGGTCTCAAGTCTAAACAGCAATTACCGAAAAGGAAGCCAGAAGAGGACGAATCCGAGGCTTCTCAACCAGCCTTTGCGGCTGTATCCAAGACTATTACCCTCAAAGAGCAGAGAAAGCTGGACTCAGCTCTTATGTTGAAGCAGAAACAACTTCTCAAATACTCCGCTGAGAATAGACAAGCTAGACAGAACCTCAGATTGAGTCAGATTACAGGGAGAGGGGATGCGACAGGATTAGAGGACGAGATCGATCTTCGTGATGCTGATATCAGGAAGCTGGAAAAGGAGATCAAGGATATCGAGCGAGAACTTCAATCTAAAGTCGTCAAAGACGAAGTAATGGATGAAGAAGTCGATGAGCTCATGTCAGAAAAGGAGGAGATCAAACCCAAAATCGAGGTCAAGGATGACAGCGATACGGAGATGCTGCCAGATATCAAGACGTCCTTCGTTACCAGACCTAAAATGGTCAAGCAGACATCCCTCAATAGGCACTGGGGAAACGTAGGCGGAGTACCAGGTCCTTCGTCAGAGAGGAGCAGTTCTGCTTCTGCTTCTTCGAAGCCCAAATCCAAATTTGAGGAAGACAGCGATGATGAAGACAAGAAAGATGTCAAGCCCAAATTCGATGATGACGATGAAGACGATGCTATCATGCGAGATCTGGCAGAAGCAGCTAAGAACACCATCATGGGCTACGATCCTGATGCTGGTGCAGTTGATGATGAAGACTTGGAAGGCGTAGATCCCAATCTCAAAGACTTCCTCCGTTCCTCGAAGCACATGCAAGATTTCGAAAGCGAAACGAGTGTAGAAGACGCAATGACAGTACTAGGTCTTAACAGTCTTACCGATAAATTGAAGGATACAAATATCAGTTTGTATGCCCATCAAGTATTGGGTGTAAAGTGGGCTCTAGCTCAAGAAGCTCATAAGAAGTACAGAGGAGGTATCATTGCGGATGAGATGGGTCTAGGAAAGACTGTCCAAATGATCAGCATCATCAGTCAGAACCAGTCCAAGGATCCCAGGGAGAAGTCGACCTTGATTCTAGCTCCGCTCGGTAAGTGCCCAGCCTTTTCTTAGAATATTCCGCTCACGCTCGGTCACGCATATACAGGTCTGTTACAGCAGTGGAAAGAAGAAATTGAAACCAAAACCAAAGGCAACCTCTCTGTCTATCTCTATCATGGACCAGACAAGACCAAAAGCTTGAAGGAGCTTCGCAAATATGATGTAGTCCTTACAACCCTCACCACTATGGCTAGAGAATGGGTCCCAGACGATTCCATTGCTCTCAAACGAAAAAAGGCTGCTATGAAGAAGAAAGGCCATGTCTGGACCGAAGACGATGACGCTAGATGGTATGAAGACCTCAAACAGGACGGAGTCCTTTTCAGGAATACTTGGCATCGTATTGTCATCGAGTGGGTGAAATAATCATACCAAGTTATTTTAGATAACTTAAGAAGCTTCTCTTCTCCGTTCGCAGTGAAGCTCAAAACATCCGTAACAGAGACACTACAGGTTCCAGAGCTGTACATGGGCTTGAAGCAGAGTACCGATGGTGCTTGACTGGAACACCCGTCACCAATACTCTCACCGATGTCTACGCTCTATTCCGCTTCCTCCGCATCAGGCCAGGTAACGACTGGGACTGGTTCAGAAACCAAGTATACTTATTGGAGAAGAGACGACCTGATCTGGCTGGCAAGCGCGTACAAGCTATTCTCAAGCACTGCTGTATCAGAAGAAACAAGAATAGCGAGCTGAATGGTAAAAAGCTCATTACTCTACCTGACAAACATGTCAACCTCGTCACTCTCGACTTTACGGAAGAAGAAAGGGAGATCTATACTTTCGTTGAAACGAAGTAAGACGACATCTCTTCCAGAAGACTCGTGCCGAGGCTGACGTATCCTCTCACACAGATCGCAACAAAGAATCAACCGATACCTGAAAGAGGGTTCCTTGACCAAGAACTATGCCAGTATGTCTATTTTTTGATATGTCTTCCTTCTTCTCGTACTGACACTGCGGTATCAGACATTCTCGTCATGTTGCTGCGTCTCCGACAGCTCTGCGGACACGCATCCCTCATTGCAGAAGACACTATGAATGCAGCATTTGAAGACCCTGAAGCTGAAGCAAAAGAGAAACAACGTAAACTGAATGTGGCTATCGCGACTATGGGTCGACCGATCGTTGACAAGCTAAAGGCTGAGAGGCTAGCCGCTGCTGTAGAACAAGCCAAGAAAGCGAAGGAGGCAGAAGAAGATGAAGAGGAACAAGAAGTAAGTCCAAGCTCTCGACCCTCGTAGCCTAAGCTGACTTGTAACGCGTAGATCACAATGGAAGAATGCCAAATATGTTTAGAATCCCTGAGTGACGGCATACCTTTGGTGACCAAGTGTGGCCACATTTTCTGCTCTCCATGCCTACACCTCTTCATGTCAGAGGTACAACAACAGGAGATGGAAGATGGTGGAGATGAGGCTGTCGGTGGAGGCAACGCAAAGAAAGAGAAGGCTTGTCCTAGTAAGTACACACTGAGCACGTTTGCATCTTTGTGCTTACCTACACTCGCCAGAATGTCGACAAAACATTTCACTCGGCACTTCTTTCCAGATGTCTATTTTCGAGCCTTCTGACGAAGAAGTGCAGAAGATCACGAAGCATGCACCTATCGTACAGGGTAAAGACGATTACAATCAAGAGCTCAAGAAGATGTTTGAAAGCAAGATGGGATCCAAGAAGACGAAGTCTAAGACCAAGAAATCCAAAAACACCAAAACTATCACTCTCAGCTCCGACGATGAGGAAGATGAAAGAGATGAGGAGAAGCCAAAGGCGAAAAGAACATCCAGCAAGAGCAAACTGAGCAAAGCTGCGAAGAGCAGAAAAATTGCAGACTCTGATGACGAAGGCTCAAATGCCGGATCTGACAATGCGTACGATAGTGATGACAGCTTCATCGACGATTCTGGCATAGGCGGTAGTGGTATGAAGAAGATCAAAGGAAAGGGCAAAGCAAAGCAGGAAGAGGATTACGATGATATCGAAAGTGCCGACTCTGATTCTGATTCCGATATACTCAACGATGACGAGCGGATCATTACCAAGGACAATGCTAGAGCCGCCCTCAAAGCCCTCGACGCACGTCGAGTCATACCGTCGACTAAACTTACTCACAACCTCAAGTTGGTCAGGGAAGCTCCTGCAGAGGACAAATTTATGATTGTCTCTCAGTGGAGTAGGTCGAGCTTGCTACGCGCTAAGATTTGACTAATAAGTTTTGCAGCTACTATGCTGGATCTGACTGCCGCACATCTAAAAGAGCATAAGATTCCATTCATCCGCTTCCAGGGTGAGTCTTCCTTGAACATTGGCCCAGGTCAAAGCACTGATTCTCGTATCAGGCGATATGTCCAGAATTGCAAGAGATGATGCAGTCAAGAAGTTCAATACCAGTCCAAAATACAAGTGTCTGCTCATGTCGCTCAAAGCTGGAGGTGATTGTTTTCCTTAAATGCCGCCTGGAAATGTGCTGAAGTGGCTTTCTCAGGTGTTGGTCTCACCCTCACTGGAGGCAATCGCGTCATATTCCTAGATTTGGCATGGAATCCGGCTACCGAGGTAATCTATGACACAGTGCCTAAATCGGAGCTCTGCTAAAATTCCGCCTCATCAAACAGTTACAAGCTATGGACCGACTGCATAGAATCTCGCAGAAGAAGGAAGTTTTCGTATCGAGATTGGTAATCAGAAACAGCGTAGAGGGTGAGTAGAATGTCCTCATCCATCGTCGTCATCCCGCTATCCACAGCGCCACCTTTCCAGCGTACAGACAAAAGACTGACATATCCACCCTCACACAGATCGCATTCTGGCTCTTCAAGAACGCAAGCAAGGCCTTGCCGATGCCGCTCTTGGCGAAGGAAAGGGGGGCAAAATAGGCAAACTCTCGGTAAAACAGCTGAAACAGCTATTTGGAATGGTCCCAATGAATGCTCCACCTGGTGGAGAGAGATGATTGGACAGGCGAAATCAGTTCACAACGGAACCAACTATTTGGACAGGTGTAAGCATTCGCCCTCCTTCTGCTGGTGTAGGGCTGGACTGACAATCCGCCCAAATGACAGATGCGAGACGGGCAAGCTTTATACAGCAAAGTAGACACGAAAGACAGCATCAAGTTAATTAAGACGAGAACAGCATACCCGCTTTCGAGCAATCAGTGCAGCATCAGTCATTAGCGTCGTTCTTCGAGTTTTCAAAAGATGTCATCCCTTTTTATCTTTTCTTTGCTATATGCTTCAGTAATACAATGAGTGCTATGCTACACCGTCTACTTAGAGTCTCTATTGCCCTCTAGCGGGCTTCATCTTGTTCAGCTCTTCTTGCACCAAGTCATCTAACTGTTTGAGTGCTTCCTGCGACACTCCCGACTTATCCCACTTGCGACATCTCGTCTCAATATGCAAGCCGAAGCAAGAATCCGTTGTGTTCTGAGCGTGCAGCTGCATGATTCGATGATGGCCTTTACGGACTTGGTTATCATCATTGCTCTCTTGAGTGAGATGAAGTGCATTGATATTGCGGCCAGACAGACCGACGCCGCAGTCCATGACATGACTGACGTCCATCTTCGAACTTATCTGGCCATTGTGCGCTGCGAAAGAAAGCCGATGCATAGAATATTTGACCCCGTCTATCCTTTTTTGACCATGTCCGAGCTCTTTCTTAGGTGATACAAAAGGATGAAAGACAGGATCGTTCTCAGGCCATGTAGGACCATCCGGGTGCTTCAGACCGTCAAGCTGCTTTTGGGATAGATGAGGATTCCAGCGGAGAAACTTGGGAGCTTTGAAGGTATCCGAGATAGCTTTCTTGATTCGCAAAGGACAAAGAAGCTCGACTTTGCCGTTGGACGGACCTTTACTGGTAGATTTACGCTTCCTCCGTTGTCGTTTCTTGGGCGTAGAGGTGTCGGAACAATCGGAGTCTGACCCAGAATCACTGTCGGCGTATTCCACTGATGTATCGTGAGGTGCTTGACCGTCCTCGTCGCTTTCGTTATAGTTCGTTATCGAAGAGCATTTGCGTTTGCGAGAAGATCTGCGAGGGCTAAAACCGTGCCTCAGATAAGTCAACCTCATTAACGAATATTCGATATACCTTGGCTCCGCTGCAGATGAGACAGTATAAACTTTGTTCGGTTTCGTAGATTGCGCGGGCGCCGTAGAAGCTCTAAGCGCAGTACACGATCAGCATTTCAGCAATCGCTTGCAGGCGCAGAACTTACCTTTGGCGCGTTACTCGAGCTTCTGAACCTTGTGTAACAGATGATATGATCGGAAGAGGGGCTCTAGCTGGGCCTTTGCCGCATCGTGCTGGCAGTGCCTTCTTATATCTCGCTTGTTCCGTTGGACCAGGCGACGTGGTAGATTGCACATCGATATGCTGCCTTGTACAAACTTCAGGTGAAACAGATCTTGATGTAGACCCTTCGATGGCATCTCTAGTCGAGTCTGCACTCGCTGATTGTGCTCGCCTGCGAGATTTGCGAGCTTTTCGAGGTGATAGTGGTTGCGAAGACGTTGCTGTAAAAGACTGCTCTTTTGATTGAGACTTTCCACTCGATGCGCCAGCTCTAGGCGTCGTCGAGGTCGAGACGACAACTGGTGAAAGTGGAGCCGCTTGAACCTGACGTGAATGGCGGGTGCGGGTTGATGGCTTGACAGGCTGTGAGAGACTGGGGAGGACCAATAGTAAGATTAGCCAGGTAGACGGATGTCCATGTATAAGGAGCCTACCTAGTATGGTTCTCAGAACGATGGTTTGGCGCGCTGCAGTCAAGTGGCAGAGTACGGGCAGATTCAACGAGCACAGCTGTACATGGCCCAGACACAGTGACTGCACAGTATTCTTCTTCATCCTCCTCCTCGTCGCTGCGTGCAGGTGAGGTTGCGGACGGCGAGGCTCGCCTCCGATTCGCAGGAGATGGTCGAGATGCGGCTGATAGTGGCAAAGTAGCTGCTTTCGCAGAAGATCTGACGACGTCTGCTGGTGGAATAGTATCTGGTGCGACTGGGCTGGGTGATTTGGCCCGATTGCCTCTCCTGCGCTTGCTTGACGAATACGGTGTCACGGCTTGCAGAGGTGTATGTTGTCGATGCAGCGGAAGTGAGACGAGTGGAGGTTGGTGTGTTGTTGTGTTTGCTTTCTTGCTTGTTTGTTCAGGTGCAGTTGTTGCAAGAGATCCTTCGAAGCGTACTGATTTCTGAGCAGCTTTGGCAGGCGTGGTAGCCTTCTTACGGATATCAGCCTGTTTGCTTCTGTTTGATCTAGTATCAGTACTGGGCTAGGCCGATTCATGCGGAAGCGTAACATACGGTGTCGGTACGGATCTCTTTGGAACTTCGATGCTGATGTACTTGGCTTTCGCGGTAGGGCTTTTGTGCGTTGCTGTTTTTTGGATTGTGTCGCAGGGGTTGCAGGGAATAGGTGGCGCTGTTTTCGCATGCTGCACAGGCGGACTCGCCGATTTTGACATGCTGCGAATGCAGAAGGCAAGCTCAAATGGGCATTATGGTCAAACAGGTGCCAACTACTCACCTACGCGTGACCCGCACGCTCGCCATAGGTGGTTTTAGTGGATTTGTGATCCTAAAGAGTCGGAAAGGTCAGCAATCATGGTGGATTTCACAGGTCACAAGTGAAAGACCCTACTTGATAGAGGTTGTCTTCTTCGCAGTTATCTTCTTTGAAGAAGATACGCTGCTAGGACCGGCCTTGCAGATAGAAGTCGCTTGCTCAGTGCATTTCGCAGAAGTGCTTCGAGTTATGCGAGTCATGGTAGGAAAGGTGGGCAGAAGGGATGAGTTGAATAGAGAGGAGAGAGCAGGAGAAGAAAAGCTTCGCAGAAGTAGCCATCATCGCAGAACAAAAGGCAGATCAGGTTTCTTTGCGGAATCTCAGCTTGGTTTTGTGCTGAAAAGACTGGCGGATCTGAGACGAGACGAAGGACGAGCTGCACTTTCCATTGTCCATTAGCAATCGCTATTGATCTCTTTCACGACCGCTTTCTTGTCTAGCTGTCAAGGGCATGTTTGGACTTCAAGTTCTTTTGACGACGGACGACCATCGACTTCGGACAATAAAGCAGGCGAGGCAGCTCGCTTCGCAGACGTTCATTTACTGCTGTCTCTTCTTCATCGTGTTGCTGGCTGCCTTTCACTGTCCTGTATCGCTTGGCTGGCGCGATGAATGAAGGTCTGAATCCTAGGTGTGCAAGATGGAGAGAGATGCAATGCCATGCTGGACGGTTGGAACTATCATCGAAACAATAGATTGATAACATAGCAAAACTGACAGAACACAATCTCAAGCTCTGACATTGCAATCCAAAGACTAAACTCTTCCTGTCGAAACTGAAAAACGTTTCGATTTCGGGAGCATCCGCCAGCTTCGAGCTCAAAGTGACTCAGTGCAAAGTAGCCCTGTGGAAGCCAAGGTTTACTGGCAGGAAACCACGCTGTTTTCGCCGCCGCCGGTGCAACCCTGTGCGACATCCCAGACAGCGTCAACTCTGTGCTCGTTCCTATCGATTCCTGATTCCGCCAAGCACTCACATTGCAGTGGAAGAAGCCTTTCTGTCCTCCGTTTCTTGGGCAGACAATTCCGTAAGCTGTAGACTACATCGTCAGCCAACAGATCCAGATAAGACTTCGAAACGCACGGCAGCCGCTAAGGCAGAACCTGTTGAACTGTATCAGTAGGAGTCCTCAACACGATCTCTTGCGCAAATGTACGTACTCTGCGTAAGGGACAGGAGGACAAGCGAAGTCTTCCTGAATACCCTGGCATTCGGCGGGCTTGTGAGGATCACCGGAGGGTCTCTCTGCGAGAGCGGAAGTGACGAGGGCGACCATGCCGATAATAGTAGGGCAGCTGAGCTTCATGTTGGGCGGACTGGTAAGCTTGATGTAGGGCAGGTGATGTGAAAGCAGAGACAAGGAGCACCCGTTCAGTCCACCAAACTTATACACTGCATTTGGCAACGCTGACGCATGAATTGCGGTTTTCGCCAGTCGTAGGGAGCGGCTAAGGACCGCTAGGGGGAGGCATCCATCCGGTAGCCTGCGGTATTGTGAGCTGGTATTATAGTCGAATACTATGCGCCGATAGGCACGTCATATGATACATCAATATTCAGCTTTCGCATGCTGCTTATGTTTCGCCGAGATCGAGCGGATTCTGAGCAAGGAGAGTGTCAAAGGTGGTTGTGTGAGACTTACTCTATCTATCATAGTTTGTTATTCTGAAGCTCATATATGTGACACGATACTTTGAAGAAATCGGTGCCAATTCTAGTGACGATTTTCTATTGCTGTTCAGACGTTTTGTAGATTTGCTGTTTCGAAGGCGGATGGGGGTCAGCCCAGTACAAGGGAGTGAGTTCTAGGTCGTCAGGAAGAGAGAAAGCTGTGCTCTATCACGAGGCACAAGGACGCGTTCGTGCTTTCTTGAGCAAGAAGAGTACAAAGTCCTTTCTGACGTAACTGGGATCTTGGGACGGTCATTGGCCGAGGCTGGAGTCGATAACACAGGAGCATTGACGATAGTCCAATTTATAGCAGTAGGAGGATGTGACCAGTTGCCACGATGTGTAGTGTGTTTGTCGTGGAATGCTTGGCAGCCGTGAGGACAGGCTAGTAAAGAGTATCAACTGCTATGCAACGACGTGTCCAGAAGCACGGCGATACGATTGCAGAATGGCTGCATATTCCAACTTTTGCACCATGAAAAAGGCGAGCCTGGAGAGCCATGCTAAGCCCTGTTGGCCATTTGCAAGGCCAGTCTGGGAGAGCGTAGTACCAATATAGGGAAGACAGTCCTCAGCAGTAGACCTGACAGATCAAAAAAGTAAGTTACATAAGTCAGGCTAAAGACGGTTGCTGCGAGGATAACGCGCTCGTCAGAGTGCATTACTGCAGCTTTTGAGAACGAATGCAGCAGAGTCTTCCGCATAGAACATTTACAATTACTCAAGAGAAGGAGAGGTTAACAGTCCAAACATGGCCGCACAGGCCAGCGGGCAGGCGGAGGGCAGGAAGGTGGGCCTACACTGGCACTCGCAAAACCTGTAGAGTGTTTCGTACCAACCAAGATGGAAGCCGAAGATGCGCATCCAGATCTGCTTGCAGGCCAGTTCCTACGAGTGTCCAAGACCAAGCATGTTCCAATGAAGAAATTTGGTGAATGCATCGCAGACCTGCGACGTGGCATGCCGCCATGGCGGGCTCTACAAGCTATACCTCATGGATACAAGGCAGAAGGTCACAAGCTGCCGACACTCCTCAGCCTTTACTTTCCGATGCGAGCTGCACAGATCAATCACCATGAAGCACAGGATTGCGAGTATGTTGCTGTGGTGCCATGAGCTGCACGTAACTTGCAATAAGCTGAATCGTTGCTCGTGCGTCGAATTGCTGATCAGCTTTGTCTGCAATGGGTACCCTCATCCTCGAGGTCAGGCGGTTTCGCCTTTCGCCAATGCATCGGATTTCGCGCTGACTGGATGACTATGACTTGCAGGCCCTGTATGCCGCTTCTGCAAATCGAAACCTTCTCGTCCTTCCAGGGATACTCGTACCATATCTCCCAGTATCGCGTATAACCATCTGGCCAAATGCGAAGCTTTGACCGAAGAGACAGCCAAACTTCTGCAAGATGCGTTTATGAAGTTGAACGGACCACTGATCCGCAAGAACATCGCGTATTTGGAGAGAAACGAGGTTTTGCGAAAGGAAAAGATAGCCAGAGATCAAAAGCGGAATCAACGCCTGCCTGGGAATGACAAGGCTTCGAAGCCATCCTCAGAGTCTGCTCATTCTTCCGAAAGTGACGACGACGACAATGTACCTCTTACTCGACTTATGGAATCGAAGTTGCGCAAAGCAACCCGTACAGAGGTTAAGCCAGTGGCTCGCGAAGCCGGACTTGCCAATAACGATCTGCCAAAACGAGCTACTGCACGAAGGCTTGGGGCTCCTGCTCGATATGCGGCAAGCGAGGACAGTTCCGCTTCAGCGGGTTCAGACGCAGAATCAGACTCAAATGACGCAGATCGTTACGCGCCAAGTGCCTCCGGTTCCTCGTCGGACCAATCCCAGGCTAGCGATGATGCAAGTACAGACAGTGAAAGCGACAGCGAGAGCGAAAGAACGACCAATGACCGGGCGAGTCAAACTTCGTTTCCTCATCCGCTATCATTGCGCGAACCAGCATCGAAACAGTGCCGCGTGAAAAGCAAGGAATCAACTACCTTGTGTGAGCAACGTAGTCACAGCGAGATTTCTCGCCCGATCTACAGACGAGATCCAAATATCGAGGTGGTGGTATACACGAAGAGAGCATCGCTGGCCCCGCAAGCGGACAACAATGAAAGCTCAAAAGCTGTCCACGATAAAGCTTCAATGCCTGCGCGAGATGCCACGGCTCCTTCTTTGTCTGATTCTTCAAGCTCTTCGGATGAAAGCGAATCTAGGCCAGAAGCTGAGAGCGACTCCGTAGCATCATCTCGCGCAGAAGGATCCAGACCCAAGCGTGAAGTATCTGCAGAGGCACAGCTCACTGAAGGTGGTTCTGGCCTTCCCTCCCACGGTGCCAGCGGATCTACCGGGCAGCCTGAGATTGAACGCAAACCTCTGGTCATCGATGTAGACGATAGCAGCGACGACGGTGTGTCAGACTCCAAGGGAGTACCGTCTTCCAAAGGTAGCCAGGCGCAGCCTGCGGTCAAAGGCTCGGGACGTGCAAAAGCCCTTCAGGCCGATCCAGCTATGTCGACCTCGCCAGCTCCCGTGAACCTCGTCGGGCAGCCTACAACAGCTGCAGAAAGCGTACCGCCGACCTCGATCGCCATGGGCGATAAAAGAGCGCCTGCAGGCCATGGCTCATCTACCTGTGGCGGCAGTGACGTTCATATAGCCTACGAAGTGGTGGAAGGTGAACGCTTGTGGAAGGGCTGCACACAACGTCGAGTACACATGAGATGGGGAACGGAAACATCGGGCAGCGATGCTGGGAAAGGCAGTGATACTGTCCGAGCCAGCTCGACTACATCCATGAATGCAGGTTTCGCATCCAGAAATATGCCACACGTAGCCGTTGCAGGCCGAAAGCTCTGTGCTGCTGGTCATAGAGCTGCACAGACCATCAACGATGTTCCAAGGCACCAAGCAGGGGATGCTAATCGAACCAACGCATTGACTCGCCAGAACGATCATAGGGCGGTCAAGGCACTTGAACCCGACGAGCAGCAGTATATGGGGCCGTCACAGCCAGTCGCTGCAGGTTGGGCGGGCGAAAGGAAGAGAAAGTGGTTTGAAGAAGAGGGTTCAGCACATGGCAGTTACAAGAGGAGGAAGCCGGCTGCATCAGATTCAGCGCCCAGCCATGCAAACGCTCACAGCGCTCCAGATGCGAGGTTCAAAGCCAATTATGCGGGAGCCAGTCACCGCAAAGACAAGAAAAGGTGGAGGAGTCGGGATGTGCAGAACAATGTTCAAACCAATAATAAGCAGTACCAGCAAGCTGCCAACAGCACAGTGTCAAAGGGCGGCGATTCTCACTTTCACCGACGCTTCAAAGGACAGGATTCGTCCCGTGGCCCAAGTACTTCAAAAGCAGTAAGTAGAGTCATTCATTTGTGCAGGTGTAGACACTGATAGCTGCATAGGTGCATACTGCAGGTCAGAATTTATTACCGTCTGCGAGGAAGGCGCAGCCAGCAATGTTAGGCCTCCCTATAGAACTCATGAGGTTCCACATGCTTCTACAAAGAGGCGGCATATACAATGCGGGACAGATTCATAGTACCTTTGCATCTGCCAACTCAGCCAGGCGATTCTTGGAGTTCGATTTAGAGGTAGGCTACCCATCCCTGCGACATAGCTCGTTAAGCAAGTTTTGCTCATTCGAGTTCATGGAACAGGCATATCCCACACGCGTAATGACTACCGCCGAGAAGACGCAATTCGTCGATGCTATCGAGGCCTACACTGCCGGAAATCCCAGTGGAGCGAAAGCATAGAAGGCCGCGAGCGAAGCACTTCGTACATCAGGCCGTAATCGCTTGTATGCCACATATTCCGACTTTCCTCGCAATTGCTATGTACACGCTATCATTTCTCTTTCCCAGAACTATCCCACAATGCCCTTATGCAACTCTCGACTCTATAGCTTGATAGGCCATTCCAAAGGTTCACCGTAGTAGTGATGCACTGTCTTGGTAGCGAGGTATGCCTCAAGGCCCTGCAATGCAAGAAACTTAGACCACTTCTAGTCCGATCAAAGCGAAACTTACCTCTACACCGAGCTCTCGTCCCCATCCTGATGCTTTGTAGCCTCCGAACGGCGCTTGATGCGATAGCATGACGTACTAGAGAGACGATTTAGCTTGAACCGAAGCAGAAGGGGGAAAGGATGTACTAACCTGGTTGACCCAGACTGTTCCAGCTTGTAGTTGTCTAACGACTCTATTCGCTCTATTGATATTGAGCGTATGCACACCAGCCGCCAATCCATACTACACGAAAGTTTCCCTCTCAGCATTAAAATTTGTAAACAGGCTTCTAAGCTTACGGTACTCTCATTCGCAATCTCAATAGCTTCTTCTTCAGTCTTGAAGCGTATCAAAGAAGCTACTGGTCCGAAAATCTCTTCTTGTGCAATTCGCATTTTGTTGTCGACGCCGCTGAATACGGTGGGCGCGATGAAGTAGCCTTTGTCGCCGTGTCGCTTGCCTAGTCAAATGTATGAGTCAGCAGACATTCTCAAAATGGAGTAGAACGTGTGACTTACCGCCCAATTCGACTTTGGCACCGTCTTTCTTGCCGTCTTCGATGAATTGCAGGATCTTGTCGAACTGGAGAGCAGACGATATATCAGAACCTGCTTGTTCACAATGATTCTGGGTACCGCAAAGCTTACCTGCAGCTTGCTAACTTGCGGACCTTGAAACGTATCTTCATCCTTCGGGTCTCCCACTTTGATAGCCTTCACAGCATCCAAGAACAATCCTTTAAACTCCTCATATATCTCATCCTGCACCAATATCCTACTTCCAGCCGTACACGACTGTCCCATATTTTCATAGATTCCAAAAGCGGCCCATTTAGCTGCTTCTTTCAAGTCGGCGTCGCTGAAGACTATGTTGGCGGATTTCCCGCCTAACTCGAGAGTCACTTTCTTCAAGTTGGATTGCGCGGCAGAAACGGCGATGCGACGGCCTGTTGCTGTTGAGCCTGTGAAGGCGATCTGAAAGAATGTAGGCGTGAACACAAGTTGAGCCATGATAAGCAGCTTAAACGTACCTTATCGATGTCCTTGTGCGATGCCATAGCTTCACCGGTAATTCTCCCAAGTCCGTTGACGAAGTTAAGGGCTCCAGCTGGATATCTGCATTATACAAAGACTTTCCTTAGCTCTTTCGAGAGACCTCCAGTGTATGAGCAGCTACGTACCCGATTGTAGCGAATAATTCTGCAAACTTCAGGGTAGAGAGAGGTGTCTGTTCCGCAGCTTTGAAAACGATCGCGCATCCCGTAGCTAGCGCAGGAGCCAGTTTCCTGTGTTCGTCAAATCTGTTTCAGCAAGAGTGCATGCGTTTAACGGGCAAACTGAGGATGCCTACCATGTCATCATAAGCAGAGGGTAATTCTACCAAAGCAGCCGTCAGTTGCGCTCTTCCGCAGAACGTAAACAAGAGATTGATTTACCCATGGTACTATCTGTGCGACTACGCCGACTGGTTCTTTGCGAGCCAGACAATGCTTGCTTGTATCGTCAATTTCGATAATGCGGCCATGGATCTTGTCCGCAGCGCCTGCCAGGCAACATACAGTCATAAGCTGACATCGCGGCTATCTTGGTGTATAGAGCTCACCCGCAAAGTAGCGGAAGCACGCGACTGCATCGCTGATATCGGCTTTGCACCCTGTCCATCACATCAGCATCAGCACGCTTACATCACTCCTCTTCGTAGAACAGAAAGGAATGCCTTACAAGCCAATGGTTTTCCAGCATCGAGGGATTCCAAAATAGCCAGTTCATCCGTAGAAGCTTCGAGCTTGTCCGCAAGAGCAAAGAGTAGTCGCCCTCTTTCTGCAGCTGCTACATTAGTTCCCCAAGATGTCTTGAAGCACTTTCTCGCTGCTTTGACGGCGGTATCGACATCTTCGGGAGTCGCTGTCTCTATCTGGAGCGCATCGCATCCAAGTCAGGCCAAGCTCGTTTTCCAAGTCAAGTGGATGTAGTGATGATGCGACTGACTGTCCCGAGCACTTCTTCTGTTGCTGGATTGATCGTGTCGAGCTTTTCGCCGTTTCCTTTGACCCAGTCTCCGTTGATGAAGAGGCCAGTCTTTACAGTCACACCGCCGACGTTGATGGACATACTTTTAAATACTCAGTCTTGTCTTGGAATCTGTAACTACTCAATCTTGACTTGATGTTTCAAGAAGCAAAGAAGCAAGCAAGAAGCAAACAACTTCAAGCAACCCGGCTGATCTTATCCGAAGGTCAATCAAAGCGTGGGGGAGGAGACTGACAGGGCCTGTCAAGAAATCATTGCATCGTATAGTATACACACCCTAGAACATCCACCAGACTCGTTGTCATCCTAGCTATAGCTACGCCTTCTCCTCACACACCTCCCTAATCTTGTCCAGCAGTATCTTTGCATGCTTCTCCTCAAAGACGAGCATAGGTCTCAATCTGACCGTTCTCTCACCACATACTCCAATATTGATTCCTTTCTTCTTCAACTTACCCACAAACGTATCCCTCACACTGGGGTTCTCACAATCGAAGGAAATGAACGTCCCGCAGTCTTTTCCACGTAGGTTTTGGATGAATGTATGGCCGGAAGAAGTGGATTTGGAGAGATCCAGTAAGGAGGAGTATAGGAAGGACCCGACGGAGGCGGTCTGTGAGACTAGATTGTCTCGCTCGATCACTTTGATCATCGCTTCGGCTTGCATGGCTCGGATTGGGTCGCCCATCTGCGAATGCATGATTAGCGAATTTCATTCCTCTACTTCTCGAGCAGACACTCACCCAGGTATTGTAGCTGAGCAACGGAAGCTTTGTCAGCCCGATTCGCCTGTCGCAAGTATGTCCGTACTCACTTGCGATAAGGCAACGACGCCCTAGTCTCGGCAGCATGGAAGAAGCCTGCAGCCTGCATCTTCTTGCTGCGATCCCCACAAACCATATCTCAGCTCACGATCCAACCGAAGAGACCAATCGCGCAACCCCACCTATACGTCACGAAATCAGGAGGAGTCTCGAGATTCCATTTCTCGTGTGCCCAAAAATGACCAGTCGCGCCGACTCCGGTTTGGACTTCATCTACAATGAGATAGACGCCATGTTTCTATACGTGAAACGGTGCGAACGTGCAATGTCAGCATTGAAAGCAAGAACATTTGGCACGTTTTGGGAGTTTGGCGCACCTTGGTGATTCTTCTGATGCCCTGGAAGAATTCCGGACTAGCATGATTATCACCTCCTTCACTCTGTACCGGCTCTACAATGACAGCCGCAATAGGTTTTCTCTTCTTACTCTCTTCAATAATCCTCTCCAATTCTTCTAAACATTTCTTCTCTTCAGCTTCATTCTCTTTCACATTCTCTTCAAGTGGGTACTTTAATGCAGGGAAGGGAGCAGCGGGCCAATCGAAGGCTGGGATATCGACTTTATGAATGGCTTTTGAATGTGTCAATGATAATGAGCCGAATAAGCGACCGTGGAATGCGGACGTGAATGATAAAGCTGCTAAGTCCGGCGTGCCCGGACTTTGGTTCTTCATGCATGAAGTCATCTGGCAAACAGCGGATATGATTATATGTTAGCACTCTTCGATTGGAGGTTCGGTATCCAGACTGTAGGCGCACCTCCTCAGGCGTAAAGTCGTCGTTGCCTCCAGCTTTTCGCTCTCTTGCGCGATAAGCCATAAAAGCAGCCTTCAGCGCACCTTCGTTTGCGCAGCTTCCGCACATCTAGTCACAGAATCTTATTAGCTCGCAAAAAAACCTACATGTAATAATTATTCTAGGTAGAGTTTAGACATACCTGAGTAAACAGGTGAGGAGTACCCTTGGGAGCTACTTTCAATAACCCGTTCTGGATCGTTTCTGCCCAGGTTGAAGATGGGAAAGATCCTAATGCTGGACGATTCATACTGCAGGGGGAGTACAGTGTCAGCTTATCTTCATATGTCGCGCGTATGCAGAAAGGCAGTAGAAGAGAAGCCTTACGCAGCAGAGGCGAATTTGTCCTAGCCGGCTTCCCATACTCAGCTTGATTTCGAACAAGCTGATGAATTCGGGCCTCACACTCTTCGCTAGCTCCAATAGATCAGGATGGTTGTAACCTATTGCGATACTAAGGAAAACCGGCAGAGTCAGTACGCTTGTTCTCTTGCTGCAATCGGCTTGCTCGCTCACCTTGCTATTTGCGCGAAGACCTTAGTGAGTGCCTTGCATCAGCAATTCCCGTCTTCACATGTCCTCCTCGGGTAAATACTACCTACATCAAGGAAGACGTTCCCATCTACATCTACGAGGTAGTTGCCTTTCGACTTTTCGTAGTCTGCCAGGACAGCAAAATCAGCATTACTCTTTACCTTGAGGTGTATGTATGTAATGCGAGCCTACCTGCTATGAGCAGATGCGTGCGCGTATCTTGGAATTCGCCAATGAGTTTGCTCGCTTCCAGACCTTTCGGGCCTGTCTTTTCGACACCGCGCAGTGAGAGTGTTTATCATGATGCAGGGAAATGGATAGCCAATGTCGTAGAGCAATCAGGGAGGAGATGGAGAAGGAGTATATTTAGCCGATGACTCCCAAGAAGCAACAGATAATGTATGATATGGCTGACCGGGCACGCTCGCTGTTGCAACGTATGGGCCATCTGGTTCGTTCAATGCTGATGTCGTGGTTGATGCTCGTTGTATTGATCCAGCATGAAACAGCCGACGAGCATGTCCAATGGCAGGTCTTGCGATGGTCCTGCAACCAAGTCGGAGCATGGTACTACTTCAACAGCAGTAGCAATAGCAGTATAGGGATAGGTTGGGATTGGGTATCAAATGCAAGCAGGCTGACTTCTTGATTGTCGAGCTTTGGATTCCGGCAAGAGAAGCAAGCGAGCGAGCAGGCAGCTTGGAGTCAGGTCAACTTGTGGTCAATAGCTGTATCGCCATGAAAGCTGCATTGTTACGACGAGGATTGGCGACATCAACGACGCGACGAGCAGCTACATCCACTACTTCTACCTGGAAAGGAACGAGCAGCGATGGAGGGCCGACGATGAACTTGATAGATGGAGAATGGACGACTGGGAACACAGAGAAATGGCACGATGTACACAATCCAGCGACGCAAGAAGTAGTCACAAAAGTGCCAGAGACATCCCACCAGGATATGGTCAAGATTGTAGATGGCGCAGAACGGGCATTCCACGAGTGGAAGGACTCGTCGCACTTACGAAGACAGGGAATTATGCTCAAGTGCGCGCACTTCACCTCCTACTACCTTCAAGCATGAAGCTGCGAAATATCGTAGAGAAAGCTGACCTCTCCGGCCCGAACCTAACCTCTCGAACAGACTTCAAGCTCTCATCAAAGACCACCATGATGATCTCGCACACTCTATCGTCAGAGAACAAGGCAAGACATTCGCAGATGCAAAGGGAGACGTCCTGCGTAGGTCGCATGCGCTCGAATCACCGGACATACTTGGTGAATCTAATCTGTGTATGTGTACGTTCACAGGCGGTCTCCAAGTCGTGGAAGCTGCTTGTTCGATGCCTAATCTCATCATGGGAGATAAGCTGGAGGTGCGCCTAACACCCGCTGAATCTGGTCCCAGCCAAAGCTGATTGCAAGTGATAACGTAACAGGTTTCGAAAGACATGGATACATACACTAGAAGACTGCCATTGGGAGTAGGCGCTGCTATCTGCCCGTGCGTCCTGTTTCTCTTGGGATCAGCAGGGAGAGAACCTTTGAGCTGATCAAGTCTTTGCAATGCAGATTCAACTTCCCAGGTATGCAGCCTCTTCCTCTGATCTACTTTATCCCGTTATCCCGCTTTTACTGACCGACTCTTTGTTCCCTTCCAGCCATGATTCCACTCTGGTCGATCCCCATGGCCATCTCGACCGGCAACACCCTAATCCTAAAACCATCCGAGCGCGACCCGGGCGCCGCATTAATGATTGCGGAACTAGCATCCATGGCCGGATTACCTAAAGGTGTTTTATCAGTTTTGAACGGAACAGTACCAGCTGTGCAGTTCTTGTGTAACGAACCGAGAATTAAGGCCATCTCGTTTGTGGGTGGTGATAAAGCTGGGAAATATATTTATGAAACGGGGGCGAAGAATGGGAAGAGGGTACAGGCGAATTTGGGTGCGAAGAGTAAGTTCGGGAAGACTCTCTCGTCCTCGACGAGGAGAGCTTTGATGAAGGGAAGAGTACGGAAATGATACTGATGTGATTTGTTGTCGTTCGCAGATCACTGCATCCTCATGCCCGATGCGAACAGAAACTACGCTCTCAATGCCATCGTCGGTGCCGCTTTCGGAGGTGAGACCGCTGCTCTTGAAGCCTATCAACAACCCTACTAAGTTGAATAACTACGCTCCTCTGCACGACTGCAGCTGCCGGCCAACGCTGCATGGCACTTTCCGTCCGTAAGTCTGGGCTTCAATCTGGCTTGCTCGTACAATGATCGCAGAGCTGATGCATATGTATCACTTCTATTGCTTCATCACAGTCGTCACCGTTGGAGAAGCTCAAGACTGCCTACCTGAACTGATCAAGCGCGCACAAGCTCTAAAAGTGGGCAGCGGCATGGATCCCGATACAGACGTGTACGTTGTCTCCACACCTCTCGGTATACACCCACTCAAAGGCCTGACTTTGTCCAAATCAACAGCGGACCAGTCATCAGCCCAGCAGCGAAAGAACGCATCGAAGGTCTTATCGAATCATGCAAGACACAAGGCGGAAATATTGCTTTAGACGGAAGAGGTGTCAAAGTTCCTGGATATGAAAAAGGAAACTTTGTTGGACCAACGATCTTGGAAGCGGATTCTACCATGGATTGCTACAAGTGCGTTCTTCTTAAGCGGGAAGGAAAACGTGGATGGAGGAGGAAGATACTGAATGTCCCTTTATTGCTAATAGACAAGAAATCTTCGGACCATGTCTTGTTATCGTGAAAGCGAAAGACCTGGATGATGCACTGCGGATCATGAATGACAACCCATGTAAGTCAACAAATCTCACAAATTACTGATTGATTAGCATCTCTCACTGATGATATGTGTTGCCTTATGCTAGACGGTAACGGCGCTTCTATCTTTACGCAATCTGGCGCAACTGCACGGAAGTTCGAAAAGACGATCCAGGCCGGACAAGTCGGCATCAATGTTCCTATCGTGAGTGCAAGACTGTCTCTTCACATGATATACGAGACATGCAACTGACTATTTGTCCTTTTTTTCGTTCCAGCCCGTACCTCTACCTATGTTTGCGTGGAGCGGGAATAAAGGAAGTGTGCTCGGCGGTCATTCGCTTTACGGAAAGCTGTATGTCCTCATCTGTCTATTGCTGAAGACAGTCTTGCTGATGTCGCTCCTTTGGTATTATAGTGGAATCGAATTCTGGACGCAGAACCAGACGACCACTGCGCTTTGGCGAGAAGAAGATGCTCTGGACTCACGAGCTGCCGTCAGCATGCCTACCAATAACTAGCGGGATTTTGGAGACCTTGAAAGACGAAGGAATTGCTCGTGGAAATTTGTAGCTGTATTCTGTTCATATGAATTATGGAAGGCTGATCTTTTTGGCTTGACTGACAAAGCCTATACGCGCTCATAGCTTCTATTGCAAGCTTGACTGGATGCCTCTATTTTCATGCTTGCTGATACAGCTATCAAGCGCATACGACCATTTCTTCTTATCGCGAACGCCCTGCAAGCCTATCAGACTCAAAGGTCGCCCTGGAATATACTCAGTCTCGGTCGAGCAACATGTCCGACATGAATGGACTAGTGCAATTCCACTGTCAAGGAAGTGGAAGAACCGCTTGTCAAGCAGCGCTAAAAACGTGTCAAACTCCACAGTGGAAGTGGAAGATGTACTAGCGCTCGAACCATGACGTCTATTCTTCCAACTTCCGCTGGTCTTGCAAGCTATAAATCGGCCTGATTTCATGGACTGCCTCTCGCTTTCCTTCTCATCGAATGTTATTCGCTCTGACATTCTCCTAATCTCTCGTCATCAACTAACATCACTTATCCTATCCTGACTTGACTCGTCATTATCTAAACCTCCTAATCCTATCCAATATTCATTTGTTATCGACAGCTACAATTGGCTCCCATAAAATAAGCAAACCAAGCCTTCTTAAGAAGCATAAAGGGATGTTGCTGAGGTATGATTACAAGTTACCGTTCATGCCCAATCGCTATGGCTATGGACGGGGTATCGATAGCTCTCAAAGGAGTCTTCACAATCTGGCGGTGTCAAAATCGCGAGCGGCAGTGGCCGATTCACCAGCATCTCAATTGGTCCCAAATACGTCCTCGACAACCCCACTGTCGAGCTCAACTTCATCGATGCGAATCCTCCAATTCGCGGTGGTGCTTACTTGCAGTATATGCCACGGCATCCTGAAGAATGCGGTTGCATGCAATCTCTCCACAGATGCACACCACGACTGCGCATGGTGCTTCGCTCAGCACCTGGAGATGAGCAACTCCTGTCCGGACGAAGGAGCAAACAATCGCACTGTGCATACATGGCATTGCACGCAACATACTCCATCCAGACGATCCAAAATCAGCTTGACCATGCAAACGAGATTTCCTAGTAGAGGGCAACCATGCAGACAAAGATGGACGCCCTCGACGTACACGTGTCGGCTATGGAAGTGGCCCGTATACAGTTGGTCAACTCGCTCATGTTGTCATGACCAGATTTCGCCTCGGTCAAGCCATGAAGGCGGCGCTGAGGCGGCGCTGAACGAGCCCTCCCCGTTCAGGAAGCAATATGCCCTGCTCGAGCAATTCAAGACCATCGAGCTCCTTGCTTCGCCCTTCTGCCTTCACGCAGGCATTGCTGGGTACTTTGGTAATGCCGACCCTAATCGGGCATGTGGTGACAAATGCTCTTCGTGCCTTGGCGGAGTCCATGTGGTGAACTGGCAGCGTCATGCGCTCAAGCTCCTCAAGACAGTCGGATGCGTAGAAGAGACGGGGAACACTAGCCAGAGCAGGTGCATTAGGCCTACTCAAATCCAGCTTACGCCATGGCAGCTGGCTGCATTGTATCACGGATCCGGCAAGATTAGTAAGGCCAAGGTCCCTAGATCGGAACAGACTGCGAGTGATGGTCCTCCAAAGGGTAACCCGAACAAAGACCGCAAGGTATGTTACCCTTTCGATCGTGTATGATTTTATAGGAGGGCGCTGATGCTTTTGGCTTGTATTTGCTCGCTCGATGTGATGTTTCAGTTCCATCATTATGAATTGAAACGGTTGGGAGACAAGGGTCTGTACGGCGCTGGGAGTGAACTGGATATCTTCACCATTAGGGTCATGGTATGCATCCTAATTGCAAGGGGATGGCTTACTGTGAAGCCGTCCGACGAAAGGTTCGTGTATAAGCCAAAGGAGGTCGACGCGGATACAGGCAGTACCCTGCCTGCCCACTTTCTATGCTGGACACTGTTTCCTATCTGCTGGTCGATATGGTCAAGCGGTCGAGCACTGAAATAGGAATGGAGGAAGCGGATGCTCATCTGAATAACGTCTGGTATACGTAAGTTATAACGACCTGTGAGCATTCCGTCTGAGAGGGCTGATGTTTGCTTCTTTGTGCGAAAAGACCGTAGATAAGGACTCTGCTGGCGCTTCCATGCCTACTACTGAAGATATCATCAAGCGTATCGAGAAGAACACGTCTGATCCTTCTGTCCAATGCAAAATCGCGTGCATATACAAAGCTGCGAAAGAGCAAGGAATCAGAAATAACGGATGCCAAAGGATTCACAGCGATAAAGACGAAAAATGATGGCATGGAGGACAGATCAAAGCAATGTTCTGCCATCCTACTGTTGCTAGCTGGCAACGACACGCTCGCAACCCTCGTCAAGCTCGAGCTGGAGTTGCAGCGATTCGAGAAGGAATACCCTGGCCTCTCTATCAATATCCGAGGCTACAAAGTCGTCGAGACTACCTAATAGACGACCAAGCACAAGAGGGATCCCCGACAAGAGTAGCCAATAAGGTCGTAACTCAGCTAGCTTCACTATGTAGCAGAGTCTAACTTCGCAACCTGATAAGTGCATTCGTCGAGAAGCGTCATCTGATTGCTAACATTTTTGCGCATAGACCAACGCTCAAGTATGTGCAGTATCGCACACATCTCAAAGGAAGCGATGGACCTCGCCTGAACAAGAGCATACGCCATAGATCGGGGACCTGCAAAGACAAAGGGAGCTGGACAAACCATGTATGATAGATTGCAGATGTTAATGTAGAAGCAGTATACATACTTCGCCGCGAAGAGTTGTTGACAGTTGAGGAATGCCTTTCTTGTACCGGCTATCGGGATTGCCGGTGACTGCCTCTACAAATTTCAAAGGCATTTCTGTTCGCTGCTTCTTGACTTCTTACAGATTCTATCACTTTGAATCAGAACAACAATACTTAGAGATGTCGCTTGATCAACAGAAAGAGATGGCCCAGTACGACCGGGTCGCTGAGCTCCAGCCAGCAGGCACCTCGGGCGGCAAGCTGCTCCAGCGAGAGCGAGAGAAGGCGGTGAGTCTGGCAGGTCATTGTAGCGCCATACGTATGCTGACAGTGTTCTGCTACAGTCCTTTGGCGTCGACGATCTGGCGCGATGCATCTATGGCGAGGAGCACCTCGAGCGGATGGCTCGCATCCTCGACGTTGTCCAGAATGAGCCTGCATTCGACAAGTCCAAGCTCCACTATCACGGACGAGATGGCAAGTTCACTATGGGCCTGCTCAAGGAGAAGCGACTTGCCCAGATTATCCTCGAAAAGAACTGGAGCTTCGAGGACACTACAATGGCAGAATTCCTTATCGACATGCCCAGTACTTTCAACTTGCATCGCAGTATGTGGACCAAGACCATCCGCGATCAGGGTACAGAGGAGCAGCACAAGCTCTTCCTTGAGCCAAGTCTCCGGTACGAGTTTATCGGGTGCTACTCGCAAACAGAGCTCGGACATGGAAGCAATGTACAAGGGCTCGAGACTACAGCTACCTACATCCCCGAGACACACGAATTCGAGCTGCATTCGCCTACCTTGACTGCCGCCAAATGGTGGTCAGGTGGTCTTGGCCGAGCTGCCACTCACTCTGCAGTAATGGCTCAACTCATCATCAATGGCAAGAACTATGGCCCTCATCCTTTTGTTGTTCCCTTGAGAGACCCCAAGACACGGCAGACTCTGCCTGGAAGAGCTATCGGAGACATCGGTCCCAAGTTTGGTGCGTACTTATCAGCTTTTCTTCCACTGCAGACAAGCATCTGACAGACATTATTACATAGGCTTCAATACCGTTGACAAGTAAGCTAGATCGCTGCTTTTAATCCTAAATTCCCGTTCTGACGTTGGTTCCTTGCAGCGGTTTCTTGCTCCTCAACAAAGTCCGAATCCCTCACAATCATTTCTTGGCCAAGCACAGTCAAGTAAGCTAGCTATGCAAACTCTGTTCGAACGCTGCGATCCTCACGCTGGTATTATGCAGATCGACCGAAACAATGGAAATTACACGCGTCCTGTATGTCCTGTTGTGTTCATGCATCTCAATTTCAGCTCACATTGTCTTTGATTGCTCTCAGCCTCACGACAAGCTCGCTTATGGCACCATGACCTACATCAGAGCTGGTATTGTCCGCTCTGCCCGAGACGTCATCGCGAGAGCAGCTACTATCGCTACGAGATGTAAGCAACCTGGAACAGCTGGCTTGAATAAGCCAGTAGCTTTCGCTGACAACGCCTCTTCAATCAGACTGCGCAATTCGACGACAGTTCGCAGACAAGGATGCACCTACTTCAGAAGATCAGAAGGTTAGAAACCTTTAACCACTCTTCGATACATGTCACTGACTTGGGTGATTCTAGCCTGTTGAGACCCAAGTTCTCAACTACTCGATGGTACAATATCGTCTCATCCCGATTATTGCTGCAGCATACGCCTTCCATTACAGTAAGTATCCTCTGCATTACATCATCTGCTGCATCACTCACTACTTGTTGCAGCTGGAGTTGCCATGTTTGAGCAGTACGAAGACAACATGAAGCGAATGTCCGGCGGTGACTTCTCCATGCTTGGCGAGACTCACTGCTTCAGTTCAGCTTTGAAGAGTTTGTCTACCATCACTGCTGCTCAGGCTATCGAAGACTGCAGAAGATGCTGTGGTGGACATGGATATTCGTTGGCCTCTGGAATGGCTCATCAGTATGCCGATTACCTACCTCAGGTTACATGGGAGGGAGACTCGTAAGCTATCTGTGCTCTTTTGCGACTTGAGCACCACTGACAGTCTTTATTTGCAGGTACATGCTTACGTAGGCATAGCCATTCCCCTTATATGCAAAAGCACGACTAAACTCTCCATACTTACAGTCAACAAAGCGCCCGCTACCTCATGAAGATCTTCAGACAGATCTACGTACACAAGAGAGCCGGAAAGAGCGATGAATTCCCTGAATCCAGCCCAACCATCGATTACCTCCAGGCTTTCATGGTGAGTTCAAGCATACTGCGTTATGCTTTCGAGACGGCTTTCTGACTGCTCGCAATAGAACTCGCCTGAGAGAAAGGCAAACGTATCCTACACTGGCGACTTCACCGCCGAAGTATACGTCGATGCTTTCGGCTTCCGATCCGCCTACAAAGTCTCGCGCCTAGTACAGAAGCGAGATCTTGAACGCAAGACATGGAACTCGCTTCTCGTCGAGATGTTCAAGACAAGCAAAGCTCATGCTCAGTTCTACCTCATCAACAACTTTGCAAAGGCTCTCAGAGAGGATGAGAAGCTAAAGGCTCAGCCCGCTGTCCATCGCATCATGTCGCACGTTTTCGAGCTGTTCGGTGAGTCTTTAACGTTTCAGCGTCTTTACAACGTAGACATAGGCTGACCCTTTGTGAACAGCTGCCTACACAATGGACCAGGAAGCTTCCGAGTTCATGTTCTGCGGATACCTTACACCTCAGCAAGCCGAACTCAACCGCCAGCGAGTCGACGAGCTTTTGGCCTATCTGCGCCCTCAAGCTGTGCCTCTTGTAGATGCATTCAAGCTTCCAGACTATCTCCTGTCAAGTGCTCTTGGCCGATCTGACGGAGAGGTCTACCGCGCTCTCTTCGATTTCGCTTTGGATGATCGTAAGTTTTGCTTCTTTAGCTCACCACAGGCGGCTCTGACATGCGTTCCTTGTGCACAGCCATCAACCATGTTACTTGGGACGTCGACATCCATACGGATACCGTTCATGCCGGCTCAAAGCTATAAAGCATAGACGGCAACATTTGTAGCGAGATGATCAGCATGTAGACTATATTTACGGCATTACAAATCTCTAACCTCTTCTTGAGCGATTAATGGGATTTAAAGCGGCATTGCAAGGAAGCTTGCTTCACGCTCAACTAACAACATATTAAATGTAGGATGACAGCGATCTCGTGTCGAGGAACGAACGGCAATGAATATCACTAGTCTGAGCTAATTGGGGTGGTTGAAGGGACCGGGAGGATATGTTTGTGAAGTCGCGGAGAAGGCGTGTGGATCTTCTCTGCTACTACCGGCCACCTGCATATCTTCGTGGTTGTTCTGAGTATGTGTGGACCCGCTAGCACCAGGTGTAAAGTGCATAGCTGCGAGGTCATCCAGCCCAGAAAAGTGAAAGCCAAGCGAGTCCGATGGCCAGGCATAAGGCATACTAGGCTGTTGCCAGCCAGTCTCGTCGGAACTGGAGTGATGTTGGTGATGTTGCAGATAGGGCGCGATTGGTGTGCCAGAAGGGATGCCTTGTTGAGACGCGACGTTACCGAAGACTTGGCCATGACTATTTGTCGCATGAGCTGAAGAGTGAGAAAGGCGAGAAGGAGAGCCATTGGCCACAGCACGAGGCGTCTGAAAAGGTTCGCTGAGGAGGTTTTGAAGGGAGCTCGGATTGGTAGGCGTTACTAGCTGCATACCGCCAATGGCGCATTGCCTCTTCAGGTTGTCGCGCATGCGAACGAGCATTTCCTGAGAGATTGGATTCTCAGATGATTGTCTCTTCACGCGAAGTAATTGGGTCTCTCACCATAGCCACCTTGCCACCGATAAATACCTTGCCGATATCATGTAGACCCTGGATGCAGAAGTCCACTTCGCCAAGAGTGCTTTCGAAGATCTCGCGTGATTCCAGACCTCGATAGCAGAGTAGTAGCAGTAGTGCTCCTGCGACTAGGAGGTGTTGGGAATAATTGTGGCAGTAGTGGCTTGGAGGAACAGAGGAGGCGAAGGACTTGGCAAGGAGTATGAGATCCTTCGAAGCCATGATGCAGCGTGATAGAGCGTAGACTTCAAATTGGGTAGGCGCGTGCGACTTTTGCGGCAGCAGCGGCATGAATAGAAGGAGCTGGACGGTAGGATGTAACGCTGTCATGACCAATCTAAGAAAGAGGTCTCTCAACCGATTGTACATGCACTATGAAGCTGAACTGCTCAAAATTACCTTTGACTTCGCTGGATAGGCGTCAGCTGCGAGACATCCACAAGGAAGTCCTCCGGAATCTTGTCGTACCAGCTGAGAAGCAGACACTCAGCACGTGAAGAGCACTGCGAAATCTTGCCAGAACCCACTCATTCAATTTGGACTCGAACTGAAGAATCTTGTTCTGGAAGCGCGCTTCTCCGTCATTGTCCCTGTCTAAGCCGCGGTGGTATCGATTGATGGCGCGCAGAGCCTCGGCAGACATTCTATGGATGACCAGGGTGTAGAGGAAGCCTTGAAGAGCCCTGCTTTTTCGAGGCTGAACATCAAGAAGGGTATCCATATCGACATCTTCTGGATATTCTTGGTCTATCTCGTCCTCAGGAAGCGATGGCGGGCGTCCCAGATTAGCAGCCAGAAGTCCTTCAAGGGAATATAGCGCCCAGAAAGCACGTCTACGCCTTTCTCGCGCTACAGGCTTGAAGTGGGCTGAAGAGCGATGAAGGCCGATTTCCTGCGCAAACGCCAGCTTTAGCATCTACGCAAGACGACTCTACTGGAGTAGTGCTTACTATAGCTAAGCGTAGGGCCTGCCCGCAAAGTACCCAAGCTCTGGCTGCAGCATCATTCTGAACATGATAGAAAGATATGAGGCCGAAGAAGATAGTAAGATCCAAACTTGGCTCGGCGATGGCTCGTTGCAGTAGAATGTGTGATTTTGCATAGTAGTTCGCACCAGGTCTTTCGATACCTTGAGCACGTAAATGTGGAGCTAGACCGAAGCTGAAATGGCCAGTCTTCGGATCTGGCTTCTGCGCATCGGAGTAGCCAGCATCGACTGTGACTCTGGGATCATACACCACCAGCGAGCTACATGCGAAGACAGCGAAAACAAGACATAGGAAGATAGGATCGGCTTTGGAGATTGGCTTTTGTCGCATAGCCCAATAGTCGCGAATGAAGAAGGTCTTGTGCAGGACAGGGAAGATCGGGCTTAAAATATCGAAGTAGCTTTCCAAAAGCGTGGTTGCCAGGTCATCAGGCGGGAATCCAACATCTTCGAGAGGTGGCAGTGCGCCTGCGATAGTGATACCAAGATTCGAAAAGATGCCCCATGGTCTTGAAGAGCTTGTGAAGGCTCCTGGCCTCCGATACTGTTCACTGCCATCCCATAGCTGTCTATCACTAATCTCTGCGACGACAGATGAAGTAGAAGCAGGGCCAAGGTAGCGTAGATGGCCTTTGCGATCCTGCCGAAGCTGCTGCGAACTTGGTTGCGGTGTGTTTTCCAGAATATCATCTTCTGTTCCTACAGCACCGACAGGTATAGGCGTTGGGGAGCCTGGAACCCGGCTCAAAGCCGCTGAGGTCGTCGAGTGTGTAGTCGACGAGACGTCCGATCGAATCGAAGATGCTGACGAAGAACTTGCGATGGAAGCCATAGACCCTTCCTCGGTTTTGGCTGACTTCTTTTGCCGTTTACGACTCTCGTTGACAGTGCTAGGAGCTGGCGATGGGCATGCTGAGTCGCCGATACCAGCGGTATTGGGCACATCGAGTCCGGGAAGTCCAGCTCGATCCATGACGGGAGGCAGACCAGGGATTTGAGGGAGCTGAGCACCAGTAGATAGAATGTACGCTTCGAGTCTGGCCATGCGTGATTGCAGCTCGATGACCGTCCTTGATGTGGAACTGAGCATGTTTGCATCTTCAAAGCCGCAGACTTCGCCAAATTCCTGTAGGTAATCGTGAGCCATCTTATACAGTATGTAGAGCCTTGAGAGCCTACCTGGCAATGCTGGCAGGCTATGAGAGCTAGTCAACGATGGTTGCGACCGCTGTTGGCAGGAACGACTTACGCATATTGCCAGAGCATTTCACCTTCTTCTGCCTGCACGAAACGCCTAGCGAAGAGGTATCAGATCTGATCTATGCGATTCGTGTGCCTGCGGAACTCACAGGCTTTTGATGAGCGCTTCCGTTTGTAGACAGCATTTGTCATGCTGTCCTGTCCCGAAGCTGGAGGAGCTGAAGCGCTAGGCGCACTCATATCGACACCTGTAAATAGACTGCTGGCTGAATCGTCCATAGCTGCTGAGTGTTGGTGTAGGAGAATTCAAGGCATCGCTTTGCTCGCTGGACGCTGGTGTTCAGCCAACCTCGAGACGGCCCAAGCACACTCCAAATACAAGTCGTTCGTTCTGACGAGGCATATTGCGTGGTGCTGAAACGCTTCTTGCAGTTTCTTCAGCTATGGTATCAGCAGGGCAGCGTTTCTCGTCTCGAATGGAGGCCAACGGTCTTTCTTTTGTTTGGATCTGACGTTTGCTGACAGCAGAAACATGTCTTTGAGTTCAGAGAGCACTGTCGGTCTTCGAATCTGATCTGATGCTGGCTGCTATCTGATTCCCGCACGCTCGAACTGATGCTGACTCTGGATAACCTCGGTGCGCGATGTGGACTGAAAGGAGGCCAGCAATGCTCTCGCCAGACGAAATCAGGAGCTTCCAGCTTCAATCTAACCTGTTGATGCGCGTAAGAACAAATACGAAAGAGCCGGAAGGCTCAGAATGCCTTAGTCCATTCAATATGCTATGGCCCGCTTTCACGGAATCACGCAAAGGCCTATAACTTACTCTCAGACAACATCTCTATCATCTGGCGCCAAACACACATCGAAGTTTCCGTGCAGAGCTCGACCTCCAGTACCTACATGTGCGCGTCTAGATTTGCGAGGCGTAACTTAGCGGGTCTGACACCTCCTGTAGTGCAGCCTTGCAATGTGTGACATCCACTCACTGATGCTAACATGATCTGTATCGCTGTGAAGAGCCAGTGATATCCAGCCATCCAAATGCTGCAAAACCCCATCGACTGCAACTTCGGCTCGCATCCCAATCACGGCTACATAGCTTTTTCCAGACGTCAAGTACGAATGCGAACTCCTTCCATGCCCTTGCGATAATGGCTTCGTCCATACTCGCCATGGGATCTTCGTGCGCCCATTTTATTTTGGCAGAGCAAACTACCGAATTAGAAGAAGCGCTTCAAAAATAGAGGCACCCCATCAGCGACACCAAAAATATACGAGAGAGCGTTTGCAATAATTACCAATTACTCAACCTACCATTCGGAGTTCCTCAAAGCGGACAGACTGATGCACGTGACTTGAACCTTACCAGCCTTCTTCTTCTGAGCTTCCAACGAATCCCAGGGCCTGTATCCTACGGACAATTTGAAATACGATGTCACAGTTTTGGAGGTCCTGATGTCGGAGGAGCAGTTTCTCCCAATCCTGCCGTTTCTGGCTCGTTGACAGCCCTCGAGAGGCAGAAAGACAGCACCTTCCTGGATGTCCGACAGGTCGTAGAGAACATGAAGTACCGCATAAGTGATACAACCACGCAAAGTGTGGTAAATTGGAGCAGAGAGCAGGTCAGCTTCATCGACCGCATCCGTACGAAGATGTATTTCGAAACTCTCTCACCAAGTCTGCTCGGGTATAAAAGCTGGGTTGCGAAGGACTGTCTGTTTCTTTTTTCTCATTCTCATCTCCCACCTCCTCACTTCACTACATTCCTCATACACACTCCCATCTAATTATCACAACTTTTCACAATGAAGCTAGCACTCGGTCTTCTCGTAGCTTCGGCTGTCCTTACCAGAGCCTCTGGCATTGAAGAGAGAGCTAGTAAGCACTTACCTTCAGCCAACATAGTGTCGCGAAGCTGACTCAGTCCTTCGTAGTCACCTGTGATGCCATTCTTCCAAGCTTGAATGCAGACTTGACCACGGCCACATCGTTCTGCAAGGGCTTTCTTCAAATCTCACCTCGAACGGTTACGAGAACGTCTACAGTGACGAGGGCTACAGTCACAGTATCTCAGCCAATCTACAGTGAGTTGCCGTATCATACTTTGAACGCCACACAGTAACGCTGATATTCCCTGCCCTGCTTTCAGCTACAACTGTCCTGTCTGTTACTCCTGACACACAGACAAAGTCAAAGACCAAGACTTCAACCCAGACCGTCCTAGTTACGCCAGACACCAAGACGTACACACAAACTATCACCAGCACCGCCTATCTCGATGCTGATGGGAACACGATTGCTGTCATGAAGCGAGGCGAGCCAACTCCATCTCCCGTCGAGCTTGCTGCTCGATCTGTTGTCACTCCCACCTATCTCAAGGGTCTTAGCAAGGCAGACATCAGAGCAGCCTGCCAATGCTTGAACATTGCAACACCAACGATGACCCTTCAGCGAACTGCCGCTGCCACCGGTAAGTCGAGCTTTTCAAGCACCTTCACGTGAAATTATACTAAAGCAGTTGTCCTCATCACATAGCGACCGTCACCAAGGTACTCAACCGCAAGATTATCAAGACGACTACTCTAGCCGCCCCTGTCGTATCTACTACAATTCAGGCTACGAGAATGGTCACCGTAACGGCTGCCGCACCCAAAGCTACAACTACGGCCTACGAGCTCGACACATACAATGGCTGTCCACCAAACCAAGACACTACCTGGGTCTGCCCTGACCAGACTGGCGACGATGATGGAAGCGACCCCAACTACGAAACTTGCGCTGTATACACCGATGATGGCTACTCCGGCAACTGCGTGTACTGGGCGGACGATGGATCACCTGCTGGCTCCACTCTTACTCTTGGCGATGGATCCGGTGATCCCGATGACGATGAGACTAGAGATGCTGTTTACGGTGATGACGATGTGAGTTGCAGTCTCTCACTCAGCTTCGAGCATTACATCTGATATTACTTGCTCTTCTTACAGACCGACGATTGCCCATCCTGGGCTGACTGGACCTGCTCGCCTGATGCCGCCGCTTCCAAGCGATCGACCCTCGTCGCCCTATCCCGAGAGTTCGAATTCCAAAAGCGTGGCTTTGTGCCCAAGCGCGTCAGTCTTTCTGCTCACAGAAAAGCTGGCAAGTCCAAGATGCCTAAGGGATTGCTCCGCGGAGGCAGTGAGTTGCTGCCTCTTCTGCTTGAGAATAGGGCTATAGACTTATCGCTTTCCCTCTCATTAGAATACGTTGCTCATCACAAGAAGGGATCTCAGTAAATCTACAAACGTCTTGTAGGCGAAAAGAAGGAAGATTGGCAATGGTTCGAGATGGCTGTTCTAGACGACTGAAAGACCGATACTGCTGAGGCCGCCTGGAAACTATATTCATAACACCATAAATAGGATTGTATGGTATATCCGATCATAGACTGTTAGTTGTTGCGATACACACTTTGATGCCTTTTCCTTCGTCTTTATGTCTTTCCGCCTATATCGCAGCAGCTTCATCAACCACTTTTCCGATTCTTTGGCTCATCAACCTGACATGGCAGAGCTAACGCTGCTATCCAGAAATTGTGCGCGCGTATCGGCGCTCATCAGCGGACTGCCACGCCTCGTCGTTCATCGCGCAAATGGCAACTGGAGCGTCCAAGTCTGACAAGTCTGCCTTCAGCTAGCTGTATAGCTACATCCTCAACAGTCGCAAATTGCAACTTGTCGCACTGCAAGCCCTGTTATCGGCTTATGGCTGGAGCGAAGAACGAACAGCTCTTCGCGCCAAGGTGTCGCACGCAGGAGTGAACCTTCGCGAAGCCAGAATCATACATACGTTCAGGTCTGATCTGATAACACGCAAGTCTCTGGGCGAGACACGTCCAGCCGCGCCGCCCATCACCGAGTCGACCCGCTTGAGGCTCTTCAGAAGTTCAGCCTGAGCATAGCGCTGGCCTGAGGAGACAGCAGAACGCTGATCAACTGTCTTCTAGCTGCGTCGCTGCATGTCTTTCCGGCCCCCTCAGCAGCCTAGAGCTACGAATACGAGCCCTGCGATCTTCCCTCAACAAACCCATATGCTAATGGGCACTGTCTGCTCCGAATCCCACGCAATAGCGATTCTGACATCATGTCTATTCACCCACCTATGCCTGTTTTCACCGATTTCGCACATACTTTCGAAAACGTACGGTACAAACGTCCAAGAGTTCGCCAGATCCCACGTTCACAACGGGCATCTCGCAGGAGATAACTCTACCATGGCCGCATTGGAATTGTGCTCACCCATCTTTGCTGGTGGATACGCCTTTTCCGCTGGATGCTTCGTGGCATCAGCCAGCCAGCTGGAGATCTCCAGGCAGAAGCACCAGGAGCGCGAGCACTTTTAGAAATGCCAAGACATTCCAATAAACTGCCTCCGATAAGGTTTGGGGGAATTAGCGAATGTACATCATCGGACTTGCTGAAAGCGGACAAAATGGTCACGTGATCGCCGAATTACCAGCCTTCCTGTGCTGATCCTTAGACGAATCCCAAAGATTTCGACCTACGGATATTGCGACAACAGGCACATCAATGTGTTGATGTTTGACAGACCATCTGTCTCTGCCAATTTTGGCCATCCGGAAAATCTCGAGTGTTGCGAAGGGCCTTCGATGAATGCTTTCCTGGAAGTCCGACAGGTGGTAGAAGAGGCTGTATGGCCGCATACGTGATGCCTGGCCATGCAATGTATCGTAAAGAAGAAGAAGAAGCTCAACATAGAGCCGCATCCGTAGGAAGAGGCACTGTGAGAAATGTTCTGAGCCAGCCTGCTTGGGTATAAAAGCTGGTTCGCAAACGCCTTTCTTCTTCTCATTCTCATCATTCACTTCCTCCTTCATCTACTCTACTCAAACATCTTCGCACTTCATCACTGCCACTCCACCATGAAGCTAGCACTCAGCCTTCTTGTAGCTTCGGCTGTCTTGAGCAGGGCCTCTGGTCTCGAAGAGAGAGCCAGTATGTCTTCATCTCAATCCCATATTATCCATATTATGCTGGGAAGCTGACCCAATCCTTCGTAGTCACCTGTGATGCCATTCTGCCAAGCTTGAATGCAGATTTGACAAAGGCAACATCCTTCTGCAAGGGATACCTCCAGATCGCTCCAAAAACTGTCACCAGGACTTCGACCACAACCAGAGCTACAATCACAGTATCGAAGGGTGTTCTTAGTAAGCTGCATCCAGGCACTAGCACATGATTCAGCACCGCTAACGATTGTCCGATTCCCAGCTACAACTGTTCTTTCCGTCACTCCTGCCACCGTAACGAAGAAGAGCACAAAGACAGCGACTCAGACAATCCGAGTGACACCCGCAGTGAAGACCGTAACAAACACAATCACAAGCACTGCTTACCTCGATGCCAATGGCGAGACAATTGCTGTCATGAAGCGAAGCGAGGCCACTCCCGCAGCTGTTGAGCTTGCCGCTCGAGCTGTTGTTACCCCCGCCTACCTTAAGGGACTCAGCAAAGCCGACATCAGAGCCGCTTGCCAATGCCTTGGACTTGCTACTCCCACAGTCACTCAGCGCAAAACAGCCGCTGCTACTGGTAAGTTCTGCAGCAGATCTGACCGGTATGGGTAGGCGCTAAAACCATTCTCTAGCCACCGTTACGAAGGTTTTGAACAGAAAGATCATCAAGACCACTACTCTAGCCGCGCCTGTCGTTTCCACCACCCTCACCGCTACCAAGCTCGTTACAGTCACGGCTGCCGCACCCAAGGCGACCGCTACAGACTACGCAATCGAGACCTACAGTGGCTGCCCTCCTAACCGCGATTCCACCTGGGTCTGCCCTGACCAGACCGGTGACGATGATGGCTCGGATGCCAACTATGTTAATTGCGCCGTTGCTACCGATGATGGCTACTCTGGCTACTGCCTCTACTGGGCCGACGATGGTTCGCCCGCTGGCTCTACTCTCCTCCTCGGTGACGACTCTGGTGAAAGCGATAACGACGAGACCAGAGATGCTGTCTATGGTGACGATGATGTGAGCTTCCTTACCCTCATTCAGCTGAAAGACCCGCCTCTGACATGACCGCTTTTTCTCAGACCGATGACTGCCCATCGTGGGCCAACTGGACCTGCTCCGCTGCTTCTGGAGCTGCCAAGCGATCCGTCCTTGTTGCTAAATCTCAAGAGTTCGAGTTCGCAAAGCGCGGCTACGTACCTAAGCGAGTCAGCCCATCTGCTCACAGAAAAGCTGGCAAGGCCAAGATGCCCAAGGGACTCGCACGTGGAGGCAGTAAGCAGACTTTCTCTTCCGCTCTCATTCGAGCGGTCAAGCTGACCTCTTCTGTTTCCCTCAGAATACGTCGCTCACGCAAAGAAGGGTGCTAAGAAGGGTTCCCAGTAGAGCTTGAAATCTCGGAGGAAGCTGATTCAAGGAGGATCCTTGGGAAATTAGACATTAAAAAGCGAAATTTGAAATGGATAGATAGCTTGTTGGGCGTGCTTTTTTTGGATTGAAGGACTGAGCCTGTTGTGTACTGCAAAGCTTATCCCCCAACTTTCTATGCTGAGCTTCTGATGGATGACATATTCGCCCTCGAGTATGCTGACTACGTCCTGAACGGCATACAATGCCGCAAGCGGAGCTGGCAATACCAGAGCGAGTTGACGTATGTCTGAAAATTAGATTATGTGAAATGAGGTTCTCTCACATTAGATTGAGAGTAGGAGGACGCAGAGAAAGTCTGAGAATGAAGGACATCGCTGCCTTATCTGTCAATGTCAGGGGAGAGATCTTTTGCGAGCATTTCCAACAATGCGAGGGCGTCGTTCAAAAGATCGAAAGGATAGCTGAAGCGATCTAGAGCGCAAGCCAGGCTCCAGCAGACACCGTTACTAGACAAGGGATTCCTGCGGTGTCCAGCTTTTGTGCGCTGGTACCGCGACTTTCTTGGTCCATCCTGGCCTTTGCGTCTCAGCTTTCTTCAACAGGACGACTCTTCCATCTTGATGAGCATAAGGACACGAGCGGTGAACAGAAGACAGGAGACATTCGGACAGCCGCGAAGCGAGAGTCTATCTATTGACAGCAACAAGGCCAATCTTTTGTTTGGTCGCCAACCCGCTCGTTTTGCTATTCATGAATGGTCCAGCTTGGGCAGTTTGCACACCAGACGATGCTGTATGGACTCAGAAGCTCTTCTACGGCGCCCGCAACTTGCGAAGTCGAAACAGAGCGAGCTCGGCTGAAGGGCACTGATCTCGGACATCCATCTGGCTATGTTAACGGTCTGCAAGAACCATGACACTACGACAGTGCAGGTCTACCTATCTACTTCTTCCAAGTCCAGGGCGCAGACAATCTTTCCCCGATGACCCTGCGTTGATTGCTTGCGTAGACTTGGCAACTTGGCTATGGCGAGCTCTCTCTGCAGGATCTGTCAACTATGGCGAGCTGATAGCGTGTTCATGATAGAATGACTGGTAATTGATTGTGAGGAGTATGACAGCCCAGCCAACGATCTACAGCGGGATTGATAGGATAGAAGAAGCCAAGTGACACCCAGAACGTCCCTTCTTCCTCTTCTTGTACATCTTGTTCCATCCTTACTTTCCCATATATACGCTCGTTACAGCTGACATTCGGCTACGCTATCAAATATGGCGGACAGCGGCAGAGAAAGCATCGACAAAAGTAAAGCAGGAACAGAGTATCCTGGGTTAGACGAGGATGCAAATGCTGTCACACTCCAAGCAGACTGGACTCCCGCTGAAGAAAGAAGAGCGAAGCGAAAGTGAGTGATCATCAAGAAGCTGAACGAAGGGAGGTATCCGGCACTAACACAATATGCAGACTGGACCTTACCGTCATGCCTCTCCTGACTTTAGGCTTCTTCTGTCTGCGTATGTCTTCTCATCGAAAAATAAAGCCTCCACATATCTGATACTTATCGTCTCCAGAGCTCGACCGAGGCAATATCGCAAACGCCTTGACCGATGGATTTGTAAGCTCTTCTCCCTCTACGACTACTCTCTATGAGATCCTAATTCCTTATTCTGCGCCATCTTTCCAGCTGCGCAATGTCGGAATCAACCAAGACCAGTTCAATGTCGGTCAGCAGATGCTGTCTCTCGGAATTGTTATTGGAGAATTCCCTGCAAATATGGCTTTGTACAAAGTCGGGCCTGGTCGATGGCTCACTCTACAACTCTTCCTCTTTGGCATCGTTTCCACTTTCCAGGCTTTTCAGCGTGGCTATGGGCCCTTCATCGCTACCCGTCTACTTCTAGGCTTAACTGAGTCTGGTTATATACCCGGAGGGCTGTGGACCTTGTCGACTTGGTGTAAGCTGTTGCCTTTGGCTGCGCTACTCTACAACTTTTGGCTAATTTTTGGCTCTACCGGCAGATACACGAGATGAAACGGCTAAAAGAGTAATGCTGTTCTACGTAAGTCTTTGAATGAGCTAGCTCACCCGCTGAACAAGGCTGACTTGACGCCGTCATTCACAGTTCGGAAACCAATTCGGCCAAGCGTCTTCGAAGCTGCTCGCCTATGGTATTCTGCACATGCGCGGTGTAGGCGGCAAGCCCGGCTGGTTCTGGCTCTTCGCCCTGATGGGCGCGTTCACTGTTGCATCTGGCATCGTACTCGGTTTCTGCCTTCCCGACTCGTTCCAAAAACCTCATTCTACATTCTTGCCGAAAGTCAGAATCTTCTCTGAACGTGAGGTACATATCCTGAGGACGCGAGTTCTGTTGGATGATCCCATGAAGGGTAAGAAAAAGTCGAAGATCCCTTGGAGCGCCTTCAAGTCTACAGTGGGTGACGATGTATAGCAGCTTGGTCGTAAGACTGATGCATAAGTATTGCCTACAGTTCACTTACTGGAGATTATGGGTACATTTCTTCATTACGTTTTCCAACAACGGACCTCGTAAGTTGCATGCTGTGCTGACCATGCCCTTCACGCCAGGCTAACAACGTCTCGTCGGATTGATTCAGAACGAGCCTTCGACACATACAGTCCTTCGATCGTCAATTCCTTCGGCTTTGCAGCTCTTACCAGTAATGCCCTGGCTTCAGTCGGTCTCTTCCTTCAGATCCCGGTTTCCTTTGGCTTCAGCTATGTTTCCGATCATTTGTGCGGATCCATCATTTTGCAAGGAAATCTGGGCTTCGCTAATCCTGCTGTGCTGAACAGCAACAAACGAGGCTTGACCGTTGTGTCGGGAATGAGCCTACACATGCTTGGGTACATCTTCAATCGAGCTTTTACCGAGCTGAATGGAATGCGAGGGGTCAAATACTTCGGTGTCGTCTGGACTCAGACTTTCGGAACGTTCTCTCACCCTCTCAATATCGCATGGATGATGCTGGTATGCAGGAATTCAGAGGAGCGGGCTCTAGCCATGGCAATGTGGGTTGATCGACTGTACCGTCCCTAGCTAGGCGCTCATATCATGCGTTTACAGGGTCATCACTGGAGCCAACTTGGCAGGAATATATGGTGCTCAGATCTTCCGAGCAGACGACAGACCGCGGTACCGCAGAGGCTTTGCAGTCGCCGTCGCGGTGCTTGCTGTCGGTCTTGCATTCGCAATCGTCCGCTACACCGATGATATCTGGACACGCAAACGGCGCCGCCAAGAGGTTGCGGGTAGCACTGTTGGGCCAGCTCAACCGGACAGTGATGAAGAACTCGCTGTGGTTGGCAACAGCGCCAAAGATATTAAATCAGCCCTACCAGATCCGAATCCTGCTCAATAAGGCTGCAAAGACCGTGAGGGAAGCGCGATGCTTAGTGCCATGTACTTATGGAAGATGTTCTCCACACCTAGAGGAGTTTATCTGGAGATCTGCATGCTCGACGCAGATCTAGAAAGTCTCCAGTCGTTTGAGCTTGTTTCGTGAGAAGTTGCATGCAATGTAGTTCTACCTGCTCAGCCCAACGACTCTATCGCCGCATTCACGCAGCTACCTACATACACCCTTGTTCTTGCTCCGACCGCTGCAAACCTACCTACCGAGCGCTTTCGTTTGTGACCATGTCGCTGTATCTACCACTCATCCATGATACTTCACAAACCAGTCGACGAACTTGTCGATGCGGCAAGCTTTCAAGACGAAGAAACAATAAGGTTTGGCGGAGTTGCTGAAAGCGGCAGGCAAAAGTGCCTTCTCCTTCTGTTGAGTGGAAAAAAAAGCGAACAAGAAAGCAGCGATACGGATCTTCGTAGACAGCACCTTTCACTGCTTCGCGGTGGACTAATTCGGCCAGGGTTTTGAGCTTGTCGATGGTCGCAAGGTCAAGCTTTCTCACTTCATATGCGTGATCGGCAAGAAGAACACCTCCGTCTGAGTTATCCCAAGAGTACATCCAAGTCTTACGCTCACCAAGATCTCTACATGACTCCCGTCGCGCTTCGTCGCTGCCATCTGCCGTTTCAGCCTTGAGGTTTTCCACCAAGTCCCCTTGCGGGCCATGAAGATACTCGCACTGCTAGCAGCATCAGCAATGTTAGCGCAAGGCTCCAGCCTAGAAGAACAGGCTCTGCAAAGAAGAGCTTGTGAGTCCTTGCGCTAGATGTGGAAGAAAAAGCGGACGCTGAATCCGACATCTATAGTCACATGCGATTCAATTCTACCTAGCATGAATGCAGACCTTACAAAGGCAACTTCTTTCTGCAAGATCTTCCTGCAGATTTCACCCAGAACCGTAACTCGGACCTCAACGATTACTTCTCGGACTGTCACTGTCTCGAAGCCTGTTTACAGTGAGTCGCAAGAGCCTGCGAACGCGATAAAACCATTTCTGAACGTCTTTCTTTCTCTATGCACCAGCTACTACCGTCCTCGCCATTACGCCGTCTACGCAAGTTAAAATGGTTACCAAAGCTACCAGGCAGACTTCTTTTACGACTCCAGCGCTCAAGACAGTAACTACGACACTCAATAGTACAGCCTATGTAGACCCCAACGGATCGACCATTGCAATGCAAAAACGAAGTGAAGCTACGCCTGTGCAGCTAGCTCCACGAGCGATTACCACTCCTTCGTACTTGAAAGGCTTGAGCAAAGCTGCGATTAGAGCCGCTTGCCAGTGCATGGACATCCCTACACCGACGTACACCCAGCGAAAGACCGCTATGGCTACCGGTAAGTCGAGTTCCAGAAACAGCAAGTTCCGCCTTCCAACTAACACTTGTTGTGACGCAGCTACCGTTACTCGAATTCTTAATCGGAAAATCATCAAGACCACAACTCTTCCGACACCGCTTTTGACTAGTACTGTTACAAGCACGAGACAAATCGTCGTTACGGCTGCCACTCCCAGAGCGACTGCAACCGCATACAACGTCATCAATATCAATGGATGTCCCCCTACCAGCACAACGACCTGGCTGTGTCCTGAAATGACTGGCGATGACGATGGCAGCGATGCGGATTATTTGAACTGTGCCGTTACAGCTTTCGATGGATTCACTGGCTACTGTTTGTACTGGAGCGATGGTGAGATCCAATATCTGCTTGGTAGGCCCATTCCTGAAAAGCTAAGATGCGCTTGCAGACGGTGCACCAGCTGCTTCCACCCTGTTTCTGGGTGACGGGTCCGGTGATCCTGACAATGACGAGACGAGAGATGCTATCTACGGTGATGCAGATGTAGGCTTGACCGTTTTCACAAAGGGTATGAGTCATCTCAGGCTGATTTCTCATCATCAAATTAGACGGACGACTGCCCTTCTTGGGCAGATTGGACCTGCTCTGCTGCTTCGACAATCACACAACAATCTCTTCTGCTCGTAAATGCATCGCAGGAGTATGAGCGCTGGAAGCGTGGGTACATACCCAAAGCGATCAGTCCTGCTCAGCATCGGAAACAAGGCAAAACAAAAATGCCAAAAGGCTTGCAGCGTGGTGGCAGTGAGTCGCAAGTACACCGTTATCCTTATCTTCGAGACTGACGATTCCCCATAGAATACGTAACACGCCCATCCGAAGGAGCGTGATGTGAAAAGCGAAGGCGCTACCAGCATGTTCAAACGCAATGACGAGGATACGACACAAACAAGCTCTTGAAAGCATCGATGTAACCAATTGGGACAGTCAAAAGAGATTATGTAACAAGTTATCTGCTGAGAGTATTCTGGAGTTTCAGTCGGGGAAGGCAGTCGCAAGAAGAGGTTCAGTGTTTGTCAGTATACGCAAGGCATAGATTAGAATCAAAACAGCAGTTCCTACACTTTCAATGCACGAATTATGGTCACTTTTGCTGATATCCGAAGCAGCTGAGCCGGCGAAGGCTGAAGTTGAGGACTTGCCTGAGTATTCTGCTCTACTTGACAGTGCGAACACATTGAGCTGAAGCGTTGTCTTTGATATATAATACTCGGCTATCTGACCTTCCCGGCTGGCTGAGTGACGATCCCTTTGGGCTTGGGCGATCTTCGCGTTGTGTGACGAATAAGAAGCTTTCCATATGGCAGAAAGCGTAGAGATGTAGAATAGTCTTAAAGCAAGTTGCTGCTTCCTTCTTGCCAGCTTCCATCATATACACGAGTCTAAGATGTCCAATGCTCATTCATCAGGGACCAACAGGAGCGGTAAGCTGATCTAGGCGTTGCGCAGGATCAGCCAGTGCATACTTCGAAGAATCTTGTCTGATTCCCCATGCATCCATTCAATCCGCTGCTTGATCTATCGCAGTCTGGCTCGAACGCGACGACCTCATCGATGCCAACGTGGCGCCGGCCTATGCCAAACTCGACAAGAACCTCGATACCGATGTCCTTGTGGTTGGCGCTGGAATTGCTGGTCTGCAAATCGCATACGAACTCCTTCTCACCGGCATCAGCAAGGTCGTAATCATCGAAGACGGAAGTGCGTCAAAGCCAGCGACTGTTTAAGGCGTATCCCGCTGACGAGCACGTCGCAGAGATTGGATCTGGTGAGACAGGAAGAACTACTGGTCAACTCTCTGCCGATAACGAGTATAATGAGTTTGTGGTGCGGGAGAAGCCCAAACTTATGACCGTCAAGCGTGACGAAGCTGAGTTCGGACCTTCTGCAGTCGCTTCACGGCGCTAAGAACACGGCTATCGTAGCAGAAGCTCAGCAAGCAGGTGTAGACCGCATTGGGGCCATCGCCGAGAAGCACAAGATCGATTGTGGCTATGAGCGGTGCCCAGGCTACATCTTCAGTGGTCCCTCTCCCGATTCAAAGGACTTTGACATCAAGATAGTGCAGGAGATTTGGCAGGCTGCTCATGATACTAAGAAGCTAGATATCGAGCTCGTCGACGATGCTGGAATCGTAGGATTCCCGTCGGGCAGATGCATCAAATTCAATAACCAAGCTGTCTTCCATCCTACACTCTACATCAAAGGCTTAGCAAGAGTAATTACTGGAGAGCTAGGCGGGTCTATCTATGAAAACACCCATATGAACGAATACAAGGAAACGGGAGGACGCGTAAAAGTCACTACAGCTGATGGAGCTGTAATCATGGCCAACTCGCTGGTAATGGCTACTAACGTACCACTACAGAAGGTATGCTCTGAAATGCCATTATACTTTGCCTAACATAGCTGAACGATCGCTGCAGCTCGATATCATCGATAGAATCACACCATACCGCACCTATGCCATTGCTTTGAGGATTCCAAATGACAAGCTCTCGGCACTTGGTTCTGGAGCCCCTGCCATATGGTGGGACACTGCCGATCCCTACCACTATGTGCGCTCTACTCAGCACAAGGATCCCAACTACAAGCTTCTCATCGTAGGCGGAGAAGATGAGAAGGTAGGACAGCACAACGACATGGATGAACGATATGCGAATTTGGAGAAATGGACACGAGAAAGATGGACTGGCGCGCTGGATACTGAATATCGATGGAGCGGACAAGTCACGGATACCGTCGATGGTCTGGCTTATATTGGCAAGGATCCTCTAACCAAGAACATATACATTCATAGTACGTCCCCCAGCTACCTCGCTATTACAGTAAAAGCTGACCTGCATTACGATACAGCGGGTGACAATGGAGACGGCTTGACATACGCAGCTATCGGCGGCATGATCCTACGTGACCTTATTCTCGGAAGACACAACGAATGGGCCGGGACATTCGCGCCAGGTCGTCAATTCTCCACTTCTCACGTTTCACGAGCACTCAAGACATTACCAACCCTAGTTTCTGAAAACCTACACGATCAAATGTATTATGCTAAATGGGTAACGACATGCAGCAAGACGATGACGGACATTGAAGATCTCGTACCTGGAGAAGGCGAGGTCGTCAGAGATGGAGTACACCCTGTAGCTGTATACAAAGATCCTCAAGGCTCGCTGCACAAGATGACGGCTATCTGTCCACATCTTAAAGGTATCGTTGCGTGGAATAAGGATGAGAAAACTTTCGACTGCCCTATACATGGCTCGAGGTTTACTTGCAAAGGAGAAGTCATCAACGGTCCTGCTAAAGGCAATCTCAAGAACTCCAGTGATGTGGTAGTCTAAACAGCGCGATTAAAGGCGTAAGTGCTTGTCTGTCAAATTTACGAATTCAGTCAACGAGAAACGCAGAAATGTATGCTGGTAGTGTAACGAGTAACATGAGAGATGAAGTCATTCTCAGTAGCTCTGGAAGCATATCCTCGATGCGGATCGCGAAAACAAGGCACAAATCGCGTTCGAAAGCAACACAAAGGGGAGATTAATATGAGCAGGCCTGTCGTTACTTGTCAAAGGTGATGTATCAGCTATAATACAGCTCTGAATCCTCGTCCAAGTTTGCAAGGCACTTTAGCAGGCGATGGCCCGAAGAGGTCGTAGCTCGCGTTTGTTTGCTGAGGGAAGTCGCGAAGGAGTTTTCCTGTTGTTGTCGATACCATCATTCATCCTTCCTGGTGACAATCGCCTTGCGCGTTTGAGGACCATGTTCAGAAGGTCGCGATACTTTTCGTCTGCTTCGATTTCATCCAGCGCATCGCGTCGCGGTCCATGGCTCGAAGCCGCACCTGCTGCTGGTCCTACTGCTACTGCTGCTTCTGCTAACCCTCCTTGTGCTGCGTCGGTACCATGTCTGTCAAAGAGGTGAGAGAGCTCTTGCTCGATTGTGCTTTGCGCGTAATTGAGGACGAAAAACAGCGCAAGATACCATCCATACTGGCCGCCGACACTGCTTCCTTCTTGTGCCATCACCGTCACCTCCGACTGTCTTCCTCTCCCTGACCTTAGTCCTCCATCTGCCTCGTCGGACGATGATATCGAAGAAGCGCCTACGCCGCCTAGTCTAGAACTGCCAGAACAGAACGTGTGCACGGCCTTCAAGCCTAATGATGTAATCCAAACCTTTCCGGAAAGTGCTGGATCTGCTCAGGTATCGGAGCCTGCCCAAGAACAGCAACAAAGTCTTGAAAGTGCATCAGACCAGCAGGAAGATGTCTCGATGGCTGTCGAGCCTGACAGCCAGACTCCGACCCTGCCGGGAAGCGATGGTGCTACCCAAGAAATAAAGCTTTCCGATCAGCAACGTCAAATTCTGGACGAGGTTGTCAATAAAGGCCAGAACATCTTCCTGACTGGAAACGCTGGAACAGGTACGATATGATCCTTGAGATTGAAAGAATGCTAGCTTACTGTGTCAACTTACGCTCAGGAAAATCCGTCCTTACCAGAGCTATTATTGCAGCCTTTCGCCAGAAATACAGCAAGCCTATGGAGGTTGCAGTTACCGCGACTACAGGAGTGGCAGCAAACAACGTAGGAGGCAGTACCGTGCACTCTGTGAGCTGGCCTTCTTCAGATGAATGCCTGCCGCATCCCAGCTAATCATGTATAAAGTGGGCCAAGATCGGTGCGGGTAAAGAGGATGTTAACAAACTCTACCACAAGTTAAGACGCCAGGCGGAAGAAGAGAACTCCACCTGGGGTGCCTGCAAGGTGCTCATCCTTGATGAAAGTGAGTCATGCCCAACATATACACTTGCTTGGCTGTGGAAGCTAAAAGAGCCTTTTCAACAGTCTCGATGCTGGACGGGAAACTTTTCGACGTAAGATTGGTGACTTCCGCCGCAGTGTCTCCGTCACTGACGTTTAAGTAGAAACTCGAAACCCTGGCTCGAAGATTGAAAAACAATGCACTACCTTTCGGAGGTATACAGCTAGGTACACCCTTCACAGTCCTCACTATGGCGTCCGTGTCTCATCAGATGTTGCATCAGTCCTGGTTGGCGATTTCCTACAGCTTCCCCCAATCCCCGACATCATGGCAAAGTCAGAAGGTCGTCGAAAAGATCTGGTGCGCTTCGCTTTTCAGTCAGAGAGCTGGGATCGATGCAAGTTGAAGATGGTGACATTAACCGAGTAAGTTGAGCACCTCCTTAGCGCGAGCGTAAGCGGGCTGACTCGTCCTCCAGAGTCTTCCGTCAGAAAGATCCAGCATTTGTAAAGCTCTTGAACGAGGTTAGGATTGGGAAACTGTCGTCAGAGACGTTCCGGGCTCTATGTAAACGGCAAAGGCCTAAACCGGTAGAGTACGAGGACGGCATCAAGGCTGTTAGTCTGTTTCCGACCAGGAATCGAGTCAAGAGAGAGAACGACATAAATCTAGCAAAGCTCGGTTCTCCATCTCAGTATTACAGAGCTATGGACACATCTGGTCGCGAAGAGCAGGAACCTTATGAAGTATTCTACACGGATCCGGAAAGACTTCGCGAATTCTTAAATAAGGTAACGCTCAACGTTTTTCGATCCGTGACTTTACTGAGTTTCTCGTGCTTAGAACTCGCAGGCGGAGCAGGACCTTGGGCTCAAAGTGGGCGCTCAAGTCATGCTAATAAAAGTGATTCTAACTTGATCCTCGTAACCGTGTCTAAAGGCTGATTTGCGAGCTTCATCCAGAACCTGCAGAATGGGCTTGTCAACGGAAGCTCTGGTCGAGTGATAGATTTCTTGACAAGAGAAGACATTGAGAAGTCCAAGGGAGATGACGCTGTAGATGGCCCAATCGAAGTAGCCCAACCGATCCTAGGGGAGAAGGAGAGAAACAGACTCGGACTCAAGCCGAAGCAACACTATGAGCGACCCATTCCACCCGGTCATTGGCCCTACGTCGAGTTTACCAACCGCACTCGCGCTCTCCTCGTCCCTATGGAGTTCGCCTCCCAAAACAGCGAAGGAGCAGATGAAGCTATACGTACCCAGGTCCCTCTAATACTGGCTTGGGCGTAAGGCGCGACTATTACAAAGCCAGATGTTAGCAGCTGACAGATACTCCTCATATAGCATCTCGATCCACAAGTCACAAGGTCAAACGCTGGAAAGGGTAAGCATAGCTCTTGCAGATGCGTTTGCAGAAGGGCAGGCCTATGTTGCATTGTCCAGGGCAACGAATCTGGTACGTAACTGTACCGCGTGAGCTACATGCCTAGTCTGGCTGACGGGAGCTAATGACTGCAGGACGCTGTGGAGATTATCGATTTTCGCCCGAACAGGTACGTGTGCCGTTGTCATATGCTCGATCTCCGCTGAATTGCAGCTTGCATAGCATCAAAGTCTCTGATATTGTGTTGAAGTGGATGAAAAGGCATGAAGAGCTGGCCGAGCGCGACGAGATCCATGCGTAGAATCTGACAACTGCCTATGTAGACTTTAGGGAATTGCCTCATTGAGATACGGCAGCGAAAAAGCAAAGTTCTTCTAGCTATCTCTATTTGTGCCCGTACTTAAGTCCTTCCAAGCGCGAAAGTCGTTGAGTATCGCTTCATGAGACTGTATCACAAGAGCATGTCCGTCGTCCTAGTAAATTTACCCTTATTAGCTAGCCCTTCTTTTGCGTCATACGCTTCAGTAACGAAGCTGGACTCACTCCCAGAGCAAATCGCATCGGCAGATCCTTCTGCTTAACGAGCTCTATGATCCGCAGTACTCCTTTCGATGTATCCCCAGGCTCATTGCCAGATAGAGTATCGAACATGTTGATCCAATCGTGCGCTTCGGTATATCCATCGATCCTGTTGCTGGCTACTTTCAGGTTACCAGAGGAGCCCACAGCGGTCGCGAAGGCTCCAGGCTGACGAAGGAACGGAGTTAGGATCATTCTCTTGCGTGTCTGAGCATGGGCTTACCTGAATTGACACGCATCGGATATTAAATGGCTTGAGTTCGCGGCTCCAGGTATCGCTAATGCCTAAAAGCCTGTTAGCGTTCATAGCATATCTGCAGAGGAAGTGCTTACTATCTAGAGCAGCTTTGGAAGCACAGTAGATGCCAGCTCCGGGATCTATGGCAGCCTTAGCTATGCATCACAGCTCGAGCATAGGACATACTGTTAAGGACGCCGCCCTGAATCAGAGAATATCATTAGCATACTCTCTTTCTGAGCTCTACGACGTGAAGGGCGTACCATCGAGCTTATATTGACGATTGTGCCATCCCTCTGCTTCCGGAAGTATGGCAGGAAGGCCGTAGTCAGATTGATGACTGTGAGCACAATCAGAATCCTGAAAGGACTGTCAGTGTAGGTCTCTCACCTCCAAAGAAGTTTGTCGCGAATTGCGCGACATTCTCTTGATGGCTGTCCAAAAACGCATGCTCAGCTCCTTGCAATACATGCCCATAGAGTAACAGATGGAAGTACGTGTTCTCCTCGAGCGCGCCAGCTTGGCAGTAGCCTGCATTAGACACGAGGACCTTTGAACAGCAGCCAGACGGATCAACACTTTCTTGCATGAAAGGACAGCTCAGAACAGGCAGGTTCGCCTACATCGACTCGTCCACTGTCGCATCAAGGGTTAGCATCACCAAGAGTCGCAGTCTGTGCGATCCTAAACTCACTAGACCTCGACCGCTCGCCCAGCAAAGTTGACGAGCTTCTCCGGGCTTGCTGTGACATCCAGCTCGAGAATCGCCGCACCAGCTTGTTCAAGATCCTGAATCGAGCTTAACTTGCGAGCTGTCGCTATCACTCGATATCCCTGCTTGAGCAAAGCCTGCACGAGCGCACGTCCGAAGCCCGTGCTGCATCCGGATATCAACCACACTTGTCCGACCGTCATTCTGCAGGGAACACTCTCGAATTGATTACTGAAGAGAGAAGGGCTGTCTCTCTCCTCATTCCTCATTATTGATCATCTCCCGGGCTTCTGGGGAAGGAGAGAGGGGACGCGTGGGGCCTAATCTCTATCGATTCTGAATCAAATCCCTTCCGGCTTAACTCTTTCCACCCCATTCAAGTCAAGGATGTCTGCAGTACTCGAGAAAGAACACAGCGCCGTCCCTGGGGATGTGGACGACAAGCAGAATGTGACCCATGCAGAGCACGCTCCCCGCGATCTTGTCTACGAAGGCGTAGACGAGGAACCCGAGTTTACTGCTCGTACTTGGATTGCATTGGCTGCACTGTTCATCTTAAACCTGGTTCAGGTGAGCTGGATCCTTCGGCTGCGTTATTCAGCTTAAGTCTTGGTACAGGTCATCGCCCTGACTGGACCTCCAGCTATCGTGAGTGCAGAAAGTCCGTCCAAACAAGTATAACGCACAATCTCATCTTCTTGTCAAGCTATCCTACATCGGTGAAGACTTGCATAACCCAGTCGCCCAAACTTGGGTCCCGAATGCACTCTCTTTGGTGCAGGCTGTGGGTGGGCCTGTGATCGCCTTCGCGTCAGACACCTTCCAAGCGCGCAAGATCTTCCTGGTTGGACTATGCACGGTCTCCTTCATCGGTGCAGCCATCGCTCCTGGATCCAGCAATATCTACCGCGTGATCGTCGCCCAGATCCTGATTGGAGCAGGCTTCGCAGCTGTCCCACTCGCCTATTGCATCCCATCAGAGGTATGTATCAATTTTGGACTGCATCGATCATTCCGCTAACAACTAGCTGTACAAGATTGTTCCACGCCGCTGGAGACCGCTTGCACAGTCTCTTATCAATATCGCTGCCGCTATCGGAGCAGGATTATCGCCAATGTAAGCGTTCATCAATGCTTTACCACCCACCGCAGTCTGAAAACAACCCTCAGCGTCTGTGGCGCTCTTACCAAGCGAAATGTTCACACTGGCTGGCGCAACTTCTACGTGAGTCGCTTCTAACGTCAGGCGAAGCAGCGCACACTGATCTTTGTCTCTTCTGCAGTGGTTCCAAATGGCTCTCTGGGGATTCTGCGTGGTCGGAATTGTTGTCGGCTACAAACCCCCTAAGCGTACATCTCACCTTGAAGGCTTGACCCTGGGTCAGAAGCTACAGCGACTTGATCTTCCTGGAATGTTCATTCTTGCTGCTGGGCTCACTCTACTTCTCACTGGCCTTAGTTTGGGCGGGGCATGGACCAGTGCAAAAGTGCTTGGCACGCTGGTTTCCGGTATTATTGGCTTGGTCATCTTTGGATTATACCAGTGGAAAGGAACAAGTACTGGTATCCTTCATCATGACCTCTTCAAGGGTGGTCGAACGTTCCCGATCTGCGTCGCGCTCATCTTCGTAGAGGTGAGAAGGACTTCAGCGAAGCCTAATTACGAAAGTCATGCTAATACACACAAAAAGGGAATCTTGCTCTTCAGCATAATCGTGATGTACCCGGCTTTGTGAGTGGAGAAAGCTGGCAACCCAGGCTAGCCTTGCTGACGGCCTGCTCAGGACGACAGCCTTGTACGAAACGGACCCTCTGCTAAGCAGCGCCAGGACATCTCCATTCTGGATCTGTGCAGGCCTGAGTACCATCGCTTACGGCGTCTGGAGCAGCAAGGTACGAGAGAACGGGCTCCTTTCAAGAAAGCAGACACTGACGATTCTCTATATCTGTCTAAGGCCAAGACAATCAAGGCTCCGATGGCTGTGGGATTCCTGTTCTTTACCGCCGGTATCGCTGGGCTGGCTGCAATCCGCCCTGATACTTCGACTATGGCGATCGCAATGCAAGGTCTAGCGGGCCTGGGCTTCGGTGGACCGCTCATCCTTATCATTACGGGTGTCCAGCTCTCTACTCCACACCACCTCATCGCAACTGCCACAGCCGTCGTGACCAGCACCAGAGCTATAGCTGCCTCTACCTTTACTGCCATCTATGCGGCAGCTCTGAACGACAGACTGGCAGTCAAGATACCTAGCTACGTTGCTAGTGCGGCTGTAGCAGCTGGACTGCCCGAATCCTCTCTGCCAGCTTTCGTCCCTGCAATTGCAGGCAACATGGCAGACCAGTTGGCAGGAGTACCAGGCGTAACGCCTGGCGTCATCCAAGCTGCCGTTGCTGGTTTGATGCGGGCTCTCGCAGATTCTTTCCGCATTGTCTTCATCATCGCCGCTCCCTTTGGCGCGTTAGGTATCGTCATGTGCTATTTCATTGGAGATCTCTCTGGTAAGATGGACTACCAGGTCGATGCTCCTGTTGAAGAGCTACATGCTCGGCGTCACACAGACAGAGAGGTCTAAGGTATTGCGGAACGTCCAGAAGATACGTAGTGCGGGGAGAAGTTGGGGTTCCCCAGGAAAGAAGAAGGAGATGCAGTTTTGTTATGTCTTTGAGTATTGTCTTTCAGTTTCAGTTGGGTGTATGGAAGCTTCGTATGCAGTAACGATTATGACTTCGCACGTTTCTTGGCCAATTTTCAACGCCTGATGGCACAGCAATGGACGAGGAGGAGCTTCAGCTAGACGTCGCTACTACTGCTGCTGCAAGCACTTCTGCAGCAGCTACAACCGCCAAAGGAGCAGGCCATGTCTGCCCAACCTGCGGGAGACGATTCGGAAAAGCGAATCATCTGAATAGACATCTGGCAACGCATCTGGACTATCGCCCGTACAGCTGCACACGCTGCGGTAAAGCGTTCGCTCGTACAGACGCACTTCAACGTCACGAACGCAAAGTCCATGCAGTCCAGCGGCCGGGCAAAGCACAACCTGTAGCCGACGAAACAGCATCAGCAGAGCAGACCGCCGACACCCCTCAAGAGGCTTCATCGAGCGCATCAGTGACGTCTATACCTCCCCTTCTGGACTTCCCGCAACCTGATGCTCTGCTGGGACTTGGTAGCGAGACGCCTACCGACGGTTCTCTGGCCAGGTTTCTCGATACTCTACCTGGAAGCTGGAATAATGCAGATCTAAACGTCGACAACTTTGTTAATTCATGGTTGCAAGAGGGAGGGCCGACAACAGCAGAGAATGCTTTGGCACTAGCCTTCTCGACCCATGCGACACCTAGCAATGACGACTTTAACTTCTTCAATACCGGACAGTATTCGTCTTTCTTCGACTCCAATATCGCTCTTCCTCCAACACCAGCGCCCGTAATGACGGTACAGCCGCCGCCTCTGCCTCCGCAAATGCCTATAATTCAGGCTTCTCCCTCCGTTCAGCCAGCTCCCAGCCTAGATGTCGATACATGGCAGTCAGATATACACAAGGAGGACGGAGGCTTAGGGACGGACGGCGAGGGCCAGCTTATTACTTCACCAGATCAAGTTATGGACGGTTTGCACATGGAAGAGCGCGAAGAGACAGCAGCAATCGATCGCCGCTTCATACCATCAATGACATTCTTGGATACGTGTGTCCATCTCTACTTTCGCGACTTCCATCCTTCCTTCCCCATTCTACACAAAGCGACCTTCAGCCGTCATACCGCGACTCCGCTCTTGCTACTCAGTATCTGCTCTATTGGTTCAATGTTCGTGGGAACGCAAGCAGCCCGGGAGAAGGGTTTATGGATCTATGCGAAGCTCCACTACGTAATAGTCTTCGGAGTGAGTTCATTTATGCGCCATAGCATCGCAGTAGCTAATTCGTACATCGAATATAGCGCGATAAGAAAATGTCTACTCAAAAAGCACGTATCTCAGTCACCTTGAGCGGCTTTCTCGGACAATGCTTCAGCTTTTTATACGGAAAACCGAAGCAGATGCTTACCGCAGAAGGCTTTCATGGATGTCTCATTACATTTGCACGGAGGACCGGGCTTTGCACCCTGGCCAAGACAAATACCATCCCTCTGCACGATCTTGCAAGCTTGGACAGCACTTCTCTTGAGGTATATTGGCGCATCTGGGCAGAGACTGAAAGCTTACGCAGGTGAGACTAAACGTACAGGAATTGTGTATGCTTCTTGTCTGACTAATGCATCCGCCTTACACAGAGTCTGCTTCGGTCTGACAATGCATGCTGCGGAATCTACCGCGTATTCCTCGATGCCGAGAATTCTTCCTTCCCAATTCAAAGAAGACGATGGCTTTAGCGATCTGCTCTTTGGAGCTGAAGATGCAAATTCCTGGCGCGACATGATTTTGCAGTATCGACAGAAAAAGGAAGAGATATATCCTAGTGCATTCTGTGCAAGCACGTTGCTGGCTCAGAAGAGCGTAAATATATGCCAACTCCGAGAATTAGCAGTCACAGAGTCATTAATCGGTCAAAGTCAGTCTTATCTTCCGGCTTTCTACGAAGAGATGCTCCATATTGCCAATAGGCATGGGATACTGTCTCCGACCTCTCCTCTTAGCTGCTCCGACGTAGTCAAAGTCCGCATCCTATGGCACTACTGCTGTATATCAAGACTTACAGCGCTCGATGATATCGAACGTTTGATTGGTCGTAAGGGTTCCCCGAGCCCAGAGACGGTCACACAGTTTCGCCAATGGGCAAGCACGCCAGGAGCTCGACTGGCTGTTCTCCATGCCGGTCAGCTGCTGAAGGAGGCTATCAACACCAAAGATTTGGCTTTCCTGGTCCCCAGGTGCGTCGGCTCCATCAAACAGTGTTCGTAGGCTGACTTTCATTCCCTCACAGAGCAATCTTCCAAGCTGTGCTCCTCCTCTACTGCTTCCTCACACACGAGCAACAAGCCATTCAGAGTATCCTCAAATTGGGACCGATCTCCAATTGGATGCACTTGGCCAAATGTGCAGCAGCCGATGGTACTGTCCCGACACTCGACGGAGATGCCGATGCAGCGTATCAGAATTATGTCCGTCATGGACAGGCTGGACTATCGCTTGAAGGCTTCCTTGACGGCAAAGATCGACACATGGACTTGATCAGGTAGGACATTCAGTACAATATCGCACTATGAAAATCGGTCATGTACTGATAGCTCCATGCTTCAGTCTTCTGTCGACATCCACCCGGCTTCTGCGGCGCTGTACTCCCTGGGGTCTAGGAGGCGTGCTCGCCAATATTCTGGCCAATCTCATTACATAAATGTGATCTTTCAGACAATCAACACAAGATGTAGCTATACCATTTCGACTAGACCGGCGATGTCTGTCTCAAACTTATTTCTACACTACGCGGTATTCGCGTGTTCGTTACAACAGTAGACGCCGCCTTCCTACATATAAAATCTTGGATCCTAATTGTATACTTATCGGTGGGCGTTCGCGTGCAAGGAAGTCTGGTCTGTATTCAGGCAATCCGCGAGCGATAGGGGAAGTAGTCAGGGGTCGTGTTGTGCTATGCTGTCGTTGTATTGGACTACAAAGTCGTACAACGAGAAGCTTGTATGCTGAATATTAGCCTACTCCACGCCCGCTGTCGCTGCAAAATGTTTCTGGTCTCAGCCTTTCACTCTTGGGGTGCCGATGTCGAGACAGCATCTTAAACGCACAAGTGTGAAAGCATCGTATAGCAGCGAGCACACTTGCCGCATCATCGTCTCTAGCCAGCGCGCTTGAAGGCTGAGGCACTCGTCAAGTGTCGGATCTTCAAGATATCGCATGGCAGCTAGCTTCGTACTCAGCGTGCTACATCTCTAAACGATGATCACCTCAGTTGTGCTGTGCTAGCAAGCCTTTGTTTGGGCAGACGTATCTGGCTGAGGGTTTGCTCTCCCTTTCACGAGAAAACTCCCTCCATCTCGTATGATACGGCCCCACACTTCCTCTACTTCTTGATCTCTCCCTTCCTCTTGAAAAGAGAAGACTAGACACCACCGAGCAATCACTCCCAATGGATCCATACTGGACGCCTTCGCAGCAAGACCTCGGATCATCACAGATAGCCAAGTTCCGGCAATTCGCAAATGACCGCTATGGTCTGGATCTCAAAGATTACTGGGACCTCTGGAGATGGAGCGTCGGTACGCCTGAAGATATCAACAACTTCTGGACCGCTGTATGGGATTTCACTGGCGTAGTAGGAGAGAAGGGTGATGCTCCGGTAAAGCTTCAAGCGACACCGCGTAGAAGGCGTTTCGCTGATGTATACCTTATTGAAGCTCTTCGATGCAACTCTACCTATGTACGAGACGCACAAGTTCTTTACGCCTACGACGCGAGTTAGTTGGGCTGAGAACATGCTTCTTGGACACCCTATGGCACGCCGGAAAGACCGCATAGCTGTCTATGCCTGCAACGAAGCGAATCCAGCTATAGAGTCACGCTCTGCGAGAGTTGCCGATATGCTTATCCGCACGCTCACTTGGGATGAGCTGTACCTCGAAGTCGCAAGGGCTCAACAAGGTCTTATTGAGCTTGGCGTGAAGCAAGGCGACAAAGTGGCTGCCATTACGTCTAATAATGCTGGTGAGGGATATGGACAGCTTAATCGGGCCTATAGCTGAGATTTGCTGTTCAGAGGCTATAATACTATTGCTCGCAACATCCTCTATCGGTGCTGTGTGGAGTTCAGTATCTCCCGAATTAGGGGCGGCTTCGATTCTCGACCGCTTTGATCAGGTTCGTGGGCAGCATACCGAGTATTGACTTCGGCAGAAGCTGACAAGCTTGAATCTTCCAGCTCAAGCCAAAAATTGTGCTCAGCGTGGACAAATATCGTGCTGCAGGACGCACTATCGATATCACGGGCAACTTGAAGAGTTTGATCCCGAAATTGAGCAGCGTGCAAGCGGTCATTATGGTTGGCCAGCTCAATAAGAATCGACATTGCGATGTTCTACCTTCCTTCCAGGGTGTCAAGGTAATACAATGGACAGAACTTGTGCGGAAAGCAGCGCACTCCGTATCATTTTGGCGCGGACCTGCGAATGCACCTCTCTGGGTGCTATTTTCAAGCGGAACAAGTGCGTGCTATTGGGTTTCATCTGTTTGAGCAAACGCTAATAGAAACAGTTCAGCTGGCAAGCCAAAAGCCATCATACACTCCCAGTTAGGCATGATCCTGGCCATCAAGACAGCCGCACCTCTGCATGGCAATCTGCAAGTCGGAGACGTTCAATTGCAGCTCAGTACCTGGTCTTGGATGATGGCGAATCATATGACGAACCATTTGAGCTGCGGAGTCTCGTTGGTGCTCTACGATGGCAGCTTCCTCTTCCCTCGTCAGGACACAATGTTCGATCTAGTGGAGGCCTTCAAGTCAGTCGCCCAAAAGCCATACAACAAAGTATGGCGTTGACAGACCTAATTCGCAGAGTAACCTACTTCTCTCTATCGCCCCGATACTTACAGCTCAACGCTCAGGCAGGCATGAAGCCGAAAGCCACGCATGATCTGAGCTCTCTTAAATCGATATACAGCGCCGGCTCGCCTCTGACCAAAGATATGTATGCATACGTGAGGGACAACATAAAATATCTCTTCATCAACAATGGTTCCGGTTCGTTACCTATAATGTTGAGAACTAGGCCCGACGCTAATCTGCTGAATTCTCAGGTGGCACGGACGTTTGCGCCGGACTCGTAGGAGCCTGTCCAATCTTGCCGATCTATGCTGGAGTTATACAGGCTCCCTTCCTCGGATGTGCAATAGCAGCCTATGACGATGACGGAAACGACGTCAAAGTCGGTGAAGGAGAGCTGGTCATTACAAAGCCTATGCCAATGATGCCGCTTGGTTTCTTGGACGATCCAGACCGGAGCAGATTAAGAGACACATACTTCAATAATTACTTAGGCAAGACTATTTGGTACCATGCCGATCACAGTAAGCCAGATTCTGGGTGAATCGAGTCGTTTAGGTAACAGTCCCCATGCAGTTGCTATCGATGAGAACGGAGGCATCACAATGCTTGGCCGGTCAGACGGGGTGCTCAATCCACAAGGAGTTAGGTTTGGCAGCGCCGAGCTTTACGCGATCGTGGATACCATGAAAGAAGAGTGGGTTCACGGAGAACAAAGTTAACATATAGGTATGCTGATTGGTGTACAGCGTCGATGATTGCATCGCCGTCGGCCAGAAGATCGCTGGCGACGAGAGAGTGTGAGGGCTGTCCATTCCTTTAGTCTCGATTAAGCTGAATCTGTGAGCATTAGTGTGCTCTTCGTCAAGCCTGCCAACAACAAGCCGCTATCAGATGCGCTGATAGCCAAGATTCGGAATGCGATAACGACCAATCTCTCCCGAAGACACGTCCCATCGATCATCATCGAATGCTCAGGTGCGACAGAAAAGCTACATCTTCATCGCTCGGTCTGACTCGCATGTTATGTACATGACCAGATATCCCCTGCACAACGAATGGCAAGCGTGTAGAGGTGGCCGTCAAGAAGTTGATAAATGGACAACCGCTCGAGAAGATCAATAGCAGTGGAATGGCGAATCCCGATTCTCTGAAGTTCTTCATTGATCATCCCGCTTTGTACATCTCCAAACCGAAGCTGTAATCAGCCAATCCAAACAAAACCGCCTGTATCCATAGTCTGGACCAAAAGGGAGCATGTTGTCGTACTACAACACCCTGTTACACTAAACACTACACTAGTACAGAAGAGACTACAATATACCCAATTCACACTCCAGCTCTATCACTAGGCTGGAAACCTCTGTACTTGCGCTATGCCCGAAGACGTAAAAGTCGGGCCTTATCAAGACTACGTGTCCTACTTGCATTTCCTCAGCGAACCAGCTCGCATATTCTCCAGTCAGGTCTTGGTCGGCTGTCATCGAAATGCATTTGCCTCCTAGCTTCTTGACAAAGAAGTCATGAGCTTTCTCATCGAGGGACGCTTCATTGAAGTTTGGCTGCATGGAAAGTAATATCCAACCATGCCCGAATACTTCGTCAAACAGAGCACCCTTTGAATCGCCTCCGCTCGCGACTAGCCGCTGTAAGGAGAGTCTGCCTGATGCTGGTTGAGAAGTGAGAGTGCCCGGTCTCCCCAATGGAGGATCATATCCATTTGCTGGTGCTAGATGTGCAGTCAGCAAGGCGCAGAATGCCTATGAACGCTTTACGTACGATCGTCTCGGAGAGCCTTGTGTATCTGCAACGCTTTGACAGGATCGGTTTCACAGATGACTTCACCCAGTCGAATGCAATGTTTCTGTAAATCACACTCAGCGAGAGCGAAGTCATACGTGGGTATATGCACTCACCGTCAATTTGCGGACATGGTCGAGCCGTTCATTTTGATAGCTGACTAACAGCTTATCATCTGTAGCGAGTCCCTTCAATAGCAGAGGAAGGCGCCAGCCTAAAGCTGCTGCATCGCGAAAGCCAGAATTTAGGCCTTGACCGATGAAAGGGGGCATCAGATGGAGAGCATCGCCAGCTGCACATGTATTGTCAATATATGCTCCAAGCAAAAGGCCGCCCTCTGTGCTCACCCAGAATCACACGTCCTTTGTAGAATTCGTTTGCCCATCGTGCTTGGAAGGTGTAAAGGACTTTCCTCTCGATATAGCAATTATCTGGAGTGAATCCCCAATCCTTGAGCATCGCCCAAGCCTGATCCTCGGCCAATATGGTTTCCTTCGCCTCGTTTGGCAGTCTCATGAACTCGAATCGCTTGCGACCTCTTCCGCCGAAAACGCAGGTCGTCGGACGCTTGGGATCACAGATCTGCGCACAGCCTACTTTCTTGACTTTCGGCGGAACATAGCCGTTCTTGACGATCTATGTATCCAAAAGTTAGTAATCTCAAACCAATGCGTGAAGCTAAAACATACCAAATCCAGAATAAGCCAATCGTTCTGGAAGTTGAGATCGGTGTATGTGATTTCTGATAGACTGCGAACCTTTGAGTTGGCTCCATCACAACCCACGACATAAGAAGCCCTGATGTTCATGGCTTCTCCGGATTGGTCGCAGCCTTTGCCCTTGAAGGCTGTAAATTTGGCGACAACATGGGTAGGACTGTGCTCAAGCTCCTGCAAAGCTGTCGTATGCTGGAGTCAGCTTAAGCCCTAGCTTACAAAGTCTTGTAACGTACCGAAACCGCGAATAAGGGGAATTCCTCTGTCGAGAACCGCCTTTTCCAGCAGACCTTCCAGCTCGGGTTGGGAGAAGCCCATAGCGAAGGGATATCCAGATCGACTGGGCAGCTCCCAGAACAGGTCGACTATGACTGATTGGCATATTGGCACGCAGGATAGCAAGTCGGGTCAGAATGGTCAACCAAGCGAAAGGTGACAATGGAAAGTACTAACGCTTCAGGTCTGCGTCGCGCCAAACGAAGTTTGTACCGTCTTGTCCACCTTTGCCGACGATAGTTTCCAAGACCTCTTCGACGAGCTGGGACAATCCGACAGATCCCATCAAGCGTCGAGATTCATGATCGAACGCGACAGCTCGCGGTAGAGGATAGAGAGCCTTTTGTCGCTCAACCACAGCGACATCGACGCCATTGCATTGTAAGATAAGCGCCAGAAAGAGGCCAACTGGTCCAGCTCCGACGACGACTACTTGATGTTTCATCATTTGGGTGCGCTAGAAGATGGATGGGAGGACAGGAAGTGGTGTTATGCTAGCAAACCCTCTGCGAGATTCCCTTGATTCTCCTGAGAGAATGGGAACCCACCCTCCCCACTCCGCCTAATAAACCGAGGCCTTGGAGATGGACTTGTCCCTGGGCGCTGGTTCACTTCAGAGGAGTACCTATAAGTGATACTTCTTCGTTCTTCACCTCATCTTCGTCCCAAGTACAGTCAAGATGGCCAGCAAGATTCGTCTAGTAAAACTTTCGCACATGCGGTACCGTCACGCCGACATAGAGGTACTCGACCGTTTCCTCATCGACTTTGGGTTGGAACGAGTGCACACCGAAGGCAAGAAACGATGGTACGCTGGGACAGGGCCTGATCCCTATGTCTACGTCGCAGAAGAGGTAAGGCGGGCTGCTTAGGCCCGGTGTCCCGACGAAGCTAGAAGTGCTGAAATCACGTTAACCAGGGAGAGACCAGCGAGTTTCTAGGAGGTAGTTTCTTGGTAGAGAGCAAGGCAGACCTCGACAAAGCAGCCGCGACTATACCGGGAGCTTCAGAGGTCCGCGAGTTGGACGGGCCAGCTGGCGGGTTCATCGTTACCTTCAAGGATCCAGACAACATCCCATGCAATCTTGTCTGGGGACTGGCTGCTAAACCTCCCAAGGCTGAGACTGTTCCTACGATGAATTTCCCGGTCGAGAAGCCCAGGAAAGGCGAGTTCAGAAGGTGAGTCTTAAGGAGCAGCAGCAGCTTTCCATATTTATACTGATAGAAGGTGAACGTATAGATTCGAGCAGAAGCCTTCGCCAGTCTTCAAACTAGGACACTACGGCTTGTACGCGTCCGACAGTCTGGTCAATGTCCGACGTGAAGCTAAAGCATAAACTCTCGTTCGCAGGCTTATCAGCGACTTCAAGAAGACCTTCAACTTCTTTACCGAGCATTTCAACTTGAAAGCAACGGATATTCTGACGGCTCCCGATGATACTCATGTGGCAGCTTTCATGCACGTCGACCGCGAAGAAGAATGGGTTGATCATCATACCTTCTTCTTTTCGGCGAATACCAAGCGCTTCGGACCTCATCACTGCTCTTTTGAGGTCGACAACCCAGACATTCAAGCAATCGGACATGATGTGAGTCGAGCGGGTCAATGAAGTGGTAGACGATCTCGCAGCTGATGTATTTGTGTACAGTGGCTTAAGAGTAAGGGCTACAAACCGTCTTGGGGCGTAGGCAGGCACATCCTAGGATCTCAGGTCTTCGACTATTGGTACATGCCTGATGGTTTCATGATTGAGCATTACTCAGATGGTACGTCGATCATTGGTACCTTGCAGTAAACTTTAAGGCTCACTGTGATGTCTCTTCTCAGGCGACCTGGTCAACTGCCACAACGATACTTCATACCTGCCAGCATCCGACGAAGCACTGGCAATCTGGGGTCCAGCAGTCCGTAAGTCACATTGTTAAGCGTTCTCTCACGATTCATCAGGAGCTGATCGCTGTTGCTGTACACAGCCGAAGGCTTTATGGACTGAAAGAAGGCGGTGTGGGCTGCTTGGATCGCTAAATGGCATCGAGTGTAGCGCCAGTTGTATAGTAGCAGTATAGGCAGATTTGAGCTTAGGAATACAGCCCTCTTTCCACTGTGTTCGGTCGCGTGCGTAGGTCTGCGGTATAAGTGCGCTAGCAAATACTGTTCTCGACTTGTTCACATACTCATCAATGCCCGTTGGATCTCACTAGTAGACTAAACTCTTTTCATTTCATCGATCGAGCAGATATAACTCTTTTCATTTCATCAATTCAACAGATTTAAGTCTTTACACCCCATAACGCAGTACACCGACAATTTACAGAAGCAAAGATTGTCCAAAGCTGTCTTTCATCGACGTCGCGTTACTATGATCTTCTTCCATTTTTACTCCTCAGTACTTCCATCTGAAAGCGGGGTGCTTCCAGTCCATGTCCTGGATTTCTTTGGTGTTCAGGCCTTGAAGCTCAGTGGCTACATCCTTCTGGGATCGCTTCTTGTTGTCTGCAATCTGCCAAAGCACAAGCGCCGAGCCGACGGCGCTGATAGCGATGGCGCATGCGAGGTTTAATCCATTGCCAATACTGAAAGAGAGCGTCAGTGACTTCTGGCTGATGTGGAAAAGGCAATCGTTAAACTTACTGATAGCCGGGCGAGTCTTTGGGAAGGTACGTCCAGGTAGCGATCAAACCCCCAATGTTTCCCATCATTACGTTCATGCCGATGCCTGAACTGCGCGCAGAGTCGGAAAGCACATTCACAGAAACCGCAGCGTTGCAAAGTGCCCCGTAAGAGAAAGCTCCAGCGGTCAGAACGAAGAGGCCGCCGTATCTGATCTTGGCCTGCTTAGGGTTCGTTGCGAGGAACATGATATAGCCAACGGCCACCGGTAGGCCCAGGCCAATGATGAAGATCATTCTTTTATCCAGTTTGAAACTGCTGTAGCAGAAGATGAGAACTCCAGCCGCGCCTACGATGTATGGAGGCTTGACACAAAATCAGCATAGTATAGCCTAGAGCTGCGGACAGGACTCACGACAGTAAGAAGCTGTTGATGAACGACTGTTTTGGTCGGGAAGATCGTTCTGACGATAGTAGGAGCGAAGAACGCGATACCAGCAGCCGTGCTACGGGAATACAATGTGAGCTCACGATGCTTATGTTGTAAGCTTAGAAAGTCAGTGTTAGTATGCCTTACATGTTGTTGAGCAGGAAAATGAAGCCGACAGCCAATGTCTGCGAGTAAGCTATCAGTACCGGCTATCGTATATGCTAGTACAAGCTGGCTTACATTGGGACTGAGAATACCACGCTTGATCTTTGGCACATCCATTCTGTCAAGGACTTCGGTGGATCCTACATTTTCCGACTTTACTCTGGCAATAGCGATTGCCTTTTCCTCTTCAGTCAGCCAGCGTGCAGTCTCTGGTCGATCCGTTAGGATGAAATATGCAACCAAACCGATGGTCGTGGTGATAATGCCTTCGATCAGGAAGATCATCTCCCATCTCTTGACAGATCCGATATGGCTGATCTTCAATATTCCACTGGCCAGTAATCCACCGAAGGCGCCTGCTAGAGGAGCAGTGACTATGTAGAGAGACAGTCTGAATGACAACTCGGCCTTGCGATACCATCTTGAAAGATAATAGGCAATTCCCGGCAGTAGGCCTGATGTCACAGAGATTAGCATATAGTATCGTTACGTTATGCGGTGTTGTACCTACCTGCTTCGAAGATACCTAGGAGGAAGCGCACAGCATTGCCTTGGGCCTTGGTCCTCACGAACGCAAATGCGATTGTCAGAATTCTGACGAGTGCTATTATGTCAGCATATACGCCAGTAGGGAAACAGCATAAGTATACTAACCCGAATGCGAATGTACACATTGGAAGCCATTTGCCTGGGCCAAAGTACTTGCAGGCGATATTGGAGGGAATCTCAAACAGGATATATGAGATGTAGAAGATTGACAAGAGAGCATTGTAGTCATATCCCTTCAACTGTGATACAAGCGTTAGCAGGCGAGCACACCTTTTGACGGTTGCGCAAGCCTACACCGAGATCTTTCTCGATACCAGCAAGTCTTGCGTTTCCGATGTTCGTACGATCACTATAAGATATATGATATATACAGCAGAGCGAAGTGTTCGGGAGCATGTTGGAAGAGCATCTTGGGTAAGCGTTTCGGGAGGAGAGTGGTTACTTATGGATCTCACTTGCATGAAGCAAAATAGGTACAGAAGAGCGACGATAGGGATGATGTGGAAGTCGATTTTCCTTCGAATGCGTGCCTCGACGGCTGGGTCGAAGTGAGTGAGAGTCTGGCCATACTGGTCGGTTGCAGCTTGGCCTTGTTTCGCGTAGTCTGTTACACCGCCCTCCTCAACGTGAGCGATGTCTGTCTTCTCAACTGGCTCAGGCGAGTAGGATGCCATGACTAGTGATGTGTCGAACAGGAAGAAGACCAGACCTGTCAATTCTCTAAAGGATCGTGTGGGCTTCGCACCATCGTAAGCATGGCTCCACACTCTCCATTCTCTACCAGAAAAGACCTGTGGAGGGGCACCTTCTGGCCCTTCCCCGCCTGCCGAAATGACTTGCGGAGATATGAAAAATAGGAAGTGGGACCGGATTCTAAGGTCTGAGGACAGGAGGAGGAGAGGGATCTGAGGGAAGGTAGCCTTTCACTGTGGTGTTGAGTCCGCAGCGTCAGTACGACACGCTGCCCATCGTCAGCTATGTTCCCAAATCGCATCGACGTGCACTCGCACTTCTTGCCCGACTTCTACAGAGATGCCTTGCACCAGACAGGCCATGGCAAGCCAGATGGGATGCCTGCTGTTCCGGTGCGTACCAAAAGCATGAGTGAAAGACAGTCAGTCGTTCGAGCTGAGACTTGTTTGGCTGCAGGAATGGTCAGTCGAAGCGCATCTAGAACTCAAAGACACTGTGGGCATCAAAAAGTCATATCTGAGCATCAGCAGGTAAGTAGAGAAAGAAGACTATGAAAGATGTCTGTCTGCCAGGCGAAGGCTGAGAAAATGGCGACAGTCCTGGAACCCATCTTCTGGACGGCGACGATGAACGCGCACGCAAGCTTGCTCGACAATGCAACGAACACGCTGCGAAAGTCAAGGCTCAGTACCCTGACAAATTTGGCTACTGGGCATCGCTACCGCTGCCTGATATTGAAGGCAGTTTGGCAGAGCTCGAATACGCCTTCGACAAGTTGAGCGCGGATGGTGCGTTTCGCCCTCTCGAGCATCCAGTGCCATCGTGCTGATTCAATGTTTCTGTTCGTTCAGGCGTCGTTCTGGAAACCAACGCGCATGGAGTGTATCTCGGTGCCGACCTGGACCCTCTGTTCAACGAGCTTAACCGGCGTCGAGCTATCGTCTTCCTCCACCCTACCACACCATGCCTGATCCATCAGTCGAAGAGCCAGAAGATCGCACCTCTGTCACAGTATCCAGTCCCAATGTTTGAGTTCCTGTTCGACACAGCTCGAGCAGTTATCCACATGTTTCTGTCTGGCGTCATCACGCGCTGTCCAGATATCACTTTCATCATCCCTCATTGCGGCGGCACTCTTGCTCCCCTCATTGATCGCGTTGCAGCCTTTTCGGGGCTCGTCCCTGGAGCAGGCATCGATCCATCCGTCAATGCTGCTTTCATATACGATAGACTGAAGAAGCAGTTCTTCTTCGATATGGCTGGCGTCTCCTGGCCCAATCAAGCGAAAATGCTGGCACCTTTTGTGGGAACAGATCAGCTTCTTTACGGCAGCGATTACCCTTTCACACCTCAGAAAGCAGTGGTCATGCTGGCAAAGACGATGGACAAAGGAATGGAGGAGCATTGGCCGGATGAGGAGGTTAGAAAAGATGTCTATGTCCGCAATGCCGAACGTTTATTGTCTATAGCGTCAAGCAAGCAGTGACAGAGGTCGGAGAAGATCTACGTTCACAATGCTGAGTGTCTTATAGTAGCGTCTCGCAAAAGTCTAGCAAGCAGTGATAGACAGATGATAGTCGAGGCCTTGAATACAATACTTCCTCACAGTTCTGAACCTATATGATCCTTAGCTACACAAACTGACAACGGACTTCCGACCTAACGACAAACTGAGAAACTAACAACGAACTTCGAAACTATCCTAGGCGCCTGCCACTTATGAGGGTCTTTACAACAATTTTGAAGTAGCAAAGGCTACAGGCTCATACCAGAGAAGCTCGGATGCTCAAGCTATGACACATTCTTCGTTCCCTCGGTTCCTGAGCTGGGTATCCGAATGATACGCAACGTTGATTTTCGAACTGCGAGTACTGAGTTCACAGAAATCTTTCCCCTTTCCTGGTGAAGCATGTGTTCCGCTAGCTGCTTCGTTTGTCGGCATGATCCTATATCTAAGAATCTGGGTGTGCGCGTCCTTATCGTCGGAGGATTGGAGTATGCTCCTCGCTCGCAAATTGTCGGCCATCTGGATTTGATTGTAAGAACTACTGCAGACCAAGATACCGTTAAAGTCTTTGGGCAGTCCCATCGAAATGTTATTGAATCCTAGTTGCACACAAGTATCAGCTCAGCACAAAGCGCAGCCGCTATGTTCGCTACAGACAGTGACCTACCATTGATATTCACTGTGATATGTAAAGCTATATCAGATCTAGGTCTTTCCGGCACGGTCAAGATGACGCCTCCATTATCCGTCTCTGCGCGAATGTAGAGCGGTCTCTCAAGATCGAAAGACCTCGGCAGGTTCTTGACGAACCAGAGGCCACTGACTATCTTAGCATGGTGTGCATAGAGTTTGATATCGGCTGGAGGAGGTGGTCGAGGTTGTGGAAGACAGGCGGAATACCACGTCTTGGGCTGAGGCGGTTCTTCGGATTGTAGCTCGGTTTCGAGCTCAGTGAGATCTACAAGGAAGTCTTCTTCTAGATTCTGCATCCTCTTGGTGTAGACACTGCCTTTAAGAATGAGCACAGACCCTTATCTGCAATAGAAAGCATATTCACAGAGGCGCCAGGGCACGCTGAGCAATTGATGGAGGTGGATGTACAGTATCGCTGTTAACTTCGCTGCTTGCTGCTGCTGCATCGTCATTGTCTAGAGACATCGAAGGTCGGGCCGGCCCATATGCGACATCTGCAGCTGAGGACGACGTCGAGGGCAATGGAGCATAGCTGTCGTAGCTTGGAGGTGCATCAGAGCTCTTCATTGTCTTGCGGAGTATCGATAGGTGTGAAGAAGAGCTGCAGTCTGATCAGATAAAGGCGGTGCTTGACACTGCATGAACGCTCTTGAAGCACGAGCCGTATCCTATATGTTTTGGCTGTCTACATCATGCAGTGTTGTTGTCGCAAGGCAATTTGCGAGCTGCAGAGTTGCAATTAGATAAAGCTGGACTTAGCAGATCAGACTGCGTATTCTGAAAGCAAGCTTCCAATCTATCTATTTGCTTGCACAGCATGGAAGATAGTGTTGAAGAAACACATAGGAAGAGGAAGAAAAGAAAGAAAGAAAGAGCTAATGAGACAGCTAAAACGAATGTGTTGGATAAGACTACAGCGTCCAGCTAGTGGTATGTGCTTGTGCTAAAGTCGGATAGTATATAGGTTCTATGTAAGTGGATTTGAATGAGCGTGGAAATTGAGGCTAAGTGTTGGCTATATTTTGACTCTCCGACTTTAGTCTGTTAGATAGACTAAAGACGAAAGGTATGCGTGTATATAATAGGATAAGGAAGGTGTTCTACATGGGCTTTGCTCCCTCCTGGACGTTTCTCTAGGTTCTTCTATTCGTTCTATATATGCGAGGCGTGCATCGAGCAGCATAGCAAGAAAGGCCTTGTTTTGGATATGTGTCTTGAGTCTTCATCTCGATACGTGTTTTGACGTTCATCTTTTCAAGTCTTGGTTTCAAAGTCTGAAGCCACCCGTTAGGCGCATGACGTTCTGCGGATCCATCTCCCTCCTCAGTGTCTTCAGGTCCTCCGTCTTATCCAAATAAAGTTTCTTGACCGGTGTGTTCTTCAGCGCATAGTTCGGATAATAAGGACATTCATCCAAATCCTGTCCGTCTTCTGTAGATGCTGCATAGAGCATATCGTGGATTTCATGAGCGACGTTGTGCCAGTATGCATCTTGGGAGGAGAAGAGCCATTCGAGGTTGATGGCCGTGGGGAAACAGTCGTTGGAAGGGCCGTGAGGATAGGCTTCGTGGCCATTCGTGTATTTGTAAGTATTCGGAGTGAAGGGCTGTATCAACCTGTGTTAACAGTACTAGTATAACCAGGTAGCAGCAATAGCCTACCTCAGGCGTGACAGCGACAAGGACACCCGAATGCAGCAATGCTTCTCTTCCCCAAAACTATCATCGCTCAACCACAATCAGCTCTACTCCTCTTTTGACATAGCAATATAAACCCACTTGTGTCTGGTTGACAACCTGCTTCAAGAACTTCTCCGAATATCTTCTCGTCGGGATAGTATGGAAGAGTCCTCTCAAGCCAGTAACGTCGTTCGCAGGTGTCGTGTCCAAGAAATCTAGATAGCTGCGCTTCTTTACGGAGTTTGCATCGGGCAAGGCGTCGATGAAGTCTTGGAAGACATTGACAGCGGGAGGTTCACCGTCATTGCACGCCTCTATCAAAGAAGAAGAAGAAATCGAAGAAGCCGAGGAAGTCGACGACGAAGGGGAGGGAAACGGACTCGGTGCATCGTAAAACACCTGTAGATTCACAGCCAGCGATCCCAGTATGGAAGTATAAGAAGGTAAGATAGCCGCTCTGTCATCCAGCTTTTTAGAGAAAGAAGCTACGGCTTTGCTGACCGCTTCCAATTTATCAGATGAGAAATGATACATTCCGCCAAAAACTTGTGGTGATAAGGGGTATGTCTTCATTTTGATACTTGTGATGATGCCGAACTGCAGAACAGACGAAAGTAATTGTAAGTCAACCTTGTACTGCCATTGAAGGGAAACATTGAGATAGAAGCTGACGTTGTTGATTGTGCCTTTAAGCGCGCCGAATAGCTGGGGATCCGATTCATGAGTGACTTTGATAACAGTAGCGTTCGGCGTAACGAGTGTATACTGTTGTACCGAATCAACCGCCAAGCCGTATCTGCCGTCAAAGCCACATCTTAGCTTGTTCATATCCCTTTTTAAGACGTTCAAAGGGATGGGAACACACTGGTTTGACATCCAGCTGTAGCCGCCTCCGCCAGCTATGAAACCTCCTACTCCTACACCAGGTACACGACCGCCCAGAACAGTCCGATTGAAAGGTGCCAAAGCTTTATAGACGCGTTCCCAGTATTGTCCAGGCTGTGGGACGCAGTTTTCATTCACGTAAGCTTTCATACACAAGCTTCAGGATCTGATTCGACGCACCCCGATTTCCACGCTCTGATAGTCCGGTGCGATATGGATCCTGCATGAATGCTTCCATCAGCGTGATTATTTCGATCGACATAAAGCGAATCGGACTGACTGGTCAAACTTATCCATCGAGATATGCAGACCTGTCGTCGAGCTGAATCCTGCATTTCCAGAATGTCCTCCCGACTTGATCGCGAATGGGATATCGTGTTTCGCAATCCATTTGAGCTAAGAGTGATTATGCGAGTTAGCTGAGACTATCGTGTTGTTGGTGCTAGAAGATGCTTGCTTACGGTGTCTGCTAAATCTTGTGCATTGGCGGGTTGTACAACGCCTAAACAAGAATACATGATCAAATATCGTCTTCGCTTGGTGTATGAGACGTCCTTACATGCTGGATACTGGGTGCTTGAGGATAGATAATGCTCGATGGCCTGCTGGCGCTTCGACGAAACTGGTGAATTCTAATCAGCTGCACTTCAGATATCTTTCCAAGAGCATCAACGTACAAGGTGATAACACATCCGCAGCCGTCGACAGTATTTCATTGACGAAATTCTTGCATGTTCTCTCGTCCAAGCTAAACCCATTGTGATTGTAAGTTTGCTTCTGACTATATGTATTTGATGAAGATGTCAGTCTCTTAAGGAGGATAGAAGTTCCATATGGGATGATATTGCTTCTTGAGGATGATGAGGAGGATAATAAGTGTGTGCTGAGGAGGGACGCTGCATATGCGATGGCTGGGAGTGGGCTAAGCATGTTGATGGTACTAATCAATGCAAGGAGGATAAGATAATCAGGGATAGATGTATGGATATAGAAGGAAGAGACAGAATGAGGGAAGGAGGAAGAGATAAAGGAACAAGTTGGAAGAAGAAAGAGAAAGAAGAAGAGAAGGTGCCGATGAAGATAGAGCAGAGTCGATGATCCTGATCATGATCTCGGCATTGTTTGCTCTCGATCCTCACACCAAGTTTGGCTGCCACGCGACGTTGGCCAGGGGTAATTGGAAGACGTGACTGGGGAGTGAGTGTTGTCAGGGTGAAGATATAAATGGAAAGATGAGATGGAAATGGAGACGAGATGTTTCGGCGAGTTTGGGCAGATCTACAATGGGATGACATAATCTGAAACATCCCTTCTGTCGTGATCCCGTAACACCCGGCAAGTCGTCAGGGAGGAGCAGGATACTTTGGCCACACACAACAACTCCAAGTCTTCCTCCGAATCTGATCTCATCTCTTGCAATCCCTCGCTTCTTGTCCTTCTACCAAACAGTCACATCTCGCATCTTCCCCTCAGAATGGCAAGGTAGGTTTACTAGCCGCGCGAGCAGCAGCTCTCGACTGCATTACACACAAACATCAGCACACTGACTTCTCCGAGATCATTCGTCATCGATGTGGACTCACCTTTGTATACTCAGCTATCCTCGCAGGCATGCTTTTGATCTTTTCCTCTCTTTCAGCAAGCACGCTCTCTCTTTCTCTTTCCCATTTATGGCCTTTGAAAACTACATTCCTCCGTCCTTTATACGGCCCACTCTGTACCGCTTGTCTCATTTTCGCAGTTCCTGAAGAAGGGACTTTGACTGGACTGATAGCGGTTTGATTACTGCGAGTAGAGTCGTCTTTGAGCTTGTGTAGACGAGAAGAGGTAGCGCTCTCTTTCTGTTGCTGGTGGACAGAGAGGGCTGCCTTGGGTGATCCGGGAGGAAGGACGTAGGCAGATACCGATGCAGATGAGGAGGAAGTACTAGCGACAGGGGTGGCACTAGAAGAGGCTTCCTGCACTCTCTCAAATGCTCTATGGAGCATCTTTTGTCTTCTCAAACTGTATAGAGGCTTGACATTGCGTCCAAACTGATTCTTCGAAGGTAGGAAAGGATTACTCGAGCGAGACCACGAAAGAAACGAGGGAGAGGATGATGATGACGAGGATATGCTGTTGCTGCTAGCACTGGATTGAGCAGGTTGAAGGAGTTGCTTTGCTCCTCCTGTTCGAGCGATTTCTCGAGCCATGAATCGTTTGAGGAGCTGCTGCGATGTTGCGAGGGACGTGGATGCTGCCATGATTGGTGAGAACTGCGTCTAGTATGCTTTGAATAAATCGTCTCTAAGGCTGTTGATGATTTTGGAAGTACTTGTACGAGAGCAAGAGCTGCAACTCGGCAAGTCGACTCTCAGGATTCATAGCCTGAATCAGGGAATGGCTGCCTTCAGGATATCTACAAGTATACATCTATACTCGACAAATAAGTCCATCAACCCCACGAGCTCAACCTGCTTCAAAAGCAAGACAAGGCAAGCCAGCTGGTTAGCCCTCGAACCCAGCTTCGTCTAAGTGTATACAAGTAGCATACTAGACGTATCATGCACCATTTACGTTCTTTGTAGCTTTGTAACTACCTCTTTACCTTGCCCTGTCTTGTCATCTACTCAACTTACCACAACTTGCATGGCTTCTGCCTCGTCAACGCGTCTCTTCCTTTCCCCTATTCTTGCTTGAAGCTGCAACATGGCAGCTACTCCAGCTGGCTCGTCAGCTATTTCCTTTCAAGAAGCAGCAGCAGCACTACGTCCTCTTGCACTCACCACTTTAGAAAAGCAGAATGATCCAGTCAGTCTTGTCTTGTTTATGGCCCTCGAAAAGCAGCACGCGTTTTTCTGACGTTTCTGTGATGTCTGGGGATTGGCAGAACTACGCAGTACCTCAACACTACCTTTATGAACTTGCCGTACATACAAGATACTGTCCTCTCGATACTAAATTCGCGATAGAACCCAGCCAGCCTGGGAAAGGCTGTACGTCGGCTTTCTCACTCACTGTCTTCTTCCTTCTTCCCTTCTCTCTCTATTAGCATACTGAGTGTATGAATGTGGAAATGGACAGACGGCACGGCTATATGCCTCGAAAACAACTGTTTCTTGGAGATCAGATTGGAAGCTTCAAAATGGACAACATCGGCAGATGGAGGTCTCAGTATAGGAATAGGAGGTCTGGCACCATACACTGTACGCCGAAAGCTGTCTTTCCTCAAAGAAAGAAAGGCGAGCCCTGAATGACATATATATATTGTTTTACACCAGGCCCATGTTCAGAACGCTTCGGAAACATATCGCGCTGCTAGAGATGCGCGCGTGAAAGCTCAAGTTCGTACAATCGAGCGCCCCCCTGTTTGAATTACTTGAGTTGACTCTCTTGATTCTTTTCCCCAGCAAGCGGAATATGCGCGTAATGGAGTACCGCAGGGCGTTCTTCAACCTCGTCCGCACAGTAATGTCTCTGGACATCCTCTCTTAGGAGAAGCGGCAGGGTTTCAATATCCGAAATGCCGTCCTTCTGAGGTAAATGGTATCGCAGCTGATGGCTGGCGAACGTACGGTGGTAGAGATGCGCATTTCATGCAAGGTTTCAGGAGCGATGCTGCTGCTGGCGCGGAAGCGTCTTCTGCGTCTTCTGCGCATCGGGCGGCTGTACCAGCTGTTTCCACTCCTCTCACAAAGACGGGTTCTGGAAGCTCTCATTCGGGAATCAATGGACACCAGCCTGATATCAAGCCTCTTACAAACGGCCAGCCGTTTTCTAGCGCCGCTGCGTCTTCATCAGCCGTCAAGCCACAACAAAATGGAACAGTCTTGTATCCATCGAGCGATATCAAGCCAAAACCGGGCATGATGCCATCTTCTTTCGCGTCATCATCATCGTCTCCTGGCCCATCCACTCCAGCGTTGACAAATGGTCTTCCCGCCTTGCTCAATAATGGAAAATCCCGCCTGGGTCTTACGAACGTAACAGCTGCGAAACGCGCCTCTTCTTCCAATCCACCTTCTTCCGCATCCTCTGGCTCTTCTTCTTCCTCCAAGCGTCGAAAAGGTATAAATGGATCTGCGTTGCCGCTGTCGAGCTCTACGAACGACCCTACCCGGGATGCAGAACTAGGTCGCTTAGGCTATAGCGCTCCGAAACAGCATCTTCAGCGCAAGAAAAGGAAATCATCCGAACTTGGGGACAATGATGATGATCAGAAGGATGGAGGCGAAGTGAGTGATGCTGGAAGTTCTGCGTCTGAAGGTGAACGAATGGCTCGTGAAAGACGTGCGAAGAGATATGAGAATAGGATGGACGGCATGCTTTCTTTGAGCGACAATGAAGACGATGAAGATGACGAAGATGCTCAGTTACAAGACAGTAGTGGAAGTGAAAGTGATGGATATGGAGGAAGAAGACGATTCACTGGAAATTCAGCTTTGGGGGGAGCGAGAAGGAGATTGAGAAGAGCTGGAGATGCGAGTGGAATAAATGGAGCGCCTGTCACTGCTGAGACTATTGAAGAATTCACTAGGAGGAGTTTAGCTGGTACGGGCTTTGAAAGTAAGCCCTGCTTCACCTTCAGCCAACTCTTTCCTATCTTACTCATGTCGTGGAATGTCACTCGCAGATAACACCGATATTGGCAAAGCAAGAGAAGCGCTCGGCCTCCAGCGCCCAGACGACTTTATCCCAGGCACAAATATCGATCCATACCCCTATCAATGTGTCGGTATAAACTGGTTACTAACTAAAGAAAAAGCTCTCAAAGGTGGATTGCTGGCGGATGAGATGGGCTGTGAGTCGGACGCACTTTGCTGAGCAAGAGGTAGGAGGATACTGACTTGGGGTGTATGTAGTGGGCAAAACGTGTCAGATGATCTCGCTCATGGCTCTCGCCCCGTCGAAAGATAGGAAGAGAAAGACGACCCTGGTCGTTGCTCCAGTGGCTTTGGTGAGCACTATTAGTACTTCCATGTCGCACAAGCTGATCTTCTGCCAATTCTTCTTCAGCTCACACAATGGTAGGTCTTGTAAAACCCTCTGATCGGCTTATGTGAACGTATGTTCTGACTTGGCGACTCATACACAGGAAGGAGGAAATCGAAGAAAAGACGGACGAGGGCACCTATGATGTTGGTCCTTCTTATTTTTATCGGTCATGATGCTATAGCTGACCTTTTCACGCCTACCGTTTGATAGATCCTGATCTATCATGGCGCGGCAAAGAAAGGCATGAAGCCCAAGGAAATTCTCAGCCATGACATCGTCATCACGACTTACGGCGTCATCTCCAATGAATGGGTAGGTTTCTGCTTGTTCGGTCAGCTTGTTTTCTTCGTTGATGTGATTTGGCAAAGTACGACGAAAACAAGGATAGCGCAAGAAAAGATTATGGTCCGCTTTTCGATTGTCGTTTCTATAGGATTATCCTAGATGGTGAGGCTGTCTTGTCTGCAGAGAGCATTTGCCAAAAGAAGCTAATGTATGTATCGTGGGTGATGTACAGAGGCCCAGCTCATCCGCAATCCTTTCTCAAGATACAGTCGATCGGTCTCTGAACTTGCTTCACGCTATAAGTGGTGTCTGACGGGTACACCACTGGTAAATTCACTCAATGATGCTTTCCCTTATCTACGATTCATCGGTATGCCAAAATGGGGAGAAAGAGACAGTACGTCACTGTCCATCGCGACACTTCCCCTCTCCTTTGCGGGCTTCCGTGAAGCTAAACATATATGCCTAAATAGACTTCTATCCCCACATCACGAAAATCGAGAAGAGAGATCCGAAGAAGGCGTCTGATAGATTGGCGGCTCTTCTAAGAGGAGTCATGATTAGGAGAACCAAGAAATGTCAATTCGATGGAAAACCTATCATCACGCTGCCTACGAAGCATAAAGAGGATATCGATATCATTCTTACTCCTGAAGAGAGGGACATCTCATACAATGCGTAAGTTACCTCTGTTACTTCGTTCGCTTGCAAAAATGGGTGCAATGCTGAAACGAGCTGTGTGACGCAATACTCTCTCCTCCCTCTCGACAGCGTTGAGAACCAGGCCCAGGTCCATTTCAAGAAATTCCTAAAAGCTGGCTCGGTAACAAAGAATTACACCAACATTCTCACAATGTTATTATACCTGAGAATGTGCTGCGATCACCCTGTGCTTGCATGCAAAGATGCCGTACCGTGGGAAGATGCTGGAGAAGCTGCAAAACGCGCTGCCGCGGAATGTGATAGAGCAAGAATCATCATGGGCGCTGAATGGGTAGAGAAAGTCAAAAAGGAACAACTGGCAAAGGCACTCAAAGCGATTCAGGCGGAGAAAGAGGTATGCCTCTATCTGCATTGTTTATCGACTAGTATGCTGAGAGATTTTTGTTCTATAGGGTAAGGAGGCCGATGGTGATGAGTGTCGTATGTCTACCTTACCGAGGCGTTCATTACAGGGTCAAGCTGATACTGTTTATAAACAGCCGTTTGTCGGGAACCTGCAGGAGATGCCAAGATCACAAAATGCCTACACATCTTCTGTCAAGACTGTATCACCAACATCCTGACATCTGCTCCTGCCGGAGACATGCTGGAGGACGCCGATGTGGCCATTCGACCGTGCCCATGCTGCAGAGCTCCCATCAGTGCCCTAGGTTTCGTCCTTCCGTTTCGTCCTTACGTGTCTATGTGAAAACAGACTGATATGTAGGGATCTGTTACAGGACAACGTCTTCTCGCTAGCTGCGTTCGAGCCTTCCGAAGAAACCCTGAACTTGCACCGAGACCTCAAGAAATCGCCCAAGAAAAAGAAGGCCAAGGAAGAGCCTAGCCCTGGAAGCAAGAGCTTCGCTGCGATTGTCGACATTTCTGATACAGATGCAGACGAAGAGCTTCCTAGCTTACCAGTCATCAAGAAGGAGACCAAGCCGACTGTGAAAGAAGAAAAGAAGCCTGTCGTCAAAGCTGAGGTTAAGCAAGAGGATGATGAAATTCTGATCATAACATCGCCTAGTGCGGCACTCAGAACGCCAGCTAAGAAAGCGCCCAGGATGTCAAGCAAGAAGAAGGGAAAGAGGCCGGCTAAACCTCGAAGAAAGAGACCTGACACGGATAGTAGTGATGGCTTGTCAGACTTCATCGTAGATGACGACGAAGATCCTTATGCCGATCGACCAAGTAAGAAGAAGGGCAAGAACAAGCGTCGAGAATCCAGATCGCGATCGCCAGCTGGATCAGAAGCAGATGATACAGGAAGCGACAATGACAGTGATGATGGCGAACCCTTCTCGCCCGCCAAGATGAAGCTTCCATCAACAATGGCCAAGTTCGTGCCCTCATCCAAATTCACCAAAATGATGAAACACGTCAAAGAGCTCTTCGATGATCCCGAAACGAAGCGCGACAAGATCATCATCATAAGTCAGTGGACGAGCGCACTGGATCTCGCAGGGAGTTACCTGAGGCAGGAAGGAATTAGATTTGTGGAATTTGATGGCAGAATGAACATTGAGGGCAAAGATGCGGCTGCGAGAGAGTTCAAGAAGAATAAGAAAACTAAAGTCATGCTTCTTAGCTTGAAAGCAGGAGGAGTGGGTCTCAATTTGACTGTCGCGAACCATGTCATGTGAGTCTGGCCATTTGACCTTGGGGAGGATGAAGGCTGAATTATTTGGCTTGTAACAGTAATCTGGATTTGGCATACAATGTCAGCAAACGCGGAATACCCTTTCGTACTCTAAATACTGATTCTTCCCCTCCTTCTTATACAGACCGCCGTCGAAGATCAGGCATTCGATCGATGCCATAGGTAGGTCCATTTCTTGCTTTTCAATGTGGATGGTGCTCATGCTATCTTCTACAGGATTGGGCAGAAGAAAGAAGTCCACGTGCATCGTTACATTGTCAAGGACTCGGTCGAAGAACGTATTCTGGCTCTACAGGAGCGCAAAGTAGGTGAAATTCACCTTGCTTCAGGGTGTTTACTGACTATAGCTGCTCAGGATGCACTTATCGATGGCGCTATCGGCGACAAGAGTATTGCCCGCAGCGGAAGGTTTTCAGTCGAAGATTTCGTCAATCTTTTCGGACTTGGGCGCAACGAACCCGCCGCAGCTCGTGCTCCGCCTCAAATTCCTCTGATACAAGCTCGCTTAGCACGAATGCCTGCTCGCAACCCATCTGCTGGAGCGGAAGGTGCAGCTGATGCCGGCGACAACGCTGCTGATCCGGTCGCAGCTGCTGCGAATGCTCTAATGGCTGGACTGGGAGCTTTCAATGGAATTCAAAATCTCTAGAAATGTATACTCGATGCTTTTGGGGTGTGCAAGATTGAACATTGGTGCTGGCAGTACGAAAGGTAATTAGTGCTGGATCAGTTTGAGTAAAAAGCAGTCTCTTGGAACATGTTTACCTTCGTTATTCAGTATAGCAGATGTTATATAAGAACCTGCAATAGATCTTCCTGCTCTTCATTCATGACTTTACGGATCCAAAGCTTTGGGTCTCTAACGGCAACCGTTGAGCCAAATACCGCGTTTGAGATAGCTCGTGTGCTCGTTACAATGTCAGTACTTACTCATTCGCAATACAAGCTGATTTGACGCGCTTTTGCATGAAGTACAGGGAAGCCAAACGAGGCGGCTTTTTCTGCCCAAACAAGAGATACCGCTTTGCTGTGTTAGCTCTATCGCATCTATATTGAAGCATGTTGTATTACCTCTCTGTGTTAGTGCTGCATTCCTCGCTGTTTAGGCCTTTCTTCTCTCTTTTTCTCAGCTTGCCGAAGAGAGACGCGCTGTGCTTACCAAGGTGATTGATTACTCGGACATAAGCAAGCAAGGCAAGCAACACTCTTTACACGGATTTCAACACTTTCAAGACAAGACATATACATCGATGCTTCAAGCTTAAACTTATCTGAATCGCCGTCAATCTGTTCTGACAGTCCTATCCCACGCTCGTTTACACGCTCGAAACATCGGCCATGCTGCTTGGCCGGGGCAGCCAGCAGTCGCAAGACGCCAGCAACAATCACCCAGACGCTGCTCATGATACTGGAGACCTTGATGATGATGGCCTGCCTCAACGACCCCATTTCCTGCAAGTCCCGGGAGGTTTGGGACCTTTGGACGACCCAGACCACCGCCTGCGCATAGTCCGGACAGCGACAGAGTCGATACACGAAGTGACACGCGAAGATGAACGTCGTAGAGTGGGTAAAAGGAAGAGGAGAGCGACCTTCAAGCGCTGGGGGACAAGCAAGGGCAAGATGTCTCGAGGATTGAGCTTCAGCAGCAATAGCCCTACTAAGGATGGCAGGCCGGGGACAGGCAGTCAATCTTTCATCGCACAGGGTATCAAACAAGTGGAGCATGGTCTAGGAGAGTTTGGGAATCAGCTACAACAGTCGCAGAACATCAATACGCGGACGGCAGACCAGGAGGAACAAGCTAAAGCAGAACAATTCCATGCGCCCACAGAAGAAGAAACAGCGAAAACAGATGAGAAGGCAGCAGAGAGTAGAAGGAGGAGGAACGTCTACTTGAATGTAGAACCTGCCATGGCCGAACTAGACAAGTTTGGACAACCACGTGAATATGCAAGAAACAAAGTTCGCACGAGCAAGTATACGATATGGACTTTCGTACCCAAGAACTTGACGGAACAGTTCAGACGCGTCGCAAATCTATACTTCTTGGGACTGGTCATCTTGCAGAGTCAGTTGCTGATATCTCTTGGCGCTCACGATGTAAAGAATGTACTGACGCCTCATTTTCCCTACTAGTCTTTCCTATATTCGGAGGAGCGTCACCTGTTCTGGCCATGCTACCGTTACTTGCGATTCTATGCATAACAGCCGTGAAAGACGGGGTGGAAGACTATCGACGCCAGCAACTCGACGAAGCAGTCAACAACAGTGCCGTGACACGTTTAGGCGACTGGAGAAATGTCAATGTCCCACGCTATCGCCGAGGTTTCTTTGCGAAATTATTTGGCTTGAGAGGAGCTTCTTCAGCAGCTATCAACCGGTCTGCAAAAGTCAGTAAAGGTGTCCGGAAACTTCGTGCGAAAGAAGGAGACTTCAATGCAGATTTCTTATATGAAGGAGGAGGCCAACAACACAGTTCTCTCGATCTCATGCATTCAGATACTTCGCATGCGAACTTTGGAGCACAGAGCAGCGCATTGGACTCTACGGAGATCCTGCAGGAACATGGACTTGCGCCAACGTCTGTACCTATGGGCGGGAAAGACGGTAGAAGTCGCTCACACAGCGTTTCGCGCTCACTGGCGACGTCGCATCGGACGCTGCCAAAGACGGGTGTAGTGGATTATGATAGACAAGCTCCGGGAACGGCAAAATGGGAGAGAACGCTCTGGAAGAAGCTGGAAGTAGGCGATATTGTCCTTCTGAGGGAGAACGATCAAGTCCCAGCGGATATTGTCGTTCTGAGCACGAGCGACGCGGACGGACAGTGCTTCGTCGAGACGAAGAATGTAAGCGATAATATCCCATCAAGGAGGAATAAGCTGACGTTCAACGGTTCAGCTCGATGGCGAGACCAACTTGAAACCGCGAAGAGCGCTCAAAGCGACACTGGCTATCCAGCACGAAGAAGACGTCGAACATGCGCAGTTCGTCATCGACTCCGAACCTCCTCATGCGAATCTATACAGCTACAATGGTGTCTTGAAATATACCTCCAAAGCCGATGGACCAGGTCGCGAGCATCCTATCACTGAAGGCCGTCAACTCGGGCAATCCAAAGAACACAACGACGCAATCACCATCAACGAATTACTTCTTCGAGGCTGTGCGATCAGAAACACACAATGGATTATCGGAATAGTCGCCTATACAGGCGAAGATACGAAAATCATGCTTAATCAAGGTGCAACCCCTTCGAAGAGAAGTAAAATCGAGAAAGAAACAAACTTCAACGTTATTGCGAATTTCGTCATTCTGGTGGGAATGTGCGCCGCGTGCGGGATTGCCAATGGTTTCTATATAGCCAATAGCAGTACTTCTTCAGATTCGTACGAGCTTGGTGCTTCCCCTTCGTCAAATAATGTCCTCAACGCCGTAGTTACCTTCGGGTAAGCCTTAAGGAGCATAATTACGATACATTTGGCTAAGTCCCGTCTCCATCTCTAGCGCCTGCCTCATCGTCTTCCAGAACATCGTTCCTATCTCTTTGGTCATTACTGTTGAACTAGTTAAGACCATTCAAGCTATCTTCATCTATCAAGATATCGAGATGTGGTATGAGCCTCTCGACCATCCCTGCGTGCCCAAAACATGGAATATTTCGGATGACTTGGGTCAAATCGAGTACATATTCTCTGACAAGACAGGTACACTCACTCAGAACGTCATGGAGTTCAAGAAATGCAGTATAAACGGAGTACCATACGGAGAAGGTATCACGGAAGCAATGATGGGCGCAGCCAAACGGGATGGAAAAGATACTTCTGCCTTCGACCCAGCTGCAGATACAGCTTCTGTCGAGCGCTCGAAAGCGGACATGATACTTCGGATGAACCAGATGTTCAAGAACCGCTATTTACGAGAAGACAAGCTTACATTCGTCGCACCGAAAGCCATCCAAGATCTCGGAGAACGAAACAGCAAGCAACGGCAAAATATCATACAATTCTTTCGCGCTCTGGCTATCTGCCATACCGTGCTTGGAGACCGCTTCGATCCAGACAACCAGAATCTGATCGAGTATAAAGCCGAATCACCAGACGAAGCTGCACTCGTAGCCGCAGCTAGAGATATGGGCTTCGTCTTTCTACAAAGGTCGAATTCGGAGATTGAGATTGAAGTGATGGGTCAGCCTGAACGGTATCAGCCTTTACGAGTGCTCGAATTCAACTCGTCAAGAAAGCGAATGAGCGTACTTGTGCGACAACCGGACGGAAGAATCTTGATGATCTGCAAAGGCGCAGATAGCGTCATCTACCAACGCTTGACGAAAGACCACGATCCGGAATTGAAAGCAGCAACAAACAGAGATATGGAAGACTTTGCAAATGGCGGTCTGCGAACACTCTGTATTGCGTACAAATACGTTACGGAAGAGGAGTTTGTCGCTTGGGCCAATGTTTACGACGCAGCTTGTGCAGCCGTTACGGACAGAGAGGACGAGATCGAGAAAGCATGCGAGTTTATCGAGCATGGCTTGACAATTTTGGGAGCCACTGCGCTGGAAGACAAGCTGCAAGTCGGCGTACCTGATGCTATCGCACAGCTACATCGGGCAGGAATCAAGCTTTGGATCCTCACAGGTAATTCGCTACACCGTCCCGCTTGGTATTGAAACTGACCCATCGAAAAATAGGCGACAAAGTCCAGACTGCTATCGAGATCGGGTTCAGCTGCAACTTGCTCACCTCCGCAATGGATATCATGATCATCTCCTCCGAGACAGAAGAAGGTGCCCGAACACAGATAGAAAAGGGTCTTGACAAGATTAACAAAGCAAGAGCCGACCCAAGTACTGCTCCGAAAGAAGGATTCGCCGTCGTTATTGATGGCGAGACTTTACGCTTCGCGTTAGATGCTGGTCTCAAGCCTCTCTTCCTTGATTTCACGACGCAATGTAGTGCCGTCGTCTGCTGCCGAGTCTCTCCTTCTCAGAAGGCCCTTACGGTCCGACTTGTGCGTTGTCTTTCCTTTTACCACACTCCAGTCCCAGTCCCTCGCTAATTGCTTGAACAGGTCAAAGAAGGCAAAAAAGCCATGACTTTAGCCATTGGCGATGGTGCCAACGATGTCGCCATGATTCAAGAAGCTCACATCGGTGTTGGTATTGCCGGTCTCGAAGGCGCTCAGGCATCCATGTCTGCGGACTACGCTATCGGCCAATTCCGCTATCTCACCAAGCTTTTGCTTGTTCATGGGCGATGGTGCTACATCCGTGTCGCCTCAATGGTGAGCTCATTCTCTGGCTTGACTACGGCGCGACAAGCTGACGAAACCGTTCCTTAGCATGCCAACTTCTTCTACAAGAATATCGTCTGGGTATTTGCCATGTTCTGGTATCAATTCTTCTGCAATTTCGATGGTGGCTATCTATTCGACTATAGCTTAGTTCTCCTCTACAACCTGGCCTTCACCTCTCTGCCCGTCATCGTGCTCGGTGCTTTCGACCAAGACATCAACGCAAAAGTCTCGATGGCTTACCCAGAGCTTTATCGACGAGGCATCAAAGGCTTAGAATACTCAAGAAACGTCTTCTGGATATACATGGCCGACGGACTCTACCAATCTGCAGTCGTCTTCTTCGTTCCTTTCATGTTATACAACTTCAATACATCGCCTACATCGAATGGACATGATATGTCTGGGCAGGTCGACTTCGGCACTACAGTCGCGGCAGCTGCAGTCCTCTGTGTCACATTGTTCGTCGGGCTCAACACCACAATGTGGACCGCTCTTATGCTGGGCGTGCTTGCCGTTTCTGCGCTACTTCTATACGTGAGTACAGCTTAGCTACCAATACAAATCTAATATGCTGAAAACCTTCTCTTTGTCAGATCTGGGTCGCAATCTACTCAGCCTTCCCATACTCCTTCAACAACCTCGTCGTGATCCTGTACAGCACTGTCGATTTCTGGGCACTAGTCGTTATCGTCCAAGTGATAGCCATCGGACCTCGTTTCCTCTACAAATACGTTCAATCGAACTACTACCCTATCGACAACAACATCATTCGCGAGGCAGCCTACATCACTTCTGCTCACCAACATCTGGGCGATATGGAGAGCGGTCAACCGGAGAAGTACGACAGCGAGTTTAAAGAACGTACAAAGACGCCGCATCTGGACCTACCTTCTGTATCGCAAAGTCCGATTATGGGAAGAGCAGCCTCTACAGCTGGACATAGGACGCCGAGCCCTCTTCCACCTTCAGCTACCCCTCCTTCAAATGTCGAGTTGAGAGAACTACATCATCATTCATTTCAAAATCCCAGAGCCGTCCCCTCTTTCCACTCTGCTCAATCTCCATCGCACTACCAGTCTGCGCAAGCGGACGTACTTGAAGAGCTAGGGGATCAAGCTTTCGCATCTCCCACTTCTCCCACATCTCCACGATCAAACGATCAACTCCATCCTAATGATCATTTCAGCCCACACTCGCGCTTTCCTTCTGGATCAGGGTATGGCATATCATCGCCCTCACCTTCGGACGTAAGGTCTTTCCATTCGCCTCTCCAATCACCGCCTTCTCCTGGGCGGAGAAACAACTCATCTCTTCTTTTTCTGCGGATGGGATGGTGCGAGAAGGGTCGATAGCGAGTTTTGCGACAGCTAAAAACGATCCTTATTCGGAGGACGAGGATGACTTTATCCAAGGCTATGCGCGGTAGTATGCGGACAGTACGCAGTATAGAAGATGTTTCCCCTTTCGTAGCAATTCTTTCTTTTATCTTCCCGCTCGTTAAATCGTCGAGGAATGTTGTTCCTAATCGTGTGTTTCATCGTCACAGTTAGCAGATATAGAGGCAGTCCTTACTTCGTTCTAAATGTAACCTTAGAAGCTTTTATATACCCTATTCTGGTGAAGCGGAAAATGCAAGCCATGGGATCGTTACGAGTACAACGACAGTGTTACTGCATCAGACTAAAGGACATACAGGCAACTGTCATAGTTTGTCTGCGTCGAGAAGAGGGATAATTGCATCGGACAATTCTTGGACCGCCTTCATATCGACAGATCCGAGATTACTGTGGCCCTGTTACACAAAGACTTTCAGCTTTATTCTTCAAGGGGGGTGGTCCGTATAGGCTGGCTCACCTGCTTTATCGAAGACAGAATGGCGCTGATCTCTCCTTCGAGAGCATCAGCTTCCGCCTGAGCAGCCAGAATCTTCTGTATCCGTGCTTCCGAGTCGTCCGTGAGCTGGTAGCATACGAATGCACATCAATTAGACCTGGTGGAGGTTAAGATGAAGACAAGCTTGAACACACCTCTCCCTTGATCTGCTTTATGGCTTGGAGATTGGCTTGTAGCTGGGGCACCACTGCTGCCTGTATCGCTAGTATAGGATCCGCGCCTTTCCTGCATAGATTCAACACGCCATCAGTCCAGCAAAACGCGTAACGCCAGATGGACTCTCCACGAACAGCCATGCATCTTGCGGGACTTCTCTTCGTGCTCTTCTGTTACTTGCAGCTGCAAAGACTTGGTCCGCCGCGTTTGCGCGTTCTGTGAAATGGGCAAGCTCGCTGTTTGTAAAGAGGTCCTCCCAAGCGGCCTTCAACAACAAGGCCTTCAGCATCGCTTGTCGCGCAGTTTCCAGGCGCAAAGAGGAAGGCAGCCAACAGCGAAACCAGAATTGAGGTGATCCAGCGTTGATTCCTGCAGCTGCTTGATGAATGCGCCGTCTGTTTCGACGAAATCTGGGAACGATTGCTCTATCGACTGCAAAGTGATTCTGTCGGCAACTCGCTCGCTGGCTTTGCGTATAACAGTACGGGCTCCATTGGCGCGTGTGCTCGTCGTTGTCGTTGTCGTTGTCGCTGCTGCTCCAGCATCGTTTGCTGCTTGCATTGTTGCTGGTCAAATCGCGCGAAAACAACGAAGTAATATGCGCAACTGCAGCTGATACTACTTCTAGATGATGTTGCTACCATCTGTGCATCATTCTACTAAGGTATCCTCTTGTTCTACGCGTTTGAACAGCTTTGTTTCTTGCCTGTTGCTTTCCTGCCTTGCATCTGACCTCGCGCTGATGCGACCATGGTCCGCTTCAAGGTGCAGTAGCCTCATAATGATGCATCGTGTTCGATATGTCTGAATGTCGCTGATTCTGCCATCGCAGAATCGCTACCTTCTCGTCGAGCTCATCTTTGCGGAAAATGCCAGCAAGCCCAGCATGACCGAAGGTCTCCTACAGACTATCATCAGAGACTCGCTCGCTGCAAACTTTGGTGAGATAGGTTGGGCCAAAGTCGGCGGATCCTTGAGCAGTCAGTCTGAAGCCAGAACGAACGAACGAACGAGATGCAAGACAAGCTGATCCAACGTAATGCCAGTCAAGTATCTCTCCCAAGTCACTGGACTCGCTATCGTACGCACATCAAGACCTACTCTGGACATTGTCTGGGCTGCAATCACATTCATCAGATCTATCAAGGGCATAGAGTGCTGTCCGAGAGTTCTTCATGTCGGCGGTAAGTCTAGTATTCTGCATTGTATACCGTAATCTAGACTGAACCAAGGTGACCAGGAACCATTCGCAAGACGCAGCAGGCTGCGATCAGGTATGATAGAGAGCTGATCCTGGCCTCAGAAGTAGATACCTCGGGTAAGCAGCCATATCCTTGCGTTCACGTATAAGCATCTGATCTCTCAAGCATACTGTTCCCAGGGTCTGTTTCGGAAAGCGTACAAAACGAAATCCTGAAGTCTCAGCTGGCGATCCAGGCTATCGAAGCTTGACCAGCCCATCTATCAATGTCTCTACTCTCGTATATATACCTTACGTTTCATACCAACATTTCTTCTGTTAGTACAAGTAGTGTCTCGATTTCTCCCACATTACTTCTCCAAGCTTCAGGAGAATACCAGACTGCCTACGGAGCATCCTACAATACGGAGTCGGAGTGTTATACTATAGACCGAGACTCCAACACTTTAATCTGTGCTTTGTGTTGATGGTCTTTCTTTTTTGGTGGTCTTGAGGGATCAGTTGTTGCTGGTCCAGGATGCAAGTCAGACGGCTGAAGACGCGTGTAGGGGTAGGGTTAGTGTTGCATGCTAGTAAGTTACAGTATGTGAAGTATGCGACAGCCTCGTTCAGCTGCACGCACAGCTTACATAATCTTATACACACGTGCGTCTAACGACAAAGATCTTCAAGCTTGAGGCTCACTGTTTCGCTGCTTTTCTCCTTTCTTTGCAGCTTTCCGCCTTCTCGCAATTCTCGTGAGGATGGGATGTCATGCTGGTGCCAGCTACGACCAAGCCCTGGCTATCCTCCAAGAAGCAGCGGAGTCTGCCAGCAAAGCACTCAGAATAGAGTCTCTGGCATTACATACGACATCTGGTCAAATTAGTGCGGAAGATGTCTACTCGACAAGATATCTCCCACCTTTCGACAATAGTGCTATGGATGGCTTTGCGGTTTCGTCAGAAGATACACTTTCAGCTTCAGAAGAAAGCCCTGTCCGGCTTTCGATACTTGGGTCCATAGCAGCTGGCGACACTCCACCTTCATATACTGGCTCAGAGGAATGTAAATGCTATCGCATAAATACTGGAGCTCCCTTTCCTGTCCCCTCTACCTCTGATCTTCCTCGACGTTTCGACGCGTGTGCTCGCATAGAGATCGTTCATTTCCTTGACGCGCATACTATAGAGCTGCGCGAGCCTGTGCGATCCAATCAACATCGACGGTCAGCAGGAGAAGACTTTCAGCCTGGCATGAATCTGCTCAAGAAAGGTCAGCGAATCTCGCCTGAAGATATAGCTGTTTTGGCATCAAACGGAGTCAGTCATCTCAAGATCGTTCAGCAACCTAGGATAGCTATACTCACGACAGGGAAGGAGCTAAAAAGTCTGGAAGAGCAGGATGGTCAACCTCAAATATCTGGAGGCGAGATATTCAATAGTAATGGCTATTATCTGAGAGCTGCCTTGGAACAGTGGGGTTATTCGAAGGTCACCCTTCTTGATCCTGTTGGAGACGATCCGAGGGTATTTCAGGATCGGATTCGTGAGGAAGTCCTGCAAGAGTATGATGTGCTCATAACAACCGGAGGAGTCTCTAAGGGAGAGCATGACTACGTCAAGAGTAAGTGCATCCCAGCCAGATAGAGGGGTTTTTCTACATGCTGAAAGTCCTGTGACGAAGGCTCGCTCAAGCAGCTTGGTGCGAAGATCAATTTTCATGGCATCAATATCAGACCAGGTCACCCTGTCTTGTTTGCGACTCTACCGAAGTCCGATGCTGCTTCCTCAAGCACTGAACGTCAACTATCAGTCTGCAGCTTGCCTGGCAACCCTGTAGCTGCAGCCGCATGCTTGCGCTTCGTTGCAATGCCGTTCCTCAGGCAACTGGCAGGCGCAGAAAGGGAAACGTCTCTTCTACGAGCTCGATTACGGGCACCCAAAACGAAAGGCAGACATCAAGCATCGGCTCCATCCTGTCACGAACCTGGAACTACCATTGCCCCTCCTTCGCATCATATCGAAAAAAGTCCTACATCCTTCATGCTAGCGCAATATAGCATGTCTAGCGATCCATTATCTGCTGAGCTCGTGGTAGACCTTCTACCCAAAGGAAGCGGAATGCTTCGACCTCTAGCTGCAGCCAATTGTTGGGTCTTCATGCGAGAAGACCAAGCACAGCGAGATGGCGAGCTTGTGGAATGTTGGCCGCTGAGGCCATCGTGAAGTCACGTAGTCCACAGGTATCGAAGTAGGTGCAGTATATGACTGTTGTTGTATGCTAGATTGTGAGGGTGCCCTGTACCTCTGCTGATTGTGGAGGAGATTGAAAGACACGCTCCCACTCTTCAGGCGTGTCTGCATCCTGCACCCAGGCAGGATTGCTTGGGCGAACCAGTCCATATCCTTCAGCTAGCCCGCTTTCAAGCCTGAGCTCTTTCCAGAGTTGCTTCGCTGTAAAGCAAGGTCCACTCTTGCCTTTTGCTGCGTTCTCCTTGAGCCTATCGAGAGCTTTAGGCGTCCATACCGACATTAAAGGCTGGACAACACTTCAGCTCAGAGCCTCACTGCCCAAGGGCAAGAAGTAGACTCACCTCAGGGTTACCATCTTCTGGATGAAGGAAGAGAGTCACTGGACTGTCTGCGCTAGCTTCGTGGCCTCTGATAAGCTCCTCCAGAGCTTCTCGTCGAGCTTGAGGAAAATCGACCGCTAGTATAACGAGCGTTTTGTCTGGGTACTTTGCATGCACAGTGAGTATCCCAGTAGCAGGTCCGATGTCGCCTATAGTTTCTCTATCATCCGGCAAAGCATCGATGATAGCGTGTCCTTGTGAAGCCTCGATTGGGCGAAGCTTCATGCGCTTGAGCTGTGCTTCATCTCTGGCAGATATGATGATGCCTCCATCTAGGATGCTTGAAGATGGGAAGGCATGACGAAGAAGATGTTGGAATAGGGGTACCTCAGCTGCTTCATCAGATTTACTGCTGTCTGGCATGCGCAGAAAGGCCTTGTCTTGCTTCACTATCAACATAATACATCTCTCAGACTCCTCGAGCAGGCAGTATCGATTTCAATGAGTTCGGCTGACTGACTTCGAGAAGATCGACCACCGCAAAGCAGGAGACCTGTGTATCTAGGAGGATGGGGAGCAGATGAGGTAGACGACATGACTTCGACTTTGTAGTGCGAAAAGGTCAGATATTGTTCAGGTGGGTTGGTAAGAAGGTGACCATCATGGTTACAATTAGACATCGATTTACTCGAATCAAAGCATTGCACTCTTGTTACTATGCTACTCTAGAAGATTACTAACTTGAAATGCTTGTACAAGCAAAGAATAGGGATATAGCATAAAGATATACTTGATTAGGCGGAAGCGTCCACTATCCTGTGTGAAAGGCAGAGAAACGATCATCTAGGAAGGAACAGAAGAATAAATGATATAACAGTAGGAAATTTTGATCAACGACAGAAGAAGAAGTGCACGAAAGCAGCCCAAAACAAGTATGAGGATTCCGACAATCCCCTCCTCTCAATGTATTTCAGTGCCATATCTTTGCGTAAGGCTCTTCCAGTCAGGCGACCATGACCCACTGGCATCCGATAAGGCCGTCAAGCCTGCAAAGCCATCACTTGTATTTGCCCTTCTAGTCTCTGCTGCAGCAGAATCGTCCAGTTGAGGCGGAAGAGAAGGGTAGTCTTCGTTGCTCGCTGTAAATACAGCAGATGAGTTTGCTGAATATCGGAAAGGCGAGCCTGCTGTTGACGGTCTCTGCTGAACATGGGAGGAAGGCGGTGGGGTTGCGGAAAGTCCGACTTGTACAAGAGTGTTCTGCATACCATGCCTTGAAGAATACCCGTTTGCAGTATGTCCGAAATGGGAGTCGGGGTGAAGGGAATTGCCATCATGACCTGATTGCGGAGAGATAGATGCTGATAAAGATGTGGCCGGCTCGAGCTGAGCGATATGCTCGCCTGCAGGATCCTCTTGAATAGAAGGGAAAGCAGGTGACAAGCTCGTCAGACTGGGTCTGCGAGCAGCCAAATACGAAGCGGCCGCCGCAGAAGGTAGAAATCCTGCATTCATAGGAGACGTTCCGTTCAAATTGGGAGGCGTCATGCCTGTGATGCCGAATGGATGATGTGGTACTTGATTAGGTGCCGTCGAAGGTCTCGTATATGAAGTAGGTGAAGGATAGTAGCCATGATACTGCTGCAGACCCGCAAACATCGGTATCGACGGTATGGGTCCAGAGGGAGGAGGTGTAATAAGGCTTTGCTGAGAAGTTGCAAGCGGTTTCGATGCATCGCTCGATAATTGGTGCTTGATGACAGAAGAAGCGAGAGAAGGCAGTTGAGGAGCTGCTGAGTTGTGTGGAATGGGACCGTTTCCTGTACTTGGACGCCTTTCTGCAGTTGCATTCTCCTGCTCGTTCAGGTTCGCTTGCGCTTCGTATTCCTTCTTCTTCTGCCGCCATGCCTTTCGGACTTCTTTAAACTCTGCATATGCGCGCACCGAGAACAAAAAGTAGTCAGCAAGGTACAGCTTCTCGGAAAGCAGCAATCAGTCTCACCTGCCGGTAGCCTCTTCGGCCCGTGCTTCTGCATGCTAACATGCGCATTCAGGTGATTCAGGGTACCATATGCTTTGTTACAGCCGGGATAGTTGCAGTCATAAAGTCTCTCAATCTCTTCAAATCGTCTTCGAGGTCTCTTCTTCGGCTGTCCTGGAGTCGTAATGAAGTTCATATCTTCGCCGGCTGTACCCGGGCGCTGCTGCGCGCCTGTCATCCCATTTGCGTACGCATGACTATGCGAATATTCGCTCGTCCCAGGTCTGGTTCCATGAGAATCCGCTATGCCGACAGTGTTGTAGAGGGATGGGTGGCCGATGGAGTAGGCATCGGGATGTGCAGTGTTTGTGGAGTAGTTTGAATACATGGATATTGCTGTGTCCGGGCGGGCAGTATCGCTAGTACCTGGGCGGTAGCGATCATCGTATTCAGAAGTCGCCGTTCCAGGTCGCACAGAGTAAGAAGTCGAAGGTATCGGCGGGGGTTGATGCGAGAAGATGTCCGAAGATCCAGATGGCAAGTATGAAGTGGGATCTTCTGATAATGTCGGAAGCTGCTGGAAGTGCCCACTTCGCGATGCGGAATTTGGTGCGGCGCCAGCGCTTTGAGGAGGCATACCTGCCAACGAAGCGAATTGGCGGTGTGGCATGCCAAAGCCTGCTCCGTTGTATGTAGCTGGTGAGAACATGCCGCCATGGGCCATATGATGGTACCAGCTTGGGTTGTTAACGCCAGAAGGCGCAGTCATAGGTCGGCTGCATACAAGAAACAAATCAACAAACGCATTTCGTGTATAAATGGCCTTTACATACGTATTTGAGACATTGTAGGCTTGAAGAGCAGCCTGCGGAATTGGGTAGGTTGCAGACGGGTATGGATGAGAATGGTTGTTCGGAAGGGAGTGCGATAGGTTCGCAGACATTGAGTGACCATTAGAGAGCTGACCAGCTGATGCTGGGCCCGCGGTGCTTATATTCGCCAGACCCGGAGGTGACGGCACAGTATAGCCCCAAAGGCCATTTGGCCCGCCAGCAGAGCCTGGAGGGTTGTACGAAGCTTGCTGAGCTTGTGGTGCTGCTTCTCTTAGATAGTTTGAAGCCAAGTCCAGTGGGCCTGCTTGATGGTGAGACTGCCGCTTTGCCAGATCTATCGCCGAGCCCGGTCTTGGATACTCGTAGCTGGGATCGTATTGGGGCTGTTTCCCTGGTCTAGTACTTGTGTCTATATCTTGCGAACCTGGACTGACGACTTTCCCTGAGCTGGAAGCTTCTGCTGCTGCTCCTGCGGTTGCGGGCCTCGAGCCTGACATCGCTAGGGCACTTGGCGCAACGCTTGACGGTACCGAGTAGCTGAAGTCTCCCATGTTCATCGTAACGATATGCTGCGACTGTCGGAGCTTCTACAAGCCAAGGCTTTCGCTGCGCTTTATGACGGCCAGGCCTTGACAGGACGAACGAGCGAGCCAGCAGGAAAGCAGCGATAAGCCAGCCAGCAGCGCCTTTGCGTAAGGAAACCAACAGATAGACAATGTAGGTGCTCGATGCGTCAAGTAGATAGGGAAAATCACAAGTCGGGCATCCGGGCTTCAAGGTGAGCGCAAAGAAGTGACGATGATGGTACGAGGGAAAGGACTGAACAACTACGAGCAGGAAGATGACTGACTTCTATACCTACAATGATTCTACTATCACGGTATGGATGTATACTGACGATGATTCTTGACCTTCGTCTGACTGTTGAACGTCAGTTCTCGGGTCTCCCGAAAAGCTCTCCTCCCTCGTGTTTCTTCTTCGTTCGAACATGCTTGATTGCTAATTCACTTATAGCTACTATCTCTGTACCCTGAATACCATCTCCTGTCATGATGTCCACTATGCAAGATTCTTCTGAAGAAAGCCTGTACGCGAAGCTGCGAATTCGCCTAGACAAGATATTCGAAGCGTATGCTCCCGCAATCATGATGTCCACCGGTTCTGTTAGTCGAGCTCTTGACCTCTATCCTGCAAGAGGCTAAGAAGTTGACTTCGCATGATATCGTGCCGGTACCTAGTGCGCGTTCGCAACAATGGACATGCAAGCCAAATATCTAATAGGTATCCGAGGTGTACCACCTGTACGTATACCTACTCATTGGCCATAAAGCCACGATAGGAACCGATGCGAACGTAAGACAGGCTCCGATATTGTTCGCTCGGATGACTGTCACAGCCGTCATAGCATATCTATACATGAAGCATACAGGGATGGAAGATCCTTTTCTTGGTCCTAAAGGAGTGCGATCATGGCTGCTGCTCCGTGGTGTCTTGGGCGGAATCGGCGTCTTCATGTTCTATAGCGGCCTGCACTGGCTGCAATTGGGCGATGCTCTTTCGATCTGGTTCACGAGTCCTCTTATGAGTGCGTCTCTCTACATATCGGTCCTCAGTCCCCTTCTGATGCTGGATGTCGGGCTGGTACAGCTGGCATACTTTCCGCCGTGTTCCTAGCAGAACCTTTCACGACTTTTCAATGGATATGTGCAGGGATCTCCATGTGTGGAGTAGTGCTCGTAACGGAACCATCATTTATATTCGGATCAGATAGCAGCGACAAAGTGCTGCCAAACCAGGCCCTTGGGTTCTTTTACGCTATTACAGCAACCGTAACTGGGTCAATAGCCTTCGTAGTTCTGAGGCACATAGGAAGCAAAGCACATCCGCTCTTCTCGGTGTCATATTTCGGATGGTAAGCGAAACCGTTAATTGTCAGATGGACTTGGTTCTCGCATTGAAACGTTTTATCTAGGTGTACGGCAGTCGTCATGCTTCCGGTCATCATTATCTCGCCCTCACAACGGCCAGACCTGTCAAGCTTCGATGGCATAGCTTTTCTGGCTCTGGCAGGCGTCAGCTTCATGGCAAGTCTACCATACTTTAGCTAACATGTCCTCTTTTCAATCTGACATATCCTTGCTTAGGGCTGGGCAGCTACGTATCTAACCAATAGAGGTGGGTCAAGCTTTGTTTTGTTGAACATTTGCTGATATCTGTGGTCTCAGCGGTACAAATGGCAAAGGCAGGGCGGACGACCTTGCTTGTGTATACTCAAGTCAGTCGATTCGCGTATGGTCACCTTACGAAGACTGATTCTCGTCTTGCAAGATACCGCTAGTCGTATTTTACGGTTACTTCGTCTTTGGCGACGTGATGGATTTCTTCAGTATAGCAGGATGCTTCGTGATAGTAGGATCTGCCGTTGCTGTTACGCTGAAGAAGGAGAAAGAAGATACGAATACGAAAGATGGACCGGAATATACCGCTTTGTCAGAACGCATCAGTAACGACGTCGAAACAGCAGGACAAGGCAGAGCCAGCACGGACAATGTATAGGTAGTAACTTCAGTGAAGTGTCGTAACCAATGTATATTGTAAAGCATCTAGAGGATCTGCTGTGCCGCATCGTAGTACACAAAGCGAATTGCTCTTCTGACTTATCTAGTTATCTCTTCTTGCTAAACAAACCCCACTTTGACTTAGACTGCGAGCTTGTATGACCTTCTGTATACTCTTCGCACTTCACTAAAGCTGTCCGGACGCTTCAAGAGCAGGCACGATCAACAGCTGTGACCAAGCAAAGGACGTCAGCGAAGAGCGCAAAGCCAATGACGGAAGGCTGCGTACCTGCGGTCCTCTAGTCTTGATTCTGTAAAAGATGAAGAATAACATGTCAACTCAATCATATGCAGGACACCAAGTCATACTTACTGTGCTTCGATCCAAGCTTGAATCCGAGCATACTGGTCGTCAGCATATTGGACAGCATTTCCGAAAGCTGTATCATGGAGTGCTTTTCCAGCGGCCGTAAGAGGTGTCATGTATGACCGTACAGCAGCAATGAGAATGTTCATTCCTTGAAGATCCATCATGATGCTCATCACGTTGGTCTGGTCCTTTCGGTGAGCAGGGAAGAGTGCTTGACGGACGTGACTCTGGAATGGCTCACTTATTAGCACTGAAATGAAAGCAAGGTGACGCGTACACTCACGATGTGGTTGGTAAGTGCTCTCTCCTCGCTATCACCATAGGTAGTGACGAAGCCGATCATATGTTTACGAGCATCTGCAGCGGCCAAGGTCAGATCGGACCAGAAGTCTCTCAAAAGCATAGGATTTACCTTCTTCGAGCTGTAGGAGGACTGAACTTCCACTGGAAATTTCGTACTCTGTGGTGGATTTATGCTTGTTCATCATAGTAGTCGTAACATCTCTGAAAGTATCGACCGAAGCGTTCCATAGACCGATAAAGTCTTCCATGTGTCGCTTTCGACCTTCTTTCTCGATGGCTTTTAGATGAGCGCCTTCGGCACGCTCGACTGCTCTGCCGATGGCTTGAGTCTGCTTCTCGTGGATGTGTACCTCGCTGTAGAAAGTGACGCTGTTAGCCTCTTTCGCGTAATGCAGACTCGGCAAGAACGCTCACCCCTGAGCACACTTCTCAATCTTTACGGCACCACCCTTGAAGTATGGCTGTTTGCTGATTGGATCCTGGAAGAGTCGCTTCTCGGCCTATACCGCTATACAGCACGTATTCTATGCCGCTTACCCATCCAGATCTTGTCAGCTCGTTGGCAGCTTGTGATCGACCACCAATGTCCGCTGCATCAAATGTACCGAAGTGGAATGGGACTGATTCGCGCAACAACATCAGATTCACAGCTCTCTTACTATCGCTCGCAGAGTATATTTACTCACTGAAGATCTGCCCAATTTCGATGTTGCCAATGTTTGCAGGTAATTCGACTTCACCATGTCTAGACTTGACAACTACGCGCTCGCCGTCTTTGATGTCCATTCTCTTAGCGTCTTCTTCGTTGATCTGAATCCAGCATTCAGGCATGGCGTCATGGAGTTTCTGTACTCTGCCCGTCTTCGTTCTGGTATGCCAGTCTGCGACAAAGAGGGCGCTCAGTTGTTGTTATACTCATTGCGCGATAGCTAAGTCAGACGCACGATGGACACGTCTACCAGTCGAGAGTGCGAAAGGATACTCCTCGTTCGGCATCTCGTCCGATGCTCTGTAATGAGCAGCTTTCAAGATGGCTTTTCCATTAGGGTTGAGCTTCTTGTACTGAGGAAGTGACAGGGGTGTTCCAGTCTCGAGATCCGAAGTCCAGGTTTGGCACTGCCAGCATAGAATAATATTAGCCTGTGTCTCCTGGCATTGCTATGCTCAAGGCCAGATAAGACTACTTACAACTTCTTCCTTGGTTGAGAACACTCCGTTGGAGTATAAACGCTCAGTTCCCTTCGGACTGGTCAACTCGTTGCAAGGCCATTGGATACCAAGAGCGCCTCGTAGCTTAGGGTAGCTCAATCTGGCATGCCCAGATTTGAATCAGCAATCACTAACCTCCAAATGTCATCGCACTCACCCGGAATAGTCACAAAGCGTATCCTCGCTCATCTTCCTCCAGACTTCAAAAGCCTCTTCAGAAGTTTTCCAATGCACAAGCGGTTTTCCATCTTTGTCTGTAAAGTCCATGCGCGTAGCATAGTCCACCCAGATATCGAGATCCGACTTGGCTTCGCCTGGTGGGTCGATGGCTTTTCCGGAAAGATGGACGGTACGGTCCACATTTGTGTAGCAGCCTTCTTTCTCTCCCCAGCTGAGGGTTGGGAGATAAAATGAGCTTGACTCGAGCACGATATCAGGACAGGAACCTACCCGGCAGCTGGCAGAACGACATCCGCAAGCGAAGTTGTCTCATTACTGTGCATCGCAAAGAAGCTCAAAGTCAGCATCGATCGAACAGATTCCGGATAATGAGCACCTACGGGAAGATATCCTGCGCGACGACAAACATGTTCGGCTGTGTAAGGATACCTCTGATACGCTCAAGTTGCGGGAGAGAAACAGCAGGATTTGTTCCTGAGATCCAGAGCATTTCGATACTTCCATCTTGCATGTAGTTGAGGAGGTCATTGATGTTTGTAGGCTGAGCATGGTGAGGCAGCTTGTCGACGTCAATGTTCCATGCTTTGGCGAGCTGCAGACGAGATGCATTAGCCTCATGTCCAATGTAACAGTAAAACGGCGTGTAAGGTTCGACTGACCGATCGCATGTGATCCATATTCTGGAAGTTCCTGAATGCAGGATATTCACCATCACATCCCGTCTCTCTATTATTCTGTGCCGTAGGCTGTCCGTTCATCTGCAATACTCCCGCACCAGGTTTTCCAATCATTCCTCTGATCAAGTTAATATTATTGATCGCACAAGCCGATGCCGTAGCTTGATTCGACTGATAGATTCCTTGAAGAGCAGTAGATACGAGTCTCTTGCATGTTCCCAGTATACGAGCAGCTTCTTCTAGCTCGGCACATAAGACACCAGAGATCTCTTCGACGTATTCAGGTGAATACTTGTCTACTACAGCTTTCAGGTTCTCAAATTCAATGACGCTCTTGTCGATGAACTCTTGGTCGTACCACCCATTCTTGATAATCAAGCGTTGGAGTCCATTCAACACGGCTAAGTTGGTACCGATGCGAGGTTTCAAATGGACAGTCGCTTCTTTGCCAACACTCGTCGTGCGAGGGTCCATGACGACGAGCTTAGGTGCATTCTTGTGCTTGAGTCGATCGAGCATACGCGCCCAAAGAACAGTCCCAGTAGCGCCTGATTCGCCCATATCAGCTTGGTCTATGATACTTCAATTGCAAGGTGAGACGGCCTACCTGGGTTGTGGCCAGCAATGAAAAGACAGTCACACATGTCGATGTCTGAGTAGCTTCCAGGCTGACCGTCTGCACCGAACGACTCTCTCATGGCCGCTGCAGCTGTCGCGGTACAAAGTCTAGTATTACCGTCCATATGGAGCGTTCCAAGCCCTATTTCCAAACGAAAATACAGATTAGAACATTGAATTGAAAATTGACTGACTGCGTGCATGCATGAGACATACCGGCTTTACCGACAACTGCGAGCGTAAGGTATTCTTCCAAGAAGAGCTGGCCGGAAGTATAGAAAGCAATACCATGTGCCGTCAAGCGTTTCTGAACATCTTTTGTCTGCTTGACGATCAGAGACATTGCTTCGTCCCATGTTGCGCGCTCAAGTTGGCCTGTTTCCTTGTTTCGGATTTGCTGGCAGAATAGACGAAGAGAGTCAGTAGAACGTAGAGAGTGAAAGAGAGAGGACAGGAAGTAAGACGTACAGGATACAAGAGTCTGTCTTTGGAAGCCATAGATTGCCAGGCGTACATTCCTTTCGGGCCCAATCGTCCTTTATTGACGCGATCATGCTCTCTTCCTCTGACGCCGACGACTGTGTAATGAAGTATGCGTGTCAGCTATCATACCCTCCCTTCCTGTTTTCTGCAGTGAGAAAGTTACGCACTCTTGCCATCTTTGACACCGATATCGACACCGCATCCGATAGAGCACGAGATGCAAGCTGATGATACCCATTTGTCTGGAGTATCTACAAGGTTCTCATCTACTCTTGAAGGCCATGCACCCGAGCCTGTAAAAGGCGTTCTTTCTCCCCAGAGGTCGTCGCATCTGATGACATGGGAAGGACATAGGAACAAGGAGAGATGGAAAGAAGGGAGGATGTCAGTACGATAAGGAGAGTATACACTATCATATCAGGACGCCAAGAGCTTCTTCTTGACGTTGTTTGATGTGCCCTAATTATAGGCGGAGACTGACGCATTTCTCGACTCTTTGTAGTGCGGCCCTAACTCTTCTGGGCTGACCCGGTGGACGACTGAACCTTTGGGCATCTTAGAAGGTATACTGTTATGAATTGTCAAGAAGGAAAGAGAGAGACTTGTCTGTTGTTTCAGCGAATAGGCGAGTTTCGATAGACCTCACTTTGTCGATCATGTCAGCCAGGGAAAGGATCTGCGAGGCACAGTTTCCGGCATATTCATAAGAGTGTCATGGTTTGGCGAGTTGCGAACAAGCTGTATGTAGTATATGTGTCTATGTTCCCATAGTACCGGTCGCTCTAATCAGCGAACCAAGAAGAAGCCTCCAAGATATTCAGGGAGAAAAACTGGAATTTGCTGAACAGCAGCTACAGAATGGCAAGTGAAAACTATCTAATAACTAGCCCTGACATCCTGCGTGTCATCCCTGCGAGAATTCCAGCTTCTCTCCCATGTCTACCTGCGTCCGACTTCCGATCCAGCACTGAAAAGGAAATTTGAACAACCCGCTTATGCCTTAGGAGGCTTGGTACCGGCCTCAAACTTGTATGTGAGACCGCATTTACCGCAGTACTGTCTGTCCGAGTGCCAGGCCATAAAGACACCAGCTCCGCAAGTCTCTGCAGGGCATTCTCTTCGTAGACGCTTGATCTTGCCATCGCTGTCTACCTTGTAGTATTTGAGGATGCTCATCTTGACCTGGTAGACCACACGCAAACAACGCATAAAGTCAGTATGGCAGTTCTTCAAGGTTCTCGCAAGAATCGACGCGACCCACCTTCTTTCGCTTGTGCTTGATCTTCTTGGGGGTTGTGTATGTCTTCTTCTTTCTCTTCTTGGCACCACCTCGTAGACGGAGTACCAAGTGCAAGGTAGACTCCTTCTGGATGTTGTAGTCGGAGAGGGTTCGTCCATCCTCGAGCTGTTTACCAGCGAAGATGAGACGCTGTTGGTCGGGAGGGATTCTATGGTATCACATCGATTACTATATTGTCCTCGAAGAATGCATGTAGCGAGTTCTGCGCCTCACCCTTCCTTGTCCTGGATCTTGCTCTTTACGGCATCGATGGTGTCGGACGACTCTACCTCCTGCGAACGCCAAAAGCTATCAGTATGCTGTTTCAGTTGATCATTGTGTGACTGCAGCATACGAGGGTGATAGTCTTGCCCGTAAGGGTCTTTACGAAGCTGCATTAATCGCGAGATCTGGTCAGATTTTGCTCGTTCTTTCGCTGGTTCGCTAGGGAGTGTTAATCTGCCCACATCTGCATGATGAGTCCTCTCTAACGATATGCTATCGTGTCCTGGAAAGGGTTGCAGAAGAGAGAGAGTTTTGCCCTTCTCCCTACTCCTCTCTGCCAATTTCTTCCAACTTGAGAATTTTTCCACTTTTTTAGGAGAGGGTAAGAGAGAGCTCGCGCAGTCCAGCCTGATCCGGACACCAGTCAACAAAGGTGAGCAGATACATCCAGCATCTCATTGCAAGAATACACAGAGTAGTACGCTGACTGTCTAGCTTCTGCTGTTGTTCTGCGCTTTTCCAGCTATCCGCCATGACCAAGGGAACGGTGAGCAGCGAATGTACAGTATAGATGGATGATACAGCATACTGATCCATGTGTATGTCTACAGCAAGCACGCGGAAAGTGCCAGACAAAGACGCACACTCTGGTCAGCTACTGGGCCTCATCGACAAGAAACCCTCGAAGTGCAAGCTAATACGATAATGGATTCATACAGTGCCGTCGATGCGGGAAGCGATCATTCCACAAGCAACACAAGACATGCGCTGCATGCGGATACCCTGCTGCCAAACTACGCTCGTACGAATGGGGCCAGAAGGCAAAGCGCAGAAAGACGACTGGAACTGGCAAAATGAGCTACTTGAAGGTGCATCAGCGCAGCACAGTATCAATGGGATATAGTGTCAGCATGCTAATGTGATTGATGGTGGTGAACGCAGCACGTCTCGAGACGATTCAAGAACGGATTCAGAGAGGGAACGACCGCTACTCGAAAAGTCAAGGCTGCCTCTTCAGACGCATAGATGGATGGAGCAGTTAGGCTTGTTGTCACGAGGGAGCTATCAGCAGCAGGCAATGATGTGGGATGCTGTCAGATTCGGGAGGATGGAAGCACCTTGAAGACTCTTTTAAAAGGAGAATCTAGCTAGCAGGAGATGGTGGACATTCGCGTAGTACAGAGGAAGAGGGGGAAGTGCTGCCCGAATTTATCAACCTTGTCAAGCTACTCTTTCTTCAATTACCCTTTTCTTTACCACCCCGAAAATGCAGAACCTCGCATCGCTGCTTTGTCATTTCTCTTATACTGTACACTTCTGAATGAGTCTGAACGATCCCAACAAGCTTGCACGACGCCTATCTCGCGTAAAGCATATCGTCCTAGTTCTATCAGGCAAAGGCGGCGTGGGCAAAAGCAGCATCAGCGTCCAACTTGCACTTTCCCTGCTGGCAGCATCGTCAGCATCATCAACTTCGAATGATGCGACGAAGAAACCTACGCGGATTGGATTGCTCGATGTAGACCTTACGGGACCGTCTATTCCTCGTATGCTAGGCCTGGATGGAGCATCGGTGCATCAGTCAGAAGACGGATGGGTCCCCGTCTACTTGCCATTACAGCATGAACAGCAATCCACAAATGGAGAAAGCACAACGAAGAATAAAGACGAATTCAAAGTCATGTCTATAGGATTCCTGCTAAAAGATTCAAGGCAAGCTGTCATCTGGAGAGGTCCAAAGAAATCGGCTATGATTAGACAATTTCTGGCGGACGTGAGATGGGGTGACTTGGATTGGCTTGTGATAGATACTCCACCTGGTGAGCCACTTCACATCTGTATTTTATTTGAGGTGTGAGAGCTGAAGAAAATCAGGCACTTCGGATGAGCACATCTCCTTATTAGAAAATCTTCTTCCAGCTATACAGTCTACGGGCACATCCACTACCTTACATTCTATTCTTGTGACAACACCACAAGCCGTCTCTTTATCCGACGTTTCTAAAGAACTATCATTCACGCGCCGCACTGGTTTACCCGTCTTAGGGTTGATAGAAAACATGTCTGGATATATCTGTCCACACTGTGATGTTATTCACAATATCTTCGGAAAAGGAGGAGGCGAGGAATTCTGTAGACTCGAATCTGAGAAAGCTGTCAAAGAAGGAAAGACGAAGGATCAACAATTGAGGTTCTTAGGGAGGGTGCCGGTCGATAGTGAGTTTGTCAAAGTAGTGGATGGGCCGGAGAGTGGGAATGGATTGGTTGAGAGATATCAGAAGACGGCTAGTAGTAAGATACTGAAGGAGATCTGTAGGACTGTGATGGAGCTCGTCGAGACGCCAGAGCAGGAAGCGCCTAGTATAGAGGCTATCAAGATAGAGTAGAAAGAAGTATTGTGTGTTCGTGTTGTTGGTAAAAGTTCATCTGCAAAACGCATCTTGCTTTCCTTCGCATATGTCATGACGATATGGAGCTCCACGTCGTCGAAGCAGCAAAAGGCACAACTGTCAATCATAGAGCGAAGAATATGCCTGTTCTGCCTGAAGATATCATATGCGAAATCCTGAGACATTGCAGAGACCTCGACTGGAGCTACAAGAATCTTGCAGCGATCTGCTTGGTGCAGCGAGGAGCCTGGCTGGACGTATGTGTGCTGGTGTATAGACATGGTCTTAAGGCTGTGTCGCTAACCGAGTGTGCGATTCTTGCAGAACGCTCGAAAAGCGCTTTATCGGGAACTCCGGCTCGACTATCGCCATGAAGTTGAACGTCTCATCAGGTGTCTTGACCTTCTCCCATCTAATCGCTCGTTCGTCCAGCACGTGGTAATCAACGGCGATGCTGCCCACGTACCCCGAATCATCTCTCTTATCACTTCCCTACCTTCCGTTCAACGGGTCACTTTCTTCGATTTCGAACTGGATCTAGCATCGAATCATCAGAGGGACCTGTGTCAATCAGTCGTCGGCCCAAGTTTGGCACATCTGTCCTTACAAGTCCTGCCCAACGACTTTGTGACGCAGGTCCTCAAGGTTGCCGCGCCATATCTATACAGCTTAAGAATATACAGAGTAGCTCTAAGCATCTCAAAAGGGTGGGAAGAAGATAGCGAGTGGTCTTTCCCAAACCTGGAGAGCCTGGAACTGGATTATGTGGAGAACATATCTCCCGAGGTATTTCGTCAGCTAGTGGTCAGAAATAGCAGGAGACTCGGACGCCTACAGCTCCTATACGACTCTTCAACCTGTCAGATAACACACCGCGAAACGCTATGGCAAGACTGTCAACTGGAGAGAGTGGAATACCTGCACCTTGCCTATTTTCATGCCAATGTAGTGCAATGCATCTTGCAGCAATGTACTCAGAACACTCTCAAGCAACTCATCCTGAACGCGCTCAAGAAACCAGCAAATGTGGACAGCGATCATAATGGAAACTCTGCTCCGCCTTTTGAATTCTCCAACGATGAGGAAGGCGACGAACTTCTCTATCTCGCTTTTCTCTCAAAATTTCCGGCTTCTCTACAACATCTACAAATCCTATTCGCTCATACCGTCGGCCTTGTAGTTCCTCTTTCATACATGTTCTCGGGAAAATCAACCTGGCTTCCAAATCTAGAGCGACTACCAAAGATCATATTCCGCTTCTTCGGCGACGATAGCATGCGAGCAATTGCAAAGACTGCCTTGAAAGGTGCTAGAGCGCGCAAATTCAGCATAACAAGCAAGGAAGAGCAATTCTTTCTTGCTGGAATGGAGAGCACTCTGGTAAAATCAGGCCAAAGTGTCTTTGTCAGAACAGATTGATCAGGTCGTGGTACCCGGTAGACTATCTCATTCGGGCACAGAGCCAGGAGATATGAAGCCAGAATGTACCGCTGCAGAGGGAAAGAAAGTACAAGACGTGACGGGCTGAAAAGAAACCTTCCAGGAAGAGCTATGCATACATCCTATCTACCTACCTATGTACAACGAGAGAGCGCGCTAGCCTATCGAGACAGCCTTTTATTCCATTCCTTGAGCTTCCAACCCAATCACGCACCCCTACCACACATTTCGAACATCGCGTCCTTACGTTTAATGCGAACTTATCCTCGTGAATCTGCTTTTCGTGATTTGTAAACCGTTCCACATCGCCCGCCCCTAGCTACTGTACGCTTGATCGTGTCTCTGCTCATGCCGTCTGTTTAGGCAATCCACCAGCATATACGGCGTTGCGTACTCTGGCTTCGATGTGCACAGTGCTCGCCGGCAAACTCTTGCTATATTTCCTTACTTTTCTTCCTCCAGTAGGAGGCACCCAGTATTTCTCTGCTCTGACTTCCATACTTCTCGTTACAAACTCCGCTGCGATAGCCTTCTTCCTTGGGCTCATCTTCGGCGATGAAGTTGGAGTTCCTTGTTTTGATTTTGATTTTGATTTCTTTGACTTTGGTTTTGGTGATGAGCTGTCTTTCTTGACTTTTAGTGGTAGAATGTCGACAAATGGATCTTCTCCGTTGATTGCTGGGTCGAAGGTCACAGGCTTCGGTGTAGAGACGGCAGCTTGCGCTTCTTCCAGTGTGATTGCGCTAGAAGCAGGTTCTGGGATAATGGTAGTCCAGTTGGCGGACATAAGTTCATCGATCTCGTCGAGATCAAATGGATCGACTTCATTGCGGAGCTTGCTCTCGCAGTAAGAAACGATAGGCTCTTCTGCCGATTCTGGAACAGGCCAATCCGCCGCTCTCGCTGCCGAGATGTTCGGGAGTGACGAAGATCTCGGTCGCGTCAGACCGTTGGTGATGTCGGAAGATGCCTGAATAGTTGATGGCAGAGGAGGCAAAGCCTTATTTGCGAATTCTAGCCTTTCCAGCTCTTTCTGTTGTCTAGCTGCGATCCTTCTCTTGAGAGCGAGCGGAGCGAGCAGTATGGTTGTCGACAATTCTGGTCTCATTTCGAAATCGATAGTCCCATCATACATTTGCAAAGAAGCATTCTCCAGCCATTGTTCCTCTGCTGATAGTTTGGGAGACGGATCAGAAGATGCTTTCGGTGAAGAATGCTGGGAGAACAAAGCGGAAAATGCTGCTTGAGCTGCTTTGTCGGATTGGGTAATCCGTTCGCTGACGAGTGCTTGGGATGATACGCGGACCATCGGAGCAGGATATGTTTTCTCCTTCTTCTCCGTGATGAGAGGAGAGGGAAGTAGTGCTTCTTTGGTAACATCGGCAGTCAACTTATGAGAGCTCGACTCCTGCTCCAAGCTTTTGAAAGCCTCCATCCAGCTTTCCTGTCCAGCATGCGGCTCCGCACCGAAGGATTGTATGTCCTCAATGCGAGGTGTGGTCGCAGGAGCCACCGTGACGGAAAGTCTATTCGTATCATTATCCTCATCGTCGTGAGCTGAATACATGCCGAGCTTGGGCGACCATTCATCGTCTATCTCCTCTTCCTCTTCCTGCAATGGCTGAAGTTTGGTAGATGCTTCGGATGTAGCACGTAGAGGAGGGCTGCAGAAGGTCGCTATTGTTTGATCCTCGAATAGCGAAGCAGGTTGCTGACCGTTATGGACTGATAGACGTGTAAGTGGTACGCCTCTGATGAGCTCCTGTCTGCGAGGTGCGGGAGATGGTGAGGGAGGAGAGGTCCGCTTGTATGCCTTGTTGGCATTGATAGGAGTGACTGGGAATGTATATGCATCGAGAGTAGCGATCTGCGGAGGTGTCTTGAAGCTCGGGAATGGGAAAGCAGAACCAGCTGATCCCTTGAAAGGATCTTCTTGCACAGGCGTGATAGGCGAGTAGCTTGATTTGGGAGACGACGAATTCGTATAAGGAGAGTATGCTGATGGAGTAGTAGGCATCGACAAAGGCGAGCATGGCGAAGTACATTCCGAGAGCATAGGGCTTGGAAATGCAGAACCAGGTCCATCAGGACTGTTGTAGTATCTATCCCATTCCATGGCGCCGGTACAGCCAAAGTCACTACTTGAACTAATAGTGCGGGAACGTTTCTTGAAAGCTCTTGTTAGCGAAACATTGATGCGCGAGGAAGAGGATGGAGAGCCGAGCGTCCTTGCCAGAGGATGGTCGGAGGGCTGCAAGAAAGCGTTCAATCAGCATATACCTTGTAGTATGGGAAACGGATGCTTACATCAGACTTTGACCGCGGCTTTGTTGTGCAAGCTGCAGCGACTGTCGAGACGAAGTTGCGGAGGGCAGGCATGCTGATCTTGTGCCTTGTTGGATTCGGTCGCAGACGGATGGAAGCGTTGATATACCTGTTGACGATCCTTGAGGACTTGTCTTGATGTATTTGCTTGCCGAAGAGAGAGAGATGAGACCGTGAAGAATGTGATTGAGCGGATGAACGAGTGAAGAAAGAGAGAGAGATAGGCAGCCGCAGCAGCCTCTTTTATACACGAGCAGATGCAAAGAATGTAGCATCTTATTCAGACTGAAAATGTGTAAGATCCTGAAGTATGTAGAGGAGGTGAAGCTCGAGAATGCTGACCCCTTACAGGGGCACTTTCGATTTCAGTCGCAGTATGCAGATTATTGCAGACGCAGAATGTGGATCAACGTGAATTATGGGAATGAAAAGACGTGAACAACGCAGGCCACGCCGATTAGCAGGGGAGGGAGAAGCGATCAGGCATCGTCGATGTAAAGCATTCGCGCTCCTTCATATTCGAGATAATAAATTCCAGCTGTGCACAGTATCGTTGCATAGTCTTCTTGCAAGCTAGGTTCGCAGCATCGTGCTGCATAGGGGCACCTGGGACAGGAAAGGCGGTCTTTTTGAGCAAGGAAGCGGTCGCATCAGCATCGAGTATCTTCAGGTCATCATCAGTAGTCCTTGCGACAGTCTTTGCTGTTTCGACCAGCGCGAGTTGTCCGGATCCAAGCGGCTGCTCTTTCGTCCCTCTCGTTGCTTCTTAACCATTCCACCGGGTAGCAGCAGATATGCCAGTAAGACCAAGTATCAGAAGTTTCAGAATTTGGGATGTATACTGACACTTTGCGCCAGGCTTATCACTCTGCGTACAACGATGACCCGCAGTACGGCGTCGTGGGCAATATGGCCCTCCTACCTATTCGCACAAGAGTTCGCGGTCCAGCACCTACGCCTGGTAGGCAGGCTTTACGACAACGAAACATCAAGAAGTTGCGAAGCTGATGTTTCCCATGTCTGGTTTGATTCGCAGAGGACCCCGCTCAGCCAGACATCATCGACGAGTCTCTCAACCTGTTTCGCGCAAACTCGCTCTTCCGCAACTTTGAGATCAAAGGAGCAGCAGATAGGACACTCATATACTTGATCTTGTTCATCTCGGACTGCCTGAACAAGATCGGCTCGCCGGCTGCACGAGGATGGTCGAGCAATGAAGCCATCAAGCAGCTTACCATTCTTGCATTGGAGAACTTTGCGCTACCTGGAGACTCAAACTTCCCTATTCAGGGTTTATTCCAAGCGCCAGGCAGCAAGAGCGAAGCGGATAACCTCAGACAATACTTGTCGCAGGCTAGACAGGAGATGGCCCCAAGGCTCGTAGAGAGAGTATACGGAGAGGATGGCAAGCCAAGCAAATGGTGGATGGCATTCCAGGTGAGCAGACACCGAGCAGACACCGCTCTTGTACGGCTGCACTCGCTGATATCTTCTGTAAGAAACGCCGCTTCATGGGCAAGTCGCTGTCCGGGCCTTAGGCCATAAGCTCTTCCAAGAACCTGACAGCGAATATCATACTGAATAAGAAGCTGGATGTGAATGTGAATGATCAAGACACTTCGTCCTCGCGAGCCGCAATCCAGCGAAGGACCAGTACATGCAAGCAGGCATCTGTAACTAGTAGCGAGTAGGTCCAGAACACGAATGTAACACGATATTGAGGTGCAGATCAGCACTCGCTTTTCGTGTCCGTTTCGCAAATACGACCGGCGCTTCTGTGCTCTCTGACAACTACGCATCTTCCCAAGCGACCTTCTTTTGAGTTGATATACAAGCTTGCATCCAACAACGACTTCGATTGTCTGGCCCATACTGTTTGCGACTTCAAGATGACGGCTGCTGCTGCGCCAGCGTCAGCGGTCGTCGCTCCGAGATTGAGCGCAGAGACCGCCAGAACAGCAGAAGCGACGTCTCTGGCGCCCAGCAAGAGTGCAGAGCCTATCGCACCTACATCTTCGACTGGTCTTCCTGCTCATCCTGGTACAATAATGGACTCCGCGCAAAGTACCGGAACTCCCGCATCCGCAGTGGATCCAGCGACGAATCTAGAGACAGAGAAGCCAGCGAATACAATGAATGAACAGCCGGCGATGTACGCAGTGCAGCCAGCATCCGAAACCAAAGAGGCATCATCGCATTCCCCGTCTAAATCCGAGACTGATATCGAAATAGCAAGTCGCTTAAGCACTACATACTGACTATGCGCTGACTGAATCGATGTACTCTGTAGCTCCTACTATCTGGCGCGAGAAAACGCTTCTCCTTCACTACTTCTACCACCGTCAGCGAGATCTTGGCTTTTGTCTATAGGGAGTGGCCTGAGAGTAGGTCGCGCTTAAATCACAAGTTGATATTAGAGCCTACTGACATGTGCTGTCCCTCAGGCTGGGAAGAGAAGAAACCCGAGAAGCTCGAGCAACTGCGGTTGTGAGTTGGGCGATAAGTTCAAATGCCTCGCTCTAGCTGTATACTGACTCACAGCTACAACAGACTACATCGAGGTCGATTCCTTCCTGAAGCATCTTCCTTGTCATGTAAGTTTCGTAGGGGCGAAAGGTTCGAGGGAACGTCACTTATGGATCGTTCGCAGCTTGCGGAGTCGAAGCTGGCCAAGTGACTGTTATGCATCTCAATATTCGACCTTCAGAGGCGCCCGCTCAAGGTATATCTCAAATGCTCAAGCTGCATGCAAGCCATAGTTGACGGACTTTTGCTCTTTTCAGCGGAACAACCCAAGAAGCCTGCAGCTTCCAAGAAGGCGGCAGAAGGCTCGCATGGCAGTCGTTGCTGTATTATATCTTGATTAAGTGACTGAGGAAGAACGGCATACACACATATGTAGCGGACACTGTTAGGAAGATTATCAGTTGTTGAAGATATCAGCGCAATTTCTGGAGATCCTTGTAGGCAGTTGTGATACCCAGCGCATTCCTCATTCAATCCAATTCAGTCTCAAAAGACCATGAAGGCTGCCTTTGGCTTTGACTGGCTGATCGGTTTTTAATGCGAACAGTATTGCAAACCCCCTGATATAGTGTAAGTGCGGCGAGAGGTACATGAAGGTACAGAAGACGAAAAAGCTAAAAGAAACGGCGCTTCCTGCCAGCCGTGATTTCTTTGTGCTTTTCATCCTTGACTGTAATCAGCGGATTTTAGTCAGCATGTCGCTCCTCCGGGTGTCGACTTCAAGCGAGGCTCACCATCAATAGACTTGTCAATCGCGCCAAGCATCAGTTTTACCAGCCATTTTTCCAGTGTGAGTTTGCGGCCTTGTTTCCTATATTGCTCCTGTGAAGCGAGATATTAGCAATCTGACACACCCGGACCGGGTCCTACCTAAGCATTCCATCTCGAAAGACGAGCAGCAATCGATCAACTCGCCGACCTGTGAGAATCAGATATATCAGTAGGCTTATCTGTGTGGGCGAAGCAAGCGCTAGAAAGTCTTACGATGGGATCCTCGTCAAGCTCTTGCAGCCATTCCTCAGCGTCTCTTTCGTTTCCCACTTGTCTGCAAAAGAAATAAGCTCAGCTGTGAGGTTTCTTGGTTATGGTCCGGTCAGCCAGCTTACGAGAACATGAAGGAAACCGCATCAGCAGTGTAGGGCGTATTTTTGAGCTCGTCATGCATTTTCCTGATAACTCGCTTCATGGTATCTCTCGACTCGCCTGTGGGTTCGCCATCTGTGATTGCTAAATAGTCGAAGGAGAACATCGTAAGTTTTAGCCTGCTTACTGGATTGAGTGTCTTACTGATGATCAGCAAAGGCTTTTTGAACTTGTTTTCTCGTATAGGCGCTCTGACATATCTGTCTAGAACTTCTTTGTCCATGCCGGTGCCGATAGGTGTCTGAGCAGACTTTTAAGCATTCGTTCGCTCATAGAGGTCACAGTAACTCACCATATATTCATACTTCGCGCCCTGGACGATGGCACCCGCTTCGCTTGCACTCTTGATACCATCTGCGCCTCTCGGGTGTTGAGAGTCGGGTTTTGACCCATTGATGAATCGGATACTGATACCATCTATACACCTAGTGAGATATGTGCAAACATACCGTTGTAGATTGCTTACCATCATCGAATTTCAGCGAGGCATCAGCCACCTTTGCAGCTATCCTAGCCAAGTCTGCGATACGGCTGCCGTTAGTCATGGAGCCCGAGTCGTCCAGGAAGAGCACGACTGGTGGGGCGGAGCAGATGTCAGCTTAGCAAAGAGAGATGAAGGCCGGAAAGGCACATAACAACTTACTGTCAAATAGGGCCAACTTGGACATCCTGAGAGCCTCTTTGTCTTCCAGCTTCCATTCACTTTTAATCTCTACGACTGATTTGGCCGTGAAGACTTCGTATGCGACTTTGTTAAGTTCCTGCTGAGGCCAGAAGTATCCGATACCTTGCTCTGGTACGCAGAACTGCAGCATTTCCAATATGGCACCCTGAGTGAATGGATTCGCAGAAGATTCTTCGTACCCGTAGCCTCCTTGTTGTTGTCCATATGGAGCAGCTTGAGGTTGTTGTCCCCATTGGTTCATGCCGCCATACTGATTCATGTTGCTGTAGGAGTTCTTGCGAGAGGGCAGCTTCTGGGTGCCGTATGGATTTGCACCATACTGATTCATGTTGCTATGCGAGTTTTTCCTGGAAGGAGGTTTCTGGCCCATCTGAAGAGCTTGTTGATACTCCAGATTATACGAGGCGTTGTTAGTACCTGGAAGAGCTTGAGACATTGAGTTCATATTGTAAGGGTCGTACTGCTGTTGCTGCTTGCCAAAACTAGGAGGACGTCCAAGCTTGCCAAGGCTGGGTGGTCTCTGAAGAGCGGGCTTCTGATCATATGTAGGTGCTCTTCCGTATGTCGAAGTTGCGCCATAGCCGTTAGCAGTGTTCTGGCCGTATCCGCTGTTGTACTGGTTGTAGGTATTTGGGCCGTTATACTGCCCTCCGTTATTGTATCCGGTTTGCGAAGCATAGCCATACTGGTCACTGTTATTTGCAGATGCACCCCAATCCTGCTGGTACCCTCCTTGACCTCCTTGATTCCACGAATTTGCGGGAGCAGATGTTTGCCACGATGATTGCTGTTGTCCAGGCCAAGCTTGCTGTTGTGCTGGCTGACCCCAAGACTGCTGGGCGGTGGCTGTCTGGTAGGGCTGGTTCCAGTTGTTCTGATTGCTGGAGTATTGCTGTTGGCCTCCGTAGCCCTGCTGAGTAGAATTCTGACCTTGCCAAGGGTTGTTGCTATTGGCATTTTGCGCTGCTAGTCCTGCGTAAGGCGAATATGGAGGAGGTGCTCCGAGAGAGGTCAAGGATGCCTGTGAGGGCCTTTTGCCCAACTTCTGCTGGGACATCTTGCTGGCCAGTCCACGAGATGCAGGCCGTGATGGCGGCTTAGTAGCAACCCCTTAATAGTTGGCGTAGGTAGGTTGCTGAGGATAGGTTTGCTGCTGAGGATACGTCGATTGATTTGTGCCTGCGCTATAGTATGTCTGAGAAGCTCCAGTCCCGCGTGATGGAGGTCGACTGCCTCCGTAGCCCGACTGCTCAGGTCATTAGCAAAGCTTCTTATCCCAGTGCACGACGACTTACATCAGTGTTGAAGCTGCGCATGCTGCCATTTGAACGCTTGCCAGTGAGTCCGTAACCTAAGCTCGCTGGCTGCTGCCCAGACTGGGAGCGTGCACTGGCATTCGACTTCTTGCGACTGAATGGATTTGAAATGTGGAGATTGGACATAATGGCTTCGAGTCAGCTATAGGCTTACCGGTACTTGCAGAGACAACCTGAGTTGCTGCAGCGAGCGGTTTTTGAAGCTTCAAAAGTCCGGCAACACAAAGGCAAGCCTCACAAAGGTCGGCGGGTGAAAGGACGATAAAGTGAAGGGCATAATGGAGGAGTAGCCATTCAAGGCAATATCGCGGTAGAAATCAAAGGTAAGGAGGGTTACTGGGCGATAGTTGTCGACCATTTGCTCTCAGCTGAGGGAGTAGTTCTGTCAGGTGCGGTGAGAGGCTATGGGGAGCGACTCATTCTGGGAGGAGGGTCTTGGAGGGAGCTGTAGCGCCTGACCTCTTGAGTATCGGAAAAGCTGGGCTGAAGCACTGCGAGTTGGGTCGACGGGAATATGAATATAATGCGAAGCAGGGTAGCAGAGCCCAGGCTGTCTCGCAGTCCAGAAATCCTTGTCATTGACAGAGCCAGCGGAATGCAAGCGGACCTTCAGCAACGCAAGCAGGAAGGATGTTGCAAGGTAATGACAAGTCTTGCATCGCGAGGACGATACTGTATGCGTGCGCACAAGTCTGCACGCTCTCTGGGAATATAAAGCCAATTGGTAGAGAGAAAACCATAATGATCACACCGGTTACTCGGAAAAGTCCTTCTACTGCCGAGCTGAGGTTATACTGGAATTCGCATTAATGTACTTTCGGTCTACCTCTACTGCTGTGACTGCCTATGCTACACGCTGGAATCCCTTGGTCAATCGTCCATATCGCGTTCGATGAGCTTGTACAGCTTGCCATCCCGCTCCCGCTTAGCACCACGCCAACGGCGGATTTTGCGTTTCAGCTGACCTATCTGACTGGCCACTGGCAGGACAAGGTGCTTCTCCCACAGCCAGCTGATTGCTGTGTTTGCTATTGCCAGAAGGAAGAGCTCGAGCTGGAATTCTCGAGGTAGATAGACTAGTCCTAGCAAGTTGAAGATGACGCCATAGTGGACAAAGACAGTGTAAGTCGAGAACCCAGCCAAGATTACGAGCGTAATTAATAGAAGGATATTGGAGTGGATAGGCTTGCGATAAGGCGGTCCGACGCAGAAGACGACGGCGACAATGATGTACTGGAAAGACGAGATGAGGAAGAGAGCCGAGTTCTCGTAGCTGACTGTATCTAGCTCATCCGGATCGATAAAGGGTGGTTCGTAGAAGGATTGCGAGCGCACGTAGAGGAATACGAACAATTGAAGGCCGGAAGTAAGGAAGACGTGGCCTAAAAGCGAAGTAAGGACTTTCTTCGAGACCAGGTTGGCTGTAGGACCTTTAGGGTGAAGACGGCCGAAAGCCTCTGTGCGACCCATTGTGATGGCGATAGGAATAATGATAGCCAAATCGATGTATAAGAACTGGAAGTCGCCAAGAGAAGAGGCCAGAGCATAAAGTAGGGTGACCGTTGTGAACTGGATGAGCGAGTACAGAGCCATAAACTTGAAGCAGCTGAAACTGGTGACCAAAGCAGCTCGGCCTTCACGAATGACATCGATGAAGCATGAAATATCGGTTGAACGACTGGTGAAGGGCGCCGCAACTGAAGCTTCGGCTTCTGACAAGGACAATCCTACATCTGCTGCCTTCAGAGCACCACAATCGTTGGCGCCATCGCCGCAGAAGCCGACTGTATAGTCCAGATGCTGCAGACGCTCCACGACTTCAGCCTTCTCGTCGGGTGACATTCTTGCATAGATGACGCATCGGAGAAGTAGCTACAAATCCTGGTCAGCATGTAGACCCTGAATCTATCGCATGTACACTCACTCTGTTCAGAGTATCTGTTGAACCATAGTCGACCATCCACCGGAAAACATCACCGCTGACTGCCAGATGATAGTCACGTTCGCCCATATCGAAGCTGAGCAGTGATCCAGTATCTGAGACAGGTACTCTAGGCTTTAGGCTATAAGGATCCAGCTTGAGTCTCTCATCTTCCACATGTGTCCACTCAATGACAGCCCTCGGATCAAACATATCCCCTTCCTTGAAAGTAGGCATGTAGACATGGTCGTGGTAGTTGACCATGCCGCATTCTTTAGCAACACTGACTGCAGTTCGGATGTTGTCTCCTGTTATCATGCGACAAGGGATTTTTGCGTTTAAGAGTGTTCTGATGGCTGGACCAGTACCCTCTTTGAGCTTGTTTTCGAAGACAATAAGTCCCAAGAAGCGCAGGCCAGATTCGACTTCCTCTCTGTACCCATCAAATACGATCAGCAAGGTATCAGGTCAGTACAGGACAATTCGACCGACCTCTTCAAGCGCTGGGCTTTCACCCAGGTCAAAGCTGGAAAGCTTTTGGCAGCGAGCGCAATGACTCGATAGCCATGCTTGGTATAATTTTCGAGGACTTCACTGTAGTCTTCCGGTACTGTTGTCCCTTGTCAGCAGGATCTCAGTCTAGCATGTCATGTCAAGCTGATCTCACATGTATCCTTATCGCAAATATCAATCATGACTTCAGGAGCGCCTTTGACGTAGGCCTCGATAGTTTGCGACTTGAGCTTCTTGACAAGAACGCTCATTCGGCGTAGGGAAGAGACGAAGTCGAAAGTTCGGATGACACCAAGCTCGAGGAAGTGTGCGCGCTGCGGTCACGTCAGTTATCATACGCTACTTTGACGAATCATTGCTCAGCTCACCTTCTTCCCAGCGGCCGCAACAGCCGCTTCCAAGTTGAAAGCTTCTCCTCCAGGTGGGCGGACTACGCTTTGAACCAATTGTGCCGGTCTATCAGGCATACGGTCGGTCTTAGTCTTCTTAGTAGGCTTGGCTGCGCCGCGTTTGGTGTCTTGGCTAGGTCGACTCGATTCCTTGCCTTCTTCAAGCGTCCATTTCGTGAATTCGAACATGCGTAAGTCGAGCGGGTCTCCGATGATCTCGCCATTAACCAGCTTCAAGCCATGACAAGTAGCCAGTGCATGCATGAAAGGTGTCTTTGCGTCCGCTGCGCCGATAATAGGTACGTTTTCGATATCATTGTGTAGTTCCGAAAAGCATTTGTTGCTCCTATCGACGCTTCTTACACCCAGAACGTCAAGACCTTCTTCCGTCAATGTTCCAGTCTTGTCGAAGCATACGATATTGATCTTGCCTCCTATGTTGACACGATTCGGTGAGATACAGAAGATATCCTTCTTTCGCAATCGAGAAATAGCGAAAGAGGTACCGATAGACATGGTCGCAGGCAGAGCAGGAGGTACTACGATAGTCACCAGATCGAGTGCTCGAATAACGATAGTGTGCCACTTGATGCCGAGTTTGACGAAATTGAAAGATGAGCCCAGGAAGCCGACTCCAGCGATACCCGCTAGAACACCAATGAAGCGGAAGGAATCGCGATAGAACTTGAAGCCCATCGGTTTAGGGAAGAGCATAGACCGTACCAAGGCGCCTTTGGTCGTATTGAAGCCAGTCCTGACTACCATTCCAATTGCTTCTCCGCCTTTTGCGGTACTATGTGAGCTTTCCAGTTTACGTATTCGAACGATACGAGTACCGCAGAAGAGGAAGTGCTTGCCCAAATCGGGTGCTACATCTCCACCGACCGAAGTCATGCTTTGTACACCTTTATCGTCAATAGGGACTTTCGATACCGGTACCGACTCGCCAGTGAGCATTGACTCGTTCACTATCGCGTCTCCTGAAAGTAAGACCAGGTCGGCAGGGAAGGTATGTAAGGAAGCGTCCGCCAAGTCGACCAGGTCTCCTGGAACAAGCTGAGAAGAGTCACCCATCTCCCAAATTCCTTTCCGCCAGATGCGAACATCGCAGATGAAACGTGACATCTCACGCATCCGCTCAACGTTCTGTAGTCACAGCTGGGTCAGTCGATTAAAGAGATAGCATGTCCGTCTAGACTCACACTGCGAGTTTCGATCAGTGTAGTGACTATACTGAGGACCGATATAAGAGCGATGGTAACAGCATAAAAGTAGTAATCATCAAGAGACCAGAGGACTATAGATGCGATCTGGAAGATATAGAAGGGATGTAGGACCTCGTCGACCAGAAGCTGAAAGATAGAACGGGCTTCGACTTCTATCGCATTGGCATCGAAGAGGATTCTCCTTTCTTCACGAACTGCATCGCTGATGCCGCTTCGAAGCGCTCGCAAAGAAAGCCAGTTTGGGTCTTTCCAGTCGCTAGGAGGTCAATAAAGGTGAGCTTCTTCTTCTTAAGTGTCCAAAAAGATAAAACTCACCGGCTCATATAGAAATGACCATTCACGGGATGAAGCAGGAACCGATAGTAACGGAAGTCGACGAATTTGTAGTCTTTGAGCTTTGCCTCTTTCCCGCTTTTGAGAGACCCATTTTCTGGCAGACTGGAAGGAGTACTATTCCCATTCGTCCTGGACACGCGGGCGATGCCATTTTGTACCGGGGTGTGGCTTCCTGCGGTAGGTGATTTATTCGGCAATCCGCTCCCATTCGTGTTCGTTGCACTTGTGAGAGGTTCTTCAGAATCTGATTCTTCCATAGCTTCATTGCGCGAGGTTGGCGGCGGTTCTGAAGTAGCTGGAAAGACAGTCGAGATCGGTACTGGCGCGGGAAAAGATATAGTCTTGATGGGCACAACGTAAGTCGTGCCATGCGATGTCTTGACTACTACTTTTGTAGCTCGTCCGAACTCCCGAGTCTTTCCTCTACCTTTGAGCCACCATTCTGGGATCCACTTGCCTAGCAAGCTGAGAATGCCTAGTGTAAGGATTGTTCCGAGCGTCCAAAGCATACTTTTATATGTCTTTTCTCCCCATCCCTCAAATAGTATTTGCAGATCCTCATCCGGTATATAGATAGTCTGGCGGAAAGCAGTGATTTCGTCAAGGAAGAAAGGCTCTTCGTCTTCTGAATCTTCTGCATCGGATCCTTTGGGAGAACCAGCAGGTGACTGACCAGCTTGATCTGCTCGAGAGTCACCGAAAACAGGATCTGAGCCGCCGAACGAGGGTAGAAACATGCTACCAGAGACTGCGCGTTTGGTTCGTCGACGACTTCTACCATCGTCAGATGTCATATCGCTGGCACCAGAAGACGAGGAAGTAGTGTTTACGGACGAGGAGGAAGAGCCATACAAGCCGTAAGGGTCGTTCTCGTCTATTTCGCCATCTGATTCCTCCTCGGCCTCGCCTTCCCCTTGCCTCGCCAGATTGGACGAGCTACGTTGGCGATGTCCTTTCCTTCGTTTTGTATCTGTCGATTTCCTAGATGAACGGGAAATGACTGAAACGGAAGACGAGTTTCTCTCCATTGATGGCCTGGATTTGGAGGCTGAGCTACCGAAGAAAGCAGACAGCATGCCTCTCTTCTTAGGCTTCTTTCCTCCTTCTTCATCTTCGCTTGCACTAGATGCCGATTCAATGGCTGTGGTAGGTACGTTTCGCGAAGACCGGTTCTTGGGTGTACTAACAAGGCCATCTCTGCTTCTTGCACTGCTAACGCTAGATCTCCTAGAGCGCTGACTATCTGACCGCTGTAACTTCTTTCGCTTCGAGTGCACGCTGCTTCGCCTAGCTGACTTGGAGAGTAGAAGAGCAGATCCAGCACCATCGTCGTCTGATTCGACTTCGCTTCGATAGACTTCTGATCTACTTCTGGATCTTCTTCGCATAGAGACTATAGATGTAGGTACGCTCATAGCGACCTCGCCATCGTACATCATTCCAGCCGGGTTTTCGTACAAGTCCCCATTTCCATTGTCGGCATCTGAGTCGCCTTCTTCCTCTTCTTTGGCTGCTTCGCGAGCTGCGACAGCTTCTTGCTCGTCGACCGTCTCTTCAGGAAAGAAATCGTGCTCCTCCATCTCGCCCAGCGAGTCAGTGTTTGCGCCAGCCGGGTCGATAGCAGGCACAACGCTGTGTCGCAGTATGCTTGTAGAAGCCATCTTGCGTAGTGTGTACGTTAGTTGCGCAGATTGTGCTGTTTGGCCCTTCTTCTGATCTGTACTCTGCTGCCCACGATGTGCTGATTTGGGACAAGCTAGAGCTGGGTGTCTATTGGCAGGGCCGTCGTAGTGAAGCGATGATTGCGATGCTAGCAGGTCATGTCGGAATCGGATTCGTGTAACCTGGACGAGTTGAAGCTGAGCAGAGCACCAAACTCCGACCATTCGGCTACAACAGGATAGATCTACATCCATGGTTGTACACTTCGTAGAGACCACAAGTACGTGGATAGTACAGTCCTAAGCTGCTAGATCTGCTACAGCTCAGATCTCGGCTATTTTGAGATAAGCTACCATTGACCATGGTTGTCCAGCTTTCACTGGCCCATGGAACGTAGGGCACGCTCATATCGTTCCGTATCCCTGCCCGCCTACTGGTACCTGTGAAGGCTCAGCGTATCTGCCGGCACCGTGGAACTCGCCCTGTAACGCGAGCATATCAGCTTCCATTGACCGTGGCATTGAATCAGATATCATTTACGTTGCCGTGATAGGTGACATTGCCAGCCCCATGAATCTCTTCAGCTTTCGCCCTTTTGTATATCAGCCCTGTTACGTAGACAGTCAATGCTTCCATTTTGTTCGTGCCGGGTTTGCAAGAGCTCACAGAAAGCATGGATATGACTGCAGGCGCGACAATATCAGTATCTGGACTTCTGTGTCAAATATCCAGCACCCACCCAGGGAAGTACCCAAGGATCGTCAGCAGGAGGTTAATCAGAAGGTCGCATGAGCATCCCGTCATCAGGAATACGCTGACAGGAGGTAGAAGGATGGCGATCTGGGCGCAGAGGGGAGGAGATGGTTCGGCGTCATTGTTTGTTCTTATGCTTCGCGTGTAGGTGTCAGCTCACGAGGATGAGAAGGACGTTGCTTGTAGTTGACATTGTGTTGTTTCTGATTGGGACGTAACTTGTTGGGTTGTCGCTAAGGATGCAAGCGAGACCGCCTGAGCCTGAGCACGGTATCCATTCACGTAAGTGGCAAGCAATTGCAATGCAGTACAACAACGACTTATGCTGATCATATCAATGCAGTCTATGGTACATCTACAAGCTCGAATGAGATGGTAGCAAAGACCTCTTCTTCCGAACTGCCTTTGGCTAGTCTGGTGGACCGTAAAGTATATCTGACTGGCATCGTGCTGAAATACCGCTCGAGGTTCATTGACACGGGTCCGATTGCTAGATCGAAGGTATTGAAGTTCATGAAAGGCGCGAAGAAGGAGGAAGAATAGACGCTGCGATGGAAGATCGCGTTTCAGCATCAGGTCAATTCAGCGAGGATTCTGCAAACTCACACATCTGGATCATAAGTGAACGACTTCAATGGATCCGCTTTCGAGAAATGCTTCCTCCGTTTCGCAACGGATACGTTCTGATCCAAGAATACGAATGTATTGTCCTCCATAGGTTCGCTAGCAGGGTTTTCGAATCTCCAAGGTCCCAATTGAGCTTCTACTGGATCTTGCTGGTTCACAGATGGTAGTCGAAGTGTATCTGCCCATGTCAGATCTCCTTTCGCTAAGCCTTTCAAGTCGGGTACGCCAGTGGGGAGAGGGATGGAGTCGACATGTCGTACAGGAAGAGGAGCAAGATCATCTTCCCCTTCTGAACTATGTGGAGAAGTCTCAGACGTTTGAGGCGTAGTGTTCTTCATCGAAAGTGCCCCAAATCGACTCGTAATACTGGAGAAGCGGGATTTCTTAGGCGCTTCAGTTGCTGCAGCAGCATTCTGCTGCGCTCGTCTTTGTTCAGCAGCCTGCATCAACTTTTCATGATATTCCCTGTTCGCCAATTCTTCATGCTCATCCCTCTCTGTCCTGGTACCAAAACTGATCTGATGCTTAGGCATGGGTCGTTTCGCTATAGGTGCACCGGACTCTGCTAAAGCTGGGTCTGGGAATAGATGAGCATGCTTCTTGGCTAAAGCTTCTATCCTTGCGTCCCTCCGTAATCCCAAGAAATGCCAGTACTTCTTCGCTTGTCGAGATGCTTCTACGGGGACTAGATCCTGGATAGACACGCTCCTTGGACGTGTAGGTGGCTGTGTAGGTGCTGAGGTGCTGAAGGCGCCAGGTGGATGTTGGAGTGATACTAAAGCATCGCCGTATCTTGCAGGAGATGGCCAGGCTGCGAAAGTGTTCATGCAGGCTAAGTAAGGAGACATGATGAAGGGTCTGCCTGAAGGAGGGTTGAAGTCGTAGTAGGCTGGTTAGACAAACATCAGAGTATGAACCTTAGTTGGTGATTGGATCGACTCGCTGTTGGGATCGATAGACTTTGCTACGCGCATGCCTGGGCGTAGACGTGCATTAGATACGAAGCATACTTAAGTATTGAAAGAGAGCCTACCCAAGCGGAAAGGGGTCATAGGAAACTCCAAGAATCTGTCAAAGTCTGTACCAAACTGGATCTCATCTCCTTTATAAAGTTGCACTCCAGGTCTAGCTTTGAATCTTCCTTCAATCTGAATGTCGAATCTTCTATTCCTCCCTTCAAAGTATGGATGGTCGCGGTGAGGAGGTGTTCCATCTGGAGTGATCCCAGCAAAGTCGCGTATCTTGATGAGCACTCTTCCTACGAACAGATCGCTGTCGATGATAGTAGGCCGTGAAGAATCGTTGACCCAAGCTACCTCTGTAGCATCGCGATGAGGTCCGCTGAAACAATCCAACCAAACATAATTAGATCTGACAGGCTGTTGGACGCAGTCGGAGTTTGCACTTGCATCTTGATCAGCAGGCGTTTAGGCATACTTGATGGTTTCAAGGGTAGAAAGTAAAGCCAAAGGTCAAAAGACAAAGCAGGTTTTGCGTTGTTTTGGACTCGCAGTTATTTTATGACGCAGTAGGGCTGGCTAGGGTCGCAGTTCTTGCCGACGCAGAAAATCAAAGACAAACCAAGTATTGCAAGGGATACGACAACGACGATGGTATCTCTGCTGGCAGACATCGCGATATGCGCAGCTATCCTCGCTGGAGTATACTTCTGGCTTGGGACCCGGAGTGCTCCTGGAGCGAAGAGCAGCAGTAAAAAGAAGAAAAACAAGAATAAGAACAAGGCAACGACCACAGTCAATGGAGAAGCGAGCCTTGTTCAGGAGAAACAGCATCAGCCTCAGCAAAAACCCCTGCCAAAACAGCCAACCTTGGAAAAGGAGAAGCCAGCTGCTGTACAGCAAACACAGCAAGAGAGACCTGTTATTCAGAATGGTGCGAACCAGAAACCCAAGCCACAGGCGACCAAGAACAGGCATACTCAAGGCCAAGCCTGGCGTGCAAAAGAGGAGTTCCCACCTCTATCAGCACCAGTGAAGCAGCCATCATCGCAGCCACAGAAACCATTAGCAGAACGACTTGCGAAACCACTTCCAAAGACTGCTGTGGATGATATGCTCGATAGGGAGGTCGAGCCTGAAAGGACGTTCAGTAGGACGATGCGGATCGTCAAACCAGCTCCTTCTCCTCCGCTTCTTATCGATGAACCTAGTGAGGATGAAGAGAGAGATGCTGATCCGTTCGGCGAACGAGACTCGAGGACAGAGAGGGAGGGAGCTTGGGAGAGTGTACCCATAACATCGCAGAAGAGTAGGAGGACTCGGCATCGAGTAATGTGGATAATTACTAACCGTTAACTCTCAGAACCGCCCACCATCCGCATTGGTATATCACCAGCATCTTCAGGCACATCAACACCAGCAGCACGCTCCATCCCCGGCCTGACAGAACAAAGCAAGAAGCAGCGCCAGAACGCTGCCAAAGCAGCAGCAGCGAAAGCAGCCAAAGATGCCGCTGAACAAGATCGTCTACAGAGATTAGCAGCGCATAAAAGGCAGTTGGAGAGGGAGCGCATGACGGTACAGGCGAAGGAGAGGGAGAAGAGTAACAAGGGGACGAAGAGTAATAGAGAGACACTCAGTGGTGGAATGACGGCGAAAGTAGCAGAGAATGGAGCGCTCATCTGGGATTAGGTTTCAGGCACGGAACGTTAAGGTCGCAAGTCTTCGAAACAGCGCAAAGGAGAGACACCAGACCAAGTAGCAGACACTTTATCAGGCTGGAGCTTCGCAGAGCAAGCAAGAGTTCTGCTTCTACTTCATGTAAAAGCGCCCAAAGCCCCCGGCAGAGGGCCGCATTGTCGAACATCGACCTAAAACAGAGGCAACGACGAGCGGAAGAGCGAGAAAAAGCTCTCTCTTCGCCTCTGCTTGCGACTACGCCCCTTGCTGCAAGTTCAAGCCCTCCAAGAGCAATTCCACCATTCCCTACTTATGCCTTCTGTCTTCAATGCTCTGGATCATCTCGTCCCCGGCGACATACTCAGATTCCAGAATGTCGAACAACTCAACATGAGTCTGTCTCGCAAAGATAGGCAATTGAGGATTCCGGTACACCTATAGTCGTAGCTATGTAGCCAGACTGCGGCTGATGTAGTAGTGCTACAAAGACGATGTTCCTCTACCGCGAGCCTGGGCTTAGACGACCGAATATCTCATCTTCCTCATAGCCAAACCCGGTTATGAGTCGTGCGATTACTATCTGCGTCTGGACTACAGCGCTCCGCCTTGTGCAAGCAGCGGCTTAGCGACACTCCCTGGTGCCTCTGTCATATCGTCCCTGGCCGTCTCAGATGCGCCAGATACCCTTCGATTGTCCAAGAATGGCCATGGCGACGAAAAGTTCCACAGCTTGAATGCAGTCCTTCGCTGCAAGGCACATTTCACGATTATGGGAGGACCGCGGCTCAAGGACTTGGTCAATATCATTAGGCTAGTCAAGTGCCAGTCTCAAAAGAAGGATTACGATATCTTCTGGAGAAACTGCTGGGTATTCAGCCGAACTATCTGTTCTGCCTTGATCAAGCATAAGTGGCAAGTACCAACATGCGTCACGAAAGAAGGGAAACAAGGCAACATGGTTCCCCTGAGTCTGGATCCCTTCCTGACTGAGCTCAAGATCGAGGACAATGTATACGTGTTCCTTGCCATTCTGTTCACTCTGGCTTGTCTAAGCTTGGCGATCGCCGTGGATATCTCTATCTTGGTATCGAATTGTAGCCGAAGAGCATTTCCTGTGGAGTCCTACTCAGTGTTACACTGGTCTTCGCGGCTTGCAGCACCATTGGTCTTGATGCTAGTCTGTGCACTGGAATCTACAGTGGGGGCGATATGAAGACGCGATGGAGTTATGTTCTCTATTTACTCGAGAGAGGGCTATCTTTGGATACAAACCCCGAAAGACACCGGTGTGTTGTTAGGGCTCTCTTTTGGAAGCTGCAACCTGACAGAAGGATCTCGCAGGTATCGCTTGAAAGTCCGGCCTTCGAGAGTCACTCGTTGATGCATGCTGTAGTTCAAAGACGCTTCAGAAAGCAGAAATGTCGCTCTACAATAGGGTGCTGCCACAAACCATCGTCTCTTTCGAGTTCGGAAGGTAGCCGGACTATTTGCCTTGAATTGACAGTCTAAGCCTCCTTTCCGTTTGGCTGCTTGTATACCTTATAGATGGGTTGATGACAAGTAAGAATGCCAAGTATGCCTCGCAAAGTACACGTTTCAGTCAGTCTCGTCATACTGGCGGTCTTCAGCTGCTACCTATTCTTCCCTTTCATCGAGACCTCCTTCATCTCGCGCCCTTTCGGATCCGACTTATCTGAAGCTACCCCGCCTCCTGCACACACTCTCAGGATCGCTGTAATAGATAATTTTGACGAAGCGCACGATGGTAGGCACGCTGTAGCGATCATCCAGGCTGTTGGCTGATGGCATTTCTGTATTGCAGAAGTACTCGGTCCACTCGTTTATGCTCTCCAAAATGTTCCCGGAGTCTCGGTCACCGTCTTCAAGGATTCCTTTAAAGCCGGCATTCTCGATATGTTCAAGCCCTTTTTCGCTGGACCGTACATGCCATTCGATGCCTTCTTCCATCCACTTTACGATACAGCTACGAGTATACATAACGTCGATGCTGTCTTTCTGCCAACAGCCGAGTTCACTCTACCTGTCTTTATGAACGATACCTATCTCCAAGCATTCCCTCGACTGAACAACCTGAAGATCTATGCTGTCGTACATCGCCCATCTCGCAACTTCTGGCAGCGCTGGTCGCTATCCAAAGGCATCCCAGAACGTCTAGCCGACGCGATCTCTCAGCAAAGATTATCGTTCTTGACACTCGCGCCTCACGTTACTCGCGGTCTACGGGACTTCTTTCGACTACCTCGCTTCACAAATCTTACCTTCAGTACACCACAGATCTTCCCGTTCATACCTGTTACTCCGAATGTGCTCCGCCAGCACGAAACGCCTCCAACAGCCAGCAAAGCTTGTAACAGAGCTGTGTTGCAAGGCGCCAATCGTGCCGACGACTTCTTGCGCATCCAAAGGGATCTGCTGCAGGAGATACGAGGTAGCTTTTCCCTTTAGTTCTAATCGTCGGGGATGATGCTGACCTCTTTGCAGCTTCTCCACAATCATGGGGCTATAAGCTTCTTCAGTCACAATCGGAAGAAGAAGTATCGGAGCGTTATGTACCTGATGCCAACCTAAGCGATACTCGGTTCACCTTGTTTGCTTTAGGAAGAGGCGATCCAAATAATCCCTTCAAGGTACTAGAACCCTTGGGAGAAGTCGTAAAGGTCCTGAATGATCTACCTTATGATTTGGTAAGTCTACTTCGATGCGATATGTACTTTGTTGACTAACGCTGTAACAGTTCTGGCCTCTTATCGCGAACTGTGTAAAGCAGGACTGATCTACACTATATCTGTTCCATACTGATGCCACATTTACTACAGGACGTTATGCTGACTGGCTGGCCGCTCCCGACATCACGCTACATCCGCAAATGCGCCAGCTCTACTATCCCTACTGCCTTAATGAATCGTCTTCCAATCTTGCTCTCAAAGAAGGAATATCGCGCATACAACTATCTAAACCCTCCTGCCGTGGTCGAGATCAGGAGAAACGAAACAGAAATACAGGCTTTGGCTAGACTTCGTAAGTCGAAGAGCTGTAAAAGAGGCAGTACAGCAGCGTGGGAACGACTAGAGGACAAGATCGTTGCGATAAATCGGAAGACGTTTAAAAAGATACTTCAGCGGAAGTAGACTTGCTGCATTTCTGAACTGGAAGTAAAGCTTCCACACTATCTGCATTGTGGCAGACTGCGAGAAGCTAGACGGCTGAGGTCAACATATGGTCTCATATGCTCTTGCTGGCCATCTTACTTTACGCTTTACGTGCCGTTCAGGATTATCCATCGTCCGGCGCAACAGTCACGCATGTTGGCGCTTCGCAAGCTCTTAAGACATTTGCTAGGCGCAGCAGGGATGACATATCGCACAATGAAGTGGGACGGTAGATGGTAGACGGGGCCAGAGTAAAACACGTAGGAACAGCAAGCTGGTCGAATGCTGGGGGAGACATGGAAGGCGCGATTTAGTCATGCACAAGACATTAGCCAAAAGCTCGATAGATAGGCGTAGATTAGTCGTGATTGTAAGAGAAGAGCGATAGTAAAAAAGCTAATCAACATGATATAGAAGTATTGCAGCCCAAGCCCATATCCGAAATTCTAGAACAAACCGTTTCGTATCCATCTAAGATCAAGCATATGCGTATCCTTTATCTAATTCCAGGCACTGCGCATCCTCCTTCATTTATAGGTATTGCTGCAATCCAGCAGCTTGTACCTTATCGCCTGGCAAGGCTCTAACAAGCTCCAACAACTGAGCATGAGTAGAAGCGGCCAGTGGCTGAGCAGCCTCATTCTTAGCAGATCTTTGTTCCTCCAACACTTTTCCGAAGGCAGGCAAGAGCTGATCCAGACTTCCCAACAAGACTTGGTTGTTTTGCGAGAAGAGTGTAAAGAACATCTCGAAGACGCTCGTGTATGGTTCTGTATCTTGAGTGAAAGGAAGAGAAGCGATGACAGGAGGAAGTACTTGTTCCAGAGGAACTGCAGATTGGTTCTTCATGACGATACGAGCAATAGCTCCGCATGCATTGTCTCGTGCTCGAATAGACTCCTTCTTCTCGTCTTTGATAGTGAAGAGGGGTTGGAGAGCTCCGAGAAGCGTGTTGTATTGACCTGAAAGATCGGTGGATGAGACGGAGACGAGTGTGCCGACGAGGAAAGCGGCGTTGCTAGTCACTTCGGAATCAGTATCTGCTAGTGCAGCTAGACCAATCTGAAGAAGCTGAGGTGTGTAAGAAGTGATGTTGGATCCCATGCCTTCTGCGACTTCTGCAAGAGCACCAACGGCAGTCGATCGCTCAGTGACAGTCCGGGTAGGGCTCTGAGAAGCAAGCAGGTCAGTCGGGAGCATGACCTGCGGGCACAGACGAAATACGTACATAGTACTTGGCCATTTCAGGGAAGAAGGAACCGAAAGCGGATCCAAAGTCTGGTCCGACAGCTTTTGCAAGAGCAGCCACGAGGTCGCAAGCTGAGCAGATGAGGAGAGCGTCATATTCTGACTGTTCAGCAGGCTGATCGACCGGAGCTTCCTCCTCATCGGTATCCAACTGGCACGGAGCTTTCTTCTCCAAGATCTGCAAGACTTGATGACAGATACCGTCCAAATGCTGAGGGACGATAACAGCTGGTCCAACTTTCTCGATGAGAACTTGGAAGTCTTCACAGAGGGAATTGACGACGTCTCTATCTTCTTCACCTTCCCACATCTCCATTACAGGTGGGATGATAGCATCTACCAATTGTTGCAAGTTCTGAGGTAGAGGAGTCGGGTTGAGACCTGGTGTCCATTTAGGAAGCTCGCTCATTTCGTTGAATGTAGCGATATAGGATAGAAGAGTGGTAGCAGCTGCTTTTCGAATACCATCCCAGAAATGCTCGAGCATCGACAAAAGCTCTTTGACAACAGTCTCGACGTAAGGAAGGAAGTGCTGGCGAGTAGAGCGGAAGATCTCGAGAAGCGCATCGGCTGCTACTTCTTTTTCAACAGCGATGGCGGAACCAGCTGCGAAGTCTAGATCCTCCTCATCGAGGTCGTCGATGTCTACAAAGTCGTCTTCATCGTTATCATCGTGGTCGGCTTCAGGGTTGGAAGAGAAGCCATTGGCTGCAAAAATTCATGGTCAATCAGCTCTTTCTTACTCATCATTGCAGGCGGAAGAGCGTACTCACCAGTAAGAGCCAAAGTCTTCTCATCGCTCTCTGGGATCTCCGCTTGTGACAAGCTAGCAATAAGGAGAGGCATGACAGTAGGCAGGAGAGGCGCAAATTCCTCTCCATAGACCCTGGTCATGACCGCAAAGTAGATAAAGGAGCATTCCTTCAATCTGGCATTATTGAGCGCAGTAGCTTTAAAAGCCAATTCCATCGTAGGTTGATAGAAAGGTCTGAACACTTCTTTTCCTACAGCTTCTGCGAGCGTTCCTACTGTATCTTGACTGACTCCTCGTAAATCAGTTTTGGTGCCTTGTTCTGAAGATTCGCCTTCTTCTGGGACGAGCTCTAAGAAAGGTAAGATCCGTTGCATTGTTGGCTCGAAATAAGGTGTGAATTGCTCTTTTGCTGCATGGGCAGAAGAGCCGATGGCCCCTACTGCAATGGACTTGAGCTTGGTGGGTGCATTGTCCAGAAGCTGGATAAGTCGCTCCATCACGGTGGGAAGGTATTGGACGATCGTGTCGCCTAGGCATTCGAGGTAGGCATCGAGAGCGACCATGGCGTATCGCTGAGTACCTTCATCGTTGATGAGGTTGGAGAGAAGCTGTCGAAGTCATAACCGTCAGTCAACATACCGTCTTGAGCTGTTTTATGGGGTGACCTACAGGAAGCAGAGTCTCGTGCTTTCTTGCACAATCCTCACCAAGCATATCGGTGATGCACATAAGAGCTTTACAAGCTGCATTTCTAACGATGACCTCCTGGTCCCTTAGAGCATTCTCCAAGAACGGCCATAGCTGTTCCAGATGCGGTTGAATAAAGAAAGAAACTCCCTCCACTGTAACACCAAACGCCATAATAGCTGATTTCCTCAGATGGGGATCGGGCGACGCGCAGTATTGTTGGAAGATTTGGAATAGAGGAGGAAAGACGTGTGATGGTGGGAGGTTTGTAGCTAGTGCATCTAGACACTTGAAAGACACTTTTGAGGGTGAATCACCTTCGTCATCTTCGTCGTCTTCAATCTCTTCAGGCTCGGCACCGATGGGAAGTAGACCTTCGATAATGGTGTGTGCGAGACCGAGAGAAGTCACTTTGGATTTCTTGAATTTAATGAGCCAGACTAAGCTGTTCAAAGCCATGATTCGCGCATCATCCCCGTAAGCTTTGTTGCCAGCGGCTGTAAGCTGGAACTTGACGAGTTCTGCCAAGTGGGGAGTGAGATAGGGTACGTCCTGTATCAAATTGCGCGATAATCAGTATCGCTGCCTCACTATGTGAAGATGAATACGCACGATATAAAGGAGTGTCTCGAGGACATCGAAACCATGTTTGACACCATCCGTATCATTAGCTTCGAGCGCTTGTCCGAGCACAGTAACCATATTCGGAATCAATCCTTGAATAATAGCAACTTCATTCTTATCGTCGCTCGTCATGTATTCCGCTACTTTTCCTAGAGCGCGTAGAGTAATGATTCGGATTCCCAAGTTTTCGGGATCGTTTAGAGTGCGGCTGAATAGTTGGAGGACTTGGCCCATTTGTTGCTCGAGCTCTTCCATCACGACAGTGTCGAGGATGCAATAGAGTGTGTAAATGCCGATCTGAACAAAGAAAAACAACGCGTGGGTTAGCACGACTTGGCATACGCGAAGAAGAGGGAAATGTAGGCGCACCTCTCGAACTGCAGCATCGCTGTCTGAAGAAGCAGCCCAGAGCCAGCCTAGAAGCTCAGGCCATTGTCTGCGAAATCAACAGGAGTAAGCTCGCTGCCGATTTAGCATATGGTGCAATAATTCCTCACTTCTCGGGAATCTCAATCTTTGCAATAGCAGCTACCAGTCGGGAGATAGCGTGTCTTACGAGAGGAGGTCTGCGAATCAGATTCATCGAATTTAAACGATCAGCCTGATTCTCAATTCGTAGAAACACGCGATAGGAGAATTGTAACGCACGACGAGCTTCCTCCAGCTAGTCCTTGTAAGATACCACTCTTGATCTGGTTTCTGACTGCAGGCTGTGTCTTTGTCCACAATTTTGCTTTTCCAGACCCTACGCGTTTTCGGAGTTCTACAGCTGCCAGTTGCTGGATCTGCAGATATGTCAACACGATAAGCTTGTTTGCTTCCCTTGCATAGGATGTATGCTGCCTGCGAAACCACGCTTCTAGCTTGCGAACGAGATTCCAAATATGATCACGCTCACTCGCATGCATGGAACGTGGTTCGCCGGCGCTGGAGTCGTTAAGAGTATAGCTCACCGTCTGGTTCTGGTTTGTCTGCAGTATCTGAAACAGTGCGGGCACGCATTTGGGTGATTTGAAGAATTGCTCGTTGAGTAGTTTTGTGGCCTGGAAATTGGGTCGAAGAGCGTAAGGGAGGAGTATAAGGTAGGAGTATGTGAACAATGCACCTGCTGGATGACCTGTGTATCTGGAGCCAGAGTTCCTTCGAGCGCTGCAGTGAGCTGCTGGACATACTGGGGCTGCAGATGGATGGACGAGACAAAGTAAATGTCAGCCTGCGGATCCAGCTGTGATGTCGGCGTTGTCGTAGGATGTACATCTGCCATGCTGAATACTCCCACTTGTAGTTTATTGGTGTTCTTCCAAGCTGCATTGCTGCTTCGTCGCTGTTGACGACGCGTAGAATGAGAACCCGAGGAAGGCTCAGAATTTGCGGGAGCTCGAGACTTGGAAATTGGATCAACCACTTCTTGACTCTGCACCATCCATTTAACGATGGATGAAGAGAGCGTGAGGTAGGGTATACATCCCTCGCTGATGGCATCCCTCCTCGTCTCGTCAGATCGGAAGCGTCCTTAGACAAGGCCTGGTTGCGTATACTCTCCATGACGACGCATCTCAAGAGAACAACTGGGCAGAATGCAAGGCATTCTTTACAGGACTCGAAGTATTGCACAGGGTTCTCTCGCATCCCAAAGGCAGCCCTGTTTTGCTTCGTGGTCTATTCTAAAGACTGCGAGGGCAGCTGGGCTGCTGCTTGAAGTCCTCGCGATGGCTCCTATCCAATTGTTGGGTGCTTCTGCCATTCTGTCCCAGGAACCCCTGCCATATTCTATGACTTGGTCGTGCAAACTGCCATAATCTTCGGATAGACAGCCAGCTGCTAGTTTCAGCCATTCACGCCGAGTAAAACCATGGCAGAGACATATTTCTTATCCTTGTCGTTATATTGTATCTTGTATCTTACATTTCACTGCCTCATAAAACATCGCGAGAGATTGAGCGCTAGCGCATACCGCACAACTTCCAACTGCTTCAACCCAGCTTGTACAGCCTGCTTCTCGTCTTGTCTTGCATCATCGTCCTTCGCTTGCTTCTGCTCCACTTGCATTTCTCCAGTTGTAGTAGGCGCTGCCACACGGCTCAAGCAAGCTAGATGCCCATAGATATCCTTCTGCGCTTTCTCGACAGGCAGGATAATCTCTTGCAAGCAGCGCATCAACTCGAGCGTGTTTGCCTCCGAAACAGCAGCTTGAGGATCTGACGTAACAAGGTTCATCAAATCAGCTTTCGTGCCCAACTTTTATCATAGAAAGAGAGTAATTGGAAACCCACCATTCAACAAGGTAATGCTATCGACAAGCATGAGAGCCCAGAATTTCTTAGGCGCAACATGGGACGTCATCAACAATACCAATAAATCAGCAGCACCAAATCTGTCCCCATTCGCATAAAGCGCATGAAAGTCGCGATAGCGTGCAAGGAAAGGCAAGCGGGTGCTTTGTAGTAATGTAATGAGGTTTTGGGATTCGAGTTGGTCTGAAGCTTCTTGATGTAGATAGAAGGGGTCGGAGGAGGAAGATAGGAAGGAAGGACGCTGGGTTGCGGATGGGTGGAGAAGGGAAGTAGGTATCGAATCGATAAGCGCCAGAGCTTTGTCGCCTGCCATGCTCGCATCAATAAACAGCTTCCGATTAAAGGTAAGAAAGGAAACGCCCACCATTTTCGACATATTCATCCAAGATCAAATCGACGACTCGGTTGATCCGCTTGATATCGTTAGCGCGTACAGCGTACGCTATCGCTTGTCCGTATTTCCGACTGTGTATGAGCGATTCTGCAGCAGTCTTCAAACAAATGGCACGGATTAGCCTTTTGAAAGAAGGGAGGAACTTAAGTGAGAGAAGGAGGGACAAAGGCTCACCAAGCAAATACTTCTCGCTACGTCTTCTAGACCATAGTTTACACAGACAGTGAGGACATCTTCGACGCTCGTCGCTTTGGCTTTCGATAGTGCTTTCGATTTTGTCTCTGTCCCTTCTTGTTTTCCTTCCTCCATACTGGCCTCGTTCTGCTTATCTTGACCTTCTTGTGCTTTTTCATCTTCTTCATCCACGGAAGTACTAGCAGTAGCGCCTATATCGGGTAACAATTCTCTCATTCTCCCCCTTCCGAGATCTGCGTTTTCCAGACTTGCCAAATAATCAACTGTACACCTCCAAAGCCCCGGATCACTCTGCAGTATATCCGTATAACTTAGTATAAACCAGTCTCGCAAAGACACCTCGTTGGTTCTTCTGCTATCCTCATCGCCGTCATCCTCGATAAACGAAGCGGGAGGAGCGGAGTCGAGTAATAGACCGAGTTTGGAGAAGAGATCGCAGAGATGGCATACGAACCAGGGATCGACGTCGTTTGATAAGCGTAGAACTTTAGGGATATCACCGCTTAGTAGGGCAATGGAAAGCGATTCTTTGAAGAGTGTAGAGTCGGGCGGAAGTCGTGTAGTGATGGATTGAATGACGTCTCTGTGAATACCTCGGAATCAGCGATCTGTCGGAAGACATACTAAGAAGAAAAGGGTGAGAAGAACGCACGGCAGGTCATCTCTCTTCAGCGCCGGTCTGACCAACAAACACCACGCCGACAATGCGCTTTTCCATCCATCTTCCGCCGCATCTATGATACTCGTAACATCACCATTCAACAGATTCAGTAACGCTTTAAAACCAGCTTGCCAATCGAATCTTTCATCTTGACATCTTTCTCTTTCTTCTTCTTCAGTGTCTTCATCGAGGATCTCATCTAGGAAATCATCCATTTCTGAATCTAGTCGACCTAAAAGAGATAGAAGACGATTTCGCCAGGATCGAATGGCAGATAGGAAATTGGTCTCGTAGGAATAGGAAGAAGAGCTGGAGCGAGGTAAAGAGGTGAGAAGATCAAGACAGGATTGAGTGAGACGTTGTAGGACTTGAGAAGGATGGTTTAGAAGTGTCTTCAGGATGGATGAAGCGAGTACGAAATGACCCCGGAGTACGCAGCTATACACTCGATCAGCGCCCGTCTCCGATTAATACGTAGGGCTACGCACGAATAAATAAAGCCCCAGAAATCGCCATTCTCATAAGGCGCACTCATACCCGTCAGTGTATCCCTCCTCTCGTTACTAGGCCAAGGGCTCGTCGCATTTATCCAATCTACAATTTCTTCAGCGACAATACCGTCACCTCGTCCGTCTTCTGGAATATAAATTATCGAGGCTAAATGGAAGATGTCGCGAAGTGTCTGAATGAGGGAGAGTTCTGTTGTATCGATGGAGGATTGGGCCTGGTAAGCAAACACGGGCAAGCTTAGCCGGCAAGTCGAATGAGTGTAGTAGATCAAACGTACGGAAACATCTTGTGCATAGCGCGTCAAGCAGTCTTGATATAGCTGGGCGAATCGAGAGTAATACGCTATCCGCTCAGTCGAGGGTATGCTGTTGTTATACCTGGCGGCCCATCATCAGCTTGATTTACGCATTTGAGAGTAGTGATGATACTTACCCATCTCTCCCTCGAAGTGTGAGTCCTCGAGCTTCCGGTGCATCATGGTCATCCAGGTCATTCCCCGAATTCGCGAGCGTCTGCAGACTCGCAAAGACAGTATACGTTTTCGTGATGAACTATCATTTGATCACATCGAAGCCAAATCAGATTCCTATGCGCCTTTGCTTTACAAGCGAGCTTCCAGGCTCACCGCTCTTCTGCCTTTTGGCAAAGCGTCGTATTGCACAAATTTGACGGCTGATGCATCCGCTGCTGATGACGAGGTTCCCTTCTTGTTACTGGTCTTCTTCTTCCCCTTATCACTACCGTTTGTTGCAGCAGTGTCCTCCTGGTCTTCGAAAGTCGCTGAAGGAAAACACGCGATGCTGTTGCCTAGACTGGCGGGAACGAACGAGCTGCTGTACAGCGGGATGTAGGATGTCGACGGCTGTGACATGGTGGCCTACTCGAGTCGGCCTTGAACGAGAAGAAGCAAGTTGTCGCGAAGTCAGAAGTCAAAGCAACCCCAGAACCGAGACGAGATTATGGCAAACTAGTAGTTGGCTGTATTGCTGGACTTCAAGAAATTCCTATGTTACCACTGCTGTTCAAGCGAAAGCATACATTGGGTCAAGCAGCCATCTACATGTCAAGAGCTCCATAATATGAAGACAGCTTGACCAGGCTAGGAGATCAGATTACCCAAATGTCGTACATCTTCCTCACCATTCTCACCATGGAGATCCTCGACCAAGTCAGCCCTGTCCCGAGATTCCTAAGTTCGGCCAAAAGCAGTAGCAAGTGTGCTCTGATCTTGAAATCCGAAAGCCATAGAGTCTTTCTGCATCGAACAAAATTCAACGAGAAAAATTAGCGCCCACGGCTCTCGAGGCTCATGAAAAGCACCACATTACCTGCATCAACGGCGCCGGTATCCGCAAGATCTTTGTTTGACGCTGATGGCGTGTGAGATCAGGATATCACCCTATGTGCGGAATTAGTGGGACCTCAACTGGGACGTTGATAGTGGACCGATCTTGCAAGGTTTCGAAGACGGCTCTTCTAGGGGACTCGGCTGGGGCGGGTTGATGATAAGGAGGGCGCCTCTAGAAGCGAGTGGATCGAGCATTCTCATGGGTCTGTAGTCTCAGTTCTGCTACGATCAAGCTCTGACACAACGTCCCCTTCGGAACTTCCCCACCTCAACAAAGTCGCCTTCTAGCGACTCCTCGCACTGATCCCATGAGGTGCTTTCGCCATTGTGAGTTGCGAAAGAGGTCATTGCACCATTGCAGGCGGTAGGGTTGCTGTACGCATCTAAATCGCGGCAGGGTATCTTGTCAAAGAGGTTCTGGGTGTTGAAGAACTCCCAACGCTTGGTAGGCTTGACAGTAGAGTCAACTTTTTTGTCTAGCTGATCAGGCGGTTCTTCCCAGAAAGGGACGGCCATGTTGCACGATGGTGTAGCCAGTTGCTCATGAGGGGGAACCAGCGAGTGATGACCGTAAGGCAGAGGAAGCTGACCAGCCCACAAAGACTTTGGTAATACTGTCCACGCCGGCAATCCTGCTGTTCCGGCAGGAGCCATGCCATCTTTTGTACAGTCTCCCATAGCTTCTCGACCTCGGATGGCTCGGCGCTCAGATATTTTTCGACCCTCGCAGAGATGCTCTCGAGGGTCAAGCGGTCCTGCTCTGACAATCCCAGGCATCCCTCCTCGCCGACTACCGATACGAGACCCTCCCATTTTTCATGAACTGACGAGAGCATTCACTAGCTGCTTTCAATTTGTCCCTCTCTACTTTAGCCTGCTGCTCTTGAGACGTGCTGTCTGCCATCTGATCGACATGAGATGCACTACTAGAAATGCTAGCTGCGCGCTTGGCGCATTTGCCTCTGAAAAGCAGCGCTTGCTTCACAGAGACTGGTGAGAAGAGACTCTCGAGTGTCGACTGTTTGCGGAAGTATAAGACGTCACGAGACTTCGTTTAGATGATTCTGGCTCGACGATGCTGTGGTCAGCGAGGACCTCGAAGTCTCAGCGATAGAGGCAAGACGGGCAATAGCGGCTGGCGATGTTGTACAGCGCTTACAATCGACGAGGATCCTGTCAAAAGTATGTTAGAAGCGTCTGCCCAACACCAACTTCTTGCTGCTTACCTGAAGGTCCTCTGGTCTCTGCTTCAAGTATATTCTCCGGGATCTCTGCCGATCTCTGTGTACTTTCATCTTCATCATCGTTCGGAAGGGCAATAACTTCCTTGTCTTTGATTATCTTTTTCCCTTTGCCTTTGTCAGTTCTGCTGACACCGACTTCAGGAGAGGGACTGTGCAGCTTATTCGTTTCTCCATAATCTTCTTGCGAATGTCGAGCAGATTTGCTCGAGTAGGTCAGCTGCTGAAGATGAAGCTCCTTCTTCTTCATTGTTGGTGTATCGAGCCCAAAAAGAGTCATCAGCTTGAATGTCTTTCCAGAACTGAGTGTTGTTCAAGTCATGCAAGAACTCGTCATCAGCTGTGTAAAGGAAAGAGTAAGCATTATTTTGAGTAGTCAGAGAGACATACAAAGAACATACATTCAAGCGGGGTGTGATCATCTTCCTCGGTGCTATCGCCTCCATCTATGTCGGATATTCTTCAGTAGGCCAGAACATGTAGCTGCAGGAACCGAGTTTCAGATTTAGAAATAATAGAAAGATATATTGTTGCGACGATGCGTACATGCTTGTAGCAGAGAATAGCAACTCGCCGAGGCTTGTCCGGGCTTCAGCATCGAAGGCTTACTTGGCTTCTGCTTGCTTGAGAGCCATGGGACAGGCTCACACGTCGCTGTATATCATAGCATGAGAAGAAAGAGCGTATACTGCCGTAATGTAATGTAATTAATAATGAATGTTGATATTGAAGAATAGGTGGTAGCGAGGGAAGGTGAAGCAGATGTGAATTAGATGAAAGTGATGAAAGCAGAAGCAAGCTGAGAGTGTGAAGATTTGCTCAATTTATACTCGCGTTCGGCAGGCTGATCTTCCATCTTCCATCTTCCGCTGTAATGGAAGCGGAAGATTTCGAAATTCCACGGAAGATGGCGAGTCAGTTAACCTGATAAACGGTAAAGGATGTAAGTCAGCTATGCATATATCGTGGCGGGGATATCATCGATTCTTGCGGATCTTTCCAGACTTGAGTCCACCACAAGCAGGTTCGCCCGAATGTTCAAGATCTGTATCGATATAGCTCATTGTATACTTGTGTATCGCCCTGAGATGGAATCTGTTCGGATCTGTAAAGCAGGCAACCATGCTCGCCGTATGCCAAGCAGCTCGGTAACAGACTATCGATAGGAGAGGGTTACTGTAACACGGCAACGAACAGATTTACTGGATGATGAACGTCTGCTGTATCTGTTGAAGGCTTGGACAGAGTGCAGCTGCTGCAACTGCGAGCATCCATCACTTGGCCACCTGGAAGACAAGAACCTACTGATCGTTTCACGCGCGTCAGCACCTGGGCACTACGTGATCCGGAGGTACATCTATGTTACTCACTCGTCCTCCACAGTCCAGCTGCCAGTTTTGGTTGAGATCTTGACGCGACTGGTTTCCCGACGCGTGCCGACCCGAGGAGTCGCAACCGGTCAACCAGCCTTTTACATCCTCCTCTCTGTTCATCCATTTCATTCCATTCATTCGTCTCTTGTCTTCGCTCCAACTATTCCACTTGATAAGGTAGAGACCATGTCCGGCAAAGGAAAGACTGGAACAAGAAACTATCAGACAAAGAGCGAGAAGGGTGCGTAAAGTCAACTCAAGAGAGACGGCATCGCTCACATTGATTTATTCTCCATCCTCAGCTGGCCTTGTCTTTCCCGCAGCTCGACTGCACCGCTACCTCAAGAAGGCGAGCACACCTCCGCCGCAAAGACACTTGCTTGTCGCTGACATGTTGTTCATAGTGGGGAGGACAGAAGCACCGAGTCGGAGAGGGGGCTGCCAGTACGTTCATTGTCTCCTACATCTGTCTTTTTTTGCCCAGCCTGATGCCTCTTCTGCTTCTCAGTCTACCTCGCTGCCGTCCTCGAATAGTCAGTCTAGTCTTTCATTTTTCTCTATGTCCTTCTCCTCTCATCTTCTTGGTCCAGTCTGACAGCAGAGATCGTGGAGCTGGCTGGCAATGCTGCCAGAGGTGCGTTGTTTGCGTTTCCACACTGATCTACCGACCTGATGCCCTTCGTCTGCTTCCCCTCAGATAACAAGAAAGCTCGCATTGGACCAAGGTACTTGGCTTCAATCCCTTCTCCCTCAGTATTCCTTACTAACGACCTCCTCTGCTAACAAGACACCTGCAACTAGCCGTCACGTAAGCTGCTGATTCATTTCCGTCCTTGTACTGAAGTCACTCTATGCAGAAATGACGATGAGCTTGCCAAGCTTCTTCAAGATGTCACTATCTCCCAAGGCGGCGTTATGCCAGGGTACGCTTAAAATTGGTACGACGGCATGCACTTCCTCTGATAGCCATTTGTCTTTGAAGTATCCGACCTGAGCTCCAGCCAAACTATGTATGGCCAAAGGTTCGAGAGCCCAAGGAGAAGACAGTGAAGAAAAAGGACGAAGATGAGGAGAGTGACGAAGAGGACTATGAAGATGAAGATGTTGGAGGTGTCAAGAAGTATGTCGAATCTATGGAGATCTAGTAGATCCTGATGGAGAGGGAAAGTACCCTTCACAACGTGGGAAAAACATGAAAATCAGCAAGTCTACCAAACATGAAGATCGAGCAGGAATACTTTACCGATCTGTATCGCTTGTAGCTATACTTCTTCCTTCTTTTATGGCTCTAAAGCAATCTTCGGCTTTGTATTTGACCTGCTTCCGTATTCAGACTATCTCAGCTGTGGTTTCATCAGTAGCGATTGCGACCGAATTTGCAGAAACAGCTAGAAGTAACAACAATATTCAGCAAAGAACGGAGTGTAATACTACCCATTCTGTCTATATAACGACCATGCAGTTGCAGTTCTGACTTCCTTCCATCGGTTCAACCTGTATACTTAAATCGACCAATCCTTCAATAGCACCTTTGAGAAGTGCTTCTACTCTCTTGACAACTTTCTCTGCATTTGCATAATGATTGATCTGGTGAGAATGCCCGTTTGCATGAGAGTGCGAATGAGGCTTGTGGTCGTGAGAAGGTGAAGGAGCTAGTTGAATGTGTATGCTTCCAACGACTGTTTCAGGGTCTTTCGGCCAGAACTTGGCGGAGGCATAGCTGGAAAGGCCTTCGACGGATGAGAGCTGTTATGAAAATCGTATCATGTCAGCTTCCCATGAAAATACGATATACAAGAAAGAAGAGCTTCTTCTAACCTTCGCTAATGCAGCTCGAACATCCTTCTCCCGATGCTCTCCCATGTCCAGCACGAGTAATCTTGCAGAATCCGCAACGAGCGGAACGACGCTTGCGAAGATTAAAACAGCAATGAATATACTTGCGATAGGATCAAAGCCCGTCCAGCCGTATCTGTTGATCAGGAGAGTCGAGATGATTACGCCTACGGAACCGAGCGTATCGGCCATGACGTGCAGGAAGACGCCGTGCATGTTGTGAGAATGACCGTGCTAGAGTAGAAAGTCTCGTCAGGTTGGAACTGCATAGTGCGCAGTGTAAGGACCTACCGAATGTCCATGATCATGTCCGTGCGAATGTCCATGGTCATGACCGTGATCGTGCTGCAAATGCCAGCTCAGCACCTTTCTTTAAGCTTGAAGGAAGTTGCGCTCACTCCGTGACCATGCCCTCCATGAGAATGACCATGATGATGATGGCCCGTCGCGAACATTCCAACCAGGTTCACCGCCAAGCCAAGTGAGCTGACTATCAAAAGCTGGTTTGTATTCATGACAGGCGGGTCTATCAATCTTTGGATAGCTTCAAAGACGATGAAGATCGAAATTAGGATCAGGAAGATTCCGTTGGCGAATCCTGACAGTGTTTCAACTCGAGCGTAGCTGAAATAAATTGCGAATTTAACAAGGAAGACATGCATTGGACGAGCACAGGCTTACCCGTATGTGAAAGTCTCGTTTCTAGGCCAGGTAGCCATCACAGATGCGAGGAGACCCATTCCGAGAGCGAGACAATCGAAGAACATATGAATAGCTGGTCGTCATGAAGCTCAGCATCAAATTGGAGGTCATATCTGGCTTATGCTTACAGTCGGAGATGAGGCCTAAACTGTTGGTCCAGATGCCATACCTGCGATGTTGTGGCAAGCGACTTCAGCTTCTGTTCTTGAGGGGAGAAGAACATTCGGTTGACGCACATCATCTGAATGAACATAAACGCCAGATTCAGGCATAAAAAGAAGTAGATCTTCTTCGAATCTGGATTTTCCAAAATAGTCTTGATCGTAGCTCGGACTTGTCTGTATTGCTTTTCAAGAGATTCCAGAGGAGTAGTTGTGTTTTGTCGATTCTGTTTCTGGCTGAATTGGAAGGATGCCGAGGAGGAAGAGGTGCTACCGCTTGAGCCGCCGTACAAATCGGCGAGAAGCACAGGATTGGAATACAGAATGTGAGTGATGCCTAGCAGAGAACGGTAGCTTCGTGAGCATCGTTTCAATAGCTGCTCGGTAAGGTTGGACTCACCGAAATAGGCACACGCGCCAACGACAAAATCGCCAACATGTAAAGTCCGTTCGAAGGCAGTGATGCCGATAAAAGCGCTCGTAAGACTAGCTGTTATCCAAGACAGTTTGAAAGCTCTGATGATCGGTACCCTAGACTTGGCTGAAGAGGTGAAGAGCGGATCTACGATGTATACCGCCAAGGCTAGAAGACCCAGAGTAGGTAGGAGCTGTGCTTTGTTGAGCGATGAGCTGGATGTATTGAAGCTTGCTTGTGGCATCGGAGACGGGAAGAGTAAATTGTATGTCACGGATAGAGGTACGCTTGTCACTATGGCCAGAGAGGAATATCGAGGAGTAGCTTCCGGTTCCACGGCGGCTGTTGACGATATGCTGCTTGACAGAGCGGTCCTGCTTACATTCAAGAAAAGAAAGGCCAAGACGCTTAGATAACCAGTGTTGATGGCTGTCTTGCTAAGGCCTACAATCCAAGATGTAAGCATGCGATACAAAGCCGACATCCGGTGAACACATACGGCGATTCAGATATTGTTCTGCTAGGTAGCATATACCTAGCGTTGCGACTGCTACGAAGTTTGCGTTTCGCTACCGCAAGTGGATCAGCTCGCTCGGCATTGTTTCAAGACGTGAGATTCCTTACAGCTGTCGATGCGCTTGTACCCTTCTTGCGCATCGTTTGTAGACCGTGTACCCAGAACTCGCTACACTGGGTCAGCATCACCAGGCTGCAGGAGCAATCTATCAGCTTCACTTTCTGGAAGGTCTCGCTTCGGCACCGTAACTCACCGCAGAACTGGCAGGTTATTGGCTGCTGATATGAATGCGAACGTCTCTGCTGCGAAGAGAGCTGAAGCTATGAATAACGGCGTTATCTGGAAACACAGCAAGCAACCCTCGGGGTCATCAGAATCGCGGCGCGTCTTCCAGAAAACTGGTCAGCGTGTTCGCACCCGTATTCTGGTTGAAGATCCAAGTAGTTCCCAAGGTCTATGTATTATTGCCGTCGCTATTGCAGCCAGAATGCCCAATCTTGCATTGACATCTCCCGCGTCGATAGGTTTGGCCATAATCCATTCTTTGACGAGGTGCAAGCTAAGAGCGAGCAGTGACTTCGCTAGAATACTCGTGAACACCGTATCTGCTGGGATCCCGCTGCGAGCTCGCCGTCTTGCGATATCTCTGCTGGGCGGGAGGACGTGCGCGATGCTCACTCGCCCTCGCTGGCGTGCATCAGGTAGGTAGTCGCCATTCTGCGTGTTCTGACTGCTCGAATACGCGTTGACATAGCCAGCTGGCATCGTCGTGCTCAAAGAAGCGAGTTGGGAGAACCACAAGAATCGCAAGATGATTGAATACAGCTTTGATTCCTACCAACATCTGCAAATGAACCGATGAGATTGGCGATGGATACCTGAGAATTGCTGCTGGCTCCATCCATACTGTCCTTTCATGCATGCTGCAAGACCGTCCGACCTTCATGACCGCGTCTGGAAGATAGTGTAGCAAGACAGCTTCGCATTGCTTAGGACAGCCTACCATCCTGCCTTGACTCTGCTCCAGATTCTCTCTAACATGTCTGGTGCTGCTGCTATGGATCACACCGGATTCTACGCCTATGACTACATCGGTCAGTCAACATGGATGCGATTGGTATTCGGCGCGCTGAGATGTACTGCAGCATCCCTAAAGAAATGGCCATCATCCATTTCATGGAAAGCAGGCGTGCCCAAAGACTTTATTACCGCGTTTATGAAGCAAGACAGTCTCGTCAGAGGATGTTCGCGTGCTCCAAAAGGCGACAAGGTACATTCTAGAACCCTGCTGTTATACTATGCTGATATTGTAAGTCAGATTTGGTCTGTCCCGCATGTGTTCTACGAGGGTACGCTAGCTGCTACATCTGTCAAGAACCTGTATTTCCCCGCAAGCGATGTCGACTCTCTCATCGACATCATCCTATCACACTATCCCGATATTCAACCACGTCTTCTCGTCCCTGCACCCGACAAGTTCTTCCCACTTTCAGCTTTCACAAGTCCGCCTGCCCCTATCCGTTTCAAGACTATCGATGCTTTACAGATGTATCGATCCGGTACACAACTATCACAGGATACACCTATACTTCAACAGAACAAAGCCGTGTTCGAAAAGATGCGAAATGAAGGCAAGGGTACTATTATTGCGGTAGATGTGGAGAGCTGGGAGGAGGATCATACGATAGTGATTGAGCTCGGCTGGAGCTATCTAGCATGGCGTACAAGTACTATTTCAGGCAAAACGCAGGAAGTTACAGCCGTCAAGCATTTCATCATTGAAGAGCACCGCGAGTTTCGAAATGGCCAATACAGCCCGGACAACCGAGACTACTTCTCTTTCGGCAGATCAGAGACTACCTCGCTCAAGTCTGCTCTCGAACAGCTGGCTGACTTTCTGGACGACTCGAAAGCCAAAGGACCGGTGCTTATGGTATTCCACAACGCATCTGCCGAAAAGGAGTACTTTGCCAATCTGCGGATTGATACCAAAGCATGGATAGAAGGATTCGAGCCTCTTCCACCTCCAAAGAACAGAGATGTAGAAGAGCTCCTCATCGATCTCTCCGTGGATGAGAATGTGAAAGCGTCAGCGAGTGGCCTGCCAGAACCGCACACTCTGGTCAAAGCTGGATGTGTCTATATACAAGATACGCAGAAACTCTATGCTGGCTCTGGACTGCCTGGCGCAATCAAGCAGATAGGCCTGCAGAATGCCCTCATCAAACTTGAGATTCCAAGCAGGAGAATGCATAATGCAGGGAACGATGCACACTGTGAGTATCCTGTCGCTCTTGACTTGCGGACAAAGCGATCTGACCTGGCAATAGATACGCTTGCCCTCTACGAGACATTGGTGGGGCAGGGCAAATTCAAAAGAGATCTCATCGAATACGAGAAGGACAGGAAATTCAAGGAAGCTAAGAGACAGGACGAAAGGGGCTGGGGAGACTGGTGAAGAGTGTCAGAATCACATTGACCATATTTGAAAAAGAGGCAAGCCAAGTATGTTGTAGGAATAGAGAAGGATCTACAAGGGCTCAACTCTGCGCAGACCGGCGACTGGACTTACGACTAGGTGTCGGACTTGATACGGCTTGAGAATCCCTACGTCTGCTCTCTTCCGGACCATTTGAATCCCCCTCGCCCTCTGCTAGCTTTGCAGACCTTGTCTTCTTCAGCACCTCCTCGCACATTCTCGTCATGTCACCCTTCTCCAAGTTGACCAAAGCGCGGTCAATAAAAGCCTTACTGCCTGAGGGAAATATCCCAATGTTGTCCAGTGTTCCGCGCAAGAAGAACTGAAATATGGCGATGAATCGCTTCCATTCACTGGCTAGCTCCTCGTTCAAGATTGGAGACTTCTTGTCAGAATTTGGGTTCCAGCGCGCAGCTTGGCGTCTCGCAGCTCTTGTAAGCCGAATGGAAGACCAAGCTTTGTTGAGTGTTTCAGATTCTTTCGCGTACGCCATTATGTATAATCCGCCTTTGGAACTATAGGATGAGCTTCCAATCGTTGCCCGATAGCCTAGCCGGAGGTTCTTGGACGATAAGCCCTTGTCGACGAAGGTGTCTACTCGAAGTATAACCACCTTGTTCCGTTTGGGCAGCGGGACGTCAATAGGACAGCCACTCAGGTCTCCTACAGTGTTGCTGAGGGTCAAATTTGCATTGATTGACATTGCTCTGAATGTGGTAGCGTCTCGCGCAGGGTCTCGATTCGACCAATTCGCTACTTGATTGGTGACAAGACTTGCCCACCCATCCGAGAGCTTCGGACGTCCAGGAACGACGGCGAATTGTGAAGATGCTAGCTTTTTATCCACTATGGCTTGCGTCTGTGAACCAGTAAGTGATTTCGCCGAAGCATAGGCACATATAGCCCAGTCTAAAACAACGCCTGTCAGTCAAGCATGTAAGCTTCAGTAAGTGATTTACGCAGTAATAAAAGCGCCGCACCCATGCCGAAGCGCACAACCTTGCGCGCATAAACTGCATTCGCTTCGGTCGCGGCTGGAGCGAGCATCGTTGTTGGCCAATTGGGAAGTTCCGGTAGTACCTGCCTCTTCCAGCCTGCTAGACTACCATGCATCGACAGACAAGGCACATTGAACCTATCAGCATATTCGAGGACTCGCTCGAAAGCGGGACGATCCCAGTTTGCGTTAGCCGCGAGGAAAAGGAAGCCAGGTGGTGCTGCAGTCGAGCAGGTGAATGAGCATCCCTTGACCTGCTTGCCAACTGGCATGCCGAGCAGTTTGTCGAGGAGAGAAAAGGAGGTATTGTTGTGAAAAACGAAAGGTCTAGCTCCAATTGCTTTTTCCAGCAGTGAGGCTGCGCTTTCGAGTGCACGACTCTTCGAAGGGTCTACCTTAGAATCGGTAAGGCTGCTTAGTGGGCCTCCTCTGATTAGTCGAATATGGCGAGAAGTAGCGAAGCGGCCATTGGGGAGTGATGCGCAGGCGAGCACTTCGTTGATGACTCCCTTCAGCTCCTGGTAGGTATCGTTACCATCATACCGCTGCCCGGCGACGATGACGAGTTCAGCTTTTGAGGGCCAGTGCAGAAGTAGGTGCTCGAGTCTCAGTTTGTCATCGAGCTCGCCATCAAAGCTGTCTAGAGCGTGAGGAACATAGCCTCAGTCTCCCCCCAGCTTCTAGGGAACCGAACGGACTGCACTCACAGATGACAACCATGCCAGGTCTTGGAGCCAGTGCGTCCAATACAAAGTCGGTGTAATCCCATGTGGGCCCGACGAACTCGAACGATGAGTTGGATCGTAGATGCTTCAAGCGGGGATCGACCGGACCAATAGGTTTTGAGTTGGCGTTGGCTAGCCATGTTCGATTCGAATCTGAGGTTGGACAGAAGCAGCTAGAGCATGCAGAGGTAGGGTGGATCCAGCATAGAAAGGAAGATTATCGTATGCAGATTGCCCTTTACCTACTTCCCCTTCAAGGCTGGTGCCACCGTTTCTCTGTTCTACTGCGCTTCCTCCTTGCGTTTTGAAAGACAGAGAGCAACCTAGTTGCCTTTGATATGAATATGCAGATACGCATAGCAGTCTATCAGGCCTGTCCGTACACCTGAGTTGCAGCCGGACTCTTAGATGTAAGAACGAGCCTCCGACAAGAGCTGTGGATCCATGGTCGGAAGCTCTTCCTCTTGCAGCACCTGAAAGCCTGGAGAGGCGGATCGGTAACCATACTGTATCGAGAATTCCTGAGTCTTCCGCGAAAGCCAGTGTAGGCAGATCACCGCTTGGCTTGTAAGCTATATTGTCCATCTTCGTTCGACGACCCAGGTAGCCTGATATAGGCGAGGGGCCCTATCTTGTTTCGCATCGCAAGTGGTACGTTAGGAGGTGCACGGCTTTAATATGGCTGCTGGTACGGTAGACTAGCTTGCTTCCCAAGACTTGGCAATTGTCGAGTATCTTTATAATTTGCTCAAGTCCGTCGGATTCGCATAGTCGCTGCTAGATGACGCCAGCTCCTGGGCTTCCGACTGGCCTCTCTGCTCCTCTGAGTCTTTGTCTGCCCAAGCTTTGCCAAATGTGATGGCGCGATGACGGTAGAACTCTGCAGCCCACAATCACAGTCTGAGCGGAGGTGAATCGCAAGAATGCCATGGGACCTACCCATCTCATGAGCGTTCTTTCCTAATAGCTGAGCCAAAGCTGCTTCAAGCTCCGTGCACAGCTGGTCGACAGCGTGACACAGCATAAACCATGCGACGGATCTGCCCCGGTCGCTTTCGTAGATACATGTTCCGAGGGCAGGCATGATGTTATCGATAGCCGGCGCTACGAATGGATACGCAGCGTAACCTTCGCAGAGGTGAGGAAGGAAGAGCTCGAGGTAATACACGATCTGACCCTCGAAAATGGGAAAGAGCGATGTTAGCCAGGATAGCAGTTGACGAATACGCACGTACCAGACGAGAGACCACGATGGGGCGACTCGGTCTACCGTGCATATCGTGGTCATATCTCAGAGACCCCGGGAGTCTTGCAATCTCGGCCAAAACATAACTTGAGGGCAAGCAAGTCAGACAAATCTGTGGAGAACCTCGACTCTTGCGTTGTGAAAGCTCACTTGATGTTCATCGTACATTAGTAGTCGGATGATGGGGCCGGGAAAGGCAGCTTGTTAGCCGTGGACCATTTCGAGTATTTGATGGCGAGCGAGGGCTCAAAGCAGAGTAACACCTTCATGATGAACATTGGTGATGCGAAGCGCTTGTTGTCGTTGTTGGCTTTCACGGCATCTAGCGACTTGGAGCGCAAAGGAGAAAGCGAAGCGCAGTCGCGGAGCAGTCGAAACAGGCAATTGTCTGACTGCTTGATTATCCAATGAAGTCTATGCCTCTATCGCGATACATCCACTATTCTGGATAGCCGCCCGCTTCATGCCATCATGTCATCGGTCTTCAAAGAACCTTCACGATGTCTGGTCATCTCTCCCTGATCCAAGTCAAGCAAAGCACGCTCGACGAATGACAGATAGCATAATTCACTGGCATTGAGAAAGCCTGCTAAGCTCATCGGGCTGACAGGGAAGAAGTAGAGCCTCTGGACGATCTTCTGCTCTTTGACGAAGCCGGATCCCTGGCATTCTCCTCACACAGTTTCACCATTGTTCCCTCCTTCAGATTCTTCACAGCGCGCTCAAGAATTGCCTTGCTGTCTTTTGGGAAAATGCCGACGTTTTCCAGGATGCCTCGAAGGAAGAACTCGAAGATACTTTTCCATGTCATCCATTCCTTCGCCAATCTCGCATCCAATATAGGAAACGTCTTGTTCGGGACACCTGAACGAGCTGCCGAACGAGCTCTAATTGCCCTAGAGCGTCGGATGGAAGCCCACGCTTCTTCCAGAGTTTCTGTTTCTTCTGCGAAAGCCAGCATGTGCAGACCACCGCTTGGCTTATAAGCTGTTTGGCCAATCTTTGCTCGATAACCGAGATGAACTTGTTTGACAGGATCGCGTTTGTCAGCAAGTTCCCCCAATTTCAGAATGACCATCTTGTTCCGTTTAGGACGAGGGACGTCAAATGGTGTACCACTTAGATCACCCAATGTGTTGCCGACTGGGGATACGAGCTTGCTCGCCATGCCTTCGAACCTAAAGGCGTCTCTTGTAGGATCGAGATTGGACCATGCTGCTTCGCGAGCGCTGACTAAAGTTGCCCATTCATGTGACAAATTGGGGCAGCCACTTTCGATGGCGCAATGAATTGACTTCAGCTTGCTGTCTACCAGAGCGGCGGTCTGTGAACCTGAAAGAGACTTGGCATTCGCATAGCCACAAATACTCCACCTCAACGCCAATCCTGTAGTCAATGTAGTCAGTGTCAGCCATAGAGTATGCAAGGAAGAATACCTACCCATGCCAAATCGAACAATCTTGCGCGAATACTTCGCGTCCAGCTCACTGGTTGCGGGCGCGAGTACTGTTTCTGTCCAATAAGGTAGGTCATCCAGGTTCTTGCGTCTCCAGCCGGCATTTAGATGGTACAAGGTAACGAAAGGCGCACTCGATACCTTTGCGACATCAAGCACTCTGTGGAATGCACCTTCGTCCCACTTGGCATTTGCTCCCATGAAGAAGCCTTTAGGCACTAGTGCAGTTGCGCAAGTGAATGTGCATCCTTTGAGCTGCTTCGCGATAGGTAGTCGGAGGAGGTGATCGAGTAGACTGAAGGACGTATTGTTGTGGAAGATGAAGGGTCGATGTCCAATCTGTAAAGCTACCAGCTTAGCAATGATTTCGAGTTGTCTGACTTTCTTGGGTTCTGGAAGTTTGGTAGATTCGTTTAGGCTGGTGAGAGGTCCGCCTCGCAGTAGTCGAACATTGTGTCGCGTAGTGAAGCGTCCTCCGGGCACTGCAGAACAGTTCATCATTACAATAATGATGTCTCTGAGCTCCTCGTATGTATCGTCTCCTCCAAGGCGTTGTCCTGCGATGATCATCAATTCGGCACTGGATGACCAATGCAGCAATAGATGCTCAAGCCTAAGCTTATCGTCAAGTTCGCCATCGAAGTGGTCTGTTGGACAAGTACCACAGCCTTCAGCACCCGGTGGGAGTAGGCAGGCCTTGTAGATCACTTACAGATGACGACAGTGCCAGGTTCAGGAGCCAATGCATCGAGAACATGATCGGTATAGTCATAAGTATGTCCGACAAAGTCGACAGACTCGTGAGTGCGCAGGTGCTTTAGGCGCTGATCGGTAGGGCTTATCAGTCTTGTGTTCCGAGTCTTGGGAATTGCTGACATCGTTTTGAGGGGATCAGCTTTGACCTGAATGTCTAGTAGAGAGAGAAAGAGAGAGACGCAGCACGAGTTGCAGGCTCGACGAGCTAGACCGCTACAATCTGCACAGCCAATCGTCAAGGGGATTCCCTGCGACAGAATACCTTGTCGAGAAGGAAGAATCGAATGTGAGCAAAGGTGCCAGTCTGCACGCTTACTCTTGGTTGCTTACCTAAACTATCCCACTCCCTTCGGAGGACGCCCCATGTATCAAGAAGCTTTCATATGAGGATAGAGCATTGCTGTACTGCCACAAACTTACTGCCTTGGGAGCGTCGTACTTGTACATGTTCAGGCTGTCTCCTTGACAAGTAATCCAGCATCATAAGAGTAAGAAAAGTTCGTCAGTGGAGGTAAAAATACAAACGATTGTTATTGTGCATTTTTGACGATCTACGATAGAAGAAGAGACTGTACATCATTTGAAGAATACTGAATGAACGAATACTGCGGATGGAATGACTGGACGACTTATGAACGAAACAAGGGGAAGGCATGGAGGTGAATAGAACCAAGCATGACTTGCGGGAGCTGGGAAAAGGGTGAACAGAGGGTGCGTAGAGCAATCACAATTTTGAGGAAGGAAGGGAGCTACTGCGGACTTGTTGAAGAAGGAAGGGAATGCGCAGGATGCCCAGCTTGTTATAAGTGCCCTTTTTTACGTGTCGACGTAGATGAGCAAAGGTTCTCCCGTCTCTGTGATTTCCGGGATGGTGCATTTGAGATCGAAGGCCTGCCATCCAGATCCGAACTTAGTCATCAGTTTACCCTTTGCGGAGTGCTTTTCTTGACCCATGACATACCTTCGACAAGACAATCTTGAATATCTTCTGTACGTTTATTGAATGACTCGTCGAGCAGAATATCAAGGGTGCTTTCATGGCTCTTGCGAATTTGCGAGACTTTATAGAGACAGGCGGCGGTCAGCTTGCGGATAAGGAGCAAGATGATGGACCTAACGTACCTGTTTGGTGATTTCTTCTTGTTCTTCTTTTGTAAAGGCAGAGAATTGATCGTATTTTGTGCCGATCTGTGAATACCCGCTCATTAGCTGTCATCTGCCATTACTGTATCAGTAGCTAACGGTTTAAACTCACCAACAGCGGAATAGCCGTCTTATTAAACCCCCTCGCCTGTCTATACCACTCTTTTATACTATTAAGCGTACTTTTCCTACTTAGATCAAACATGAATAGAATAGCTACTGCGTCGTTACAGACAAGCGGTAGCATGTTTACGAATTCTCGTTGACCACCTAAATCCCAGATTGAGAATACTATTTGCGTATTGCGAATCGATATGCATTTTTCCATGAAGCTGCGAAAAGACGCAAGTACCTTAGCTTTGGTTGCGGAAAGTTGTGATGGAGAAGGACAGAAAAGACAGCTTACTTTACGCCTAGCGTTTGGATATAGTCTTCATCGAAACTGCCTTCGACATATTTTACCATCAAAGACGTTTTTCCAATCTGAATCAAGACCACGTTGTTGGCGTTATGTAATCAGGCACGGAGTAAGGTGAAGGCGATTAGAGAGTAGAGATTGATTGAATGATAGCGTTAGCTAGAGCATGCAACTTATGTGAGATAGAATGCACCTGTGCATCGCCAACCATTCCGACCTTTGTTCGAGCTTGACAGTCAGTGCCGATACATGACCTCGCGTATAGAGCCAGCGATTAGGCGGCAGCGCACCTTCAGCACGACACTGTCACAACTAGTAGTGTCAGCTACTCGTGCGAACGCGACTCTGCCCAGATCCCTCGAGCCTGGCTCACCTCGTCCTCTCCTCCGAGCTCGTCAAAGTTGTTGGATCAGATGGAACATCTGCGTCGCTCGCTTGATGTTGGTGGGTTGATGTTGAGGCTATCGGTTGCTGGTCTGCCATTGCTGAATGCTCCAACTCTGGGTAGGCCTGAGCCCTTGCTACGACACTGCTGATTCCTCGAGGCTCAACGAGACGCAGCTGTAGCCTGCTTGAACGGATCTATAGCTTGTTGATATCTGCTACGTGTTCCGTTCTGATCTAAGCTTGACTTGATGTATGTATGAGTTGCTAACAAAAGGCGAACGAGAGGTACGATAGGGGTATTCTGATACTGAAGCTTAGGCTCTTGTCCTTCCTACGCCAGCCTGTATCTACACCTATCCACAGCAAGCAAAAACTCGCTTCCTTTGCTTTGAGTCTGAGTCTGATTGCTGCTGCCCTGCTGCCCGACCATCTGCTCGACTTCTCTTCCCAGATCTTTCCCTTTGGCTTCTACGTGCCATCCTAACGGTCCACAATCACAGTCTGCACAAGATAGATAGCGAATACTGTCGCCATTGCTGTCACTCTGTACGCCTTTGGTAAAGCCGATATTCTCAAACGTTAAAGCGGATGTGACGAGCCAGACGTCGTGCAGGGTATCGCTAGATGAGGCAGATGATGATGCTGCTGGAGGGAAAGGTGATTGCTTCTCGTCGTTGTTGCTGCTTTCGATATGCCGGGATTTCGAGCTTGCTCCAGGCAGGTCGAGCTGGGAGATTCGCACAACGTTCAGATTAGCTTCCATACTGTCTGATGTATATTATGATGACTACTGACCACCCTTGCATCTCTTTGGATCAATGTCGCCTGTCCTTTCCTCAAAATGTACCCTTTGCACTTCTCGAGAGGGCAGAAGAGATCTGCTGCATTGCGCCCGTCTTCTTGGAGTAGTCGAGGTCGCAAGTCTGATGTATACACTTGGATGGAAGCCATGGTTTTGATTTCTACAGTTTGCGCGAAAGAAACATCCTGGCTTTCCTTCGCTCTGACTCTTGGCTATCCAGCGATAACTTAAATGCTTCAACAACTCCAACCTGCCTTTCTCCGATCCAGCTCGTCAGGACCACCACCTCTGCACTGTCCATCTCTCTAATGACTATGACATGATCCTTCCTGCTGCTTCCTCTCCGTCCATTTGACCTACCCTATGACGCGCAATTCCCGCTGAGACATTAGCAACTTGTACCCACACACCTCTCATCACATCGTTACCTGTGCTTGCGGGCACCTGGCCTTGCGATTGCAAGCGATTGGGCTATTCATAGCACTCGATGACTTTCTGGCGATTAATAGCATAGCACCACCAGGAGTCACTGTTCGGTCTCAGCAGTGACGGACTGTCATTACCGTAAGTTGTGACACATAATTTGGCATTTCTGCTCGACACAAGTCGAGGCATATATCTCTAGCACCGGAAGCTATCGAGTCGCGTAATGACAGCTTGTGTATATCCCCTCAAACCCATCACCCCGCTCTCTCTTCACTATCTGTGCAGCTGTACATGTGCGTGCCTCTTCACTCCTCCTCCCCTATACGCGTCATCAGATAATATACAGGGCTTCCCGCACCCGCGAAAGCTGATATTTGAATGAGATAATTGAGCGCAGACCCGCTCGCCGAATTATATGTACGAATTACAAACGCGTCATGAGAGTGCCTTCAGCACCAGTGATCGTCTTCCAAAGCTCATGTATAAGAAGCCCTGCTCCCACCTTCCTCTCTCCTCTCTTTCCTTCTTTTCTCCATCTCCCACTGAACATTCACTCTCCACACCTCCCCTTGCTCTTCCTCCTCATCCGCTTTCTCCTATCACCAACTACTATAAATCATGGTTGCTCTCAAGCACGCCTTCATAGTTTCCCTAATCGCCGGAGTCACCCTTGGTGCACCCATCCTCGTCGAGAGACAGGGTGCAGGTGTCGGAGCTGTAAGCGCGTCTCCTCGTCTCTCCCGCCCTCGGGGCCTGGCAAAGGATGCACGCTGATAGACGTTGGACTTGTCATGTTACAGGGCTGTGATGCCATCCTTACCGATGCAGATACTGCTTCTGGCCAAGTCGTCAAGCAGGGAGGAGCCTATCTCGCCAAGACGTTGAAAGGTGCTGGACTTAGACGAAGACAGGGTGCCGGTATTGGTGAAGTGAGTGTTATCCAAACTTGCTGATTGCCTAATGCAGAATAAAACCTCTGACGATGCCTCCCAACCACGCACGCAGGGCTGCGATGCTATCTTGAGCGATGCCGACACTGCCTCAGGCCAGGTCGTAAAGCAAGCCGGTGCTTATTTAGCAAAAGAGATCGACTCCGTCACTAAAGGAGCGGCGGCAGCTGGTGGCCCTGGAAAGCGACAGCTCGACAAAGTAGGAGCAGGGATAGGCTATGTGGTAGCAGCGCTTCCTGGCGGTCAGTCAGCCGGACAGCAGATCACCTCTGTTACTGGCACCATCGATGGCGATGGCACACAAGGCTCAGCCGATCTCGGTGAAGCAGTAGGACAAGCCGAGCTCAGCATCGGAAACGCAGTCACCGAGACTGCATTTGGAACCACAGATGGTGCTGGTGGTCCTCCTTCCAAAAGACAACTCGATAAAGTGGGAGCTGGAATCGGATACGTTGTAGAAGCTCTTCCAGGTGGTCAGAGCGCGGGAGAACAAATTACCTCCGTCACGGGTACCATCGATGGAGACGCTACTCAAGGTTCGGCGGATTTGGGAGAAGCGGTGGGAGAAGCTGAGCTCAATGTCGGGAATGTGGGTCGTCTTGTTCTGGGACGGTACTTGAATGATCTCGACCCTGACTATTGCACTATATCAACAGGCCATCACGGAGACTGCTTTCGGTACTACAGATGACAGCGGCAATGCCAGTGGTGGTGGTGGTGCACCTCAACAAGGAGGACCTCCTCCTCCTCCCAAGCCCAAGGGCAAGGGTCACTAACAAGATGGCACGCCGGCAGCTTTCTACCTAATCAGTACCTAGTGATCAGTCCAAAAAACCCGCCTGATACTCAGTAAAAAAGGAGAATATGTCTCACCTCAGTAAAAAGCCACTGTTTATAAGAAGAATTAATCCAGCATCACTCAGACTCCATGTAGCCATAGTAAACAAAAGCCTTGCCTAGGCAAGCCAGTAATCCATGCTTAAATCACCGTACGTCCCGATATAACATCCCAGGGCCGCATTCCAAGCCTGCTACTTTGCGCCTGTCTTCCTGCACAAGTTGAGACCGTATATTTGCGATGTATAGTCTGCATAGCAAGCATGGCAAGATCAGTATCTGAAGAAACGCTTAGTATCAAGGAATCGAAAGCAGAGCAAGCTAGCTCGTTCAGTCTTTCATCTTCAACCTTCTTGTACAGCTTCCAGCGTTATCCTATACCGTATAGGAAGTATCAAACGAGCATCAAGAATCGCGTAAATCACAAGTCCGGCCGCCCTTGCCGAAGTCAGAGAGCTCCAACTCCGACTTACCTTGGTCTCTGCTGCTCCAACACCTCGTTAGACAAGAATGTTATAGCTTGCGACTCTGCAAATCACCATCCGAGCTGCCCGCGATGTCTTCTGCACAAGATTTGCATCAGACGCCCGAAATATATGCAAGGCCTGGAGATGAAGAAGGACAAGCGCCAGCAGTTCCTTCGAGCTCCTCAACCAAGAGCATCCAACATGATGTAGAAGCTTCTCCATCTTCTTCTTCCTCCTCCCCACCGATTATTACAGAAACTACCCAAGTCTGGCCTAGTCTCACGACTTTCCAGAAGATCATCATTCCTTTAATCACCACAATGTCAATGATAATGCAAGGTGCTTCCACTGTTGGTGTCTCACTGCTCATCCGGCCCATATCGGTAGATCTCGATATTCCAGCATACGAGGTACAATGGCTCGCATCAACTTCTGCACTAGGTTTTACAACGACTCTACTGCTATTTGGGAGAGTAGCAGATATATACGGTCATAAACCGTGTTTCGTGCTAGGGTTGATCGTAGCCACATTGTTTAACCTGGCGTGCGCGGTCGCACAGACAAGTAATCAATTATTCGTATTCCGAGCAATATCAGGATGTGGATTCGCATGGTACGTAGCTTACGCAACACTCATCAGGCCGGCGAATCCGTCCTGACATCCAATTATCCCTTCCTTCCAGCTCGATACCAGCCGGACTAGGCATCCTCGCTACATCCTTCAAGCCAGGCCCAGCCAAGTCCAGAGCATTCGCTGCTTTCTCAGCAGGCGCACCGACAGGCGCAGTCGTGTATGTCTACACCGCCTTACTATTTTATGCAGGACGTACTTTGACTAACAATTTTGCGTAACAGCGGCACACTGCTCGCGGGCCTGACAGCAGAAACAACAAAACCAGGCTGGCGGACGAACTTCTATCTCCTGACAGGCATCTGTGCCCTTCTCGTCTTCGGCGCAATTCTCATCGTCCCCGGTCGACTCCTACCGCATCGCCAGGCCTCCTCCACCTCTTCAGACAACAGCATAGACTACATTGGTGCCATCCTATCAGTCTCAGGTCTAGTACTCTTCGCTTTCGCTTTGGCAGACGGAAGTGGTGCAGAGAAAGGCTGGAGGACACCTTATATCCCTGTATTCTTGGCGGTAGGAGGATTGTTGATGATCAGTTTCGTAGGATGGGAATGGTATGTTGAGAATAGGACGGATAAAACTCCACTCATGCGATTGAGTATTTGGAAGAAAGGAAAATTTGCAGTGGTACAATTGGCAGGCTTCCTCCTCTTCGGTGCATTCACAACGTAGGCTGTGGCCCAGTATCAGACCTCAGGCATATCTTGGCTGACGCGCGTTCTCCTGACCGCCAGGACTATGTTCTACATGGCCAACTTCTGGGAAAACTACGAGCGCTTGGCAATCACAGCAGTGACAGCCCGCTTCGTACCCTTTACTGTGGCTGGTATATCAATGAACGTCATAGGTGCCGTCATAGTGTCTCGTCTGCCTGCTCAAGTCATCCTACTTGGAGGCCTGACTTGCACGGCGCTCTCATGCTTACTTCTCGCAATCATGGACGTTACAGCCACCTGTAAGACTACCTCTCACGATCAGGATTGTGGGCCATGGCTGACCTCCGATCTTTGAACGCAGACTGGGCCTACCAATTCGTTTCGACCTGCCTACTTGTGATGGCAGCCGACGCGTTCTTTCTGATCGCGATTCTCTACGCCTCAACCATCAGTTCCAAGCACGAGCAAGCACAAGCAGGCGGTATCATCAGCACCATCACGCAATTGAGCAGTATCGTAGTCCTCGCAATATCCACCATCATCTCCTCATCTGTCCAAGTTCGCGAATCAGAAAAAATCGGCCAACCTTTGGCAGATTTCAGAAACACACCCGCGACCAGCATACCGAAACCTGCGCTTCTGAAAAGTTATAAAGCAGCTTGGTGGTTCTGCTTCGCGCTGGAAGCGGCTGCCATACTGGTTGTGCTGATCGCATGTAGGGGAATGGGGTATGTAGGTCATCGAAAGATGGCTAAAGCGCCTTCAATACATGAAACGGCTACGAAGGAGAACGAGGCAGAAAAGCTTTGAATGTTCGCATTTGGGTGTTCAGGAGCATAGAAGTTCATTTGGGTCATATCCTAGGAGGTAGATCTCTTGCATTGTTGTTTTCAAGTATATAGTAATAACAACATTGTCACGGATTCAGTAACGGCCCCGCTACTCAAAAACACTGACGATTGAGCGATTGTTGCGAAGTGAACGAGTATATATTCTAGCTAACAAGCTAGATGGTGCTCTCACTTGAGCAGCTCTTTGATCATTTGAGCGCCTTTCGTATTGACTTCCGCAAATCTAGGTCTGAACCACTCTGCCGTATTCTCAAACCTTTTCCTATAGGCCTCGAATTCCCCAAACCTGACACACTGACTCCATCCTCGTGCAGCAACCATGAATTCTGCATCGTCTGATCGATGGGATTTATCATGACATGCTGCTCGAATAGCTGATTCCAAACGTTCGGTATCGCGGAATAGATATTCGGATACACCAAACCACAAGCGGAAGATGGGTGTAGCAGCTAATGACAAGTGGGAATAAGGAGATAGTTGAAGTTGATGCCAGGAATCGACGATCGCGAGAAGGGAGAGATGGGAATTTGCAGGTGCGCCTGAACCGTGTTCTCCGTTACTTGATTCGCCATTAGATGCAGTATTTATCGGCGGAGGTCCAGTTGCAAACTCGTCAAAGACTGCATCTTCAATGAATACAGCTTGCTGTTCTCCCTTCTTCGACGGCGGAAAGACAAAATCCCTCGCTTTATACATTCTCTCCCTAAGCTCATCCTCCTTCTCGCCAATCATGAGCTTGAAGATCTCAGTTACGCTCTTTGCATATTGATCTATCTGGACTCGTGCAACTGGGTTTAGTAGCGCCAAGCCGGCGTAGACATGCCATTTGGAAGAATAGATTCGTAGCGTGATGTTGATTTTGGCAACTTCTATGCCACGAACATAGCGGCCAGACTCCCAAGGAAATGCACCTGACATGTGCCACGCTGTACCCATGCTGGGGAAGTACACGGTGTCATCAGCGCTGGGGTGGCTAATAGACGCTAAGAATTACCTCAAGAACGCTGCATGAGTGACTGCTTGCGTATTCGCTGTAACTTCATCGTGCTCGTCGTAGCTCAAGTATACCAGCCGGCTTTGCAGGGGCGCAACTATATCTTCCACGATTCTCATCTGCTCGTCCGTTCCCTTGTGCTGTATCAGTATCTGCACCGCAAACTCGTCAACCTTGATGTAACTGCTGCGCAAGACGTCTGTACTCACCAAGGCCTGGCCTGCAGGATTTACGCTGGGTCCATGGAGCGAATGTAAGGAGATGATGGATACGTCTTGAGGGAGGTGAGCTTCGAACGCATCCTTTTCAGGCGCTTTTACAGATGTTTGGCCAGCAACGATAGCCCCTAATTTGGTAGCTGTTTGATACAGCAGGTCAGCTTAGCTCGCCGCGTGGCTAAGAGCTTGCATCTTACATGGTCCATACTCTTCGACTACGCGGTTAATGTATTCTGCCTCGACGGAATAGATGATGTAGTCGGCTACTCGCGACACAAGATGCCCATCTCGAAGTACCGTGACTGACGGATGGTCTGCAACATACGTATAAGCATATAGACTACGTATACGTGCATTTGTAAGTCACCTTTCCACTCTTCGCGCAGCCTGTCATATGCGCTTGGCTTGTCGCATACATAGACCCTGAGGATGTCAAGTCAATTCGCAAGGGATGGGATGGGAAGTAAGAAGGTCATGGAAAGATAGGATGTGGATCGGAAGAGCGAGAGGATGTTAGGTATAATGCATCAGCTGCGAACCGGTCAAGTCACGCACCTCCGGCTGCCGTTGTCGCTCATGTACTTTGCATACATCTTGCCCATTTCGCCCATCCCAATGATGCCCACGCTGGCTTTACTGTCGACCATGATGATAGATTTGCCCAGAATCGGAGCTGTCTCAAGATTGATTGATTGCTCGTTGTCTTCTTGCCCTTGAATTGCCTGTAGGAAGATGCACCCATGAAGCCATCAAGAGCTGCAGCGAGCCTTCTGAGGCAGCAGCGTCGACCAACGCCGACGTCCAGATTGCTGGCTTCGTCGCCGTCTTCATCGCTTCCTGTTCTGACCAGATCTCTCTTCACGCGAAAGACTCCCGCTCAACGCATCAAAGGCCGCATCTGGACAGCAACTGGCATAGTTCTCGGTGGTCTCTTTGCTGTATATGCCTACGACAGCAACGCAGGCGTTCACAGGTGCTCCAGCATCCCGACCCATGCAACTCCATTCGCTTTTCTGAACCTCTCTTCCCACCGCTTTCGCATACGTTCGCAGATGGCTCTTTACTCCTCTACTCCATGCATTCACCAAAGATGACCCTGAAGCTTCACACAAGTTCGCGATAAAAGTCCTGAAGAGCGGGCTCACGCCAGTAGATGTCCAGGATGATCAGGACGTACTAGCTTTCGAGGTTAGCCTACTCTGCTCATCAATCTCTTTACCCGCTAAGCTGTCTGCATTAGTTATGGGGGAAACGCTTTTCAAATCCAGTCGGCTTGGCTGCCGGTTTCGACAAGCATGCAGAAGCTATTGACGGCCTATTCAATCTTGGTTTCTCATACGTCGAGATCGGATCAGTCACACCTCAAGAACAGCCAGGAAACCCACAACCGCGCATGTTCCGCCTGCCTGAATCACAGAGCGTTATCAATCGATATGGCTTCAACTCCGATGGTCATCTGGCTGTACTTGAACGATTGAGGAACAGGATACACTCTTACCTAGTCAAGAACGCAAGACTACTACCGGCAACAACTTTCCCTGAACAACCTATTTCAGCCGACCCAGTATCCGATCCTGTACAAGCTATTCTAGCCAACAATACCGATACTGGCGTTCTCGACAATTTAGGTCTCCCTCGGTCCCTGTCAAACGGAAAGATACTAGCTATTAACTTGGGCAAGAACAAGCTATCTGCGCCGGAGGCTGTGGACGATTATGTAGCTGGAGTGCAAACGCTTGGGCCATATGCAGATGTCTTGGTAGTCAATGTTTCGTCGCCGAACACTCCCGGACTTCGGTCGCTGCAAAAGAGAGGCATTATCACCGACTTGCTCAGTCAGGTCATTGCAGCAAGAGATGGTCTGAAAGGCAACAAACCTGTAGTCTTGCTCAAGATTGCGCCAGATCTATCCAGGCAGGAAGTCGCGGACATCGGAAGAGCCGCAAAGGAGACCAAAGTGGATGGAATCATTGTCTCGAATACCACCATCTCGCGGCCCGCTTCAGCAGGAAACGGTAAGTCTGGCTCTCAGGCTTCCATGCCACACCATGATGCAAGCGGCAGAGAACTGACACGCTTGTGTCACGCAGACTCTGCCCTCAACGAAGCCGGCGGGCTTTCAGGACCTCCCCTCAAACCACTCTCGATACGCACTCTTCAGACACTCTACGCTCTTACATCAGGCTCTATCCCTCTCATAGGTTGCGGCGGCATCAGTTCCGGCGCCGACGCGCTCGACTACGCAAAAGCCGGTGCCTCTTTCGTTCAGCTATACACAGCTCTTGGCTACCAAGGAGTGGGACTGCCTAGAATGATCAAAGATGAGATTGCCGTCGAGCTTCAGAAAGACAATAAAACTTGGAAAGATATTATCGGAAGTGGAGTTGACCTCAAGAGCGTCCAGCAGCTAGGCAGAGACGTCAATCCAGTCAATGTCCTCGGCTTGGAGGGAGATGAGAGCGGTTTCAGCAAGCTGAAACGCGAGATCGATGATGTTCTATCTGGACGATCGCCAGCTTCTCCTGTCCAACAAGTTGAGCAAGATCTCCCAGACTGGGAGGATTCAGCGGCACTCAATGAACGAGTCGCTTCTTCTGCCCTCCCCTCATTTTCGCATTCTGAATCCGGCCTGATTCCCGAAGGCTATCCTCAGATCATAATCGTTGAGACACCTCGGAAATACGCTCCTGCGCCAGCTTGGACAAAGAAGGATGTCGACGAGAAACTTGCACAAGGCAAAGATCTCGTACATAAAGTAGAGGATAAATTGGCAAATGCGACCCAAGCTGCCAAAGATGTCCTCACACAGACGAAAGAGAACGCAGCTGCCGTGGCACATGATATAGCAGATGACGACTTTGCGAGACGGATCAAAGAAGTTACGGAACAGATCACGCGTCAAACAGCTGAGAACTTCAAAAAGCTAGGCAAGGACATCAAAGATGATGAGTTCGCTAGAGAAATTAGGGATACTACGGAAGCTGTCCTAAAGCAAACAAAAGACAACTTCCAGACCGTTGGACGCAAGATCCGGGATGAAGGCTCGTTCTCCGATGCCGTCAAGTCGTTTGTAGATGAGACAGTCGACAAGACAGAGGCTCTCGGTCGTAGTATCCGCGATGACGGGCACTTTGGCGATGTCGTTAGAGGCATCATGAACGACACTATCGAGCGCACGAAAGAGCTCGGCAGAAGCATCAGAGATGAGGGCGCATTCACGGATACAGTGAAGTCCCTCACGTCCAATGTTATCCGGGAGACGATAGATCGGTCAAAAGCTCTAGGCAGAGCCATAAGGGATGAAGGCCACTTCACCGAGTCTGTCCAAGGCGTCGTTCAAGAGACAATCGCGCGCTCGAAAGCTTTAGGGCATAGCATCAAGAACGATGGAGATTTCACTGCAGCTGTTAAGCAGGTTACGGAAGGTGTTATTGACGAGACTGCGGAAAAGTCAAAGCAGCTTGGCCGAGACATCGCGAATGACGGGGACTTCATGGACAGCCTAAGACGGTCCGCCAACGAGATTGTCCAAGAGACACTTGCCCGGTCACGGCAAGTAGGAAGGAGCATCCGTGATGATGGAGACTTCTCGAGAAGCTTCTCGGACTCCATTCGGGATACTACGAATGAAGCATTGGAGAAAGCTGGACGCGTTAGACAAGCGATTCGCGATCAGGGCGCATTTACGCAAGCTACGAAAGAGACTGCAGAAGGAGTAGCACAAGATGCATCTGCCAAGATGCAGAGGTTGGCAGACGATATCAAGTCCGACTCTTTCCTTCACGAAGTCAAACAGGCTTTCCGGGAAGCGACTGAGAATTTTAAGGAGGTCGGGCGGGATATTAAGCACGATCCATTGCTAAATCAACAGGCCAACCTGGGAGAAGCGAAAGAAGAAGTGCAGAATATAAAAGCAGGACTGAAGGAGGGTCCTACGGGAGAAGACCAGAGGAATGGAGGTGGCCTCTTCAAGCTCTTCGGTACGTTCGGAGAGCGTGCGAATGTGACGAGCGAGAGCAAGAGGCTTGTGTAACCTAGATAAGTAGATGTGCTGCCAAAAGCCGGGTAATTTAAAACCATTCGCAATACACGATGATCGCTAGCTGGAACCTCTTTGAGGTGAGGTGCATAGCGTTCTACATTCGAACAGTCTTTGCCTTAATATCAAAGGTGTTGCGCGGAAGCAATGTAAGTCAGCTCAGCTTGCATTGGTACGCGCTAGGAGCGCGCATGAATAGCTCGAACGATCGTAGGAATGTGATTTTGCATTGTATGGCGAAGGACTCGAGTTATGCCAAAGATGCTAACAAACAACTTGCTAACTGAACAGGGATACAGTCGCCTTCTTCGCCCAGAATTTTGAAGGCCTACAAGAGGAGAGAAGAATGGATTATCAGCGCATGTTGTAGTGAGATAGAGGGTTTGTGAGAGAAGGATGGAGCATGGATGGATCTCAGAGGTGTTTTATTAAGGTAGCGAGTGTTTTTCTTCACGATGACATAGCTAGCTCGGGCGCTTTGCACCTTCGCCAGCTATACATCACTACGGCCAAATGCCTTGTACTCAAACATCACAGGAAGGGAGGTGGAAACGTAGGGACGGCGAAGCGTTGTAGGAAAGTCGTGAAAATTTGGAAAACTGGAAAAGGCTGCTCACCTGGCGCCTTGACGGTGCAGAGCTAAACGAGATGACCAACATACATGGTCTATCGCTGTGTATTTACGGCGCTTGACGCGGGTTTTGACATTTTCGAGGTCGTGGAGCGAAGACAACCTGGTGCTTCGAGTTTCAGCGAATTTGAAGGAATCTTTGGGCGAACAAGATGGCAGCTTCGATGTCGACATCTACAGCGATGGATCCTCCTGCAAATGGCAGTAGTAACATCGTGCTTCCAGCGGCCAGCGCCGTCCCGCTCAAGTATTCCAGCTTGCTCGGCGTAGGAGGAGCGTTGCAATCCAAAAACATGAGCAGCATTTTCGTCAAGGACGACAAGCAGAGCTACTGGACGCGAAGAAGTAACAATGCCGACCTTGTCTTGGGCGAAATGCGCCAGAAGAAACGAGCTAGAATGATGGACCCGTCAGAAGACCCAAATGGAATGCAGCTTGATCCTGGCCATGCAACTAACGACGCCGGAATAGACGTCAAAGGCAAAGGAAGAGAAGCTGTAGTAAGTCTGGCCCTGCTTGAACGGAAGTTCGACTCGTACCTGACCGTTACGCTTGTAGCCGTCCTCTTCCCTTGCTGATCCAGACAAAGTTCTCATCATCCATCCTGGATCGAAATATCTGCGGTTTGGAAGAGCGACCGACAGTCTTCCTATCGAAGTTCCGAACTGCATAGCACGTAAGCTACCCAACAAGTCAGCCAGTACAGCCAACGGCCATGCTCCTTCTTCATCTTCGTCAACACGATACAAGGATCTATCTGAGGAGAAGCTTGAAATCCTAAGACTAGATCTGCGGGCAAGAATGCGTATACTGAAATTACGAGGTACTACCGGCGGCTCGATAGCTGCTTCAGAATACAACAAAGCAGTAATACCAGAGGACGTACCATTCGAGACGGACGAGAACTACCTGGAGTGGACAGATCCCACAGGCAACGGGAAATCAGTATATTACGGAGAAGACGCTATGCATCTCGCCAATCCAGCAAAGGATGGATGGGTGGTCAAATGGCCATACCTGAAAGGCACGTTCAATACGAAGGACTACACTACCTCAAGGGAGTTGCTGGGCGATATTGCAGATATGTGGATCGATGCATTGGAGAAATTCTGCATGATCCCGCCGACTAAGCTGGAGGAATATTCGGTCATACTTCTGATACCAGATCTATATGACAGCACGTACATCACGGAGATGTGCGATATGATGTTGAAAACCATCGGCTTTGCCCAAGTTATCTTACACCAGGTACGCCTTCTCGCCTTTCAAATAAAGTTCAGTCATTCTGATACTTTGCTTTCAGGAGAGCCTGTCAGCTACCTTCGCAGCAGGCCTGCCCTCCGCCTGTGTGATCGACATAGGAGCCTGCAAGACTTCCATTTCCTGCATTGACGAAGGGATGGTGATTAACGATTCAAGGATGGTCATGGATTTCGGTAGCGACGATGTTATAGAGACATTTACGCAGATCATGAAGACTATAGATTTCCCATTCAAGGAGATAGATCTGACAAGACCGGTAGATTGGGAGATGATGCAGGAATTGTTCTCAAAGGCAGGAGCTTTCAACGAGGTGAGCGCGCTCTGTCATAGAGAACCCAGCCACGGCTGATACGCAGAATGAACAGTTCAATTTCGGAGTCAATACATACGATTTTGTCGTTCGGAGACCCGATCAACCGGTCAAGCGATATAGTATCAAGATGCACGACGAAGTCTGCTTACCTACTTTCGTAAGTTCACGATGATCAAAGTAGCCGTCTTTCGACTAATTAGCTTATAAACAGTGCTTTTGGGCGCCGCGAACCCTTGACTGGGAGCGCAAACATGCAGCTACGATGGCAGGCAGAGTGGACAAGCTATGGGCTCCGAAAGATAGCGTTGAAGAAGTTATCGATCTTGGTGGTAATGCGATCAGCGCAGCCATGAAGAAATCAGTAGCACACCTTACACAACCTCGCTTACTCGCTGGACAAGCACAAACATTGGCAGCCCCGCTTGCTGTCCCGAACAGTGATTCTAGAGCTGCTTCGCCGGCTCTGACGAATGTGTCTAATGGAGACGATGGAGCGGCTCCAGGCATGCATTCAGGTGTATCGAAGGCTGGTACTCCCGTGCCGCCTACCTCAACAAATGAGGTGTCAAGCATAGATTATGCTTTCGAGTCGGGCAAGTTACCTCTCGACGTAGCTGTCTTCGAAAGCCTTGCAGCTGCAGGAGGTGAAGATAAAGTCAAGAGAGTCGCTACGAACATCCTTGTCGTAGGAGGTATCGCCAACGTCCAAGGCGTAGGCTTCGCGCTCCAGTCAAGGTGAGCTACATTCGCTTCGAGAAGAGATAGTGTAGAGACTAAGGCTGCTTATAGGCTGGACCCTCTGCTTAAGCAACGCTATCCGACGGGTGTATCGCCGCTGGTCATACCGAGCAACAAATACGCAGATCCAGCACATCTAGCCTGGAAAGGTATTCAATCGCTGTGCAAGCTCGACGTAGCCAGCGACATGTGGATCAGGAGGGATGACTGGGAGATGTGAGTCTTTCATCGCTGTCTGCGCACCCCGTTAAGTGAATCTGAGCTGACGACTCTCGCAGGATGAACGTGCGGGCACTTCGGGATCGCTCCTTCTTTGTCCTACCTTAGTAGTCAATCATGAGGTCCTATGAATGGTTATATAGCCTTAGCTGAAAAGCCGCCCGGATCCGCTGCAGTCCTCGTATGCCACGCGACCGAACTTGTATAGCCGCACATTGAAAGCGGGTATTGACCAGTGTATCACAGCTTACATGTTACCAAGCTTGCTACATAAGCGCGTGACGCCTCAGACATTAGTCTTGGCGGGCCGGTATCGCGGCAGACTATGCGCACAAGAAATGTGATAGACCGCATTCTAAGCGTCCTTAGGCTTGTATCCTGACTCAATCAGAGCCTCTCTGATAGCTTTTATGATTGCGTCTACATCGCCTCGGGACTTGTCGGTAACGGTGATGCCCTGCAAAACTGGTCAGCCTTGTCTGTCGCTATTGCAAACCTGGGGATCTTTTTTACCATTGTCCCGATGCGGAAATAGCGACTCTTGATATCTGTGATAATTGCATGTTAATCAAAGAATATGGGTTGTGAAATCTACTGGCGTACCTTTGTGGAGACCCGCGGCGATAACGATACCGCTCTTCAACAACTTGCCAACGATATCTCCAGGTGCAATACCATCCGGCGTGTATACCGCCGTCATGCCGTTCGCAGCGGCATCCGAGCTTTTGGTGACAAGGCTCAGGCCCATATCCTGAATAGCGGTCTTGAGCTTCTTGGAAGCCTCTTTATGCATTGCGAAGCGTTCTTCAAGCGAAGGAGAACGAGTAGTCATAGTAGTTAAGGAAGCTTGAAGAGCGTAGATGAGCTGAACCGCGGGAGTTGCGAAATAAGCCGCAGAGCCTTTGCTGTAGGCCTCCATAATGGGCAGCCATTTTGCCCATGATGCGAAGTAGGATGTTGGAGGTGCTTTGCGAGCCTTGAAGACTGAAAGAGCCTTTTGCGACACGCAAGTCACGCAGAGACCAGGAGGTACACCCAGACCTTTCTGAGAGGCTGACAGCACCTGCGGACACTCGTCAGACCGTGGGAGAGCCGGGAAACCTCGATACTTACTACGTCGACACCCCAGGCATCCATTCTGATCTCCTCACTTGCGACTGAGCACACTCCATCAAGGACAGTGATTGTATCCGGACTGACACGCTTGACGATCTCGCAGATCTCCTTGGCATCGCTGAGAACACCTGTTGAAGTGTCTACGTGGGTGAAGGTCAACATCTTGTACTTTCTCTTCTTTAGAGCTTCCTCTATCTGTGCAGCAGTTGGCTTGTCGCCGACTGGAGCACCCAGCTGCTCGACTTTGGCGCCGTAGATGGACAAGCATTCGGCGAACGAGTCTCCAAAGTATCCGGTGTTGAGTACAAGAACATCTTCACCAGGTTCAACGAGATTGGATGCTGTGTCATGAACATTAGTAAGGACTCGCTGTCCGGGACCCACTTCCGAACACACCTGCCATGTCCCATCCAAGGGTACCGCTTCCAGCAACAATGAAAGGTTGAGCAGTCTCTGTGAAGAGGACTTGCTTCAACTTGGCTATGCAGTCCTGGAAGACGCCAGCGAAATCCGGGGACACTAAATAGGTTGGCGGAGCTCTCAGCACCCTGAAGCTTTCTGGTATGCGAGCATGATGCCTCACTATGGCTGACAGAGGGATGAGCTGCCGCGAAGAGGACATCATCTGCGACTTCGACTGGTTCCGGGAGAGAGCCGGACGAGAAGCGAGGACGCAAGAGATGGGAGAAAGTAGGTCTGTAATCAGTAGAGATACATTGCGAACCAATCTCTGCATCGTACTTGGTCCAGGGATGACTGTGAACCCAATGCGAGCGAGGTCAAATCAGCTCGGCTATTCCGTTCCAGCGGAATGGTATGACCAACCCAGGAGCTTGTGTGGTTGCTGCTTGAATGAGTCCATCTTGTTGTTTTCTGTACTTTCTTGCTTGTTTCGACCTTTCAGAGTGTTCGTTGCAGAAGAACCAGCAAGGTGTTGCGAGATGGCCGCAAGTCGTCGGTCGGCTGTAGGCTGGATAGAGCTACGCGAGCTGGTCGCCATTCACTATCAACAGGTTGAACTGCAGAACTCTCCCCAATACTACTGGTATAAGCGTGGAAAAGTCAAAGTATACACAAAAAGCCGAGATGCGCAAGAAAATGGCATTTTGTGGACAAATTTCGCCTTCATGGCTGGCCCGACGTAGATGTGATCATGCAAAGGTGCGTGGAAGCCGATAATGTCAGCGACAAAATGAGTACCCTGATATACTGACTAGTGCAGAATCAACGGAATATGAGGTATGTCTTAGTCGCGTTGTATAGCAGCCCGACTAACTGCAGGGAAGCATTGCCTGTACTGCTGAAAACTCATCCATGCGATCGTGGTACAACATGGTACAGAGTGCCGTATGCGACTTCATTTTGAACGCGAACGCGAATTGGCGTACATTTGACCTGCTATTACGCTCTTCTTCATGGCTTCTCAAGTGAAGGCATATCAGAGTATCCGTCTCCATGGTCCAGCCTGATCTCCATGACAGGAGGTGTGCTTGCTGGACCGGTGTAAGCTGGCGCATCGGCGGACTCCATCATGGTATCCGGTGCCGGATAAGTCGTGGGCAGCGTGGACGGATAGTCATAGGAGCCTTGTGCAAAGTCCCAGCTAATTGAGGAAGCTAGCGAGTTGGGTCTGTATGAATCATCGAATTGGATCCGACCGAAATGTCTGTTAGGAGGATGCCATTGAGATGAGACGGGTGGCATACCGTAACTAGATCCGACTGTGTTGTAGCTGCTGTATGGAGCGGAGAGGCCATCCTCGCTCACGGTAGGCGATGGACAATTGCCTGTATCGGGACGAGACAGATCGGTATCTCGGTCGTTTAGATCATGTTCTGAAATGCCCGACTGAGAAATGACATTGAAGAGTCCACTGCTGCTTGGATATCCTGAAGGAACGAAGCTGGAGAGGTTACTCCCGGAGCTGCTGCCCTCGGCTTCTCCGCCGAGGTTGACGCGAAAGGACTGGTCCCTCAGTGATGAGGTGGATCCTTCGAGATCAATTGCTGATAGGGCAGGTGAAGCGGTCTGGGAAGCCAGGATTTCATGTGTCTTCCCGCCTATTGGCTTGTCCGTACGGCGACAGTAGAAGAGTAGGTAGGCAGCGGAGGTCTATGAAGGCATGAGAGGATCAGTTACTGGATATCAGTCCGTTAGCCGAGGTTTGCTGCCCGTACCTTAATATCCTCTGCATCTTTAACAGGAGATACGCGAGACTACAGATGGGAAGATTAGCGTCTGCGACTCTGCATGCTACCATACACGTCAGTTTGTGCTTACATCATCGAAGTTATACCATTTCTGGTCGAGGTTATTCTTCGCGAAGGCAGTGTAATGTCCACCTCCCACTGCGAGTATTTGGCGTTAGCTGTACTCTTTGGTGGCGAGCTTAAGCTGACATACATCCGCCAAAGTGGTTGTCCACAGCAAATAGATCATAGATAAGGCTGTCGCCGCCTTCGACTTCCTGAGTAAGTTCGGCTGGAGCGCCCATCTCGAGCAGACGCTTAGCCACTTTCTTGCCTTCTACCCTATCACTCAGGTCCAAGCCTTCCAATGGGAAGTCAACCAGTGTATCGATTTTGTCCCGGAAAGCACGTTCGTTACTGAAGCGTTTCAGATGTATGACAAGCACATCTGGCATTTTCCATAGATCGAACTTCTTCTGGGCTTGTTGATGCTTCTTGCATGATGGGCAATACCAAGTATTGTCCTCGCTTAGCTTCTCCTCCTTGACAAACTCGTCAAGAAGGCTATCGACACTGATGCCTTTCTTTTCCGTTCGATTGTTGCCTGCCTTTTTCCTTTCTTGGATAACGGGATCCACTATGCGTTCGGTTTGAAGGAACTTGTCGGTCTTGTCCGTACGATTTCTATTTACTTCGTTGCCGAAGTATGGCTCGATAGAGCGGGCATTCCAATCTACCATGATAGTCTCGCCTGCGCGAAGAATAGGGACTGGTTCGACCTCGGTAGCAGAGTTTGCCGGCGGCATAGCAGCGTTATTGGTGTCAGACTGTTGTTGAGCAGGTGCACCATCACCATAAAGATCCTCCGTTTCGTCTGTGTCAAAGCTCCCGGGCATCACAGATGAGCTTTGCAGATTCTTGGATTGCACAGCTTCAGCGCGCTCGGCCAGTGTGATTCTGTCATTCGACATGTCTCCGATGAAAGGGTCGGCGCGATAACCAGTAAGCGGCGATTTGGCAACAAAGAAGTTGAGCAGACTGCGATTTGGTAAGCGCGTAGAGGCGTTGATTGTGGAAGTGGGAACGCTTGTCGGCTCGGCCATCTCTACGTCTGCCTGCTTGTCTTCTTCATCGTCAGGAATGATCGCTCTTGCGGCCGATGGCGGCTTCGAAGAGGTAGATGTTTCACCATTTGCTGCTCCTTCAGATGTAGGAGCGTCCCAGACGTCCGACCCGACCGCTTGCCAGCCTGCCAGCCTTTCACATATCCTGCGTTCTATAGTTTCGAGGCTCGAAGCTTCTTCTTTGGTGAGCGCAAGGATGAAAGGCTCGCCAAACAATCTCTCCTTAGAATAGCTATTCGAAGACGACGATCGGTTGCTGCACACGCTAACCATGAACTTGCCCTCTTCTTCGAGTGGCTTCTGCTTGGCGTTTCGGTAGCGAGGCTGCTCGATTGTGTACGGAAGCTCGAACATGATCATTATATCCGAGTTGCGTATTCCCGAGACACCTTCGTCATCGGGCCAAACCTTGAAGAACTTGCTAGAGAATTCCTCGATCGCGAACAGCTGTACAACTGATGGATGAGTGTGGAGATGCATCGTACGGAGACGACTGCCATACCTTTTTGTGATCATAACCGCTTAGACTTCCCACGGCCTCTTTCAGTTGTTTCATAGTAGCATCGTAGGGCAGCTCGAGATTGATCTGATGCACCCAGATCAGAAGGCTCACGTCAGAATGACAGGCCTACGTACCTTCTGCTGCGCCAGCTTTGGGTCTGCTGGCACCAGATAGATGTCTCCGGTCCACTTACGATTGTGAGGTATCGCTAAGCTGAGGTACATAAATGGGTCGAACTTGATCGCAACCTGACTATACTATCAGCACTGCGGGTGGTAGTGATGATAGCTCGAGCCTACCTTGCTGCATTCCGGACATATCAGTCTGCTCCTGTACTGCCCTTGGAAGAGATCGACAATAACCGAATCGTTTCGCTTCTTGTAAAGCTGCCAGCTAGTGTTTGCAAGTTCCATCTCTTCTTTGTCACCTCCACCTTCCCAGTCGGGAATCTCGTCATACGGCTTCTTCTTGATTCTGTTCAGGTCTTCGTGCAGTCCATCGAGTAGGAAAGCAATCAACTCTTGACTGTCATGCTGCTGCCAGCCAGAGAAGGCGGGAGCAAACTTTGATAGAGTCTGCTTGAATTCTCTTGGTACGACGGTGTTTCCGGAGCCTGACCATATTCTCTCTATCAATGTACCGAATGCCCGAGCAACTTCTCCATTCATTCCCAGGGGATTATCTGGATTAAGCTCTTGTTTGTAGAATCCAGAATAGAAGTAATCCTGCAAAGAGGGCGTGTTGCTGAGACACTGCAGTGCGCTGTTCATGAAGCAGGTATTTCCGAGATTTTGTAGTCCCACAAGTCCTTTTCTGCCGTTGTTCCCTCCAGACTGGCTACGGGTAGTACGCATGCTATTCGAAGTAGGTTCTGACGGTTTAAGCGGAAGGGGTTGCACCTGAGTCAGGACAGCACGCTTTTGTAGACTTTCCTTTTGATCGAAGAAACTAGTTCCACCAAAAGGCGCAGGATTGGGTGCTGGGGTTGCAGCAGCTTCCTGCGGCTGCTGGACTAGCCAACTTCCATCCGTGTTTGCTTGCTCGAAACCCAGCCTTGCGGCTTCGGTGATAGTGGACTCTCGGATAGTAGAGTTGTCTTCAGCAGTATCTAAAGAAAGGCCTTCCAGCTTGTCGGTAGTGATGATGCCGTCTGCATGATCTTCCGACAGATGCCATATGCGCGAAGGCGTGGCCTTGTCGAGGTTGAGAGCTTCAGCTATTGCTTCTCTTAGCTGTACCATGGTCCAGCTAGAAGCTGTCTGTATTTGTTTGGCTTCTGAAGGAGGATTGGGGGAATTTGCAGGAATGACGCGCGAAACGTATATGATGGGTGGGTACAGGTCGAAGTAAGGACCATCTTTTGCGAGTGCTACCTCGCATTTGACAGGCGCTCCAGTCCTTCCATACCTGTGGAAACATCAGCTACGCGCTGACGAGGAGCCCGGTAATAATCTCACCATGCTTCCAGGAAAAACCACGCATCCGAGGGCATGAAGACGACATCTACACCTTCTTGTACTTTCTTTGTGAGCTTGCCCGTACGCTTGTCCGAGATGTCTGCATTATCGACAGGCCCTATGTCTGCGACCGAAACGCCTTGAAAATCTTTGTCCTTGTCTATCTCCTCGCTTCCGCACGCCGTCTGCCACTTCCTATACCACCTTCTGCTGACAACGAACCAGGTGTCGCCAGCTTTCGGGGATGATTTGACGAGGGGACTTATCATTTCGAGCTGCGCCTGTCCCTCTGGCGGTGTTTGTCGAGCTGCTTGCGCAGTTTCTGTAACATCCTCGCTACTGCTCAACAAAGGCTCTGTCGAGCTCGAAGAGGAAGCACCGCTGTCGCTGATATCCATGCTGGCCAAATTCGAGATGCCAGCTGCCGAAGTGGTGCGCTTGTTGGAATTGGACGACGACGCTGATTCTGCACTGGCACTGCGCTGGCGTTTCCAGACAAGCGGGACCATACAAAATGAGCGAGTTGGCAGCTGCAAGAGTGTATAGGGGTCGTCGTCATCCTGATTTTCTGGTTACCCATTGGCAGTCTCAAATCTATCTGATACACTCATCTACGATACGTTGACGTATACTTCCTTAAACTGCACCTCCAAATCCTTCGGACCTGCCGTTATCTGATAATTTTCTGCCGGTCGCGCTGCCATGGCTCCTATGCTTACATACCATCCATCCTCTTCTGCAAAGAAGCATGTCACCTCTCTCAGCGGGATGCGGCGAGCTACTTCTCCCTTTTCGTCCAGTTGCAACTCGTATATCCATAGGCCTGATCCCAGCTCGTCGCCTTTTCTGACTAGCTCGATTGATACGCTATCCTTCTTAGCAGCAGAAGGAGGGCACAAACTCCAGTCTGAGAGCGGGAAAGACACGACCGTTGCCAGGTACGGCTGGCCCTCGTAGAACTCGACGCCTGATTTGAGCCAGCGAGGAGGTGACGGACCAGAGTATGTACCATCATCACTTTGTGTGAGATATAGAATGAGGCCGCCTTGGTCGTAGCGCGTCGTGTAATCGGCAGTAAGGGTCGCTCGTACGCTCTGGAAGCTTTTGAGCGGGACAGGCTTCGCTAGCAGTGAGTGTATGGGTGCATTGAATCTGTAATCACTTGTTAGGTAGGAGTGAGAGGGGTAGCAGATGAGCCCCGCCTGTCCGTCGAGGGCGGTTTACGCCAAGCATCTGTGCCAGGCGGAGCAGTGACTGTGAAGGGCTCCATCCTTTGTGACAACGAAGTTTGGAAAAGAGAAGTGCGAGCAAGCTGTCAGAAGCTGCCAAGCGCCGGCGTCTCGGATACGCGAAGTCGGCTAAAAATTGAAAACGCTCCAAAGGCCGCACACAGGTTCGCACGGAATTTTCCTGGACAGATACATGATAAACAGCAGTGTATGCATCTATTGGTGATGGTCCGAAGGCCGTGCGAACCAGTTTCCGACTATGGGGGACTTTCGCGGTCGGCAAGAGAAAAAAGCATGTTACGACAGCACAAAGACATGCAAAAGAGAGTCGTAACACCCCAAAAAACTGAGGAGAGTGGGGTTCGAACTAGTCCGAAGTATCAGCGCCTCTGCGCCGCCCACAGATTCCAAGGGAAGACTTTACTCACCCCACGCCCTTTCGGACTGCGGTTTATGCTTCGCAACCGAATGCCTAAACACAGCTCCTTGGACCACTCGGACATCTCCCCGTTACGAGCCATAGAATCTCGCTAGGCCGTTTTTAATGTATATATTCCGGCCATTTTGAAGAATCGCCAAAGCAGCCGCGTGTTACCCCAGAAACGGCTTGACAGACTCATGGCAAGTCCTCAGTTGTCCTCCTGTAAGGATTGTCACGAGCCCTTGGTCTGAGGTCTGGCAAAGGGAGTGAAGGGTTCCTTGTAGGACATTGGAAAAACAGGAACTGGTGACTATCATTACACATTCGAGGAGTATGTAGCGATTGTAATGCTGAACAACGACATCGACCTTCCTTGGGATACTTCTGATCAGGATGAGTTATCAGAAATGTGAAAGTCGTCTCGAGACGCTTGATCGGCCAAAGAAAGGCTACCGTATGTTATAGGAGCGTAGTGTATCGCTGTGGAGTATCCTTTGTGTTGGTCTTGGAAGACTTTACATGTCGATGGTGAGAATGTAGACTCAGACCTCTAGGTGCCGGCGCGAAGAAAGTGAGCCTATCCCGTTTGTTTGACGGAGCATCGGGAGGAAAGAGAGCCTGGTATTGACTTGTATGGAGTTTCCTGCTTGCCACTGCACCTCCAATAAATTGCTGGACAATTCCTTGAACGTTATCGAGAGACACTTTTATAATATCTTGGTCCAGTTGCTGTCGAAGAACCTGTTAAGACAAAGCGAAACATATGCAGCAGCAGAATGTAGCTGAACTTACTCCTCTTCTCTTGAAGACGTCGGTCTCCTTCTTGTTACCTCTTCTATTCTCCTTGGCCCATATCTCCAGCATGTCTTGACTAATACGCAGAGCGATGTTCTTGGCAGCTCTTCCCCAGTACTCTGTCAAAACATCCTCCTGTAACTTGTCGTCATAATAGGATAGTATATCCGGGTCTGTTGCAGTGAGATTTCGGGAAAAATGGGCCGTGATTACATCGACATGGCTAAGGGATGATAATATCAGACTTTCGGGGGACATTCTAGGACATGGCTTGTTGTTAGATTTGAGGTTTGTGTCGTGCTTCCACTCCTGCCTGTGTGTAGATGTCAGCAGTCAGAAGCGGAGCAAAGGCACGCAGATGAGGGTTCATTTACACTTCCGAGGTATACATGTCGTACTCCTTTTCAGTCGAAGCACTCTTGTGTATTGCAGCATCAACACTCTTGGCAAGATCGACCAAGAACAGTCTTTTGTCTGAGGTGCGTTAGTTATTTGCGTAAGAATACATAGTTCTCTGAAATATACAATTAAAACTTCGTCGCTTGCATCAAAGGGGCTGTCACTTACAGCTTTCAAGCTCGGCAGAGCCTCCCAGGCTTCCCTTGCCTCTTCGTTGAATTGCCCTATGACGCGGATGTTGATGTCCTCGTCGCTGAGCTGTGATTTTGATACGAGGGCGAGAACGCGGACAGCATTGAAAATGGCGTTTTTGACGGTATCGATTTCATCATCGGTGTCTCGTCTTTTGCGTTTGGACTGTTAAGCATTTATTATCAGGAAGCGTGCTGCCATTACGTTCTGTATGTTAGCATACAGTCTTTGAGGTCATTCTCGGTTTGTGCCAAAAGTACGGTAGGAGCGAAGTGGACAGGTTAAAAGGAAAGAAAGAGGCGAAAGGGAAGCTAGAAAGACAGACAATTGTGATGAAAGGAAGGGAGTGGCGCTTAACGTGGGGAAAGAAGTGTGATGAGGATGGAGGGTGAAACGACGGAGGAGGCTGCACGATCGGGAAGTTACAACGGCTGACGGAACCTCCAATGACTGAAGCTCAACCTCAGACATCTGTATACAACGCAGAGTATACTACCAGGCGATATTGCTATACTTGCTCTTCGCCTGCCTTGTATAATCCCGATTGTACATGCCCGTCTGGTAGCCAAACTCGCTGACGGGCGTTTCTGACGCCCTGCCACGCTTTGCAGCGAGAAGCGCTTTCGCTCGTTCTCTTTCAGAAGTCTCCCGCATTGTTGTTGCATCTTGTATCGAAGGAGCCGCTTGAGGTCTGGCAGGACCAGCTTCGACATTCGCCAAAGGTGATGGCGACCTTCGTCTCCCCTTACGTTTCGCCAGTAATGTAGGCGCCACAGGTGTCCTGTCGCTCGCTAATGTCCTCGGTGTATCCGCCCAGGGGTCTGCTCGCTGTCTCTCTTGGGCGACCTTCACATCATCCCTTCGCTTCAAATACGCATTCATCATCGCCAGCGGGTCTTCGCCATTCTTGACGACGTTATCTTTATAGACCGACTCGAGCTTCTGATCTTCTGTCCGAACCCTTTCCTTGTGACTCAACCGGTCTGTCGAATCGTACCATGTCTTCGGAGGAGCTTTCAAGTACATCGTAATCTGTGAATCCCACTTTTCTTGCTCGGCTTTCTTTTCTGCTTCATAGTCTTTGTTCTTGCGTGTTTGTGAGCCAGATGCAGCAGGCTTGCCTCGCTCAAGATCCGCCCAGAAATTGACTGTTGGCGATGTTAGCTGGAGTATCGTATAAAAGCATGTAGCACTGACAATGTCCATCATCTGTGGTAATGCTACTATGCGCAGCCTGCTCTTCTTGAAGAGCATCCTCGACAGCCCTTGCTTTCCCTTTGAGCTGCTTGTCGAGAGCCTTCTCTGCTTGATCCTCCTCTGCTGACTTCCCTTTCTTGCTCTTCTTGCGTAGCATGGCTATCCTGGCCTCCGAGTCTGCTTGCATGACTCTGGCCCGGTCGCCGGCCTCGATAGCTTGGGCGCGTTCTTCATCGCGCCGCACTCGTTCGATATTCTCAGCTTTGTAAGGATGGTAGGATTTGTGATGGGCTCTGTCAGCGGTCAGTCAAAGTCAGTCATTGCGATGTGACAGGATGCCGGCATATCGTGGTTATATATCGTACATGCTGCGCAAACGAAGTCAGCATTGTTCGTTCAGATCCGTAGTGAGCCTACTTGAGCTTTCCCATGGTTGACACTTTCAAGGTGTAGGTCTGAGACAGAAGGTGGTCATAGGGATCTGCGTTGACCTAATTCCGGTACAAATATCCAAAGATGATTTGCGACGGTGGCTCTTGCCTTTCTACCAACCACTACTTCTGCCATGTCTGCGCAACACCACGTCGTCGTCCTGGATCACAGCAAGCAGCTGCCTCCGCTGGCTGAAGGAACCGCTGCAACGCTACCTGCGAAGCTGCCTGACGCAAAGCACCATTACACGCACAGTAGCTTCCCGCTGCAAACGCAAGATATAGATGACCCGTCAAAGCTGTCCATCTACTTCGTCGGAACGGCGAGCCTTTGCATCTTGTTCCGGCTAGTTGAGGCACCCGAGTCTGATGCATAGTGTCTATATCAGGCCACGACCATCTTCGAAAGCAAGTACTTCAGGCTCATGACAGACCCAAACTTCCTACACGCCGGCGACCATGTTCATTTGGGACCTGGAGTAACGGCTCAGCGCAAGACAAATCCAGCAGTCAACATGGACGAGCTGCCCAGTATCGATGCAATCATCTTGTCCCATTTCCACGAGGATCATTTCGATAAAGAAGTGCAGCAAAAGCTGCGGAAGAATCTGCCCATAGTGACAACTATCGAGGCGGTGGACCCTCTATCGCAACTCGGCTTCTCTGAGGTCACAGGCCTCAAGACCTGGGATTCTGCGCTACTTCAGACTCAGAGTAGTAAGGAGTGCAGGCTCAATATGAAGATCACCGCAACACCTGGCAAGCACGTAGCAGGTCCCATCATTGAAAGCTTGAACGACTTCGTATCGGCCGTCCCGCCAACGTGTGGATTTGTGTTGGAATTGATGTGGAATGAAGCGAAAGATGCAGCTTTCCGCATCTACATATCCGGAGACACGCTATTCGTCAAAGATTTGGAAGAGATCCCCAAGCGTTACCCAGACATTGATCTACTCATCGTACATCTGGGTGGAACGACTATTCCCGGTCCGCATCTTCCTCTGCTTATGGTCACGATGGATGCGAAGCAAGGTATCAAGCTGGTGCAACTCATTCAGCCAAAGGTCACAATACCTATCCATTACGACGGTAATAAACTTCGATCTGTATTTATCGCTCATCTGATATCGCTCTTCACAGACTACGACGTATTTCTATCGCCATTAGACGACTTCAAGAAGGAAATGCAGACTGCAGGCCTGGCCGACAAGGTGGTCTACCTGGACCGCGGCGAACGTTTCGATTTCTCAATTCCACAATAAAGTTTTCCATATTCACTCTGTAACCACCTCTCCATTCGTGTTCTCCTTCTGTACCGGCTTGACTTCTCCTTCTTTGGGAAACCAAACTGCCGAAAGCGCTACCGCCAATGCGGCTATTGCAAGTATTATCCACCCTAGCTGTCCCTTCAATATCTGATGCGAGACGCCAAATGCGTAAAGACTGCTGGACAAGCTGGGAGCGAATATACGGCCGCTCATCGATAAAGCTAAAGAAATGCTGCTCAATGTTCCCAGCGCCTTCGGACCAGGACAAGTATTGTTGACTGCGAGCTGTCCCGTGGCTATTCAACATATTTCAGCCTCGTTTTCCAGTAGGCGGTACTGAGAATTCCCTACTCATGGTAGTCCCGTGAACAGCAGCTGCTACCACCGACCATGACAGTATCACGATCTTCAGGGTTGAGTGATGCATGGACGCTGATATCCATGCGAAAGGCGGTAGCCCAAATGACAGAACTCCAGATCAATTACCCACCATATATGATAAGCGGGTGCCCAACAGCCGTAGATTCTGCTATAGATGGTCAGGAAAATAGCGCATTGAAGGCTAGCTACTGCAAGATAGCATAAGGAAATCGTCTGTATGGGAAGGCCGAGACCGCCCAACGGTATGTGCGTGTGATAGGCAATCGGGGCGGCTGTAGGTACGCTGTCAGGTCAGCTAGCATTGGACCTCTATAGCTGACCTACTGGCTCCCCAGGCAAATATAAGTAGATTCGCTGCCGAGTACAAGAGGATGGTGTGCAAAACTCCTTTGGCTTGCAAGACCTGCTTCATGGAAGGGATCTCGCTGTCTTCTCCTTCGGCGCTGTCATTCCAGGACCGTGTCTGGCAAGCTGATGTTAATGCCTACCTAGTTCTGCGTGATTTGACATACCTCTTTCAGCAGCAGCCAAGCCGAAAGTGTAGAGATACCGCCAAAAGCTCCCAGGAACAGGGAGGGCAATAGATACGGATAGAATCTGAAGAGTTTGGAGTCCTTGAACAGAGCCAGATTCTCGACTGGATTAGCTAGTGCACCGCCAATGGGAGGTCCTGAAGCCAGACCCAGGCTGGCGGCGAATCCAGTGTAGGCGAAGAGTTTAGCCTGAGTCTTGGGTGTCGAGATTTCGGTAAGCATGACACGAGCAGTACTATAGGACATGTATCATAAGCTGATCGTTGCCGTTAGGGCGTCAGGCTATTTACCCGACGCATCCGCTAAAGAGGTCAGCGACGGCGCGCCAGAATATCATTTGCCAGATGCTCTTCGAGAAGCCAAATCCAGTGCCTCCGATGGTGATTCCTGCTAGGCATATTACCAAGATTGGCTTCCTACCGATCTTGTCGCTGAGAGGGGTCCAGACGAAGAGCAAGGTGACAGTCTCCGTGAGAGAGTATGTCGACTCAATCTTCATGGCACAGACGTTAGATGGTACTTCTTTCCATTATCTTTGACAGCTCCACGACTTACGAGTCCGCTGTAGAATCCGATATCTTCATGGCGCACGCCTGTACTCTCGACCATAGCTGCGATATACGGGAAGACGCAGCTGAAAAATCTGAATGTTCTGTCTCAGCTTGATGCTATGTCAGCATCCATTCTCTCCCTACAAGACATTTGCCGTCCTGGCCAAACAAAGCGCAAAGACCTGACTCCTCGGAATCCGGTTCTTCTCGGTAGGAGGCAGCAGTGGTCGCGTCTCTCCATTTCCTGAAGCCATATTGGCTGCAAGCGGTGTGTCAAGAGCCAAGATGCAAGATTCGAAGCGGATTTTCGATCCCGCGCTAGGCCAAACAAAGCGCCCAACTGTCAAACAGAATGTCCGATCGACGGATCAGCTTCATACATACGCGAGGCTTCCATGTCGTTTCAATCGTCAACATCATTAGCTATAACTGTCTCACAATGACTCTGGAGACTAACCGGGTCCCCTTGTAAGGGAGCTACTGAGCAGCCTCTGAAGCTCACCAAATTTCGCTGGTATTCGGCGCTCCTGACCACCGATATACATACCACACTTACTCCTCGATGCCATGACCTTCGCTAGCTGGTCAAGAGTGCTTCCGCAACTACTGTGGCTCTTGCCGACAGCCTGCTATAGCAAGGGCAATGTGTTACAGCACAAGCGCGCGCTATTAGATAAGCAAGCCATCAACGAAAATCTCGGTGGTTACAATCTCTTCAATATTACTGTGGTATGCTGGGCTTCCTATGTATGTCAACAGTGCTGACCTTCAGGTATCTAGCCCCAAGTACAAGGCTATTTGCCGATAGACGCACCCTGCGATAGACCTTCGGGCATGCCAGATCAATCAAGGCTATACCAATATATGATCTACACACGAGACTGTGCGCAACCATGGAAGCTCTGCCTATCTGAAAGGTTCGACCTCTATCCACCAACTTTGATGGCAGATACTGATCAGGTCCACCACAACTGCGTTAGATCGAGAGTATCTCTTCAGCAGGCGATCCAATCGCTCATAGGCACAGTAGTCGGCACAAGGCGATACGTTGATACCTACTACTTCATAGAACGCACCTGGGACGCTGGCCTGGACAATGGCAAGAGCATCCAACCCACAGCCAGAGATATATGGTCATATGGAGTGAACGATTACCCGCACTTTAATGCTGTAGTAGGCGGAAGAAAGCGAGAGCTGCTGAGTACAGCTGACGAGTCACGACTGTTTATTCGCTTGCAGGCTGCACAGATAGCATACAGGGACTATGCAAATTCTCCTGATTGGCAGCGCGTCGTTGACAGCGATTCCTGCGTGGTGTCTCCGGAGTCTTATATTAGCTACGAGCGAGTGAGTCACAGGGGAGACTCGGAATTTGCAAGACATATAGACTGACTACTCTGTCAAACAGGCTTTTGGACAGGCTGCCGCGGTCCGAATCTTCCAGATCAACAGCGGATTCTTACCTCAGAATCGCGACTGGTCCTGCATGACAAATCAGTTGAACACCTTGCAGGGAATCATTAACGACAATGTGAAGGGAAATACATGTGATATACCTGGAGACGGAGGCAAAGCTCTGTAAGTGTTCACTTCAGGCTGCGGAGGCACCCAGTTCTTGACGGGGCTACACTCGTACAGGAAGAGTATCGGGCCTACAAGCACTGCTCTTTTCTCTTCAGGCTTCTTTGGACAGACTTTATACCCGACAGTGGACCCTACACCTGGAGTAGTAAGCACTCTGTAATTGGTATTTAGCATGTAAGCTGATTGTGCGGCTCCATCAGACTCCTTCAGCAACAGTGTTCAACCGCCTAGATTCGGCTCCTAGTCAGCCAACACAGAACGCTCCGCATACGACGGACTCACCAGACACACCAGACACACCGGACTCGCCAGATACGCCAGATTCTCTAGAAACCCCAGAAATCCCAGAGGACGGACAGGAAGCAACGCCTACGCCTACCAACACAAAAGACAAGCAAAAGTCTGGGACCAAGGCCAGTCCGTCACCGTCTGCCACAAGGACAAAGTCGCCAAGCCAGACGGCTGACCAGGACGCGGAAGAAACAAGTTCTGCGGCAGACGCTGCATCTGCTGGCCAGAGCAGCGGAGCACAAGGAGATGTCACGAGCAAGCCTGGACATGCTACGTCTAACGCCTTCAACGCGGGCCCTGCTTCGGGCACAACGTCGGATGCTGGGACGGCTGGAAGTGTCACATTCACTTCCATGACGACTGGTTCTACGAAGCCAGGAACAGGCCCTGCGGCCGCGAACGGAGGTGAGATAGTCTGCTTTCTCGAGTGTCGAGCTGACTGAGCACTGACTTCTCTTAAGAGCCGTCAATGTATACGACTGTTGTCGGTAAATACAACCTGGCAGACGATCCTAGTCTGTACTCTGGAGCCATACTTAGCAAAGATCGCTTCGGTAGCGTCTATCTCTACAGTGTAATCATAGGTGTATTGTTGGGTGTATTGCTATAATGTGGACAGGAAGTCTCGCCGATGACAGTCTTGTAGACGATCACGTTGTTGCCTTGTGCAGACAAGGCTTGAGTGCGCCTACTGCTTCTACTCCTCTGCAACGGCATACAGCACCCGAATCTTCTCTGTGCAGCCATCACAGTGGAGCACGATATCACCATCTCCCGCTTCCAGCTCTTCCGCGCTGACTTGAAACTCGCTACCACACCGCGAGGGATATGTGTATATAGAGTTTTGGGCATTACTTTCTGCCTGAGTTTCCACAAAGTCGGCTAGGGAGATGTTGGAAGAAATAGCAGAGCGAGAGGACGATAAGGGGGAGGAAGATGACTCGGCTGTAGGTATCAAGAGAAAGAGACACGAATAAGGCGCGGGAACATTGGGAATCTGAGCAAGTTTAAAACACACCCAGCTTCTGCGCGAGTTCTGCATCGTACTGTCTTCTGCTCGCCGAATTCATCAATATGGTGTATGCTTCATTGAGCTTGTCTGCGATATTGCTGCTTCCATTTGAAGCTCTGTCTGGATGATGCACCAGGATCAAGCGTCGAAAAGCAGCTCGGACGTCTTCTTTGCTGGCCGTCTTGCTGACGCCCAACACCTCGTAGTGCGACGCATTTCCTGCTAATACTGCGTCTTGAGCCAGCGTAACTCTGCGCTGTGTCCTCTCTGTCTATTGAAAGCAAGACTCGTCCGCTGGTAGAGCTGCAAGCATTATCAAGACAAAGCGAAATCCTCTTTTGATGTCCCTCAAGCCGCTCGCGCATCAAGTCGCTGGACATCCTAGCTCTGTACTTACCTCTGAGGATGGCCAGTACATCGTGAAACCATCCCTCGACCGCGAAATCGAGTTCTACGCGCAGACCGCGCCGAAACACTTTGCAGCCCTTGTTGAGGGCGGGCATATCCCAAAGTACTATGGTATACAGGCGCATGATGCTCTACCTAGCAAAGGCCCGAAGGTTCAGCATGTTAGTCGAGACATCCTGAAAATAGGGGTATATCAGGCTGATACAAAACACGCTTTTGCAGGCTATCAAGCTAGAGAACCTCACTCATGGCTACTCCAAGCCTAACGTGCTCGATGTCAAGCTTGGCACGCAGCTTTTCGATCCTTTAGACGAAAGACTTACGCCTGAGAAGCAAGCGCGCATGGAAGGCGAGTCACGCAGTACGACGTCTGGGCCCAACGGTATTCGCTTGACTGGCTTCACCGTGAGCGAAGCCCCGATCCAGTTACAGACATTTAGCTGACCCGGCTTGGCTAGGTCTACGACAGCGCGACAGATGCTTATGTCTCGACTCCTAAAGAGTACGGCAAAGGAATACCTTCTAGCGAGCTTCCTCATGGTATACGTCGCTTCTTCCCCTGCTCGGTGGAGGACGCTACCATCCACACCCACTCAGACCTTACTCCAGCTCCACCGCTTGGTTCTTCTCCATCGCGCTTGATAGAAGCTATCAGGGAGATTCTGTCAAAGGTGAAGGCTATACAGGCGCTTGCAAAAGGCTACGAATGGAGAGCATATGGCAGCTCATTGCTGGTTGTGTACGAAGGAGACGAGGCTGCTCCTCTGAGAACCACAGTCAAGCATATCGACTTTGCTCATGCGAGGTATACTGAAGGTCAGGGACCAGACGAGGGCATGATTAAAGGGTTTGATACGATAGTCACGCTGCTCGAGGGCCGCTTAGCGGAGGTCAACAAGCTAGAACATCAGAAAGCCTAGTAGCCGAGTCTAGATCTGTGCTAGTTGAAAGTATAGAGGTGTTTGGCTATCCGTATTTGCGGCATGTTCACTTCACCTTCTTTCGCCCCGAAAACGACCTGTCCTGCTTGCTCTCTTGACAATTCGACAGAGACAGCAGTAGGATGGCCAGCGTTTCTATCAAGCAGTGAGCTCGACGCCTTGAATGAGCTGTCGCCTTTGCGTATCCGTACTGACTCTTAAGGCACAGCTTGGTGAAGGCCAAGCTCAACACGTGCGGGATGTTGCACCTGTTGACGCTTTCTGCGTGAAGAACGACGATACCTCATGGCTCATTACCTTCCGGGACTCTGATGAAAGCAAACCTTTCAACCTTGTCATTGATCCTTGGCTTTGCGGTCAGATCACTGACGCTGATAGTTCGAGGACTTGCCTAAGCTGACACAACCTGTGAAGGCGATCAATACACCATATCGCGCTGGTTCCAAGGCGGCGTACATCTAGTCGCGCCCTGCTTTAATTCCCTTCCTGCCCTAGAACGCGAGCATGGTGATATATCGGCAATCTTGTGCTCTATTGGGCTTACCGACCAGTAGGTCACTGTGTGTGCAAGCAGAAACTAAAACTGTAGCTGACGGACATCCTGAAAGCACCCATACCAACACCCTAATCACTTCCCGTCCATCAGTTCCTGTCTTCGGCAGCAAGACCGCCCTCTCAGTCATTGATGGAGTCCATCATTTCGACCATCCTGCAGTAGAGACACAATCCTGGGACGGCGTGACAGGAAAGGCTTCACCGGACAGTCTTCGCAGCCTGATTGAAAAAGCCGGTTGGGAGGGCATTGAGGAATACAAACTTTTTGATAGGGTATCTGTTCTTTACATACCACTTAGCCGCGCGAAAGGGTTTCTGATGGGAGCTACCCTCGTGACTTTCGAAACGCGAACTCAAGACGACGTAAAGACTTATAGCATAGTCTACACCCCACATGGCTCGTCAGTAGCCACTCTGCAAGCTACAGTGGACAGCCTCAACACCCTTCCTCATCACGAGTGCTTGGCCATCATATCCAACTTTGATCTCGTACACACTCCTCCTTTTGGCCTGGCCCAGCCTGGCAAGGAGAATGGTCTAGCTCTGCTGAAGCTGCTCAACCCGAAATTCTGGCTGAGGACGCATGGTATGCTTTACAACCTAATCTCACCCTGCGAGCTTTTGCTGATCATCATTCGCTGTCCTTAGACGGCCGCAAAGAGACGAAGAACTTCATAGGCTATTTCCAGACTACGAAGAACTATAAGATCGAAGACATTCGAGCGGAAATCGAGGGCGACACCGAGTTGGTGGTCCTGGAGAGCGGAGAGTCACAGCGCCTGCTATGAGGTCGGTGATGGAATTTCGGAGTAATATTGTCAACAACAGTTCCTTGTAGCGATTAAGTCTAGTCCTGCGTAGTCATATCAGTATCCCCTTCAGTCTCCGTAGTCGGTTGCTGTTGTTCCTGTTCTTGTAGTGCTTGGAGTTCACCCATCAAGTCTCCTTCGTCTTCTGATGAGCTCGTCTCTTCAGCATTCCCCGTGACATCGCCGATCTCCGCTTCATCCCCACCCTCGTCACTGCCTTCATCGTCGTCGTCATCCTCGTCCATCAGCTCATTGACTAGCTTTTGGATGACCCCAAAGATCTCCTCCCAGATCCGTATCACAGTAGCCGGCTCGATCTTCGGCAAAAGTTCCAACGCTCGGTCTTTGTCAAGCTTGCCTCCGCATCTGGCGAATTCCCGCAACAGGATCTGCTTGATGAACAGGAATGGCTTTGGTAGTATACGAAGTTCTGAACAGAGCTTCGTCTCTTCAGGCGATAAGAGTTGCAATGAGGAGGAATTCGCCAGATTTAGTTGAGGTTGTGGGAGTTTGCGTGGAAGGGCAGAAGTGGTTCCCGGAGGCCGAGGTGTGCCCTCTCTAGACGAGGCTGCTGTAGAACCAGTTCGGCCGAGCATAGAACGAGACATCATGACAACGTCTCTGTAATTGTTCGCACCCCGCGCCGCTATCCGATTTGCCTTGTCTTTCTCGTACTTATCGACTTCAGTGAAGCTCGTCAGGCCGGATTGACGGTATTCTTGCAAGTCCGCAATCTGCTTGCGTAACATTTGCTCGTCTAGATTACATAGTCCGAAATCAGCTCTAAGCTTTGTAAGGCTTGACGGCCTTTCCTTACATAGTAGACCATTTGAGAACTCTTCATGATCTGTGGCTGTTTGCAAGCGGGAGAACACCTTTACTCTATTGAGAAGCTCTCTTTCTTCCTTGGGCCGCTTCTTGTCAACCGCGATGATCTATCAAAGGTGTTAAGCTAGGACCAAGCATGGATGTAAATGTCGAATTATTACCTTCTTGTAGTCAAGCAAGCCTCTGTCGAAGATCAGTGCTTTCGCATCCAGACGCCTTTCGATTCTCGAATTGTAGATCTCGTGCATCGTGAGCTTGAGCTCCAGATCATCATCGCCTTCTTGCCATATCGCAATGACCGACTCGTCCTTTACATTCTCATCTCCGTCTTTGCCCTTTTCTCCCGTTTGATTGGCAGTAGCAACATCACCATTCTGCTGCTGTTGATTCGCAGCCGACGATGATGCTGCCGACTTTTCGGGCTTGGGCTTGCTCTGCTCTGTACTTGTCTCTTCTGAGTTTGTGCTTGCGCCCAAACCTCTGTTAGACGGCGCTGCTGCTTGAGGTTGTCTGCTATCTTTTGCAGCAGAGTCCGGCTCGCCAGAAGCACCTAAAGCCTCTTCTCGGGTAGGCTGCTCGTCTCCACCGTAACGACTGACAAGTCCGAACTCCATGTCTTTGATCAACGCTTCCGCATCATTCTCCCACTCCGTCTCGAATTCCAGACGTCCAGGCATGAAACCTGAAATCTCATGGCAGGTGGGCGCTGAAGCTAGAGGTTTCGGGACCGGTATAGCTGCAAAATATAGTTTAGCTGTTGTTCGGAAGCCTGCCTGAGCAAACGGTACGTACGGACTGGGCAGTTCTGGGCATCCTCGAGTCTCTGTTTCTTCCGAGCCTGAAACGTTTCCTGATCTATCAACTTGACGTCTTCCACCTGTTGCAGTACATTCAGCTGCTTGTACCGCCTAACTGCCAATGGTTGCTCCCTACCGGCAGAGGATAGTTTGGCGATCGGATATACGTGTCGAGATAGTGAGCTTCTACATCTTCTTTAGTCCTGTAGGACCCAATGTGTTCGGCAATGTCTGCCCAGTTGCCTAGCCCAAATGCTTGACATGCGGAAATGAGCAAGAGCTCTCTGGTTTTCAGGAAGAGGTTAGCCGTCAATACTACTTCAGATTCGCATAAGTAACCAACTCGTCTGCTCCCCAGTCATTGGTAAATATGGGATACGCGTGTTGAGTCTGAAGATAAGCGGAGAGTCGGTAGGTGTCGCATGAACCTCAAGGGAAGGCCTTATCGCACCACCACTCTGTAGTCATGCCAGCGCTTGTGTCGGCCTATCTCTTTGCCCTCGCAGAAACATGAGCCGCAGATGTCGAATTCATCGCAAGTTGGCACCAAACCATCGACTCTGGGACCAACGGGCAGGCTGTCGAGCGAGTCGTGCTTCTTGGTGATGCCATTTGCGCTGCTTGAAGAACTATGGGATCCACCTGCTGTCGCTGCTGCTGCCGTAGAAGAACTTGAAACTGCTGATCCAGCCAAAACCGAACTTGACGTCGACGCTGCTGGCGGGCCTAATTGAGCACAGCGTATTCTGACGGTGTTGCTGATGTCCATCGAGCAAGCGCCGCAGAAGACGGGCTTGCGCTTCACTGATACCGACATGGCTGATGGCCCTACTGGGGAGGGTATCGAGACAAGCGAGCAAGGCAATTCAGAGGGCTTCAAAAGGTTATCACCCCGTCGACAAGATGTTCACGATGATATTGGAGATGCCATCATGCTGCACGTCCCGCAAGCTGGAGGTCACCTGGCTGGCAAGTCTCAGTCTCGGAAGGCGATTCGATGCAATACAGCGCCATGGAGCGAAACGAAGTATATGACGAGACATCTGAAGAGAAAACAACATCCCTGTGATTAATCGCAGGTTTTGATGGTGAACCTTGGATTTTATCGCTGACCCCGGCGAATGCAAAGCCCAAAGCCTCCAGATGGTACAGGGCCACTTGTGCTTGATGGTCCAGGCATAAGGTTGACATGCTTCGTTGACCATCTCTTGCAGCCTGCCGTTGGGGGTGTAGTTGTCGTGGTGACAGGATAAGTGATAGTCGAAGTAATCGGGGTAGGTCGATTGGCAATAGTTGTCTTACTGTACCTTGGCTCAGTCCTGATAGTGACTGTGCAGACCTTTCCTTTTCTCTTTTCAAGTCCAGTCAGTGCGGGAGTATTCAAGCTGGCAGTTGAGTTCCAAGCTTGTGGTGCAGCAGCTAAAGGTGAGTCAGCTATCACACACCCAACTCAACATGCTTAAGTTGAAGTTGCTTACTAGTCTGCGGCACAGCTCGCTCGACTGCAGTGGTGAGGGGTGGTGCTGCACTTTGGGCTGCCGTGAGGGCTGCAGGCGCTAGGAGCATTGGAGCACTAAAGGTGGAAGCTCTCATCTTGGCTTGCTGCGGCGGCGGTTGGAGCAAAGACAAGACAGAGAGCCATCAATCTGCAGCTTTTACGCTGCACCTGCATAGCCGACAAGCCAAAGGGTCAACTGGTAGAACGGGAAAATTCTGAAAGGCCGTCGACAATGGTCAAGTTCGAAAGTCTCGTGTTCTCGTCTTTCTTTAGGCGAACGAAGACGACGAAGCGCAGCCGTCACGAATTGGCGCCATGAGCCTTCAGGTCGGCTTCCTTGGCCATCCCATCGCACTAATGACAGTCTACAGTTGGATCACTGGGCTGGTACCATTTTACGGCGAGATCCTAATTGGCTGTTTGAACCTGCCATCGGCTTACTTCGCAGTCAAGCTCCTCGGACATCCGTCAAAGCTCCTGTCCTGTGCGGTCAGGCTGGAGTACCGTACGAAGAAGTCGCATGCAAGAGCTAGTGTCGAGCATACCAAGTCGATGCAGCATCTTTTCTCTGATTCAGAGGCTTCACTTTCCTCCAGAAGCTAAACAGGCTTGGTCACCTTCTTCGACAAAACTGTTCACATCAATGTGAGAAGATAGATGCAGCAGACCGTCCTTGTTGTGCTGACTCGGAAGAAGCCAGCGATATGAGGGGGACCCCGGCCGCAGCATCGTCGCTCAGTTCATTCGAGGGGAATTGGCGACTATAAGCATGCAAGTGCAAGTCACTCCACACTCATCGCTGAGATCGTCAAGTCACCAAGACATTCATTCATGACATTGTCTTGCCCAAGAAAGGGTAGGAGAAGGCGATGCTTTGCGTGATACTGTCCCCCCCTGAAACGACCGGCATCGTTTCTACACCTCTCCTCTCACCAAATCCAAGTATGGTACGTGACCCGACGAAGCCATTGAAAGTCGCCCTCAACGATCCTCGCATCCCTCATCTGGTCTCGTGCCCAGCTCTGAAGATCCGGGAGCCGGCGTATGACTACACGACTCCTATTCTTGAAAGACTTCGGATCAAGCCTGGTGTGACTGCCGTTTGTACGTTCCTCAGCTCTGCATACCTGGGTTATCAACCTGCTGACACTATACACCGCCTCCACCTACCATTGCAGACAACACCGACGGCGAGCTAGACGATCAAGTCAGGATCGAGGCTCTGGTGCTTCGTTGGTCATGGCAAGCTCGCCTCGTGATTATCTGCAGTCAGCGTACAGATGGACACGACACCTTCGACGAGCTGAACGCTCTAGTAAGCGAAGTTCTACAATGCTCGGTGAACCCTCAAGGGATCTACGGAAAGACTCGCAATATCCGTCTTCTTCGAGGTGGTCCCCTTACAACCTCCGCCAAACAGGACGTCAGTGCCTTTGAGGCAGTCTTGAAGCGACTAGAGGGTCCCTTGAGAGGGGACCGGATCGTCTTCCATAATAACACCTCTGCAGCTCTACTGAACAAACTCTTGGAATCACGTCTCGGCCAGAGGGTCAATGCGGTCACAAGCACCTGCGACGTGACCATCTCTCCCTCCAAAATGTTCAACGGGGCAAACTTTCGATTCGATCCTGTTGCGTGGCATCTTGCTGTCAAGCACTGCAAGATCCTCCAGATACCTTTTGTCCTTCTACACGGATCAATGACGCGTTGGAACGTTCAAACCTTATCCGAGCTTCCTGGATGGACCGAGACCATGCTTCAGCCAAAGTCGGAGCTCTCAGGCGCTCTTTATGCCCGAAAGATCATGCGATTCAGCATGGCCATGACATTAAAGTGGTCAACTGCCAGCTGGGCACTCGTGAACAACGTCAGCGGGCCTGAGGCCCTGCAGTATATCACCGCAAGGCTCAAGGAGAAGGGATATTTTCCAAACAGACAGACAGCTTCTCGCGATGAATTGGCCCGATACGGCTATGTTGCAGCTAGCAAGCTCCCGAGCGATGACTGGATACACGCATGCACAAAACGCGCTGCTTCTTATAGCGATCTCAAGCCAGAGGTTGAAAATCGCAGTCATCGCGCACTCATCTACAATACGCTATGTCCGTACGCAAATACCATAGGTGATTGCGCAGGCATGCCTGTGGATGTTCCAGTACCGAAAAGAAAGCATCTTTTGATACTCAAGCTCGAGACTCTCCAGCATGCTTCCCCACTAAAAAATGCGCAAGATGCGGACGAGCTTAGGAAGCTGAGTTTCGTCGGCAGTGTTGGTGGTCAGCCTTACGAGCCTGGAAAAGGCGGCGTGTTCATGCTCGTACACGCGAATCAGAGGGAGACGCTGAATGCCTCTTGGTCTGGCATACAGCTCGCCAGACGTGCTCGGCGAATCACAGGAAAGCATGATATAGTCGATGAAGAGATCTCGAAGGAGTGGCTCGATTATCGCGCTATCATGCTACCGCTGCTTACCAAAGTCTACGAGGGGATTGATGTCTTCCCAGAGGACAGCAGGGAGAAAATCGCTGCTGCAATCAAACAGCTGCAGGATGGACCTGTGGCGAGGATGTGCCAAAGATTGAGACGGGCGAAGCGGTACAAAACGATCGCTTCGGCGGCAGATCTGTACGAAGCTTTGTGTCGGTAACGGTATGCGCGCCGACAGCGAATGGTAAGGATGGGGTACGAAGGTGGTAAGCCGTGCTCGTTTCTGCGAGACAGGTCGGTGTCGTTGTATTCGAGATGAGACGACAGCAACACCAAATGACAGACATGTATCCTCTCTGGGATGAACAGGTCGCAGAGGATGATACGGTAGCTCACAGTTGGCTCTTGTCTTCCCCAGAGGGGAAACAGGTCGCTCATCCACTGACTGTACTGCCGCAAACGACCTGTACCCTCTCTTGGGACAGTTGACGACCATGCGCGACGACTATCTGTGCATTATTGAATGGCAGACGCATTGCATACGAGCTCGCGTCGGCGTGGGCGAAGTGATAGCCTTGCCGTCCATAGTAAGGCAGGCCAGCATAAGGAACCTAGGGGACGCCATCGAGCTGAAGGCACATCTCGTTTTGCTTGCTGCAGGAGCTCCCATGTCGCGCTGGTCTACGCCCTTCGTCGACGTCTGCAAGTTCTGGCGCAAAAGCCAGCGACTATCTTGTTGATCAAGCGCTCGATGAAGCTGAGAGATCAGGCGAAGAGCTCGAAATCGTTTGGCCATTTCAAAGTACAGAAACAAGCAAGCAAGAAACACAGACCAATAGCAAATACATCAATAGCAATGGTGTCGCAAATGGCAAAGCTCGCTCGTTTCCAGACAGCTCGCCAGACTGGCTAGCCATGGAAGCCTTATTGTGCGTTTGCCGGGTCTGATATCATGGTTTCCAAGCTGATATCATAAAGACAAGCCGTCACGTCGTAGCTGTGGGCTTGGGTTTGGGCGCAAAGCCCGTCAACTACCTCTTCCTTCTTTCGGTCCCGACTCAGCTACCTCCCGGCGCCTGGGAGCGCGTCACTCAGATCTTCTTCGAATCCTTATGCGTCTCTAGCTTTCTCATCGTTGAACGAAGCCTATTGCAGCTATACTCATGCGCGGCCGTCAGCGGTATCGTCGTTGAAGTGGAACCCGATTCTACGCAAGTCTCAGTCATCTACGATACACAGATATGCCATGCGTGTACAATGGAGACGGACGTAGGAGAGAAGGACTGCGATCTCTACCTGGCGGATCTGCTGCTCGAGAGCGACCCAGATCTGCCTAAACAGCTGGCTGCAGATGGACAGACCGCTTTGCAAGGTGCACAGCTACAAGAAGCACTCTTGAGGATTGTATCAGTCCTCAAGGATGGAGAGTGGATCAAAGTATCTCCCAATACGTCTGGATCAACTGGAGCCAATGAGGGCGCTGGAGGTGCATCAGCTGCAGCAGGCGAGGAAGAGGAAGAAGGCATCACAGATGTCGCAAAAGCTCTGGCATCTGGAGAAGTCAATAAACTCCTCGCGAAAGGCGGGTCTGCAGACGGCATCACCCTAGATGCAGAAACGGACACTCTGCTCGTACCGCATCCCATATCAGCGAGTAGACCTGGAATCGCAGTTGGACCAGCAAGGCATCGCTATGCAGAACCACTTTTCGATCCTTCTGTACTTCAAAGGATATCTGCTGGATTAGGAGGATCTAGCGGCGAAAAGGTCAACGCGCTCGGAGTTCCAGCCTTAATCGCAGCGGCCGTCAATCGCTATTCATCAACAGAGCACAGACCAGCTCTGTGGGACAATGTAATATTGACAGGCGGCCTAGCTAGGATACGAGGGATAGCTCCTACACTCATCAGCCTCCTACAAAAGCATGCCCGTGAATCATATATCAACCCGCAAGATCCAAGCGAGAAGCGACAAGCGCGGCATCAGAAGACGCCAGAATACTTTTCAGAGTACCGCGAACGTCCAGATCTAACTGGCTTCCTTGGCGGATGTATCTATGCGAAGGTAAAGGGCTGTAATCACCCATCTTGATAAAGAATCCGCTAAGATGAGGCATACAGCTTGGCTTCCTCGAAGCTCAGGGAGGAGAATGGATGACCAAACAAGCGTACAATGTCAGTAACTTATCTCCGAGCTATCGGACTCGAGGCCATGGCTGAGATCTACTTTGTCCAGCAATACGGCCCTCGCATTGCGACTATGTTGTCAGGTAGCGGATCTCGCTGAGGTAATACGGTCAGGCAATACCACCACGTGCAAGGCTCGAGCGCAACTCCAAATCCGACAGTTACTCGAAAGCATGCGAATCGGCAGCAAGATGGCTACAATATATCTGTTCGCAAGCAAGTAAGAGAATTACGTCGACCTGTTGTCAACAAAAGTTTCTCAGTGTACCATCACGACCTGCCAAAGCTGGGCTAGAGTGCGTTTGACGCACTCGGGGAGCGACCGATAGGTCTGTAGGGACGATGGCTCTCGATGAGAAGGGCTACGAAGACCTACAAATAGTCGGTGCGCTCCCGCAGATCGTAAATCCTAAATTGTACAGTGAGCTCCGCTGAGGCTGATGAGATCTGAGACATCTACAAGATCCGCAGAACGAGGTGGGATGGTCCACGAAGACGCAGGAAGACGTTAGTCCAGCAGCTCGACGCACAGACTCTGCTGCCAACTAGGCATCAAAAGTTACCAGTCACCGAGATGAAGGGCTTCATATGTGCTGACGAGCGAGAAAAGCTTTGCCATGGTTTTTCTTATTACAACTTACTCTAACATACTCTCGATTTAATGGTTTCGCTTACTGGTCTCACGTTATCTGCACCCAGCTCAGCACGCTCTACACCAGCTCCTCTTCTCCGACTGCCCCCTCTAAGCGAAGTAGCTGGACCTGAGCTGCTCTCGCTCGACCTTGTCAAATACAGCGAATGGCTTAACGTCTTACCTTTCTACTTCAATGGGACGGACTCGCTGCCTGAACCTGTCTATGACATTGGGTTGGACGGCTTCGACATTTGGCAGCTGGCACAGAATAAGAGCAATCGAGGTCATGGTATACAATCAGTCGGGTTGCAGGTAGATGATTTCATTACCCGATCGCTTTCTTCAAGCTGACGCTTTCTGCCGATCTAGCGGAGTTCCTCCTTGCCTACAGTGACCACAACCCTCCAAGAACCGCTCACAAGGAGTAACTCACTGCCAGATGCAGTCTCTCCACCTCTCTTTCCAGAGAATCAACTAGGTCGCAAGCTAAGTGTCGATGAGCAATTGTCTCGTGCTACAACTCCAAAGCCTCTTTTCTCTACTCACAAGGCATTGCAAGGGCCTGCTAAGCAACACTTGAAGCTTCCAAGTGTGGCAGAAGCTCTTCAAGGTGGAGGAAGACCATCCAAGGCCTATGGTATTCCACCCAATCCTTTCCCACTTCCTCCCCTCCGAGTAGAGCAACCTTCAACCAAGTCGCAACAGCCGGTCTTCGGAATAGCAAAACATTTACCATCTGCCGATTCTATGGTTGCTTTGTATGACGATGTCGTCTACCAACCACTAGGACCCGTCTATCGTCCTGCTAGTCGTTCAAACGAGCAGACCAAGCCAGCTAAACCTCAACCTAGCTCACAACCTGGTTCCTCTTCGTTTCTTCGCACTGCTCAGGAGCATGTTCAGTATGCTAAAACTGGGTCACAAGCGCAACCTTCTCAATTCCTATTAAGCTCGCCCCGCAAGAAGAGCTCGGCCGTACTACCCGTTCCTGCGAAGGTACCATCCAGAGTGACAGCCTATGATACAGAAGCTGCTCGATCGGAAAGACATCGAAGTAAAAGTACATCGCCCGCTATCAGCAAGAATGCGCAACGGCAGCAACAGAATCTCGTGCACGCCAGCAGTAGGGAATCTCCGGCTGCGAGGAAGGTCAATGAAAACAGCAGCAGCATGTCTATTAGACTTGCGCCCTTGGACCTTAACCAAAACAGCGGATTCGTTGTGGGGATAACCACCTTACCTGAAGCCGCAGCTGCCCAACCTCAGCCAGGCTATGAAATGGGTCAGACAATACCACGAATACCATACACAGTACAGCATCCGCAATTGTGCCCACTCATAACTATCGAGAGCCTTTACAGTATCCCGGGCAGTATTCTTCTCGGTACAGACTATCGATTTGTCTACCTCGGGGTAAGTCGGTCATTATAACATCTTTTTACGGATCATGCTGATTCCAAACTCGTTGCCAGAAGGACTGCGCTACATGGCTCCACCTGAGTAGTCAGCAGATACAGGCTCTTCCAGTTTGTCTACCTCCTTACTATGCTTTCAACGCAATACATAGCTGATATATCACTCCTCACGTTATATGAACGTCATAGAAATACTCCATGCCTGTCCTCTGCGTCCAAAGCGATGTCAAAGCCCTCCGGAATTTCCTAAAACTTGCTCGTACGGAGATCGGGTACCACAATAGGGTGAAAGCAGCAGCCTATGCAGCTGGTAGGCCAATTAATCCGGCAACAGATGGAAGGACAATGTGTGAGTTCCCTTGTCGCATTAAGGGCTTTTGTAGCACAACAAACTGACTTCTATCGTTATGCAGCTCAGACTTTCAACCTGACTAGAGGAGATGGACATGTAGAGTGAGTGTGTAATGTCACAGCAGGCCCGCTAATGCTAATGACCTCTTTTTAGGCCGTTTGTACTGACTATGTAGGCTAAGATTTCTGCACTTGCAAAGTTGCAGCCGCAGCTGACATGAAGGCATTGGTCATATAGTTCACTATCACTGCGAATACTTCCAGACAGACCTTCGCCCGTATTTTCTGGTACTCTCATCCCGCTCTGGATGAGCATGACCGGAGCCAGATAAGCTTCATTCCGACTTATCACCGTGAAACGCCCTAGACGACGTGTAATCAGAAAGTATACCGCAAAATTCAGCAAAACGCTAAAATACGTGTAGCAAATCGGGCAATGCACGCGTGGCTCGTGTCGATGTTGTTTTGGTACCGAGGGAGCTGTGCAATCTACACATCGATACACAGCATGGATGACCGATGCCACGTATACAATACTGAATACTCTCGGTCAGAAACCCTTGGAATACCACCAAACTTTGCCTCGGCCTCCTTTGCTTTGCGACGATTTTCGAGCTTTCCTTCTTACGAAGTCAACACTTTCTCAGTACTCGACGCTTCATCATGGCATCCATCACTCCTTTCGCAGACAGACCTCTAGGAAACACCTTGATCTTGTTTGATGGTCGGTCAAAGCGCGGTCGCCAGCTCAGAACGAAGCCCGAAACAGCAAAGCTGACACTTCTATACGCTTTCCTCGTTCGCAACTCATAGTCGACGGTACTCTGACACCTGCAAGACGCGTTAGTCTCTCTTCCTACTGTTTCTCTGCGACTGCGATGTGTTCCTAGCGAAAATCCACGTTTTCAAGCAGCAACGGCCTCGAAAGTAGCAAGTGCTAATGGATTGTGTGGATGTGGTTCGCAGACTGCTTCTCCTGAAGTTCTGGCTGCCCTCAAAGCCCTGCGAAAGAAGGCTGTCATTGGCTTCGTCGGAGGCTCAGATCTCGTAAAGCAGATTGAGCAACTCGGCGTCGCTGGCTCTAATGGTGTGTGCAAGCTTTTATACATATTCGTATGGCTTCAATGTGCCGACGATGCGAACGCGTTTCTTTTTCTCTTCGCTGCTGCTTTCCGTTCTGGACACGCGAAACTTGTCCAATCAAACAGTCATCGATGACTTCGACTACTGCTTTGCAGAGAACGGTCTGACAGCATACAAGCTTGGCAAGCAGCTCGAGTCGGCATCGTTCATCAAACATGTCGGAGAAGACAACTACAAAGAGATGGTTAAAGTCATCCTGCACTACATTGCAGACTTGGACATCCCTGTCAAGCGGTGGGCCTACCTATATGCCACATAAGTCTGTGTATGTGCGTGTACTGAGATCACTGCTGCAGAGGTACCTTCATCGAGTTCAGAAATGGAATGATCAACGTTTCGCCAATCGGCAGAAACGCCAGGCGCGTCTTGATCCCGTATACAATGTCGTCCGAGTGATCTAAAACTTGCGGTTGCTTGTTCTCCAGCATCCAAGAGCGAAACGAGTTCGAGGCATTCGACAAGGTACGCTATAAAGGATCTAAATCCTCGTTCATACATATCATATCGCTGATGACCTCAATTCCATTGACTCCGACTCCAATCTCTTTGACTCCGATCCCATGAACCCCATTTCATCAAAACAGTCCAGCAACGTCCGCGCCACATTCGTCAAGTACCTGCAAGAGAAGTTCGCACATCTAGGCCTTACATACTCTATCGGAGGTCAAATCAGTTTCGATGTTTTCCCACAAGGCTGGGACAAGACTTACGCTCTACGACACGTTGAGAAGGAAGGCTTCAAAGAGATTCACTTCTTCGGTGACAAGACTTACAAAGGTGGAAATGATTATGAGATCTATGAGGACCCAAGAACTATTGGACATGCTGTTACGAAGCCTGAAGATACACTTGAGATTCTCAATGAGCTCTTCTTGAAGAACTGAAGCGTGCAGGAGAATAGTATACCTAGATCTGCCCTCTAGCTTTACAGTTGCTGTGGCATGACAGGTACTTCTATCTTCCTGTTTCCTCCTTCCTCGTAGAGTCCTCTTTCCTTCATTATTTAGACCAATCTTCACATGAACTAGGCGGGAAATGTTCGCTTTCCTCATAGTGAAGATGTCTACTTTATTCCTTCATTACTGCAATTAGAGATGGACACATTCGTTTCACAGATCTATCTTGTGCCTCTGGGAATGCTGACACCTTTTCTCGATAATGCATAGCTCAGAGAAATCCAAGTAACAGCGAACGAGCTGGCTTGTTGCCGCAGCAGTGCGGGCTCGCATTGGTTAAATAACCTAACAGCAGTCGCGTATGCTAACATCTTGCCGGCCTTGCGTTCCAGCCGCCGTAGACCAGCACCTGAAGGGAAGCGTGGGAGGCGTCATGGCATGAGTCAGGCAGAATAAGGCATCGTCTAGTACGAGAGTGGCTGAGGGACCTGCAGAAGAAGGCGCCGTGCTAAGTTGCGCTGTCGAGGTCGGCAGTCAAAAGCTGTGATCTGCTCCATTGTGGATAATGTGACCAATATGCAGCCGCTAAAATCAGCTATTCAACCATGGGCACGTTAGCTTTCGTAAAGCGTGTCCTTGAAGCCCAGTAGGAAAGGGTTCGATGTAGAAGTAGAAAAGGAAATAGATTGGACCGTCGCTTCTCCTACCAATGTCTAGCTAGCTTGAAAGAAAAGGAAGAGTGACTGATACAAAAGCCTGGCATGGTAACGATAAAACTCCGGGGTGACTCTAGATCCTAGTTCCTGCTCGTAATCCATGGGAAGATCATAGCTTTTGAGGAGTGGTTTACAACGTCGTTGTGAGGATATCGGAGTCTCCAGCGTCGGTGACGGCCATGACACTGCGAGTGAAACATATTTCGTTAGGCATAGATCTAGAATGTTGCGTTGGTTGAGGGCAGGACCCACCCAACACGGAATAGACGACCGGCCGCCGTTCCTAGCGCTACGTTTGAGCCAGAGTACAAATGAACGGGAGTCTTTGAAAGCATTGCGTAGTATTCAAGTTCTGATCGGCGTAAAGGAGGGCAGTTTCCAGAGATGAGGACGAGTTTTGCTGGGAAAGTCGCGCACAGACAGCAGAATTAGTCCTGCACTTCTTAAGGCGACATGTTCAAGTCGATTATAATTCACCCTTTCCACCACGCATCTGCTTCAAAGTGCTCTTGTATCCCAAGGAGTACTTTCCAGACTTGATGACCAGACCCAAGCGGGCGTTAAGCGAGTCTGCGCCAGACTTCTTTGCTTTTTTTGATGGTGCCCTGCGTACGTCTACTATGTTAGTCTATGCTTCTTGATACTACATCGTCCAGCCAGTCCAGTCCAATCCAGCCAGCATCTTCGAGGTCGTCCGAGCTTGCATGGTAATTCCACCCTTGTGATGCCGTTCTTTCGCTCGTTTCGCAGTACGTCCATACTCTTAATGTATATCCCATCTCATAGTCTATGCTCGCAGCTCTGAGCTGTCGATACCCTGGCTCCTCTCCCCTCAACCTGCTCCAAATCGCTTGCTTCTTTTTCGCGGACCCTTCTCTTCGCTGGCTGGACTGGACTGGCTGTGTGTATGTCTTGCTGTTGTTCGAACTTACATGACTGTAGAATGTAGAAATGGAAGATTGGTCGTTTTCGCCTCGACTCTGCCCAAGGCTTCTCCCTCTCCTCCGCGCACTTCCTTTGGAAGGAAAAAAGAGATTTTGGGTGGCAAAAAGGGCACAAAGGAAAGGCACAAGAAAGCACAAGGAAAAGCGTATTGCAGGTAACGAGTGAATATAGTAGCACAACATGCACTTCGTTTCATGCCCGGTGTCTCAACCGTATCCTTGCGTCTGCAAAAAAGCCCGAAGAAAAGGTCCTTGAATAGCGATGATACTACTTCTTCGTTTCATATTTGACGGGCTCAAGCTCGCTCTCATGCTCCTTGTACCACTGCAAAGCAAAAGTCAGCCAAGCTTCTCCTGACCAGAGATTCAGACCCACCTTTACTGCAATCTTCAACCCCTCGTCCAAGCCTATCACAGGCTCGTATCCCAACAATTTCCTTGCCTTCTCGATATTATAGTATCTCTTGCATACCGACAGCGATATCCTATTCTTGGGGATCGCGCTCTCTTTGCCCAGCAAGCTACATAGCGCATTCTCGATAGTGGCATACGCCAGACCGATATCCACAGATAGACTAAACATCTTCTTGCTATGTCCCGCATATTCATACCAGACTTTCCTCGCCCAATTCCAGAAGGGTACTTGTTCTCCATTCGTAATGAAGTAAGCTTCGCCTGCGATAGGTAAGTATGCGATTTCCTTATCTTCTTCAGGGACATATTGCAAGTCGAACCATTGATCTAGACGATTACGCGTAGCGGGAAGAGGTGGGTCTATGCTATCATCATGAACGAGCGCTTGATCGCCAGACGTAGAAGGAACATTCTTGCTTGTAGGTATCACGCGACGAGGAATAGAAGCTGCGACAGGCCGTAGCCGATCACTGAAGACGGTATAATGAACGGATTCGCCCAGTTTCGAAGCCGCGAGTAGGTGCGCGTGAACGACATTGTCGATATATGTCCAGTCCCAGAGATTCTCCCCAGTGCCCATCATGATCTTGTGCTTGCTTTGCTTGTAGGCATTGATGTAGCCGGGTATGTTTTGCCTGTCCCCGGGGCTGTCATGGCATCGCATTAGCTTCGCTTCAATTGGGCGTGCATATGGATTGCCCACCCAAAGATACCAGCAGGTCGCAGACAGCACGTCAATAGACCGTCTTTGCTATTCGCAGCCAAGACCATCGCGTCTGCACGGGCCTGACAAGCACACCCACTCATCTCAGCACAGCTCGTATAAAGATGAACCGTCTCTACACACCTTTGTGATATTGTATTGATCCTTCTGCTCTTTCGGGATAGCGCATCTCTCATCGATGTTGATGAGGTCTCCACCATCATGGACTACGCTCGCACTGCTCGTATAGACGAGCTTCTTTACTCTTTCACTTTTGCACGCCTGTATGACAGTCTCTGTTCCTTGGACATTGACCTTCTCGCATACTTCTTTACCAGCGCCAATCCATGGAGAAGCGGTATGAAACACCGTCTCTACATTGAATGACTTGAATGCTTCGACGAGAGATGAGGAGGATGTCAGATCGCACACTGAGAAGGCCCATTGGTCTTTCGATGGGTAATGTCGCTGAACCACGTCCAGCGAAACAATGCGATGTGAGGGTGCGCGATACTTGGACGAGAGAGCAACGACGATGGCATGCCCAAGAAACCCTTCACCACCTATCACTGCGATCCCCTCAGGCGTAGCGTCGGCCATGTCGTCTTTCGAGAATGAGTCCAGTCAAGTTGGCCGGCTACCGAGAGAGCAAGACGTACGATACGACATGCTCAGATCAGTCTGATCAAGCAAGATACCTCGTTTATGTGACGTTCAACAATGCGTATATTGAGGCTGACTGCATAGTGCAGCAATATTTTGCATGATTCTGACGCGTTCACAGCAACATGATAACAGAGTCAGGCACACTGATGCAAGGGACGATGAGAATGAGACAGCTGTACGCGATAACAAGAGAAATGAGTAAGAAAGTCAACACGATGTCCGCAAGAAACGACATGAATCAGTTATCATTGTGTCGCTTTGGACGCGTCAGGATCATGCAGAATACTGATGCAAAGGTACAGACTATCTCTGCGCAGTCAGCCTCGACATAGAAATGGTAGGAGTCGTATAGATGAGGTACGTATCTTGATTAATTCGACTTGGACCTCATCCTCCTCTATAAAGTGCATCAAATCTGCAGGTTATTGCAGCATCTGCTGTAGCTCTGCATTCATGGACTATATACCACATATACCGTGATCCAAGTAAAAGGCTACAGTTTTATCGAAGGAGCTTTCCATGCATTTAATTCAGCAGGTACTCACCGCAAGATGCTGACGAAGTCTGGCTATGTACAGTGTAGAGGTCCAAAGTAAAGATCTTAGCCTTTGTTTTGGATCACTGCGAGACTCTTGGAAGCCAGGCTGTATTTATATTGCCTAGGGTGTCCTCTCCGTTCCAGGTCGAAGTAGCTATTGCGCCTCCTACAAGGGAGAGAATCAAAGGATGAAAAGCGCCGCGCACGATGTTCTGACATATTAGTCGATTTCTTTGCCGCACGCTCGTCCAGCCGACTATCTATCGCTTTTTGAGTCGCTTCCTGGTCTGATCTGTAAGGGTTGTGAGCCGTATGCGAGACCATGTCTGAACGCTCTTAGCAAAGAGCGTGACGGGCGATACGTTGTAGTCCGCCTTGATGCTGCCAGAGAGAAGCTGGTCCAGTCATCTTGAGATCGGTTCGCAGTATCCTTTTGCCAGTCGCACTTCTGACGCGAGGCTGGGGATGGACTTGTATATTTGCGGATGGACTTGTGTATTTGCAATTTCATGTAGCGACCTTTGGATAGCTTTTTTTTTATGGTTCCGTCTCTGCCGTCGTAGGACTGTCGCTTCGTTGACAAGGTTCGTCATGTCTCAGGAGGTTTGCTTCAGAACAACACCTACAGACTGCCAGCGCGCCTGTCTTGGCGTCTTGTACGAAAATGCAGCCGACATCTCCTGACGAGGCATCGCAAAGAATTTGTTGCTCGGAATCGCAGTAAGCCCGTTCAGAGAGTGTGTCTTTGCGCTGTTTTGTAGTACTCTCATAGGATGAAGGGGCACTCGCTGCTGGCTGGCCAACGTCTTCCTATTGCGCGTATTGGTTCATACGTACGTAAAAACGTATTGGTTCATACGTAGGTAAAAGAGGAAGCGTGCGAGCAGGAGAATAGAAAGCGGTCATCTGATACCGTATTCCATAACCAGCCTTTGCTCGCATGACTTGCTCCATAGTGTAGATTTGACCATCTGTTTCCGACAGAAAAGCTGCACACTCCGGAGCAGATACCGCAGATTGCTTGAGGAGAGGAGAGGAGGGCGAAAGATGAATGCGAGTGGCTGCTGTTAGCTTGAAGAATGATATATGTGACAGTCTAGGTGGCTACCGATACCCAGATACCCAATTCCGCCCAGTACTGTATTTGCGCAGCAAGCTAGCTACTGTAGTTTGACAGCTGGCTAGGTGAGAGTGGGCCATGGAACGGTTACCCGGCTGCTGATTTGCAGAAATGTCATGGTTGTACTACATGCACGATTGGCGAAGAGGGGCGTCCCTAAGGATATTCAAGCATGTCGCGAGCGGGTCCGAGAGTCAAAGACCTGTATTCCAGGAAAAGAAGCCCACAGATTGCTTCTGAATCACCTTTCTGCTTATAAAAATCCGATAAGCAGCGAAGCTTCTGCAGGACCCAGAGATCCTTCTTCTCTTTTCTCGAAGGGTAGGAATGGGCGTATGAGGAGGTAGCAGTACGGTAGAGTCAGTTCAAGATCGGAGCTTTCCAAAACGTCTTCATAGGCATGGCGATGGCAGAGTGAATGGATGATAGTGCGGTCGAATAGTTTTCCTTCAGGTTTGAAAGTCAGAAGAGAAACCCGGAGGAAGGGCACGTTGTAGATGGCCTACATCTGAGTGATCAATCGTAGGTATCGCCTACAACAATGTCCGCCGTGTATCTGCGTCCTGTCATGGCGTCATTCCTAGTATCAGCCTGATGACAAATCCCGGCATGGCAGAATTTTGAGGCAGCAAATATCAATCATCAAATCAATTCATTGCGAGACTCTCTCCCTTGCTACTTCATCTGACTCTCAAGCTCTTAAGTCACAACTACTACCGTACATTTACGCAGAGACGGCTACTGCAACAAGCCCGTCCAAATCTAAACATAGAAGAGCACTCGTTGAAATTGCTGGCTTTCTCAGCAAGAAAAAAGGCCTCATCTCGTCTGAAGTTGAACAGTCAAGACACAACGACTCTCATTCCTCAACTTTATAATATAGAGCTTCTGGAAACATGCCCTTCGAAGGCAGTGCGATAGCCCGCAGTATCTCTGCCGAATACATCGCTGCAGCGAGAGAGCGATCTCAATCGCAGAGCAGACTTGACGATGGACAAGAACCCTCCACGTATGAGACGAACGGTCAACCAAAGCTATTCATCATTCCATCGCCCATCTATGCTGTGCCAAGGAATGACGACGAGCATCACCGCCGTCAAAGGAGTCCTAGCTCGCCTAGGAGACCTGGAAGAACACTCTCTGGAATGAGTGGTATTATAGGAGGAAGAAGACAAACAGAAGCTATTCCTGAAACACAAGATGAACATGCTGCACCAGCAGCAGCAGCAGCTCCGGCTGTCGCGCCTGTACCTGTACCTGCCAGATCAGGCAGCGACAGTGATCACACACTCGCAGCGGACAGGGATGTAGAAGCTGCTGTTGCAGCAGAAGAAGATGGAGACAGTTATCCAATAGTAGGAGAACCAGTCTATATCCAACAAGAGCAAGAGAAAGCAAAGAAAGCACAACTGGAAGCACTAGCACGAAAGAAGCACCATGAACAGAAAAAGGAAGAAGAACAAGAGAAGAAGAAGCCTGAAGAAAAGAAGAAGGAAGATCCATATCTTGTTACATTGAAAGGAAGAGAACACTTGAATCCGCATACTTGGAATTCGAAATATAGATGGGCCCTCACCGGTCTGGCTGGATTATTGGTCTTGAATTCTACGTTCGCTTCTTCTGGTCCATCACAGTTGATCCCTAGAATGGAACGATACTTTGGTTTCTCAAGCGAAGTCGGCACTCTCACCATTGCGCTTTTCGTAAGTCAACTTTTCCTGCCGCCGGATAGGAAAGCCAGCTAACAAATATTGATCTAACAGGTTGCGGGATATTGTGTGGGCGAGTTGGACATTTCATCTTTCTAAGCTAAAAAACTCCTGAGCTGACTCTCCTGTATAGGACCGTATATTGAATTCCCCATTATTCCAGCGGTACCATGTTTAAGCTGACTTTTTTCTCGGGTTACCGCAGACTTCTATGGGGTGAGTGATTGATGCACACTGCTACAAATTACAGAGACTAACATGCTCACATAGGACCGCTCTCCGAGCGCTATGGGCGTAAACTCATTCTCATCGTCTCTTTCGTACCCTATATTGGCTTTCAGGTTGGGTGCGCATTGTCGAAGAATACGGGATCTATCTTGGTCTTCAGATTTTTGGGTGGTTGTTTTGCATCCTCTCCCCTGACGACTTCAGGTGGTATTATCGCCGATCTTTGGGATGCAGACAGGAGAGGCATTGCCCTTGCTATCTTTTCTTTGGCCCCATGTAAGCTGAATACAACAACTGCGAAGATGACCTGTATCCTCTAACCATTTTTCTCGGATACATAGTTTTGGGACCTGCACTAGCTCCTCTGGCATCTGGTGCACTTGAGGTACAAGGCAGTGATTGGCGATGGATTTTCTGGATCCTGACCATATTCGTACGCCAACGATCCTGAACCGCTTCCCTTCCCTGCACTATGACTGACGGATATAACCTAGGCCGGAGTCTGCTTGGCAGCTATCGTCTTCCTCCTACCAGAGACATACGTTCCTTACCTTCTTCACAAAGAAGCCAAGAAACTTCGAAAAGAGACTGGTGACAAGCAATGGCATTCTGCGAACGAGCATCCAGATCATAAAGTCACCTTGAGCGAGACTTTGCACCATACTATCTTGAAGCCATTCGTAAGCATTGTTTCTCGAATATCTTTGACACGCATACCTCGTACTCACAGATATCATTCTAACACCCAGATCATGATTATTCAAGAACCCATGCTACTCTTCCTTACACTCTACCTTTCTTTCGTTTATGGAATCGTTTATCTGCTGTAAGGCCTGTATTAACGGACCTACAGTGGTACAAAGCTAATATAATATCGCATACCACAGCTTTGAGGCTCTGCCAATCATCTTCCAGGAAAAACGTGGATTCAACGCACTAGAAGGTGGTCTAGTCTTCCTTGCTTTACCAGTCGGAGGCACAACAGCTGTGCTCGTATATGCGCTATACTTTAACAAGATCTATACGAAGAAGCACAAATCTCTAGCACCCGGTCAAAAAATGGTTCCGCCCGAAGAACGCCTCAAGCCTCTGATGACGGCCGCACCGCTTTTCGGTAAGCCTGAAAACCGCCACTAATGAGTTAGAACAGAACCTCAGCTCACTTTACCGCGCCACAGCTCTCTCGTTCTTCTGGCTTGGCTGGACATACTATCCATCCATCAGCGCGGCCAGTCCTATCCTTGCCGTCGTTCTTCTCGGATTCTGTATCCTTCTCCTCTTCCTCGGAGGTCAGTCACTTCCTCCATATCGCTATCATCAGTCTCCATTGCTCATTTACATTATACACTTTTCAGTTTTCAACTATATAATCGATTCGTATCTGGGTGAGTTGGGTAGCAGTGGGATTGACCTAGTCAGGTAGCTAATGTCATCGGTTCGTTGCAGCTGCCGCGTCCTCCGCACTCGCTATCAACACAGTCTGCCGAAGCTCATTTGGAGCGGGCTGTAAGCCGCTTACGATTATCTAACAATTGACTCTGTACTGAGAACAGTCTTTGGATGCAGTCCCTCTTTTCGCTACGTAGGTCAAGCCGCGGATACGAGCATCACACATCCTGACTTACTTGGTCTTTACAGCCAAATGTACAACAAGCTAGGCGTTCCTGGTGCCTGCTCGCTTCTAGGAGGTTTGGCCATCGTCTTCATGCCACTGTAAGGGAGTCATGTACCGAAAACGTAACATAATAGCTGATCGTCAATGTCGTAGACCTTTCCTCCTCTTCAAATACGGACGGAAAGTTAGAGAGATGTCAAAGGTGAGCCTTTCTAGCGCAGATTTCAGCAGCAGTACGCATACTGACGCTTGTTCGTAGAACGCTGCTGTCATCGACTAAGTGCCCCCCCTTGCTGCGAAGGCTTTCTTTTCTATTGCTCAAATATCTACGTATCTCGTCTTAATTTCGCAAGTATAGAATCTTGTCGTTTACTCAGTACTAATGTGTACATACACTCGTGGCATTCTGCATCAGAGACTCGTAATTCATGTCCATATCATGCTATTGCTGCTGCTGCGGATATCCGTTAGGTTGATGTGCATAACCTTGCTGCTCCGGATAGTATTGCTGTTGAGGAGGAGGCATTCCCGCGTACTGTTGCCCTTGCTGCTGTGGAGGTGATGTAGGTCGGCCATCGTGTTGAGAGACTTGTACAGCAGGAGGTGGAGGGCCTTGTGCAGCGGGATACGGGCTCTGGGCTGGCGCATAAGGCTGAGATCCTTCTCTTTGCTGAGGATAGCCTCCGGCGACATGCTGCTGCGGCTGCTGGTGTGGCTGCTGATATGGTGGCTGAGCCGATCCTTGTGGTCCTGCATACCCACCTTGTTGAGGTGCTGAAGGGCCTGTAGCATAAGGAGCCGGGCTTGTAGATGGGTAGCCTTGTTGAGGGACATACGAGGCAGGTGCTCCTGCGTTCGGGACGGGTGGTGTACCTTGGTAAGGATTACCCTGTGCTGATCCAAAGCTGCCATGTCGATGTTGATGGTCCTGAGGATACTGTTGAGGGGGACCTGGCTGACCATACTGCTGCTGAGGTGCAGGTGATCCGTAAGGTACTTGGTGCTGTTGTTGAGGAGGTACGCCGCCCTGTTGTTGCTGAGGTGCGCCATACGGGCCAGGCTGGCCGTACTGTCCTCGCTGCTGGTTCCTTTGGTAGCTTTCCTCTAGCATCTGGTCGTATGCTGTCTTTGCCACCTTGAATTTGTCATGCAAGCTTGACAAGTCCTTCTGCTTCTGATTGTACTTATCCAGCAGTTTGACTATCTTCGGACGCAAGAGAATGCATTGTTGGTATAGTTCCTGGAGATATGCTTCAGTCAATGGCCATGCTCATGCGCGTTTCATCGGCTCACCATCAAATCGTCATCTTCGCTGATACTGCTTCCTTGAGCATCTGCTGCGCTCAGCATAGCTAGCAACCTGTCTACACTTCCGGCTTGTGCGAACACTTGTGCTTCCGTCTCTGCATCTCTTGCTATACTCTCGGGCGTAGGATCAGGTATTATTTCCTGTCATCAGAAGCACGTCAGAATTGGCAGCGGACCTAGGTGAGACCGAACAGCTCACTATGTATGTTAGCGGGAAGATACCTATCCTGCCATCCAATTCACCCTTCCACCATCCCTCATAAGCTGAGTTGACGACTCTAATTATGTCGCCACGTCTGAAAGCCAATTCGCCTTCTTCCTGCGGGTCGAAATCATATAACGCTTTCACCCGACTTGGGCCTTTACTACTGGGTGGCGCTGGGGTTGGCGCTTGCTGAGGCTGTGGAGCATATGGTGTATTGGAAGAAGATGGTTGTGGTTGTATTTCTGGCAATGCTTTTCCATCGGCTTGAGTGAAGAACTGCCCGGATGTGCTGGGTCCGGGTACGTAGCCAGATGGACGACTGCTTTGTCTTGCTGCCAAAGCTTCCGATTCTGCTATCGCCCGCTGCATATCTTCCTCTTCCTGCTTTAGTACGGAATGCGGGACGGCTTCAGCCTTTGGCGTATTGTCATCAAAGCGGTCTGGCGTTTAAGATACATCAGCCGACATCCTTCGATTCGTCAGGAAGCTATCTTACGGTTCTTCTTCAAAGTCTCATAGGTCTCCTCTACGATGCCAAGCGTTTCGTCTTTCTTGAAAGTGGCTGACCAGTTCTTGAGCAGCTGCATAATGCGACGTTTGACCTTCTCATGTGTAGTCTGAACGAACAGCACGCTCAGCGCCCGTATGCTTGATAACTCGGGCAGACAGGCTGCGCTTACCCTGTCTGTCACCAGCCTCGAGAGAGTCTGTGTGAATGCGCGACTTGAGATCTCTCTATGTAGATTGACGCCGCAGTTATTGACAAGCGAGTCTGAGAGCTGTGCGAGCGCAGCGGATGATCGAGAGACCGAATGTCAGCTATTGTGCCATCCTGATGAGTAGATGGAAGTCGCACAGTCAGGGCGTATAGCTGTACGTTGGCGTTGCGATGTTGCAGGCGTTTCTGGATGGCCCCGACGCAATTGCGAGCTCTGACAAAGGATGTGAGCATTGGGTTCAGAATCCTTCGCACAACGTCGCATTAGCATTACCCAGTAGGTCCATCATCATTGACCTTGTCCCAGACTGTTTGCGAACGCGTTTGAGGTCAGCTTTCTTGAGGTCCAGATGGATGCGGTCATGCGCAAGCGTACCCGTCGATAGAACACCCCAATCTTCGCTCGTTCTGCGGTAGTTGACACATACGAGGGCACCTTGAATAAGCTGATTCTGGCTGGCTGGCTGCTCGCGACTCACTGGTTCTCGTCGGTCGCTTTGGCTGGACATCCCGGACACCTTCGTTCAGCTTATGCTCTACTGATTCGCGCTCCCTACTGACCGACTATATCATCATAAGGATTCTTCGCCGCGCTGCTGAACATGCTGGGTATCGTCGCTGATGGTGTTAGAACCGCAAGAACAAGGCAATTACACAATGGCCACTACTGTTTGAAAGGCGGTGTCGGCCAAGATGGGTCATCAGGCACTTTGAAAGAAGCTACATATCAGCAGGGGAAAGCAAGGACGCTGCCTGCTCATTGCTGAGCCTCTCCGCGAAGACTCTACAACTTGGCTCTCGGTGGCCCTCAGGTGTCAAGTCCTATCCATGCGCAAGTCTCTATATAATGTACGCTTTCAAGCGTTGCAATACATGAGCAGTCGTCAGCCTCTTCCCCCTTCGTAGTCTCGAAACCGAAAGAGAAGCCAGGCCAGCGCAAGGAGGGCCGATTCTCCATCTTCAGCCTGGATCTCTTGCCTTTTCGTTACAAGCATTAATTGATAGCAGGACAGAATGCCAAGTAATACTGAAAGAGGTCTGTCTTGTCGGTCATGGCATGGCATGGTTGAGCAAAGTACCATGCAAGAGACCTCGACCTCTACAAGACGCCACACAGCAGCCCAGGGCGGCAGCGAGATCACTTCCCGTCAGAATGTGCACGTCCCACCTCCCCGCAGAGACAGGTCAGCGGACCTGCCCGTCTCGACGTGGGCAATCGGCAGCGAGACATATGGCTTCAAAAGCTGAAAACGGATCTTGACCTGTTCACAAAGGTGGTTTCGGAATGTTAGCTGACATGTCAAAGGAAGTCCAGGTCATATGTTCAGCTGACCACTTCATCCCTTGAACCTGGAACAAGGGACTTTTAGTAGGGGTAAGCTCGCTCTGACACTATAAAGCCTGCTTAGCTGAGCTGGCAGTAGTTTGGTCTCTTTCTCCATCAAGAACAAAACCAAGCAAAGCAGCTAAAGCAGACCCACAAGCTACGCATACAGCAACCAGACCCATACATTCGCTCGCAGTACTACCGACCAAGACCAGTGTCAACATGTTTATCAACAAAGCAGCACTACTATCGCTACTCCCAGCTTTCCTGACAGCTGTCTCAGCTGCACCTCTGACTGCCCGTGGAGTTGCCAATTACAAGATTACAGTCAAGAACAACTGCGCCTACTCAGTCTGGCCAGCAGCAAGTCAGAACAACAGTCCTTCACAGGTACTTCAGCTTCCTAATAAGCTTGTCAGTGTGCCGGATTTGGGCTTACCTTGCATATGCTCCCGCTGCTATAGATCCCTGCAGACTCGACTGGATCCACTACTCCTCTCGCTACAGGCCAGACGAAAGACATTACTATCCCGACGGATCTCATGGGTGGCCGTATCTGGGCTCGTACAGACTGCACGTCAGGTGGCGATAATGTGAGTTCTCTCCAAGATCTCAGGCTTCCGATGCAGGAATACTGATATTATGCCTCACTATATCTCCAGAAACTGACCTGCAAGACCGGTGATTGCAATGGCCTGGCTCAGTGCACTGCTTACTCAGTGAGCTCGTCTCTGATGAAACTATTGTGCTTCGACCATCTCTGATTGTCCTTTTCTACCAAACTACAAGGACAAGGAGGATGCGACTCTGCTAGAGTAAGGCGACACGCGCAGTCACTGAACGCAGCTTCGACGGAGATTGGCTTATGCTCTGTAATTTCAGATTCGGTCACAGCGGATACAACGGGGCCGAATTCATTTCCATCAATCTATCGAGAGTGAGTCGAGCTGACGGTCTCTTCCACATTCTAGACATGCAGTGACCGCTGACTTGTTCCATCCTCTTACAGCAACCTGGTGGTCACTCCCCTGCACAGTACAATGTCGGTATGCATTTGACTGGCGCTGATTCCGACCGAAACTGTGCAACTCCCGACTGCCCAGTTCCTCAGGCTTATGTCAACGTTGGAGAGGGTAAGCAAATCGATCATATTCCCGTATTCACTACGAGCTCATGAGGTCTGCCATGCCTTCTGTAGGAGATCATGCTGCTATGACTGGCTTCGACCCTGCGAAACCAGGCCTCAACGTCGGACTCACCTTCTGCCCGTAGGACAGGCTATCATGAACAGTGCATTGCAGTCTGGCTGGTCCAGAATCTGCATATGCGGTATCGCAGACTGATCGCAGTCCTATTCTATCACCTTGTACAAGAGTCCTGCCTTGCTGTATAGTCGGATTAACATTTAATCTTATACTCTGTATCCATTTAGCATGATATTCTGCACAGAGCATTTTGTACAACAACGACTCGATATAATCAGCAGATAGATAGCGTAACACTACCTCCTGCCCCGCTTCAATGCTCGCAGGGCTTGCAATTCAAGATCGTCTTCTTCTTCTTCTTGTCTACCTCTCTTCGGCCCTGCTTCCACAATATCATCATCCTCATCATCACTAGGCAGATCGAAGTCGATCTCCTTTATTCCATCTTCTCCATCAAGTTGCGCAACTTCAGCACCTCTTCCACCGTCCTCCCTCTTCCCAAACTTAACTTCCCGTTCCMTCTCTTTCCTCTTTAGCTTCTTTTCTCTCTTCAAATTTTTAATAGCTTCTTTATCTTGTATATCAACTTCTTGCATTCTCCTGCCTTCTTCCTCTACGAATTTCTTGCGCTCAGCTTCTACTGCAGCTTGATCGCCTAATTCTGATTCGCCTAAGAGTTCATAGATAGCATGTGATTTGCCTTCGTCGTCAAAGACTAGCTTTTCACCTTGTCCTCGCAGTTTCAACAAGCCTTTCTTGGTGATTCCCAGCTTTGTGCGCCGTTTAGATAAGTCTTCGTGTTTCAATGACTCTAGATCACCATTGATAGAGTCTGCTCCGTCCTCGTTTGCCAAATCATGCCGCGGCCGTGCGAGCGTGATAAAGTCTTCTTGCTCAACATCTCCTCCACCAAGAAGTGATGTCCCAGCTCCGCCATCATTATCTTCATCCCGCTCAATGACTTTCGCATAATGGTCCGAAAGGATTCCTTGGTTCTTGCGCTTGTAAAGCTTATCGTACTTAGGCGTCTTGCTCTGTACAGCTGATTTAGCGGGCACAGGTAATTCTTCTGCAACCTCATCTATAGCTTCTTCTTCTGCTTCATCGTCGTCGTCGTCCGTCTCGACTTCGTCAGAATCGGAGCTCGTCTCATCGTTTTCGCGCTCTCCTCTTGCATCCACTACTGGAGCCTTGTCCTCCTCCTCGTCCTCGTCTTCTTCGTCTTCCTCTGCATCACTCTCGAAGTCCTTCGCCGGTGCCACTTTTATAGCTTCCACGACTCTCGCTTTATTTTTCTTCTCACTAGCTTCTTTCTTATTCAAGAATTTAATCTTCGGGGCGCCCGGTAATCCTAGACTAGCCGCGAATTTATCCAAATCGATTTTTTCTTTATCCATCAAATCTTCTTTCTTGAATATAATTTTGTCCTTCTGTAGATGTAAAGACTTGATATATGAAATAAATGCTCTTTGACCTAAGAATTTTATTTCTGGGAATTTAAAAGCTAATGATTGGAATTGTTTTTGGATAGTTTGTTGTTTCGCTTGATTCATTTTTATATTTTTTATTTGTCCACCTTCTAGTTTGTTCTCCTTGATACGTTTCATAAAACCTTCTTCTTCATTTGGCATGAGCATTAATAAGGCTTTTCCTTTTTGATTATAGCGAGCTGTACGCCCGACTCGATGCACGTACGTATCGATATCTTCAGGACAGTCGAGCTGTACTACCCAGTTCACAGAAGGGAAATCCAGACCTCGAGCAGCGATGTCCGTGGCGAACAAAACGCATTTCGAAGATGACATGAAGCGGGAATAGATCTCGAGTCGCTTAGATTGCTTCTGCTTGCCGTGGATGTGAAGTAGGGGAATACCGGGTCGCAGATGTCTGAACGTCTCGTATGCGAAACGGACCTAGAACACAGCGCAGATCAGCTTTTATTACCAACTGTTTGCCGTGTGAAATGGCGGACCTGCTTGCCAGATGACATGAACACCAAAGTCTTGCATGCCAGATGACTCTTGACGAAACTCCACAGCGTATCGAGCTTTTTATCCAGATCGACGAGCATGTAGAACTGTTCCAACCCTTTGGGCGTCTCCAAACTCGTCGAGTTCTTATCTGTATCTCCTAAACCAGCTTCTTCTTTCGTGCTCGAAGTGGAAGTAGATGCCATTTCCGCATCTCTGACACTTATATAGACGGGCTCATTCAAGCTCAACCTTGCGAGACTCTGTACGTTACTCGTCTGCGTAGCGCTGAACAACAACGTTTGACGGATGGAAGAAGGTGGTAGATTTGCCAAGATCGCATCGAGCGTCTTGCTGAATCCCATATCTAGAATACGGTCGGCTTCGTCTAGAACCAAGAGCTGTAGGTTGGAAGTGTCGAATGAGAGTGTTTGATCCATGTGCTGTAACAGACGGCCAGGCGTCGCGATCAGAATGTTCATCCTCGTCAAGCGGTCCTGAAATTACCATGCGTTCAGCCGTTTGTTTTCTCCTTCAGGATGGAGTCCTCTATGACGGATGATCACTCACCTGCTCTTCTTTCAAGCTCTTCCCTCCAATTACCAAGCCTGCACTAAAACTATGCTGATGTCCGATCTTTCTGAGCACTTCAAAGATCTGCACTGCCAATTCCCTTGTAGGCGAGATGACCAATGCGCCCAATCCATCGTTTGGACCCCATTTATTCCTATACAGCTGTTCGAGCACAGGTACCAAGAAAGCCAAGGTTTTGCCAGATCCAGTTCGTGCTGCTCCCAATACATCTTGTTTCTTCAAGCTGTAAGGCAGAGACTTGGCTTGTATTGGTGTTAAGGTGTGGAAATAGGCAGATTGTAAGCCGGCGAGCGTTGCTTGTGACAGTGGGAGATCTGTAAACTTTGTAGGCAGCGTCGTCGGGCGTGGGTTCTGCGTGGAATATAACGCTTGAGAGTTCAGCTAGAACAATTCTCGTATCTGTAATGATGCTGACCAGCTGCTGAATCCCCTCTTCGAGCTTCTTCAACTCTTCCTCGTATGCCAATTTCCTTGCTGATCTTGCTCCTCCTCCTCTTCCTTTGACTGCTGCTGCTGCATTGACCTTTCCTTTGCCTTTAACTCTTCCTTTCCCTGCTGCTGTACTCATCCTATCTGGTTGGAGCAGAGTCAACCTGCGTCGTCGTCGTTTGCCAATAGCCGACTCTAGCCTTCCTTCGGCCTACCGGTTATAGTCGCTTAACTGATTTCTCTCACGTGACCTCGATCCAATGGGCTTACCGCAACGAGTCGCCTAATTGTGACTGCTTCTCCCTTCTACTTCTCCTTGACCAGTCTCGAGTTTCCCCATGTCGTCTGATCCTCTGATTTCCAGACTCCGCCTGCGCAAGAGTACTGGCCAGCCAGATCCAGCGTATGCAGAATTGAGAGATGCGCAAGTAGTCGGATTCCTGTTTGGATCTCAAGTAAACTCGACAAGATATGGAAGAGATCTCTATCAGGTTGGACTGGAATTGGACTGACTGACTGGCTGCCTTTGAAAAGATTGGGCTGACTTGGTGATGGTGACGGTGCCAGGACTTGGCGAATGTTTGCAGGAGGCATCCTCACCGCTTCAAGTAGTTTGCAAACATCCAGGATGGTAAATGGATAGCTGAGATAAATACACAGGCTCATCTACGTATCCATGGACCCGGATGAGACAGATTACAAAGCAAGCTCGGCAAACAGACCGTGGATGTCGATGATCTGGAATGACGGCTCATCGTGAGCTTTATTACACTCATCACATCGCACACTCCCTGATTCACTAGATCCTCTCTTCCATAGCGCGTCCAATGAAGACGGGACAGTCGTCGCAGAGAACGGTATTATCAGCTACTTTGAGCATATTCTGGACGCTTATACATGCACTCTGTGCAGACGAAGACTTCATACATAGCTTGACAGACGATGAAGAAACCTCAGAATCGAAGACCGCACTCCGACCTTATTCTAGGATCGCAATGGCCGAGAAATTCCAAGTGTAAGCGTGTTCGCAGTTATGTCCTTTCACACTTTCTAAAACATCCTACTTCAATCGTATTATCGGTCCTGTGATGTGGAAACAGCATCTCCGTACCTCACTTGGCAATCTATCACATGCCCTCTGCATCCGTCATCAGTGAGTTCGTGAGACCTATAGAAATAAGGTCTGATAATCAAGAATCAAGCATGGAAGCGTGGATGGAAGGGAAACAAAGTCCAAATGCAGCACAACTGGGAGGTCTTGGAGGTCAGTAAATCACCAATTACCAATTACACCTTAGTCGATCGGAGGTAACTGACTGGTGATGATAGAGCTCATATATCGCTTGAGGTGGACGTTGGCGGTCGCGGTATTCGCGATAGGCTATCATCTTCTAAGAATATTTGGGGGCGCGCAGTACGAGTAAGTCAAATACCCTTGGCTCACCGGCGCATTCCCACCTACGAAGACTCTTTGCTGACTTGGAATCTCTGCCTCGATCAGCATGTCAAACTTGCTTCAAGCTATCTTCTACCCGCATAAGGAGGACGCATTGAGCGTAGAAGGCGTACAAATCAACCCAGAGCTCTAGTCAGTCATCTGGAAATACAGAGTCGTAGTTCAGTGCCGTGTTGTACGCTGTCCGTTTCCGTAAAACATCAAAATATCACATGCAGTGTCATTTGCAATACCTTCGGAACATCAGGAAACGACAATACGGCACTAATCGGTGCAGCGAAATTGATGTGAAGCTCTCCTCTATTGTGCGCACTAGGGTAAGGGTAAAAAGGACGAACTTCAAGCCGAAAGAATCAAGAAAAAGCGTCTCGTTGCATTGACATAGAATCGTTTGCGGGCTTTGGCAAATAATCATAACGAAGTTGATGAAGATAAAAGGTAAGAAACGGAAGGGAGAGGACCAGGAGCGATTACCGCATTTAAAGCGATTCAAGCTATGAGGAAGAAGCGATATTTCAGTATATGAGGTTGTGCTACTATAAGGATAGCATACCTGTTGAGCAAGCTCTTCAAGCTCCTTCTTGCTGGAAAGGTATTTGCCTTGAGCTTCTTCAAACTTGGCTTCCCATGAGTCTCGCTCTTGCTCGATTCTGGCGACTTGGCGCTCGTAGTGCTCAGCCTTGACGTCGACTTGACGGAGTCTGCACACCACAATGAGACATATTAGCATGGATTCCTGTTGTAGCACTTGTTGTAGCACTAAAAGCGGAGAAAGAGTATTACGCACTTGTCAGTTGTCTCCCTCAAGTTCTTCTCTGCATTATCTAGCTCCTCTTCAAGTAGGGCAATCTTTCTACTCAATCCCTCATTTGTATCTTTAGTCTGTCCAACTTCCTCCTTTGCAGATTTATGTTCTTTCAAGTTGACTTCCAATTTCTCAACTTCACCCTCAGCAATACTGAGTTTGTGCTGTAATGAAGTAATCTCTTGGTCTTTGACGAGGATCTCGTGCTCAAGCTTCTTGTATTTGGCTTCTGCTTCTTCCGCCCGAGTCGCATTCGCGTCTGCTTCTACGCGGAGGGCTGCTAGACGCTGTAGATCGTAGACGAGAAGAGGTAGGAATAAAAGTGTGTCAGCACTTGTTTCAGACTTTGACTTGCTGGGTTGCTGTGTTGCCGACAAGCTGGATGAACGACGAAGAGGGAAACGATGCAGCCAGGGCGCGCGCGTTCTGCGGGAGCTGTCATGAATCGCTCGCAGTCGTTCGCAAGCAATGCCACGATGTAGCGAGCGACGTAGAGCATTGCTATGACCATTGCGCGATGATTGCGCCCGCTTGTTGCCCTCGTCGTAGCTCCAGCTCCCAGACCAGCAATCAGCGCGGGCGTCGACTTCGCTCACCTCACGAATCCTGTCCTGTTTGCGGGTGAGCAGTCAGTAAGCTACGATATATAACTGATGTAAGCTCGAGCTCACCATTGTTCAAGCTGGAATGAAGATGAGAAGATGAGGTAAAGGGCAATTGGCAGGAGACACAGAGGCGGAAAGGGCGAAGAATCACTGGGCAAACGCAGAGCTGGTACATCGACCGTAGTCTGTATAGCTGGTAGTAACACCATAGCCATTGTGACATGGACGCCGCGAGCGCGAGCGAACTCGCAGCCAGGAACACGTATCGCAATTCTTGTAACATCGCCAAGATCGTTACATACTTCACCGAATACTACCTTTGCTTACCACTATGATATACGCTATCAGCATAACGAGCTGTAGCGTCGTGCGACCTCGATTGTGATGTCAGGCCTGCTCTCATCGTCTACGTGCTTCGTTACCTCTCGTGTCGTGTAGCTTTCTAGCCAGAAAGCCAAGAGGTGGTCCACTACCTTTGATCATTGAAGGTAGGCAGCGCTGCTTGAACAAGCCGACCCTTTTGAACCTGGCCTTGGATTTGTTGAAGATCGGCTAAGGCATACTGTGCTTCACGAGACCAAACCCGATGGAGGATGCAGTGCCGCATTTCCTTTTCACCCTTGCGACGTCTTGCCGCGGCCCTCGTTCATCCATATTATATGTATATAGCAGCCCCGCATTCGTTGGAGTGACAGCTCGTTTGCTAGCGGCGCCAGCCAGGACGCTCTAGGTCCCATAGACTAATGCTTATGGCTCAGTGACCTATTAGGATGCATCAGACTCGAAACGTGGTAGGAATCTGGCTAGGTGTAAAGCCGGTCGCGAGTCGAGCCCCAGCTTTGCTCGTACAAGTTCGGTGCATCCATGGGTCGAGCCCTCGACCAGTGCTTGCGTTCATGAGGACAGCTCATATGGAAACAGCAGATCGTGGAGGAACAACAGTCGACGGTCTGGCCAGCCCATGCAAGTTGGGTAGGCATGGGTAGAAGCATTGAGATGTAAGTAAGCGGCTTTGTGCAAGAAATTCGACCGTATACTGGAAATTGGCATGTCTACTTCAATGTTTCTTGACGCTACTCCGACCATTTGACAACATGCTCTTCTCATTCAAGGACGAATATTTGACGAGTGACAGCGACATCGACGACGATGAGAATGTCCAGATAGCACCAGCGAAAGCGCCCAGTCAGCCTAAGAACAACGTATCGAGCAGAGACAAGGGCAAAGGACGAGCCAAACCACCTAGTCGGATACCTAGTAGCAAGAAGTGCGAATAACAACCCACAAGATACTTACTTGGTTGCTGATAGTTGCTCTGACGCTATAGAAAGCCGGCTAGACGTCTGGATGCGTCGCCGTCAACATCCTCTGGATCTGACAGCGAAGCAAGCGCATCAAGCGATGAAGACGAGAGCTATAATGCTGCGAACCACGACAACGACAAGAGATATCAGAACGACAGCCTGAGCGAATCTGATAGCGAAGAAGACGAGTTTCCAGTTGGGCCATCTGTTTCGAGGAGGTCAGGCAATGCTTTCGTAGCTAAGAAAACCAGTTGCGATGCTTAGACTTCGATACCGGAATCATATAGGCACCTGAGCAGCTACTCGCACTACGAAGATCCGCTTGACGCGTATTATGCGAAAGAGCAGCAGAAAGCACGGGTAAGTGCAACCCTAAGTAGAATCCTCCCACATCTGACATTTCGTAATATTATGTAGCAACGAGCGCAAGCTTCTCACAACAAGGACTTGGCCGTACTACGGACTATTCGGCTGAATGCTTTCGCACAAGCAGAAGAAGCAGCACGTCGTGCCGCAGACGATGAACTAGACTATGTCACGTCCATCTTACAAGGCATCACTATCCGGCGACAGCAAGACGAAGAGCGGATAGATCGAGAGTTCAAAGAACGCAATACACAGCGGTGGAACGAGATCAACGAAGCCATAGCGCAGATCGAGAAGTTACAAATGGTAGCTGAAGAAGCTAAGCGGAAACAGATCCAAGCTGAGAATGAAGCGAAACGCTTACGAGAAGAAGAAGAAGCGAGGATAAAAGCGGAGAAAGAAGAACAGGAACGTCTCAAGAAAGAAGAAGAGATCAAAAAGAGGGAAATGGCTAGAAAAGCAGCTGAGGAAAGAGAGAAAGCCGCGAAACAACAGGCTTCAAGCCAAGCTGTTGGAATACCTGCTGGTGGTGCGACTTTGCCCAAAACAGCTGCTCCAACGTCGAGCGCAAACGTTCTGCAAGACTCGAAAGCTGAGTTCGAGAAGTGGCATATCAAGATCAAGGTTTGTTGGCAAGGTCCGTGAAATCTACACCAGTTGATGTGGTCCTTTCGCAGGAAATCAAGAGCACCGTCCTACCAGCTGTTTCAGGCAATCCTGCATGGCGAAATGCATGTCGCAGCTTGAAGCGCACCCTCAGTACCCGTATCAGCAATATCTCCGCGTCAGCCGCCGACATTCGTCTAAAAGCAGGGGAGATCCACCAACTTCTCACAGACAGCAAGACGAATCGCGAAACTTATCTCTGGTCTTTGAACTTGCTCAGTAAACGGATCATAGGCATGGCGAGCAGTAATGCAGAAGCGGATCAGAGTGGAGTTACCTATGCTCTGGCTCAAGTCGTCATTGCTTTATTACTAGCGGACCACGCGGACTTTGCAGAAATCCTCATGGCGAGACTCGTCAAGAGATGTCCTTATGTGCTGCCTTACTACCCCATGCGAGGCCAGTTATCGATAGACGATTTCAACAAGTTGATAGGTCGAAAAGCCTCGGAACCGACTATCAGCTACAACCAACGCATGTCTGGCATCATTTCTTTCTATGCAGCTATTCTGCAAACTTCGCCTTCTTCGGTACCACATCTTCTTCCTGCTTCATCCCTTACGATCCAGCATGTCCCACCTTATTTCCGCCCAGAAGCAGGCTGGAAGTGGTATGCTACAATACTCAGACCACCTCTTCCTCTTCTAGACCTCACTCCTCTACTTCTCAATACGTTTTTGCGGATGAATGGAGAACGCTTCCATGCTTTATACGGCAAGCAGTTCGTTAAGCTTATACAAGCTATCGCGGAACAAGGCATAGATGGTGGAAAAGTCCAGTGGAATAAAGAGACGATGGGAGATCTTAGCAAGACTCGCAATATGATCGGTGAATGGCTGCAGAAGGGCAAGGTGGACGGTGCAGAAGGAAGGGTACCGCAATGAGCAGCAACGCAATGCTCGAGCTACCAGTTGCCGATCCCTCGAGCCGCAAGGAAGGAGTAAAGAGCGAGGTTAGGACAGAGGCGCTTTAAGCTCTCTGCATATTTACAGTCTTGACGCCATTCAAGAAAGGCTAGAAGCCGCTGCATTATCTGGTCGAGTTCCTTTGCTTATGTCAAAGAAGCTTTGCGCATACTCTCAGCAGGAGCCCTCTTTCTCTCATACTTCAACTCGACACCACCGAAGGGCCGGCGTCTCTGTCTATACGAAAGTGTACCACGGCACTCGTCTGCCTGCCACTTCATGACGGCCGTCTTGTTCCTGCTGTCTCTGGCGTTTGACTGAATGAACGCAACTCTTGCACCGCCTGTAGGCGTCGTTATCTGCCAACCCATCTGTACCTGCTGGTATGAACCGCCGATCAACCTCGTTTCGTATACCGTATATGCTTCGCATGCTCCAGAACGTGGTATGTTGCGGCTGATATCACTCCCGGAAGACTGGCTACCGTTCCTCAGTTGAGACGTATTCATATGAGTGGTCCTGATCGCGGGCAATTGGCGAGTATCGCGGGCAATTGGCGAGTAGAAAACGTCGGCGAGAGAGGGCGACTTGAGTCAATCCAACATGTGTAAGCGAGACTAGATTCAGCACGGCAGAAACAGCCTTTCAAGCAGAGGGCCGAAAGGGACATCTGGCGAGCATACAGATACAGGGTGACATCATCGAGACGAACGACACTACGCGCACAAACTTCTACCGTAAGTAATCATGGGCTACCCCTCTTCAAATCTCAGCTTTACCGTTCCATCGCGGTGATGCGAGTAGAGTACGGTGCTGTCTCGTCCAGCTATAGCCCAGGTATGAAGGACCTCTAAGCTCTTGCCTTCGTTCGAATTCCTTGGCGTAGCCGACACGAAGCCGACTTCTTGGCCCGTCTGTTCAGATGTCAGCGTTCTTCGCAGCCTTGTGAAAACGACTGCGTCGACCAACATTTGCGTCGCGGGTTCGGTATCCTGTGATATGCGACATCTGCTGGCCATGTACCCAAAGCGGTCTAGAAACGGTTTCTGCTGTGCATGGGTGTCCTCTCCGTCGAGGGATGCAGCTCGATAAGGACGAGATGCTGCTATGACGCCTCTGAGACCCAGACATCGTCTTGGTTTAAAATGTCAATCTCAAACGGTCGGCATTAGCCAATCGAAGGCGAGTGCGCTCATGTAAGCGACACAGCCCGCGCACATGTGTCCGGCCGTCCAACAAGAAACAAGAATTTCGAATCGCGGGGAACATATGCAATCCCGGTCTTTACCCATCAATAGCAGAAAAGCCATAGAGGAGAGTCTTCGGGGAAAACCTTATCATCTCTGGTTAGACACGCCTGCTTTCTGTGCAAGAATGGAGGATTTGTGTGCCTGTATAACACTTGACGTGCGCTAACGGATGTTACAATTATCTTCGTTGCTAATGACTGTTGAGTATGAACACTCCTGCGTTCGTTCTATCTCCCTATCGGCTGTCGTGCCACGGGAACCACCTTGAAGTGATGATGGCGCCAGCCTCTTCGATGCAGTAGGCGCTCGCTAGGCTGCCGACGTGCGCCAGGTAGATACGTAGCCGTATATCTTTCCACCGCACGAAAGCTGTCGGCATGAATGCTATCTATGCTCAAGCGCTGCGGTACGCCGCCGACTGTGATTTCGAAGCCTTCCAACTGGTGCCATGGCTTTCGAATGTTCGGATTCGTATTGACGGCGGGCCTCGTGATACGGGTCGCGACAGTGACTGTCTGCCTTACTACTGGTCAAACAAGCTCTGAAAGACTTCCGCACGGATGAAGCCATACTTGGAAGCCGTTCTGTGGCATCTTGTCTTGATGTGACGTTTCCGATTCTCAGAGACCGGCTCTGATTACTTCGGGATGTGTAGCAACAAGTTGGAGCTCACATCACTCCGCACTTGCTGCAAGTCATTGCGTGAGGGTCAAAAGGGAGCACCTCGCTCGGCTTATAGCCTTGCGGAAGGCAAGCAGTACAAGTCGAGTCTATCAAGGGCGAGATTGACTTTGGCGATGGGAGAAACTAACCTTGCATTGTCGCAGAAGCGGGATAGGTGCCACGTCGAATCTACGATCGTATCCACCTTTTACCAGGTCTCATTTGTCCGCAAAGGGACAGTCACAACGACCTCGAGTACACTAGCCTTATCGGCTGCCCGAACCAGTATTTCTGCCGCTTCTCTGCAGCACGCGGGTTGTAGGATTGTTGTGCAGGTATCGAGTAGATAGGAGCGAAGCAGACCACATTATCATTTGAACAACGAGCCCCGCATGAATACTTCAGCTTGGCCTCGTTGCAAACTCATAGCCTCCTCGCTTACGCTTACGGCACCATAATTCCGGTTTTCTTCCCTATTTGTTCTGCTCGCGGGCCTTGACGTACTCTTTCCGGTCAGCGATGTAGTTCTGAAAAACTGCCGAGTTTTGCGAACCAATCTTGGTGACGTCCACTTCGAATTGCTCGTCCTTGGCGATGATGATGTAGCCTACGAGTTGCGTCCAGCCTGGTTGACCCTCGTAAGGTATACGATTCTCCTGTGCTGAAACGCGCTGCTTCCGCAATGTCAGCGAAATAAATGTTTTCATACTGGGTGTCACTAACCGTAAAGCTTGAAGTATGCATAGTTTGGGTTATCGTTTCTGTCTCTTAACTGTAACAAGCAGAGGAGAGCTAAGACGAGCCAACCCTAAAGTATGGGCATTCTAGTTGTACCAGATACACAGCGTAAGTGAATCGGGCAGGATTTGATGTGCGTTGTACAGCAGCATAGAGACTGAGTAACGTTGTAAAAAAGGTGTGCAAGGCCGCTTTCTGTTAGCAGGAGAGCGGGGTCGTCCGCTCAGCCTCATGAAACGGAAGTACGCTTTCGAATTGGCGGATCCAGCTCGACAGCATTGTAAAGCCGCTGACCCAGCCAATTCTTCTTTGTGTACAGTGTATACTGCTGTGGATAGCTTGCGCAGAGCTCAAGTCGAGCTAGGGTTTCTTTATCAAGGGGATCCGTGTTTGACATCGATACCTTGAAGAAAGATAGCTCGTCTTGGAGAGATACCATGAAGTCGCTAGTAGATGGGTCGTTGGAGGTGAGGCGCTTGACGGTGCACCTGCGCCATTTGCGTATAGAAGGGCGGCACTGTTTAGCATGCAAAATCAGCCGATATCCATGGCAGTCTAAACGTGGTACACACCCCTGTTTCGTACTTCATATCACTGCAGTCGACACAGAGACAGGAGTACATCCAAGCCAATAGCAACATCGAGGGGTAGGATGAAGGGAACCTTAAGGGTACGCATGAAAGGCTCAAGCGATCTCGTTCTCCTGGCTGGGCTTAGCTTCTTCCTCTTGCTGAGCGTGATCGTCTTTCTGCCGCTTCATGACATGCTTCAGATACTTAACTACGATGATGGTCTCGGTCTCAATTATGCGGTTTCCGACAGGTAAGCCTTTCAGCAAAAGTCGGACAGAGTCGGTATCGTCAGTAAAATTAGATTTTAGGGCCTTCTTCCTGTTTGCGGGCATCAGTATCGGTACTAGAATTGGAGCGCGTTGAATAAAAGTCGACTACTCACCCTTTCGAATAAAACAGAAACTCCGCGTCAGCGAGATTGTGATTGAACTCAACGACGATCACTTATTGGAGCACATTAGCTCGTATGGTCACTAAAGCGGAGGCTTACCTGACCGATAGCTGGAAGAGGTGACATTTAGGCAGCTCGATTCGCCTATAGATTTGTGGTTGTATATCTGAGATGCGCCCTAAGTAGCGGAGACAGCTAGAAGAGCCAAGGTCCAGCCTTATACATCTTGAACTGGGATCGGAAAGGATGACAACCGGATCCGCGTCGTAGATCCGAATGCGGCTCCTAGCAGATCTCTTGAGTCAGGTCTTTGATGTGCTAGTCGTACTTTCGCTCGCAGTATGAACGTCAGCATCTAACAGGAAAGAGTGGGTCGTTGATGTTCGTCAATTTTCGTCGTCAGAAAGGTACAGAGCAGCGAGACATAGGAAACTAATCATCTCTTCAACCGGATGCTTTCGCTTCCAGGTAGTAGTCTCCGAACCATCCCTTGCGCGCAAAGAGGCTGAGTCTATGCTGGCTCTTGTCGACTTTTTCGAAGGCTGCCATGTTGGACTTGCTGTAGTAGACGTTCGGGACGAAGAATAAAGGATGCTCTATATCGTCTTTGACTTGGTATCCGAGAGTTTGCCCGTTGTCTCCCTTGACCAGACTGGCGGAGCACCGTCTGCCGCCGAGCCAGTCGTTCTGTGGAGGCGCCCGGTGATTAGTTGATGCTAATGGTCATCCCAATTCTTGTGACTCACAAACAAGGATGAGGCAGAGCTCGAGGTGCTGGTAATACTTTTCGTCATCCTGTCTGGTCGTTTTCGTGTACGATCGCTGATTTGCAAGTCAGAAAGACAAGCAGCAACGACACCATGCTGCCTTACTTACCGCTGCCGCTGATACTGGTGTATCGCGGTGAAAGGGTCGGCTCTGAAGGGGTCGCCTACTGAAGTGCTTGGCCAACGCTGCGCTTCGACAAGGGGAGCGTAAAAGAGGATGTGATCCAGTTCGGAGGCAGATGAGGTCGTATTTTGTGCGTGTTCTTGACCAGCGAGAGGTGTCTGGCCAAGAGAGCGACGTCAACACGCAGAATCTGCCGCCCTCCACTGGCTAACCCCTCCCCTTGTTTGACGCGCTCAAGGTGAGCCGGGAGCGAGCCGCCTGTTGGCAGCTTGGCGTGCAAAGTATATCTTGGACCTCCAATCGACGCGTCAACCGCCTCTTTGGATTTCAGCTGGATCAGAGCACGCGATAACCAATGGATGAGTCAGGAACGTCAAGCACTGAGCAACAAGCACTCACCATCAGCATCAACAAGACTGCCTTCTTTCCCTACACTTTTCGGCAGGATCGTAACATTAGATAGCTGACTATCTCCCTCATTGCGGCGAGCAGGGCGTGCCACCAGCCAAGTCGACAGAGAGGTCCGCACCAAAAGTTCCGAGAGATTACTGAAGTTTCGAGCAAGTAAGATCCCGCTTCGAGAATACCTTGTTATATGACTCACCTTGTAGTGAAGCGCGCAAGCTCTGCCATAGCATTTGAGGCGGATGCCTGACGCGTTTCTGAAGAGGCCGACGTAGGCAATGCGGTATTGTCGACGTTGATGTAGTCCGTAGCCAACGCGCTGCCCCGATGAAAATATTGCAGCGATGTAGAATGAGGTAGACCGCTTAGGACCTTCTTGCAGGCAGACGCTATTCGTTTTGCGCTCAAGATATTCGGAGAATCTCCCACATATGCGAACATAAAGCCATCGCCCTGCAAGCGTAGAGTCGATTGCGGATCAGAGCAGGATTCACGATTGTGCACAAACCGATGCGCCTTACCTCGAGAGTATACAGCTTCTTCCATTCTCTGGTTTCCTCTATAAAGACCTTTTGCTCTTCGATGGTATCGACATTCAGATGTGGGTTGGCAGCTCTCTGGGAACCCAATACGCCATCCTCTTGCACTAGAGGCAAATCGGCGCCGATAGCTGCTTGTAGTGCCTCAGACACCCCAAGAGAAGCGCTACGACGCATGTCGCTATCACTCGCAATATGCTCCCCATCAGTGTTATCCTGATCTGGCCTGACATCGCTAGCATCCAAGTCGGCTGACGGATCCGATGACCCCTCTTGCTCAGGGTACGAAGCTGCGGGAGCGCTGCTTAGGGAGCTGACGATGACATTCGCGTCCACTTCAGCCGTCACTGCAGCAGCTTTCGGTTTTGTACCACTACCGAAAAGGTTCATCGGATTGATCCAGCTCTTCTCCCCTGCAATTACGTGAGAGGCTTCGTGTTTCATCGCCTTGATCTCTACGTCGTTTAATTTAGCCTTCGTTGTTGCACTGGTGCCCGGCAAGCCGATATAGCCTCCGAGTCCGCCTAACGAGAGAGTCCTTTTCCAAGTTGATGCTGAACTTCCATGCGGCACGCCCAGGGAAGCCAGGTGCTTCTTCGACTTAGCACTCGGCTTATCGATATCCTGTTCGTCTTGCATGTGTCTGAGACGTGGTTCAAGGTATCTTGCAATGGCCAAAGAGGAGCTATGGGGAATCAATGATGCATCCGGTAGATGGAGGACACCTTCTGAGCTCAAAATGAGCAAGTTGGCAAGGCCGAAAGGGTGAAGCGCATCATTGATAGGCAGGGAGTTCATTGCAGGATTCCGCAAGACGCCTTGAAATGACAAACGATAAACGTAAGGGATGCGCCCAGAAGGCTAACGTACAATTACTTACCGAGACTTGATATGCTAACAGGACGGCTACACCAAAGCCCGAAGAAGGTCTTTAGTGCTTCCTGCAGTTTGATCGTGCCTCCCGTTTCAGCTATGTAGCCGAAGTCTCCATGAAGCAGCTTTTGAAAGCAATCAGATAAAGCTTATAGCAGGTCTGCACCATTGGGAGGAGCTTACAGTAAATTCGCTATACGCGTCCTTGACTAGATTGACGTAGGCTTCCGGAGTCAAAGGCTTTCCTGCTACACCAGTCGGTGACTTTGTTGCTCCGGAAGGTACTACTGTGGAGGCAGCTGAAGAGTCCCTCGAATGCGCAATGCCTGTATGTGAAGTCGGCAGAGCCTAGATAGACTGCTTTCAGCACCTGACGTCTGCCTCTGGCCTGCAAATTTCTGGCTCACACATACGATCCAGTAGTTCTCGTTTGCATGGGGTCGCAGGAAGATCATTCTTTGACGGGCCGAGTTCACAACGCGGATAGGGTTATCATCGCATGAATCGTCCTGAGATTGCTCGAACGTATTGAATGAGCTACTCAAGCACACAAGACATCATAAGAACAATCCTTCTTCATGTCCGCAATCGTCAAAGTTACCTTGCGAAGTCAATCAAGCCTTGGGCGAGGCCAATTCGTCGTGACAAGCTTTCGCCAGCTTCATCCGTATTCGCAGCATATTTGTACAGGATGCCAGATTCTTCATCGTCATCTTCGTCGCGCTTTGCATCGTTCCCAGCTGCTTCTGAGCTCGACGTGCCATGGTCGGCGTTCAGCTCTTGACCGGAAGAGCTTTGCTCTTTCTTGCTTTCTGCCGGAAGGTCTCTGTTCCATATTGCGAACCATTCGACATCGAGATGGTCCATTGAGATGCGACCGGGCAAGCCATGAGCGCGCAAGTCGTGAGGAGCCAAAGCCTGCACGATGATAGAAAGCTGAAACAAATGCCGTAAAGCGGTGCAACAACATAAAGACTACCTTCGCGATGCGACTACGTAAACAACAAAGGCGACTTGAAGCTGGCTAGAATATCGAGCGGCGTCTGATCGTTATGCTGGACGCTCGCGCATTCACAGCCACAAGCAGCTGGACAGCATACTTCATCTTGCCTCCACTCCATAAGGCATGCTAGGTGACTGCTGTGCAAGCAGGCCAGGCATGTCTCAACCAGCCCATCCAACGGGAAGTGACATATTGAGCAAGGCAGAGGTTTCTGTCTCTTTTTGCAGGCTCCACAGTGAGGTGCAGAGCCTTTGTCTATTATCAACAGATCTCCGCATGCCGGACATGCTGGCTCCAGAGAAAGGTCGGATTCTTTAGGCTGGTCCATGCCTGATAAAGTCCGCATCAAAGGCTTGAAAGTGCCATCAACGCTTGCTCGTGTGAGCTGAAGTACTTGAGTCCGTTGTTGTGGCAAATCTATACGATGAAGCAGTTCGGCATACATAAGCCGATAGTATTCGAGCTGGGCTTGCATCGGTGCTTCAAGCAGGATGGAGGTGTAAGCCAAGCTATCCGGAGAGGTGAGGTGCTTGACAACAATCTTGAAAGTCTTGCTTCCGTTCGGTTTAATTTTGCTGGAGACAGCAGGAGAGGATGGTGCACGTGGCTCCGCAGCTGTAGCGGCGAAGCTGACATGTGAAGTGCCCTTGACTTTCGTACTTGAAGGACCACGATTTGCCGCAGGTCGAGCAGAAGCTATACCTCCAGCCTTCCTTATCTCTTTGAGCGGCTCGATAGCTGCCCTTTTGATGAAAGCTGGCGAAAGGCTGGAAGTAGATTGAGGCTTCGCGCCCTCTTCGGTAGGAGGTGTACTTCTCCCAATCGAGCTTCTATCTCCTGTAGCAGACTTGAAGAATGTGCTGAGATTGTTCGCCCAAGAAGATCCTCTAGTGGATGATCCACCTGAAGAAGCTTGTGTTCCGTAAGATGAGGACATCAGCCAGTCCTTTGGCGACTTGAAGGGTGCTCCGGGTGCTGAAGGTGTGGTAGCGGAGTGTCTGGGCAGATGCTCGTTTGAGCGATTGGGACGCGGTGGCTTTATGCTGAAATAATCAGTTCCGACTGATTGGGCAGGTGACCGAGGGAAGCGACGAGGGCTTAGAGGCTTGGACATGCGTAGAACTGCGACCGAAAGCGTTGAGTGAGAATTGATGCGGCCCAAGTTCGGTACTTACTGCGCCTATCTAGCTCAATCAAACATGCTAATATGCCTAGCATCTGAACATCCCCTAGACAGTTGAACATCTCAAGCAGATCAATGACTGCTTGTTCAGGAAGTCTATCGCCCAAAAAGAGTGGTCGTTCTCCATTCCCATTCTTCCTTTCGACTGTTTGTAGCAAACGGGAGAGCGTTTCCCATGCTCGGTGCACAAGCCAAGCAGTAGGTGCTCCGTTGTTATTGTTGGTCAAACAAGTGTTTGCCTTGATTATACTGGAAAGACTGCCTTGGAATTTGTAAGTCGCAGAAAGGGAAAAGTCGGTCCCAATGATCGAGCTACAATCTTGCCCGTATATGCGGGAGTTGAAGGCTCGACCAGTCCCTGCCAGTCTAGGATGTTGCGAAGTTCCCATAGAGTCTGTTCGACCACGCGACCGTCGCTGATTCGGATACATACTTAGCAGTGTCTCTATAGGTAGGTCTCGTCGAGGAAACTTACGCGCTGAGCCATCAGCAAGCTTGGCATGTTCAGAATCTCATCCGAATCTTCTTCTTGCTCGTCTTCAATAACCTCTTCATATCCACTTTCCGGTGACGGTCGGACTTGCAAAGAAGGTATGACTCCGAACGATTCGAAGAGACGACGACGTTGATTTCTCTGTTTTCGTTCCCTCGAAGGAGAGCGCGAGCGTTGTCGTTTCTCAACATTCGCAGCATGGTGATGTAACGGATCCAAGGGGAAGAAAGTGAAGAGCTGGCCTGTTGGTCCAAAGACGGCACCACAGCGTCGTGGAGCAGGGCAGTTCCTATTTGCCAAGAATCGTTCCAGGTCTTTCTCATCGTCCACATCTTCGTCTTCTTCGTCTAGATTCAGGTTCCCTACCAGCACATCGCTTGCTACGCTCGAGTCCTGTATATTGTCATGCGCATGACCTTCTAGGTCATCGAAAGCGATTGGCTCTTGTAACTTGCCTGAAGTAAGGCAGATTAAAACAGCCTCTAGGGAATTGCATCGCTTGATCGCATATCGGGCTGCAAGGCTCCGCACGACAGTCAGTATTCGAGCTCGCCCTTTATCTCCTATGCTACTTGAGCGCTCGATGTCGATGGAGAGTGCAACCTGGGGATAGTCGGAAGGAAAATGGAAGGTAGCGCGCAGAAAGACGCTGAGGCCAGATATGGCCCAAGGACCGTGAAGAGCGACGACAACAGTCCGGCTAGGTATGATAATCTTGTTGTGTGATTGTAAGATATCAGCTGAACAACGTATTGAGAATATGTATGTCTCCTCACCTTTTCGAAGCGGACTCGACTCTCGAAAGATCGAGCAACAGACGTAATTTCTTCGTGCAGAGGCACTGATTCCTTCTCTCCAACAGTGCTAGCCGCATCTGTACCATGCTTCATCTCATCTTTCTCATCTCCGTTCTGCCCACTTACGATCCGTACGTTCTCCATCCAAGACACTGTATCGTGTCCTCCCGCTCTTCCTTTTCCAGTAGCTGCTCTCGTCATGAACGACTGACCGGCTTGAGCTAGTCCTGGTGGCCTTCTAGAATGGCTTAGTACAGCAGAAGAGCGTGCTGCCGTAGCTGGGTTCATCTGAGACAGGTTCGCAGAGGACTTGACTACTGAAATTCCTTTTCGTCGTGATGAAGAAGCATATTCGGAATGAAGATAAGGCGATTTAGGATCAGCGGGAGAAGTGCCGAATTGAGGTGATCCAGTGGAGGAAGCGGAGCCAGTTGTAGTATTACTATGCGAAGATCGGCCATAGCGACTTGCAGTAGCTGTTGATAAAGGTGCACGAGCTGACAGTGCTGAAGGGGGGGTCATCTTATGTTCAACAGGACTCGATGAGCTATTCAATCCGAACGAAGAAGAGGCGGCCTTATCCGTCGGAGATACGCTCTTGCCTCCAGATTGATTATTTCCGAGCGAGATAGATGGATTGCTGTTACTTGAAGGCTGGAAAGTCGGGTCTCTGAACGAGCGGTTCTCTGCGTTTCTTCTAGTTTGGCGAACTTCAATGGGAGAATGAGGAACATGCCCTACGAGAGAAGTGATAGAGTGCGGAACGGGAGTCATGAGGAGTTGCTTATCGCTTCCCCACGTTACTAGCTGGAACTCGCGATCATCGTCTCGAATGTCGTTACCTCCTCGACTTCGCCAAAGAAACTCGCGCACAACGTCGGTGTGCGTAGAGCAAAGTGTCTCGATAGGAGCTTCGGGAGATGATGGAGACCATAGCTTGACGCTATGGTCGGACCTCTGGGGCAGAGTGACGATGCCATTTCCAAATGGCGTGAATCGAGCTCGCCAGACTGGCGATGCGGTGTTGATGACTTGAATAGGGGACTCAGCCTGTTGTGCGCCATCGAGGTGCCATAGCTAATACACAAGAGACAGTCAGTATATATGCAAGGAAGCAGCTGTCGCGCAAGCGCACCTTCACTGTGCTATCCAGCGAGCAAGTAACGATATCGTCTCTCGTCTTGCGTGACCAGTCTATTCCGTATATCTTCTGCTTGTGTGCTCGGATAGTCGTGACTGGACTAGAGCCTTTCCTGTCATCCCAGATATACACCCATTCCCCATGGCTGCTCGCCAGCAGGTTCGCACTCTGTCTATTGTACTTGACTTGGGTAGCTCCATATCTCCACCCACTATATCGTATAGTCGGTCTTCTACCCCCAAGTCTTAGATCGTAGCACAGGACGTTTCCATCAATCCCGCAAGTCGCCAGCGTATCATACTGGAAGACCGCCCAGTTTATATCTGTAATGGACCGCTCATGGCCGAGACAGATATGTTCTATAGCAGATGCTCCGGAAGTAGGTGTTGCAGCTAGATTCCAGACGAGAGCTTTCGGTCCAGACGTAGATACTACCCAGTGAGCTCGTGTAGAATGAGGAGACCATTGGACATCTGCGACAATGTCGGAGTAGTGAGCCAGGAAACGAGGTGTAGCCCAAGGATCATCCAGGTCGACGATAAAGAGTCCCTTTCGAAGTCCAAGACAGACATCCCGGCCTGAAGGGCTGATGGAAGCACTCCCTACAGCTTCATCGAGCTTGATACTGACATAAAAGAAGGAACAGGGAATCAATGCATAAGTCGCTTAGGGGTTGACGACCCAAGCTGGCCTACCTGATATTCTCGCGTATGGATCCGGCAGCAGCTTCTCGGATGTTCTTGCTGTTCTTGCTGGGGTCAAACGATGAGTCCTTCAAGCTGCTGCTCGCCTGTATTTGCTGGCGCTGCAAGATAGATCGACTGTCCAGACTCGTCATGCTTTCGCGTGTAGACGATGCAGGACCACAGTTCTAGCTGGCCTAGGCGCATCTAGCATGGCGAAGTGTTGAGATATTCGGAAATGTGCGTTTGTACATGTTCATGAATCGTCAACTTGGAAAAACACGGCTATGCTACAGGACGACTGCCGACTAATTACTACTTTTGCGGAAGAAGCTACATGAAAAAGTCTACTGCAAAGCTGTACTTTCAACCGGCGCATCTGCTCGTTCTTGCGACTGCGACTGCGGTTGAAGATTGATCGATCTCCTCGACTCCCTTCTCTCCCTCTCGTACTGCTTACTGGCTCTTCTATGTTCCTCCTTTATCTGTCTGCTACCTTCTCTCGTCATTCTTCTCGCAAACTCCGGATCCCTTCTCTTCATTTCTATCCAGCGCCGCTCTTTGGCTTTGAAATAGCTAGCTATCCATAGACTCGAGACGCTCCAGACCAGCATCCATGCGAAGAGCAGGCCCAGTACTAGACCATATGCAACTCCGAAGCGTACTCCAAAAGCTATCCCGGCGATCGTTCCGAAATACAGTAAGCACCCAAGTGCCCACCATGCTGTGACCCACCAGAAAAGATCTCGATAGACGGGAGAGGAGTTGTATCGCTCATGAAGAACTCGACGAAACTCTTTCCCATGCCGAAAATCCACAGCCGCGATGTCTTCGAACAAAATGAACGCGCCTGGCTTCATGCGGGTACCGGGAGGATCGGAAGAAATCCAGAAGTTGGCTTTCGGGGCGAAGAGGGTCACGAAGAAATAGATGCCTGGTACCGAAAGTAGCATTGGCGTAGACATAAGAAAGAAGTGTCTGCGGGGCTGTCTGTATCAGCTATCTTGAGTCGGGACAGCGATTACTCTGCTAGTCAATGCTAGAGTAGCAGCTAAGAGTTCAATGGCTACAAATCTCACTCACTCCATCGGCGGGTTGACACTAGACGAAATCGCCAGCGGTATCGCCAGGATTGGGAATAGGGCAAACGAGTATAGATGCATACTGAAATCCATGTGCCAGCGTTTGGGATCTCCTAATGGTCCGTAAAGATCGCGATGCTTCCATACTGAGCTCGTAGACATTTAGCTGATTTACAAAAGACTCAGACAAGAGATTAACGCAACTTACGCTTCAACATCCTGAAAGGATTATCGAAAGAAGACGATATGCCCAACGTGGCTGACCCAATCCCTGGATATGCTCAAATCAGTCCTGATCCCGCGAAGTTCACCTTAAGAACAGGTTCGCACCTAGTAGAGCATGCTCGCTCAGGCTAGTGTTGTCCTTCAAGACATAGTAGAGAATGCAGGGAGCTGCTACGTTGCAGAGTAGTATGAAGGAAGCGTAGGCCAGTAGAGACCACTATACGCGCTGTATCAGCCGCGTAGTTTCCCTCTTGGCTACATTCAAAAGCTTACCTTGCGATGCCAGAGATGGAAACCATGTAGTCGAGGGACATCTCTGACCATTCATTTACCAGGCTAATCAGACACAATTCAAGCCAGACATAGAATAAACAGCCCACCCATCCGGCCCAATCTCGTCCTTGAGGGGCCTTGCAGTAGTTGGTTCTACAGCCGTCGTAGCTGTACTTGCATGTCTTTCCAGATCTTGCGTGGTGTCTAGCCCACGTCCAAGCCTCGTTGCTTGCATCACACCTTCAGCCGGCGCAGGGAGGACCATCCTAGGATCATTGTGGTGTAAAGGAGGAGCATCATTAGCAGTCATGGTCATACAAGTTGAAGCGAAGCCAAGCTGGCAAATTCAAGAAGTATGTGCATGACAAATATGCCCAAACATAGATCGTCATGATTAGGTAAGCAGAGGAAGAAAGATGCTATACATGAACAAGTGGGTGTTACAACAACGATGAACTATGTACTGAATACACGCCTAATCATCCTTGGTCGACCGCGCGAGTCGCGCAGCCGCAGCTCTGACCTGTTCATCATAATGCTCTCTTTCCAACAGGGCCAATTCCCACCATACCGTACTTTCTATATTACTCAACCCTTCATCGTCGATCTCGTACCTATACACACCATCTCTCTTCCTATCTTCTGTATTGAGCATACTAGCCAATCGAGGTTCTTTGACAATTAAAGCAGTGACAAATTCGATTGCGTTCAAGGCAGATGCTCGAGGCCAATGTAAAGCAGACATGAGGATACGCTTGCTGAATGCTAGAGACCGGATAGGGGGATTAGGCATACGGGAAGTAATGAAGATACGCTCGAGAGCCATGAAGAGAAGAGCGGAAGGCGAATGTTTCGAGAAAGCAGACTTGCGCTTGATAGTGGATGAGTTGGCTGGGACATCTTCGAAAGTGATGCTGTATGTGAGCGGGACAAGGAGAGCGTAGAGGTGGGTGATGAAGGCTGTAAGGTCGATGTTGAGAGCTTCGCCTGTGATTTGTACAGATTCATGTTAGCGGATTGTATCTGCCGAGAGTATGGACAGACGCACCCTGCCCGCTCAGTAGCTCCAGAGCAGCTTCTATGCATAGTAACTGGATCCTGACATCCTTCGTAGTCCCCATGACATCCTTCAACGTGCCCAGGATATCTCTAAAGAAGTCCACATTGATGAGCGTTGAGAATCTCGCCAATCCTTCCAAAGCAGCCGGCAGTAATTTCGAATTCTGTTCCGCCGGCAACTTCAATATCCTGAAATATAGTGCAAAGAGCAACTTCAACGTCTCCGTCGAGTTATGTGAGCGTTCTTGATCTTTAACGACGTTTTCAGCTTCTGCTATCTCAGCTTCTATCTCTCTTTTCTCTTTAATTGCTTTTCGAGCTTTTTTATTCAAGAAAGGTTTTTCGGGTCCACCCTTTTTGCTCTTGTTGTCTTTGTGCTGGTTGTAGTAGTCTTTCGCACGGTGCTTTTGCTGTAAAGCAGACTTGTCGAGCCGGTCTCGGCCTGCTCGAACACCGCGCAAATCGGCGACTCGTAGTGATAGAAGAACGGAGAGAACAGAAGGGTGGACGAGATAGGAGCGTGCTTTGATGATGCGTGATAGGAGACGGACAACGTCGAGCGAAGTGTCGCCGACAGAGTCATCCGAGAGGATTGTCGAAAGAGAAGAGAGGCAGAGTTCGGAGGACTAGAGTGCAAGTAGAATCATCAATTGGACCGCTTCACGGATACAGAACCACGAAGACTCACCTCGTCAAATACTTTGTTCGCAGCCCTTCTAACGACATTCTCCAACACTTGCGTTGCGAAATTAAAGTAATTTTTCCCTTTTGCCAATTCGCACATACATCTCACCGCGACACTTTCCAACACTTTTTCAGCTTGCGAAGCTGTTGAAGCCGAAGATGACGAGGAAGACTTGATTTGCAATTCGCATAGATCGATGAAGCGCTTGTAAGACCCTACTAGGGAATCTTCATATTCTCTCTGCTGGATGACGGCTTGCGTAGTCTTTTGGTTCTTTTCTTGATCGGTCAATGCTCGGATGCGGTAGCCTCTGCAGATTTATAAGTATATTAGATTAGATCCTTGCTGTTCATTAGATATCTGGTCGGACTCACGGCAGAATGTCTATAAAGACGGCCAATGCACTTCCCATAGCCCATACTCTGACAGGTATATCAATAACGAACGTCTCTCCATCCGGACTCAAGAATTCCTTATTTGCGAAACTCAATAATCTCTTCAAAAGGTTCATTCCAAGCTCTGGTTCTCCCGTGATTTCCCTTCCAAGACTTGCTATTTCCTCTCTTGCCAATTGTAATCTCTCAGTCATATTTGAGAGACTTAATATAGATGCGATACTAGGTCGTCCGAATCGCGCGCCATATGGATTAGATTTCACGACGGCTGCTGATCGCTTGGCATATTCCGTTTGACGAGCTTTTTCAGACTCGGATTCGGAGGATGAGGCTACGGACGCATGTCGGATCCGATTCTTCTTGTTCTTCTTTTGCTTATTCGCTATCGCTTCTTGAACGGCATCTTGGTCATCGTCGTCGGAATCAGAAGCTGATGACTCCATATCTGAGCCTGATAAAGCTGCTTTATCGCCAAAAGTTGGTAAACGTTTCCGTTTCTTGCTCTCTAGCTCGGCTTCGCGTTTCGCGCGTTTTGCTTGAAGTGCTCCATATTGATCTTCTAGCGCTTCTGGATTGGCACTTATGACGGTATTTGTGGAAGACGAGGTTGATGCTTCTTCATCTATGCCGCCCCACGCCTCTTCCTCATCCTCTTCTTCTCCTAAGTCATCATCGTCGTCGTCCAGTTCACTATCAAACTCCGAGTCCGAGAAGTCATCCTCTCCATCATCAAAGTCTTCTTGTCCTCTATCTTTCCCATTCAAAAATTCACTCATGACGCTCAAATCATCACTGTCTTCTCCCTCACTCCCACTTCCCATATTCGCAAAATCATCATCCGATAAAGCGTTTAAGTTTTCTTCATCATCTGAATTGACATCGACTTTGGCAGGCGCTATCTTGGGTAATGGAACACGAGAAGAAGAGGTAGAGGTAGAGGCTTTGGCTTGTTGTTCGGCTTTTGTCAAGGGTGCTGGTTTGGAACGACGATGTTCTTCTAGGAGATATGCTCGGGATCTGTAATCACGGATCATAAGTCAGAGGGAAAATTCTGGATGAGGGATTGAATGGGAGACTGGAGAGCGCACTTTGCTAGATCTTTCGCTTTCATACGTGTTAAGAAGTCTGCATTCCCCAATGCTGGCCCTCGCTCTTCGTCGTCGTCGTCGCTATCGTTTCCAAGCATATCTTGAACGTATTTAGCAGCTTGAGCTGCAGCCTGATCATCGTCTTCATCTTCATCTTCGCTATCTTGACTATCTTCGTCTTGTGCATTATCATTGGACACGCCAGGCAAGTCTACGAACTCTTTCAGAGGTTTTTTGCCCTTCTTATCCATTAAGACTTTACTGCCATTCTTCTTGCGCGCAGATTTCGCAGATAATATAGCAGCATCATCGCTACTCTTGCTCTTTCCCTTCTTCAATGAAGATGTAGATGCGCCCTTCGACTTGTTCGTTTTTTTCATGCTGCTCTTGGCTGAGCTGCTGCCATTCTTTGCTTTTGACGACGCCGACGAGGAAGAGGCCTTCTTCTTGCCAATGCTCATTCTTGAAGAGGCAAAGCAGCAGATAGGCTGTCAGAGTCTGGATTGGAACGGTCAAGAAGGCAACCCTAGCGAGTGAGAATCTTCAATACCCTAGCAAACTAGCATACGCATTAGATTGAGCTGTTGTATGAATCCTTCTCTGCATTGCATTGCACTTCCCTCGATACTATCACCCTAATACAATATTGCTACACCCTACGTGACATATATAGCCGGGCATTGTCCATCCTGCGCCAACAGGCGCACCCTTCCGCATAGCAGTGATAGCACGTCTAACGATTACGACAGACCTTGCGAACGTGAAGTGTGTCGAATTGTCCGCTTGCGAACGCGATTCCTCTGATAATTGGATCTTCTGATAGTATTGGCAAATCCGTTCGTCAAGGCACTTGCGAGGTTGTCCATCTTGCACTGTGTGCGTCTACGTATATTTGCCCCTGTGGTTGATCTTGCCGTTCGCCAGCTTTTCCTTGATGATGGGACTGGCTGCAGGCCTGTATCTGTGCTTGTCGGAGTATCTGGGCCCAGTATGATATGAATTAGTATATGTAATCCATGTACACCTTGCAATTGAGATGCTGCTCACGGCTCTACGTATCTGAAGCCAGGCCTTGACGCGTGTATGGGGTCATTTGGGTCGAAGAAGTCCTGGACGACGCCGCTGCAAGAACTCACAGCGTCAGCATGGGTTCATCCTTCGAACTAGCGTTGTATGTATGCACCTCTTCCACACGTAGATCCACCAGAGGGCCATTATGGCGAGTCCCACTAAGGCGACCTTCTTCAAGACTGACGAGAGAGCAGCTGCACCGGGAGAAGCAGGTTTGGTACGGCGTTGTTGAGCTGCATGAGTATGGGTATTGTTGGAAGGAAGACGGTGAGACGAGGACATGGTCGCGAATAAGTATGAGGACAAGATAGACACCCTTTTAAATCTGATTTAAATGGATTGATAGAAGTGACGCAAGAATGAAGCACGACCCTTAGAGAAAGCTTACACATCAATTGAAGCAGCATGTCGACGAGCAACAGTACCCGGCATAACACCACTCTACACGACTTGAGCGTCGACGGCGAAGAGAGCATTCCCTTGGTCGCAACCAACAGGAAGAATCACAACGACCATGACGATGATGATGAACAAGATGAAGAAGACGCAGATTGGGCCGAACTCTCTCAGCTTGAGGAAGAGCTAGCTTGCGAGAACGGCGCATATCCTCCAAGAAGCAGCCAAGATATAGAAAGTAATAGAAACAATAAACGAAGAGCATATACCAGTCATCGTAATGAAGATGGCGAACGAGACGAAGACGAGGAAGAAGATGCTGCCCTGCAAAGCGTCAGGGCCGTGGTCAAAGAAACCGATGATCCGTCACTGCCGAACATCACATTCAGAGTACTCTTCCTAGGCACTATCCTATGTGCTATAGGCGCAGCCATTAGCCAACTCTTCTTTGTGCGTCAATGCGAACGCTATCCTGGCTAATTACCCCTAAGCTGATCTAACGTTCCCTGTTGTACCAGTTCAAGTCCAAGTAAGTTTTCTCATAAGCTGCACATAGACTGTATCTAATAATAAACCAGCGCCCCTTCTTTCTCTGGCTTCCTGATTATTCTCCTATCCTATCCTGCCGGGCATTGGCTAGCCCGCGTTCTCCCCACTCGTTACTACACCCTAAACATCCTCAATCACTATTCCTACTCATTCACGCTCAACCCTGGTCCATTCAACGTAAAAGAGCATCTTTTGATCTCCGTCCTAGCAGGCAGTGGTAGTGGAGCAGCTTATGGTGCCGATATAATCACAATCCAAGACTTATACTATCACCAAGATATAGGACATGTAGGCGGCGTACTACTTGTCTTGAGTACACAAATGCTGGGCTTTGGTCTCAGCGGGGTAGTGTATGATCTGCTTGTGAGGCCCAGCAAGATGATCTGGCCAGCTACGCTTGTGCCTATATCTCTCTTCAATACACTACATGGCGACGACAGCAACAAACTTACAAATCTAAGATTGCGGTTCTTCAAATTGGGTTTTCTGGCCATATTCGCATGGCAGTTCCTACCATCAGGTATGTCTCTGACTTCTTTGCGTTCTTTGTATCCATCATGAGTCTCACATGCTTAAGCTTGTATTACGACAGTCGTCGCGCCCATCCTTACGTCCTTCGCAACTATTTGCATCTTCAATCCTGGAAACAAGACAGCAGCGGTTCTAGGAAGTGCTTATTCAGGCTATGGCATGCTCAACTTCTCCTTCGATTGGTCAGTAGTGGGCAGTATGGGCGGCCTATACGTACCCTGGTTTGGTGAGCTAGATATTGACTCGAGATCAAAATTGCTAGAATTCACTAAGAGGAATGACAGCTTCACTCAATCGATTTCTAGGCTTCATAGCCATGATATGGTTCATAGCTCCCATCCTCTATTTCTACAATTTTTGGGATTCCCAATCATTCAGTTCACCCATCGGACCGGGTCTATATAACAAGCTTTACGAAAAATTCGATATTACGAGCATCCTTGATCCTGTTACGCTAAGCTTGGATGAGGAGAAATGGCAGAGAGAAGGGCCGCTCTTGCTGACTCCGTGAGCTAGTATCTCTAATCGCACTTGTCATAATGTGTACGATGTTGGCTGACATGTTGACTCTGTTGTGGATGCGACGTTCAGCTACTTCGCTCTCACATATGGTGTATCATTTGCCGTTCTCACAGCAACGATCGTTACCGTTTTACTATGGCATCGAGACGACATCACATCCTCAATAACGTTCCGCATCCCCTTCCTAAGCCCACGCAGCTCTCTACATAACCGCGAGAAACCACTTCCAGACATCCATGTTCAAATGCTAGAAGCATCCTATGATCCCGTTCCAGGATCATGGTATGCAGGCATCGGGATCGCTATGCTTATCGCTGCGATCTACGTCATCACTTTCTATCCTATGCAATTACCCGTCTGGGGATTGTTTCTTTCGCTGCTTATAGCGCTGGTATTCTTACCGGCGTGTGGAATTATTGCGGCTACCACAGGCACGGTCATCGGCCTTAATGTCATCACGGAGTTCGTGGCGGGCTTTTTACTGCCAGGTAAACCTATAGCAAATGTCACATTCAAGGTGAGTGATCGTACGGAGCCCGATCCATCGCTAGAAGCACTGAGAGACTTCCCTTCTATGTCTGGCAGTGCTTCGGCTATATGGTGTAAGCCTTTTGCGAAAGTAGTAAAGATTTGACAGGACCTGATAAACTGTATCGTGACAGTATGTCACAAGCTCTCGCCCTTGTGTCGGACCTCAAGCTCGGCCTATATTGCAAGATCAAGCCTCGGGCAATGTTTATATGCCAATCGTATGGAACAGCTTTAGGTGCTGTCGTCAACTACAGTGAGTCCGAACGTCGATTCTCACTGAAAACTAGCCTAAATGCAATTCGACGCAGTCTACGTTCGCTCCGTCATCAACGCAAAAAGACCGTACCTCGATGGAACGCTGGTAGATCCCACAGGACAATGGACGGGAAGGTCTCCACAAATATTCTACTCTGCCAGCGTCATTTGGGGCCTTGTTGGCCCAGCTCGCTTCTTCGATGGTAAATACCAGGTGAATTTTCTGTCAGCTTCAGGAAATTCGCCATGCCAGAGCTGATTCGTCAATGTATGCAGTGGTTATATCTAGGCTTCCCGCTCGGCGCGATCTTGCCTCTTATACCATGGTATGCTGCAAAGCGATATCCAGAGCATAAGAAGTTCTTTTCCCGCGTCTCCCTTCCTCTGTTATTAGACGGTGCAATGCTAGCACCTCAAGTACCTACAAATGTTATAATAACTGGCTTCATATCAGCATGGGCAAGCCAACGTTTTGCACTACGAAAACACCCAAAGTGGTACGAGAAGTATAACTTTGTCCTTTCGGCTGCATTGGATGCTGGAACATCCATTCAGGCTCTTGTTGTGTATGTATTGGGAATAAGTGCTTTCTACGAATGGTGGGGTAACTCGGCCGTAGATACGGAGCACTGTAAAGTAGGCAGCTAGACCTTAGAAAGCAATGATAGAACGAGTCCTATACGATCTACTTCGGCTATTGGCGCTTGGCAGTTGATAGCAACAAAGAATGCTCGAAATGGCTTTTACAACATCAGGTGGGCCTTTGTCTGAAACCACAATAAATACATCTCGAAGGTACTGCTAAATCCGCGGAATATTGCAGAATAGCTAATCTGCGCCTATTCACCGGTATTACGATGAGTCTTGTCTCGCAAAGACGTTTTTTTCCTCCTTTTCGTCCGGCGTTACCTCGTCCAATACCTCGGAATTGAGATCCCTCTCGAGTGAGATGACAAAGGGCATACTCTCAGCGATTTCCGCTACCGGTGAGTTAGGGTCTGCCCTTTCAGCTCCATCTGGCCCATCTATAGTCGATTCTGTTGTTCTGGAGATCTGGATTCCTTCAAACACTAAAGCTCTGCTAGGCTTGGATATAGGGAGTTGATCGGTGCTTCCAAAGCCCGACACGAAGGTGCTAGTATGCCTTCGACCGTCTGTGTTCATCTGCATCGAAGGCGAGGGGGAGATGCGAAAAGATGTGACTGATTCGTTGGTTGCGGAGAATTTGGGGATGTATTGCTTGGAGTTTACGAGAGTAGATGAATGTCGTTTGTTTGCACTTGATAGAGTAGGTCGCGATGTCCCGATCTGAGCCATGGACCCTGTTCCAAAATTGCCTGTGCGAATTCCTTCCTCCCCGCCTGCTCCTGCATTATTGGTCCGAGAGTGACCTTCGCCCGCGGCAGGATGTCTTGTAATGACAAAGAGGATGCATGCATTTGCTGCAACTGCGATGTAGATCGTATTTCAGAAATGGTCTATAAAGCTCAAGTCAGACATGCGGAGAGGCACTCACCATCGAAGACACAGCTGCTGAGACAGATGTAGCTTTCTTGATGTCCTTTCATGCTCGCAAGGATGCAGATATTGGCGAAGCTAGTCACCAGAGCCAGCCCGGCTGCGAGGCACGAATTTCGTATCAAACTTCCAGCTTGCCTGAAGCCAGCTTTGAGAACAGGTTTAACGAAGCCGGCAGTCAGGAATATGTTGACAATCACATCCAGCGACAGCATGGGTACCGTTGCCCAGATTTTCAAGCCGATCTTGCATTTAGCACCGCCGTCATATAGTTCGGCGTTTCTTCCAGCTATCATCAGACATCCTACTACTACCCATCCAAGCAAAAGAATTGCCCCAATCCTAAACCACCATGACCCGAACCGGTCTTTGAAGGTGACGTTTTGATGCTTCACGGTGCTGTAAACGATTTGCAATCTTTCTAGCAAGAACATGTAGATCATGACCTTGCTAGATGCGTAGAGGATAATGCACCAGACTATGCCAACCAGGCAGGATGCTTGATTGAGAGAACTGCCAATCCCGAATAAGAGGACAGCAGATGCGTAAGCGAAGAGCCATGAGTCCACGAGAGTCAGAAGAATGAGCTTTCGAGCCAGTGAGATCTGCCAGAAGCGTCGGAAAGTGCCTATGCTGGCTATCCGCAAACTGCAGAGGGCCGTCAAGATTGTGAGGACAATCAGGAAATATGCACAGATCAGCTGCAGTGTGAGCATCACATGTCAGTAGCTTGCATAACAGTTAAGATCTTGCAGACGTACAGGTCTAACGACCTTCTGATCTGGCCAGGCGTTCATCTCCATAACCATGTTGGTAGGCTGGCTGGGGAGCGAGGGTAGGAGATTGGCGTCTGGTAGTATTTAGAAGGGTCAAGCAGACGCAAGGATGTTCATTCATGGTCAGACGGGCAGCACTCCTCGATCAGTGAATTTGCTGAGATTCTTCGAGGCGTCTCGGGGGCTAGCGTGGGGATGCCTACAAAGGATGAGGGATTATTTCTTTATTTTCTTACGAAGTGCTTCATCTGCCACGCTCAAACATCGAATGTCCATGAACCGCATTTGACCAGGAAGAGATGGCTTGCCTAGATCAGCCCATGCGCTGAGTCGCTGACCATAGAGCAGTACGCAGCGAGGGTTACGGTGACAGGCGATTGTTTATGTCGACCTTTGTTGATGTTGGCAGCGAGTTCTTGCCTTTTCCGGTCCAGCGCTCTCGCCCTCTGGCTTCTTTCGTCGAACTCGCGAAGAGCCGCGCTGCAAGGTGAAAGTGATGAGAACTCGATGATGAGGCCAGCATCACGCCAAGCTGTAGTCAAAGAAATGATGGCTTCATCAGTCTTCCCAAGTCTGACGGTTCCGGGCGACATTTCAGATGTGATTCTTCCAGGCCCTGAGAGAGTCGCGCAGCAGACCAGGCCATCAAGATACAGAGCGCTACGAGACGTCAAGAGATCTTGTCGCAAATGCTGTGCATTGTGTGCAAAGCCGCAGTGTCTTGACCGATGGAGGGCTTTGGGCTTCAGATATCGGCCAACGACACACCTGCTCCAAGTTCGCATAGGCTAGATGAGCGAAGTAACAGCAGCATACACGTATATTCAACTATCATATACGAGGACATACGCCAGTTCCAGCCCTGTCGAGCATGATCCCACCAAAAAACTGCCAGAACAAGTCGATGTGCCGACAGAGGACTTCGAGGCATTCGCTCGTCGGATGTACAAGAAATATGTACTGGAGGGCGTATCACTTAACGAAGGTAGGCCTGGCTACCGAGATATATGAATATCAATGATCCGCCTCTGCCACATACCACTACCGAACCTCCAGCACTTGCTTTACGAAATACAGCTTGAAGCAGCACCTTGGTGTTGTCTATCACACTGCAAGAATGGCAATGTTAACAATCCAAGCAATCGTCATTTCAGGATTTGACGCACTAATTTCCGGTCTTTACCATGGTCGCAACGATTCAGAATTATTATTCTTGAGCCACTCCTTCCCCATATCACCGCGAAAGAATGATATTCCTCCCTCTTCCCTTATTCAGTTATCTTTCTGCTTCTTCACTTATCACTGTACCCCGCACCACGTTTCGGGGGAGGAATATCATTCTTTCGCAGTGGTATGGGGAAGGAGCGGCTCAGGAATAATAATTCTGAATCGTTGCAACCATGGTAAAGACCGGAAATTGCTGCGCCAAATTTCAAGATAATGAGTAAATGTAATACTAGATCTGCTATAGATTGCGGTGTGATGTACAACACCAGGATACTGCTTCAAAGTATACTACACTACAAAGCAACTGCTGGAGGTTCGGTATTTGTATCTGGCAGAGGCGGATCGTTTATGTTCCGTAGTTTTCTATGAACAACGAATTCTTGCTCCCAAACTCTTGCTGCCCATTTGGAAGCAAGCTTCTTTGCTGGCTGGCTGAAGACTCGGCACGCCATGACAGCTAAGGTGCACAGCAGCGCAGCGCGATATGTGAAGGCTTGATCCAGCAAAAGAGGCTGCCCCGACTTTCCTAGAATCTTTTGGATATATAAGCTTGGATATATCGCCATGGCCGTAGCGATGTTAGGGATGAGTAAAAGTCCCAGCAATTTGGCATTGATGCGACCCAGGACTATATTGACGGCCAAACCATAATATCCTTGCTCTCGAACCTGAAGAGTAGCGATTTTGTCAGTATACGGACTACGGCCAAATGCCGATACTTACTATAATCAAGCGCGCTGCCAAGGAAACCCAGCCAAAGAATGGTCCAATTGAGCAGGCTAGGCTGCAAATCAGCAGTCCATAGGCCCAGTCCATTGCGAGCGGTAGATGCGGCTTGTCTGCCATAGCGCTTTCGAATGGCGAGAGGATATAGAGATGTAGGTTCGCACCCAGGAGTAGCGGCAAAAGGACGCCAACATTGAGAGCAGTGAAGAGCGTGCCGAATGCACGAAATAGACCAGTCTTTACCTGTGCGCTAGTCCAGAATAGGGGGCTCGAGTCGGCATGAGACGAGCGTTTCAGTCGACGCTGATAGCGACGCCAGCTTTGATTAATCCGCTTGTACGCCCATCTGCCGGCCAGCATGATATGGAGTCCGACTAGAAGAGAGTAAGTGTCGTGCACTGGCTCCCCCGCGATCTTGTCCGAAATGACACGACCTAGAACAACTAGAAATGCAGCTGTCAGCCAGATCTATGGGGCAGAATCGAGATGTGATTTACGTGGTACGCTCAAGAACGAGAATAACGCCATTGAGCTTGTTATCCAGAGTAAGTAGATGAAGAGAACGATACGGGTATTGAAGTGAGGCGGGATATAGACGATAGTAAACTTGCTTTCGTCGTTGGGACCCTTAGCCAGCTGCTCTTGAATGGCTTTGGCGCCCTCGTCTGTCAGGGGACTGCCATCCTCATACGTCCTCACAAACATTTTGGACGGAACTATCTTGACATTGTCTGAGGCCACTACTCTGGCGAATCCGCCATCTTTGCGGAAGACGACATCATTTGCAGTAGAGCCGGCACATGCGTCGCCCGACAAGTCGTGGGCTTTCTTCAGTAAAAGCCATGCCTTCCAAGTCTTGCGGACATGACTGCCTTCTTCATCCCTTAACCTGACATTGAGCATGAAGTGAGATAGTCGTAGCTGCCTAGCAGTGAACGTGCACCACTCTGCCAGTAGCCGCTTTGCAAACTTCTGAAGGCGGGTTTTGCCTAGAGTGTGCGGAAGAACCAATAAAACGAAGAGAAGATCGAAGGGGACTGTGGATAGTGGGCGCCTGTAGTGACAAGTCGTTATTTGGCTGCAGAGAAAACTGAAACTTTGGGTTGTGTACTTACGTTAGGTCGAACCGCAGGGGGAAGAGGCCGATATTGAGCATCCTTGTAAGCCAAGGGAAGACGCCAAAGCACGTTAGGACAATACTGCCGTAAACGAGTAGGGCGCGTGTGATCTTCTTGGCTTGATTAAGGGCTGGAGTCTCCAGGATCTCGCGAAGCGGGTTGGTCTATCTCGAGATCAGCTGAGTCCGAAAGGGCTGACTTGAACAATAAGGTACCCACGTCCGGGTCGGTTGGATCACGGATGAACCACAGTACACCTTTCCTGATGCACTTGCGGATCACTCCTATCGTTTCTGCAAACGAGTACATGAAGTTTGTCCCAGCCAACCTAATAGAGGTCATATCAGGTACTACTCATGCTGAATAGAGGACACTACCGCCTTACCAAGTCAAAAAGCCGGCTGAGATAGGAGAGTTGACGTGATACTGTATGCGCGACATGATCGTAACGCCTGGGAACAGAGGGATAGTTGCGATATTGAGGAGTATGCCACAGAGTGTCGGGAAAACGACAATCTCGATGACAAAGAATGTACCGGCCTACAAATAAGCGAGTCGAGATCGAGGTCAGTTTGGCTGTTTGTGTCAGAGTGCAAAAGTCTGACCTTTAAGAGCATAAATTGCTGCTTTAATGCATCTCGAATTTGTCTCGTGAGGTTCATCGCTTGGACATTGCGGGTATACCGAAGATATAGCACAGCGATTGCGGCAAAGACAGCATATCCAACCGCAATTGACAATATGCGATCGGCCGTACTATCGTGAGTAGCCATGCTCGTCCATCTGTGCTTGCAGAGTTCAATCACCGCATGAGCACGCTGCTGTATGTTGCTACGCCAAGCAACTATGCTTGACTGTATCGTGCTGATAAAGATAGATAGTCTGGATGGCGCAGGTGGGGCTTTCCGAAGGCCGGCTAGGCCTTTGAGCTTGTCTGATAAGCCTTTCACTTGAGCCCACCTTGATGGAGCAGGCTGCGAAGTGAGGGTATTCCGCTTGCCCATCGACAGACGGCTCACAAGGAAGTCTGCTACTGGATCTGTAGCTATCCTGACGATGTTGATAGGTAGTAGTAGGGCCTTGTACGCATTGGTGGCGACGAATGTCTTTCCGATCATGAGGGGAGTAAGGACAGCCAGCATAAGGAGAACGCTTATGAGCAGAATCATCAAGGCCGCATTCTGCAGCAGAGCTATCAGGGGGCCTTGTAATCCGATGGCTTCTAGTATGCCTTCGAGATCCGCTTCCCAGAACACATCGTCGTCTTCTCCATTAGCAGCTGCTCGGATTGCCGCCAAGTCTTCAGCAGCTATCCCATCATTCAAGACCCCTGCAGCTGGCGGCGCAGGTGCAGCTCCGACTCCCCCTTCAGCAGCCCTGGCTGCACGAACGCCATTGCGATGCCGATCCTCAGCCTCGTTCTCAGACTCAGAGCTGGAATTTGAATCGGAACCCTCTGAGTCTTCATCATCGTCAGACTGCTCCTCTCTGTTCGCAGGTCCAATGACGGCTGTCCCTTCGAGCTGGGTGTCGATACCAGCTGGGACAAACGGATCTTGCGCTTGAGCTTGCGTATCTAATCTCGGAGCAGCGATAGGCAGGGATGCAAATTGTTGATTTGGGCTATCTTGACCTGCCTCGTATTCGGGAAGTGTCTGACGTCGTGCCCATGCATGCTGTTGTAGAGCAGCTTCTCTCGCCTGCTGGCGATCCAAGAATGCTTGCGCCCCAAGACTGACAGGAGCGCTTGAAGACGATGCGGATGACCCGTCAAATACCTCTGTCCGGTCACTCGATCCAGGTAACACTTCCTCCGCATGTATAGGGCCATCATCTGCCTCGCCGACTGATGGAGCACTATCACCTGCCACATTACCCTCTTCTTGCGCGGTAGGTTGATCTACTTGGGCTGCTGGTCCTGCTATCAAGGCAGGAGCGGCATCTGCTTGAACAAGTGGAGCTTGCTGAGCTTGCTGGCCCTGTGGTTCAGCTGCTGGCAGAGGCTGGTTCGCTATCACCCACTCCCGCAACAAGAACGCGGTAATGAAGGATACGACTACGGCGCAGACTATAATTTGGCCAGAAAAGCAGTCACTGGCTAGAGTACTTTTGCATATGTCAGATTTGTCTACCCAAAGGCAGGAGTTGAGCTTACTTGATCAAAGTCCTGTTCTTTTGGTACGTATAAGCTAGATATCCAGATAATCGCCAAGGCTCCCCTTCGCTCGGGTATGTTCCCAAGACATCTGTAGTGTTTCGAGCAACAGTATCGTTGATGAATAGCATAGACTTGACGACCTTCCATAGTCCAGAAGCGTGTACTTCGGGCTCGAATTTCCTGTCCAGAGCTTCCACTATGGCTTGCAATCCTCCGATTGTCTTGTTGAAGCTATCTGAGATAGTGGCTGCTGCTTGTGCTAAATCTGCTGGACTGGAGTCTTTCGTGAAATTGATGAGAGGCTCCGATAATGCCGTTATATTCTGTTCGCTGACGTTCTTCGCAATCGCAGATCCAACAGAGTCGACTGAACCGGGAAGACTACTCCTCGATAGTAATGAGCTTATGCTTGGCCAGCTTGAATCCTGAATGACGCTCGTCCACGCTACACCCCAAGCTGTTGCTATTCCGAAGAAGTTGCGCCAGACCCATAGAATGACGTACGGTAAGATGGCTATCCAGACGAAAGCTACAAGGATGAAGCGCAAGATCCATTTGATGATAGTCGAGCCGCCGAAGAGCAGGTGTCGGATAACGAGGAGGACGGGGAGCCTGGACGGTGCTTGCGAGGCGTAGACTGCATTGTCACCAGTGTCAGATCAAGCGTAAGTAACAGTAATGGAGAACAATCGCACCTTTCTCCCATTGAAACGGGTACTTGCATATCTCGCATCGATGATTCCTTGAGACTTGAAGCCATGTAGACAGACAGCTATCGTGGACTTTTCCTAGGGATCCAGAGCAGCGACATGGGCTGTAGAGCTTTCCAGCTTCTTCGCCAGACCGGCAGACTCGACAGGTCTGCTCATCCTCCATGCCCTTTCACCGATTGTACAGGTAATTTCCCGGCTGTCCAGCAGCAGGATTCACGATGTGATTGTGTCCTGCTTCTTCGTGAACGTGTGAGTCTCAGAGAAAAGCGAAGGATGTTGACACTTTCGGTCGCGATGTAGGTAAGCAATCGTTTGGCCACGCCGGGAAAGACGTCAAGCAAGTTACTCGTCAACAAGCTCTTCCAAGCTGAACATCAATAGCATTTGAGTTGCATTGCATTTGACATAGCATTTGAGTTGCATTGCATTTGACAGTCTTCATTCTACATGGAAAAGGCTAAAGCGAAATACACCTTTGACAGGCTGGACAGAGTTGAGTTCGCTGACTGAGTGCGGAGAGCATCTACAATCGAGCTACCTGGGGTCTCGTAGGAGCTGCATTGTCCGAAAGGTGCGACATGAGATCGCTCGTAAGGAAATCAGTAAGGACAGCAGCGTGAGCCTGCAATAACCGTCACCGTCAGCCTGATTTAATAAGAAGAAGGTGAATAGTGCGTACCTGAGAGCTCATGTACTTCCTGGCAGTCTCGAGCTGACCCTTATCGACATTCTTGATCTTGCCTGCTTCTTCGTTGAGAAGCTTGTCGATGTACTGAGCGGTGATCTGGGTGCCGGAGTCGGTCTTGCTTTGGTGTTTGCTTAACACGCAAACAGAAGGCATATTTAGTCGCTGTCATATGAGTGATTTGTGCTGACTTACATCCAGTGCCAGATCTGGGCACGAGCGATCTCTGCTGTGGCAGCGTCCTCCATCATGTAATTGACAGGGACACATCCCAGTCCTCCTACCCAATTTCCTACATAAACAAGCAGTGCTGACAAGTTTCCTCTGATACCACCTTCAGTGATCTTGCCTGGGACGTTTGTGTTCAGGAGATCGAGGGCAGTGACATGAACATCTTCTCTTCTGACGTGGTACTGGTTTGGTCCAGGCATGTGCTCGTTGAAGATGTCCATAGCGATCTTGACGAGTGCAGGGTGTGCAACCCAAGTTCCATCGTGTCCTGCTTTGACTTCTCGGAGCTTGTCTTGACGAACCTTCTCCATGGCTACATCGTTTGCTTTGGCATCGTCTTTGATGGGAATCTGGGCGGACATTCCTCCCATAGCAGCTACTTTTCGGCGATGGCACGTCTTGATGAGCAAGTTGACATAGGCGGACATGAAGGGCACCGTCATTGTAACGTTTACTCTGTCGGGCATGACGAAGCCTGGGTTCATTCGCATCTTCTTGATGAAAGAGAAGATGTAGTCCCCTAGTAATCCCTCAGGCTCAGCGTATTCCGTCATCTGAAGCGGAGACTGACTCACATCGTCCACAGTTCAAGCCTGAAGAGTGTTCTCTGAGCTCGTAGAGGATCTCATCCATCATGAAAGCACCTGGAATAGTCTCGATAAGGACAGTTCCTCTGATCGTTCCTCTCCTCATTCCGATCTTATCCTGAGCAAGACAGAAGACATCATTCCACAGTCTAGCCTCTAGGTAGTGTTCCATCTTGGGCAGGTAGAAGTATGGTCCGAAACCTCTCTTGACTTGTTCAGCGGCATTGTGGAAGAAGAAGAGACCGAAGTCAAAGATGGACCCAGACATGGGTTGTCCATCTACTGTGATGTGTGTCTCTTCCAAGTGCCATCCTCGAGCACGAACAAGCAGAGTAGCAATCTTGTCGTTCAGCTTGTATTCCTTGCCGGATTTCGCATCTTTGAAAGCGACCTGGCGACGGACAGCATCGTACAGATTGACTTGTCCATCCAATTGGTTTGCCCAGCTGGGTGCAGTCGAATCTGTAGATCAAGGAACAACAGATCAGTCAGGTGACGGTCGGGCTAGCCGAGATTGTTCTAACCTTCGAAATCTGCCATGTAAGTCGATGCGCCAGAGTTGAGAGCATTGATGACCTAGATTGCATGTCAGACCGGTCTGTAGATAGTATTGTGAAGAAAGAGACGGACCATCTTTCTGTCTACAGGTCCGGTGATCTCTACACGTCGGTCTTGAAGACCAGGCGCAGGTGGAGCGCACGACCAAGTGTCATCTTCTCGGACTGCTCTAGTCTCTGGCTGGAAGTCTGGCAGGCCTCCCCCATCGAAGCGGGCCTGCTCTAGGGCACGTCTTTGAAGAAGCTTGATTTCCCGAATCAGCCTGGAGCACCTCTAATCGATGTAGATATAGATGTACCTGTCTGCGTGTAGGTTCGAATGTCCGGTGTAGAACAGCGAGAAACTCTACGGCTTCAGGAGTGAGGATCCTCTTGTGGTCACCTGGGTCGCAGAAAGCCTTGCTTCAGCTCGAATCGCTCGTTCGCACCGTCTGTATATACACACCTTCAACCTTTCCTGATCATCCATGGCATTGCAACATCAGCTCTGAAATCTCTCAATGATGATGGGACCGGCTATTGCGATGTGAAGAGCGCCGAGTGCTCGTCAACGCCAGACACCTACCGTGAATTTGCACTCCCTTAGGATAAGACATTGCTATTGATGTGAATTTGCTTAGTTTCTTTCGTTTCTTCAGATGTAGGTCCTGACACGAACTCCGACTTTGGGATCTAAGCAAAGCTGCGCTTCTGATTTGAAGTTCGAGGTTTTCTGAGACCTTTAAATGTGTATGACGGGTCGCAATCAAGTAGTCAGAAGGTAGGTACTAAAGACAACCAACTTCGTAAAACTAATAGATGCGCGGGGGCGGAAAGAGATGGAAACGATAACCGGTCATCTGAAAGAGCCCTCCCGAGGACACCCGAAGGCGTAGATCTACAGTGTATACTACTACAAGACAAGATGATACAAAGACATGCTGAACCTGCACGGAGCATACTGGCTCTCCAGTTCCTATGTACGAATCTCGATGATGCATTGCGGATAACCTATAGGCTTTGCAGACTTGCGACCATGCCGTCCTTGTATTTTCCGAAGCAGAGTACCTGTCCTGCATATCAGAACTGCTGATGTCGGACCGCTAAGCGATCTAGCATTATCAAGCTGAGCTTAGCAGAATTCCGGGACCTCGATTACTGGACTGCCTGTTGTTCAAATCGTCAAGTGCAGCTTGCTGAAGACGTCTGTTGATTTGTCGCTTCAACGTGATTGGCTGTCGTCGCAGATAGCGTTATAGGAGGACTATATCGAGGACGGCCGACTCTCGCGCTCGTGAGGATAGAGACTTTCGCTACAGAGGAGCTCGAAGCTCGTGTGTCCAATATAATAGCATCGTGTTACACAGCTAGCTGGCTTGCTTTCGTCCTGCAGCGGGTATGGCCTAACGGAGACTTAGCGAACTGCTTATTGAAGTCAAAGCCGAGTCCCATCAAGCAAGCAGGCGTATCGATAACGAGCATTCATGGAGTATGAGAGAGAGAGAGAGTGCCTGTAGTCAGCTCAGATTTATGGGAGTAGGGGAGCGAAGGAATATTTAGCCAGGCCGCCAGGCCCTGTCCGGCTACAGTTGAAGCAGGGCTTTCGGATCCAGCCTTGCATTAGGTTGAGTATGAGAGTAGCTATTCATAATGAAGACACGGCGCATGATTGAGGTTGAACAGCTCAGAATCTTCCGAATGATATGTCGACCATACGGCTGCAACGCAGTCCGGCCTAAAAGGAAACAAGAGCATATACGAGACACAAGCTGTTGTCCATGTTTGCGAGCAGCAGTATGCAGACGCAGAGCATCGCCTGTGTGCTCTTGAGGAGTTGACTGCTGAGTTCGCCACTTGCCGCGGTAGAGCTGTCACCCAGCCAGAAGTGACGGGTTGGATCTGCAGGATTATTAGATGGATGGATGAAGAGAGGTAGATAGGACGAGATTGAGATATACACAACACAGAAACCCTTGAAACGACCTTCAAGTTTACACCTCGAGAAAGAACGGCGGAAAGAGATTGACCAGAAGGCCCGTTTGATGTTCGAAAGAACTTAGAACGGGATCCTCAAGTAATGGGAGAACCAGCTGGAGCGACGTCGATGCAGCTTCAAGACTATTACGGCAGCCAGCAGTTCCAGCAGCATCACGATACAGGCTTGCCAGATCAGGCGGAGTCTGACCTAATGAGCTCTTTGGCTGGACCATCTTCTTCGACATCCGCTTTCACGGCCCAGGACAGTACGAACAGCAACGGGCAACCCGCTGTCCTCAGGAAATCATGCCAGCATTGCAGGTGAGCTAGCTCCACCTCATCCAGCCGGACTGCCGGAGGAAAGAGCTAGAGTTGACGAAATACACAGAAAACGCAAGATCAAGTGCATACCATCTGAGACAGATGCATCGACGTGCAAGGCATGCTTGAACAAGAGCCAGAGCTGCATCTTCGAGAAACAAGCTACAATGGGCCGACCCCCTAAAAACAAGCAGAGAGAACTAGATGGCGACTCTACTACATCTCCTCAAGATCCTAGTACTTGTACGAGCAATAGTAGCAAGAAGAAGAAGCTCGCACCTAGTAAATCGGGGACAGATCCTCAGCAACCGAAATTGAAGAAGCAGAAAGCGAATGCGAATAACATCTCACGAGCCGCTGCTTCAGAACACGCACATCAATACTCTCGCTTCGCCAACCTCGATCCCCAGCTTACAAACCCTCCTAACTCAGCAACTTCCGCATCGGACTCCTCTTCTTCAGCTTACCGTAAGCTACGGCCTACAAACTCCTGCGCAGTAAGTCAAGGACAGGTAGCTGACAACTGCTCTTCTACACACAGCCCAAACAGCGCTTCCTCCATACAATTGGGGTTCAGCATCCACACAGTCGACTATCCCTCAATACTCCTGGAACGCAAACTTCCAACTTCCGCTTCCCAACTTACCAAACTACACTCAGTATCCCTACCAAGCACCTCTCCAAGCCTATTCGCACCAAGCACCTCGATCCGATTCACGCCTAGATAGCTTTTCCTATCCCTCTACATCTGCACCAGCAAGCAGCAGTGCCCAGCAATCTTCCTTCTCACCTATACGTCCTCCCTTCTCTCTCTTTGCTGAACCGCAAACGGCTGCTCCACCCGCCGCTACACAGCAAGCTTCGATTCCGGCAGACTCTGCTCCCTCTACCAACCCAGCCGATAGAAAGTCATCCAATGCAAGTCTGGCCTACGCACAAAGTGGTGGAGACAGCAGTAATAGTCGAAGTGTATCTCCGCCAGACGCTACCAATGGCAAGCTTTCCAGGTCTGCCAAGTTGGCCACAGCGATGGGGCCTGGCGCAGTCACATCCATAGAGCGGATCCAACGCACGGGTGATCTCTACGATGCTTTCAAGACGCAACCTCTACTATCCCTAGTGAATGCTTTCTTCGAATCTTATACATCGGCGCCTGCATCTCGCTCCTCTCCGCCTCCTGCGTCACTTGCAGACCCTGGCGTAGCACCCATCGCTAAAATGCGTACTCTCTATGGCAAAGCAGTATCTGCTCGTAAGCCCGTCGATAAACAAGGAGGACAAGCGACTGCCGACTATGCGAGATCTATAATTTCTCCGCTATGGGATGGTCTACCAGTAGATATAGTATCACTAGTGACGACTGGCAGACCTTCTGCATCTGGTCCTTTCGCGTTAGGCGGAGGATCATCACCTGCTTCGTCAGCCGGCAGTGGTGCATCTGAAGATTTCCTATTCTCGAAACTCCTGAGAGAAGACGAATCAAACTCGTTCGCGGTATCGCATTATATCAATCCGAAAGACAAGCAAAGTCCATATTTGAAGTTTGCACCGAGCAAGGCTGCTGTGGGCAAATACTTCCATGGATACTTCTCGAAACACCCGCTGGCGCCTTTGATCCTGAACGAGAAGATCTTCGTTGACGATCTAGCAAACGACAAGGCAGATGACCTGTTAGTCAATGTCATCATAGGAGCCGCAATTGCTGTATGTTTTCCCCCTTTCTGTCTAATCGCGTAAGGCTGCTAAACTGATTCTGACGAAAACAGCGCGGACCATGTCTTGGCGGAGGTGCGGACGCTCGCGATGTTGGCGACTACTTCTATACCTATATACAGAACAGTCTATTAGCTCGTACAACGGCAGATTGCTTAAAGCTAGAAACTTGTCAAGCACTCATGCTTTGGGCAGCACACGAAATGGCACATATGCGTCAACGACGTGCATGCGCCTTATGGAACGCAGCAGACGTGCTACTACGCGAGCGGAACAAGCGCTTCCAAGCAGCTGCAGAAAGGCGGAAGAAGAATGAAAATGGTACAGACGCAGCCCCAGGTTGGAGGGCTCTTGTCGAGCAGGAACTCACTGTCAATAGCATGTGGGTGCTGAGTAAGTCGTTTATTCCCTACAACCACAAAGACAAGAAACTAAGACGAGCTTCAGACATAATACATTCATGGGCTGCTATCTCCCTTAAACTACCTCACACGGCCATGTCTGTGTTTACGAGCAGTCTTTCAGCACCACCCAAGAGCGCTGCATTATCTACAAGCTTCCAATACGCTTATGCACAAGAAGGCAACGCGATGCCTTTGCCCTCTCAGCATATCGTCAGGCGGGTCATTGATCGCTTCGCCGACGTGACGCATCTCCTTGGGGTCATTGTTGCAATCAAGAATACGCAGCAAGTACGGAACATCCTGGTGCCAGACCCTCCGCGGCCTATGGCCATTGCGAACGAAGGGAACGACTCGCAGGTAGCTGCATGGCTATTAGAGCTGGCGCAACAATACAAGACACCATCCTCAGAGCCTTCAAACCAACTCGTTACGCATTCGTCGACAATGTCGGAAAGCTCGAGAGCCTTCGTGACCGTCTCTCATGCCATACTGGCATTGTATCAGCTCCTTCCTTTCGCTCCACCTTCTCTTACTGAGGCTGGCATGCCTGTGCCTATGCCTACTATCGACTCGCTCAAGACAGCCCTGCGAGCCCTCCATCTTCTATCCAAATCAATCACATCATCTTCGCCGAATACCAGGTCTCGTACACAGGCACTCTTACTTGACGCTATGCCTCGCGTTATATCTCTCCTCGACCTCTTTACGTCTACATCTCTCGATTCTCTGGATCATTTCATCCTCGTCACGTCGCACCGCGATATGATCGGAGAATTGCTGAAGGAGCTCAGCCTAGCGTGCATGGCTTTGGAGTCATCCTCATCAAGCTCAAATGGACACCATGCGGCAGCTCGAACGAACTTCGAGCGAGCGCGAAACGCTCTTCAAAGCATTGCTCAGCTGGGAACAGAACTACCGGAGAAGGAAATAAATGGGCGTGATAGCAATCTTGCCATGCAGTGGTCGCATCATGAAGATCTCGATTTCCCTTCTGATCTTCAACCTCTAGCTCAGGACTATCAGCAAGGCTCAACCACCAATACTGTCAGCTCAGAATCATCCACACCAGCTGAACTCTACTTGGCTGCGGCAATGAACAATTCAGCCGACTTTTACAACAACAGCAATGCATTCCAGTATGCTCCAGGTAGCCTCTCCGATTCTCCTGCAGGTGGATCATTACGATCCCCTGCAGAGAGTAAACCCGCTTTCTTACCCTCGCCTGAAGAGGCTGAGACGCACGAGTCTCAGCAATTCGGATATCAACAAAATACAAACGACCTTTATTCCTTCACTCAGCCAAAAGAGGAATATCAGTATCAGTCGCCCATATCGATAGGGCAGTAGGAGAATGCTCTTTTCCGACCTTCCAGACTTGGTCATTGACCGCCCTATTACAGCATAGTAGCATAGGCATAGTAATCCAAGTTTCGTATCCTAAGTGTACAGTTGTAGATACTCTTCCGCCAAATATAGCGCCGCGCCTGTAGCTTGCTGTAACGCCCATACATCTGCAGTCGAACATCGAGCTGTTCTCTTACGCATTACTCAAGGAGCTGTTACGCCAACAATCTGCGGTCTTTGACATCTTCCGCAGCGTGCGCAGCAAGTCAGAATCAATACAGGCTTGCCGACTGACCCTTCAGATGCGCCTTAGTGCGACCATCATGAACACTTCCAGAAGCTCGAATACTCGTAGCGGTTTCTTCATACGCCAGCGTTTTCTCGAGACAGCCAACTCGCTAGTTCAAGGAGCAAGCAACGTCCTTTCCAATGTTCGCGATGGAGAAGACCTCATGGCTCCAAGACCTCCCAAAGTCTCACCGTATACGCAGGAGAAATGCCTAGTCTTCGTACGCTGTTCTGCCTATAAAAGGATGCCCCTCGTCATAACCTACTGCGAAAGGTGACTGACTTTTGGCGAACGATTCGGGATGCAGCCTGGATATGCTTTCGTCAAAAACAACGAGCTTACTGTCAACATAGAAGGCTTCGCGTTCGCCTTGCGACCGCTCGGTGCAGGTGAGTAGATAGCCTCGTTGTTCGGCATAGACGGCTACTGACGACATGGAAACTATCCGATATCAAAGCTTCTCGAACGCAGAAGCTCTTTGTATCGGGCGCAAGACAGCTGGCTGCTCTTCCCGGATTACCAAAGGGTCCTGTAGTCGATGAACCACTGGATATTGAAATGCCACCGGAAGAGCTTCAAGATCAGCTGAAAACGTACAACGAGAGGCATAAAGACATTCAAGCTCCGACAACTGAACGCCCAATCACCCTACCGCCTCAGCAAGGGTCCGCCCCACGCCTACCGCCTAGACCACCTAAAAGAGAAGGGAGCATCAGCAGTATCGCAAGTACGAGCAGCCTCGGCAGAGCCAAAATCACCAACGTAACCTATTCTCAGGCGAGCCTAGAGACCCTCCACGACAATCTCAATGCAAGGTTACGCCTTTTCTTCTCGCAAAAACTAGTTGGGCGACGGATACGAGTGTCGATATTCCTACAACCACAAGACTCGGAGTCGGAGAGGCTGATAGCCAAAGGAACGCTGATGACGGAGCTTGGGGGCGTCTTCAAATCGGCGATATGCGTACCATGGCAGAACGGCGAGCCAGTAGGACGTAAGCTACGAGTAAGGACGGAGCTCCTTACAGATCAGGTAGAAGAAGAGACCATCGATGACCAAAGCAGTTTGGACAAGGTCATGGCCAGAAGTGACGAGGCAAGCGTTGGTGTTACGCACGCGCACGCTCCAATACGAGTGATATCCGATATCGACGATACGATTAAGGCTACGCATGTCCTGGCTGGCATTAAGAGCGTGTTCCGAAACGTTTTCACAAGGCCACACGAGGAGTTGACGGTAGACGGCATGCAACAATGGTATAAATCGATGCAGGATGAAGGCGCTTGCTTTCATTATGTCAGCAACTCTCCCTTTGAGCTGTTCGGAGTACTGCGAGAGTACCTGCACGCGTCGGGTTATCCTCCTGGCAAGTCTGCAGATAGTAGAGTTACTTATCCATATTGCTGATCTACTTCGATAGGGTCTGTACGTCTGAAAGAGTACGGCGGCGGTAGCGGCAGCTTGTTCGGAGGGCTGTGGGAGCCTGCTGGCGAGCGCAAACGAAGTGGAGTAGAAGAAATCTTGAAGGTAAGAATGTGATCACTATCGATCATCACCAAGTGTCGCTGAAAATTCTCCTTTCTGTCACATAGATATTCCCCGATTCCCGATTCCTGCTTGTCGGAGACAGCGGCGAGCAAGACTTGGAGCTCTACGTCTCCTTAGCACGGCAGTACCCTCACCAAATCCTAGGCGTCTTTATCCGAGATGTCACCTCTCCTGTGCCTCGTTTCGGTAGCAAGTCTGCCAATTCTTCTTCTGCCTCGCTCCTTGGATCACATCGTTTGCGAGAGTCTGTTCCCTCTGCATCACGCCGTCAAAAGCCAACTCGAAGGAATTCGGATGTAGAACAAGAGCAGATACTCACCCAGATAGCTAAAGAAGAGCAGCTAGCCACAAAAGCCTCCGCTAGCAAAAACACAACGAATCCGAATGCCATGTTCGAAGAATCAGAAAACGATTTTGAAGATACCGACATTATGTCTTTGAACAATCCGCTAGATCGTAACTCGATAGAAAGCGGGTCCTTAGCACCGTTGGACGAGTATGGTTATACGGAAGGCGAGCGTAGGGCGATTTCACTATTCAAAGAAAGAATCGATAGGGCACGGCAGAGCCTTCCGGAAGATATCCTTCTGAAGATCTTCAAGAGCGGAGAAGAATGTCAAAAAGACGCAGCTGCACTTATACAGGGCGTGCTCAAGCAAGATCACCTGCGCGATGTACAGGGCAGAAGTGCAGAATCGCAGATTGCATAGACGGCTCAAATCGAGGCGAGCATCTGTCAGGCATCATCTACAAGCGGATCAGACTCCGGAAATCGCACGCCCGTCCAGTTTGCATAATCGTCGTTGTACAAAGTTCTGTAGCATTCCCCATCTTAGGGGTGATGAGATACTAATCAAACTGTGCCATCTCGTCTATTCGTCTGCAGGAAACTCCTCCTTCTCTATAAGATCCTGCATGAAAGCATAGAAAGCATGTGCAGGAAAGCCTTTGACGTTATTGAAGTCTCCCTGTATACTCTTGACGAGCACTGATCCGATACCCTGTATTGCCCATCCTCCTGCTCGATCTATCCCTTCTCCATGCTCTACATAGCTCGCTAGCAGCGAAGGAGGACAGTCTGCGAATGTTACAGAGGTTGTCGCCGAGAGAGACCTGAAAGTATTGCGTTCAGTCATGGCTTCAGCTTATATTGACATGATTCTTGGCTCACTTGATAGCATATCCAGGGTTCTGAAGCGTCGGAAAGACGACGTTGACTCCGGTGATCACTTTGACAGTCTCGCCGTTCTGCTCTTCGAGCATGGCCATATGCCGCTTCTTTGTTCCAGGCTTTTCGAGTATCTGATCTGCATGTGCAGGCGTTCCTGATGGAAGCAAGACTATCGTGTCTGCACTTATGACGAGGTCTGGCGGGAAAGCTGGATTTGCTTTCTTTTCTTCGGGCATACATCGTAAGTACGGTATCAGAGGTCGTGTGAGGTAGGGCATAGATTCACCACTTCGCGCTCATACACTTCCAAGGCCTGCGAAGCGCGACATAATATCAAGTCAGATCCAGAGGGCCGAGCTTGTATATGTCAGTTCAGTATGCGGACCTTTTGGGCAGCAGTATCGACAGGGTATTCGAGCTCTCTTCCTTCGTAGTCTTTGTGGTCCAGATTCTCATCGAACGTCGATGGGATCACTTCGAAGCCAGACCATCCTAGACATTCTTCAAAGATCTCGCGCCGTCGTGCGCTCGCTGATGCCAGAATCACTCGTTTTCCAGACAGAACGTTGCCTACAGCATCGGCGGGAAGGGCAGCTTGCATGGTAGTCTGATTGATATTGAGTAGGTCGAAAGGTTAGACTTGCATCAATCAAATCGAAAGGCCGGTCTACATGGATCATACAGGATGCGCTTCAAGGCAGAAGTCAGAAGCACAGCTGCGCTGAACAGTGCGGGCAATACAACCTGGCTTATGTCTGGCGCCTGATCTGACGCGTCCGTTTTCCAGGACTTGTTGCATCCGTCGAGAAGCTGTCACAACGAGGCATACTGAAGCTTACAAGAGATAAAGTCTACATTATATGTGCTGGCGAAAGAAACACGTCTGGAGGGCCTCAAGTCTGGGCGCAAATCAACGTCGATTCTGTCTTCTCCGACTTCAAGATTGAGAGCAATACAGACAATCAGATCTTCCTAGAATTCATCCCTACTGCTCTATCTAAAGCTCTGAGGTCTTCAAGTAGCGCTACCTCCGCTATTCTGCGTTTAGCGAAACGCGCTTCAAATGGATGTCCTGTCATATCGTGCTCTTTCTCTGGGTCAACGAAAGGCGGCCATGTACTGGATATAGCTCAAGAAGTACCTGTAAGGGTTCTGAAGCTGGCCGAGCTTGAAGACATGGCGAAAGAACCCATGTGCCCAGAACCAGATGTCCACATCATGCTCCCACTTCCTTCAGACATCATGCGCGGCGTGGTAGAAAGAATGAAGAACCTAGACAGCATCATCCATGTGTCCGCAAACCAGGAAGGAGTGATGAAGCTGCGCGTGCAGAGTGATCTGGCGAATGTAGAAACTGAATGGCGAGGGCTGTCGAAGCCGGATGTTGGTGCGTGGTGACCAACAGGAGATGGATTATCAAGCTTACTCTTCGGAACAAACCAGATCAATCATCACAACCTGTCGACAATGTCGATCCAAGCGAGTTCCACACGGTAGCGATAGAGGCGAAACATCTACTCAAACTTCTGAATGCTCTCAAAGAGGGAAGCCATACGATAGCCTGTATGTTCATGACAGCCTAGCTCAATTGCCGTTCAAGCAGCTGATTCGCGTGATTGACAGGTATATGTGCTGGATACTGCTTGATAGCATACCTCTACGTGGGAGACACACATGTCGAGACATCATCTATTCTCACCTTCTACGTTCCTGGTCATACCGAAGGAGAATAAGCTCAGCGTATCGCATAGCACCATGGCATATCCAGTATCATTGCCTTTTGGAGAGCACATCAGATTGTTGTTGTCTCGATGTACTGATCCTTCATGCAGAATGCTGCGGCAGATATGCCGCATCAAGCGGCCCTGTTCCGGCGGCATATTCGAAGTCCTCAACTCGGATCTCACCTTGAGACGCTTACTCCGCATCACTACTGTTGAAATCTGGACGATGCTGCTCTCTGACCAAGCTCCAATTATCATCAGCGGCTACCTATCCTTTTGTCAGCGATGCGCTAAGCCGACAAAGGGTCGCCTCGTGTTGAAATCTGGCCGTACAGCAAGAGGACCGCTGCTCTGCTCCACTCCACTCCGACAGCTTGAGCACACAAGGCCCGTCTGAAGAGATAAGCCGAGCCAACCATATTACCTGCCCACAGAAGCATTAAGCATGCCTAGGCGCGGACGCCGTCGTCCGACACCCGCTTCTAGCACCAACACCCGGTCGGAACCGTCACGGCTGTATACCCTCAGTCTGATGGAAGAAGCTACGGAGTCGAGGTTCTGCTCGGGGGACAGCATCCAACAAATGTGAACCTGATAGTCCATACACACTTGGCGAAAAATCAGAAAGTCGAGATAACCTACAACCGAGACGGATCCGTTGCGAGCATCGTTGCAGTCAGCGGAGGCAGCTCGACCTGAATTCGGTTGGTGCGATGACTACAAGCAACCCATCCCTTCCATACTCAGGCATTACTTTCATTACTCTCAGCTTCTTCCAAATCACTTGACTCCACCCCTTCCCTCTGTATCAGACTTACACAGAAACTGTAGTTCTTCCTCCTCTGCTTTCAGCACTTTAAAAGGCCCCTTCCTACATTGTATTTGTTGCCTTGCGATCCTTCGAACACAAGAGACCTGATAATCCCCGCAATGACTATTCTCGTAATTCTGTCGTTTCTCTGCAGTATATGAGAATTTCATCACTGCCTAACCCCCGTAGGTAGAAAACGTCTACCGTAGCGAAGAACAGTTATGCAAATCGATTTTTCGCAAGGCCCTATGCTTTGAAGGACGTAGAAGTCTGTTCTCTGGTTAGTTGGATCGTCAAACAGGTATTCCGCCAATGACTCAAAGTTTGTACCGTACGTACCGTACGTAGCTGACTGTCAAGGCTGTGTAGGCATGGCCAACATCCCGGTTGAAGAGTTGCCTTGTTGGCTCCGCTCAAGCTCCAGGGTTCGCAAGGCCTTCAAAGCAGAGATCCATCATCTCGCGTCAAGACTATGAGCGCCCCGTCCGTAACAATACCGGAGCAGCAACTGCCCTTCTTTCAGATACTTGCGTACTTCGAAGACGTACGTATATCGCCCTACGTTCCTGAAGGGGTCATCACAATCAGGTACAATGAAACCACCTTCTCGACCCACACGGTTCAGCTTCCACAGGGCTTCCCAGCACCTCGTGTGGGAGATGCTTGCAAGGTTGGCGTCCGCCAAGGGCGACGAGCATGCGTCATCTATGACAGAGGATACGTCATCTGGCTGGATTACGGTGTACCTGTCCTAGCAGGATCAGCCAGAAACAGAAACGGAAAAGTACACCATGTAGGAGACGTGGTAAACGGTCTGTGTACTATCTCCATAAAATACAAGGTCCGAAGCGGAAGACCTGAGAAAACTGCGATATTCGACATTATGGTTCGCAACTATCCCAAACCAATATCCCGAAAGGTCTGTTCGTTTTGGGTTCAGGATGGCCGAATAAAGGCGCTTGTGCAGCAAGACGCGCGAGGTTATGAGTACATCTATGTGGTCGTTCATCCACCAGAGTATTAGACGCGATCTAAGCGTGTATGGAATAAAAGGCTTTTAACGTTATTTTCCGATGGCCATAATTGGCTCACTGCCTCGAGGAAGAGAAGAGAGCCATCTTGTGGAGATTTGCCCCTCGCCCGCTCCTTTGCAGGCCTGGCGACGACCTATGCAGGCTGAGACTTCACTCCGCATACACAAACGGCACACTGACCGGCGGCACGATTGGCATCGGGAGCGCAGTGGGGATATCAAGCCTCTCGCCAGAGAGATCCAGCAACTTGATCTTGACTTCAATGTCCGTCAAGGTCTGGATATAGTCTGCCGACTCTTTCGTGCTTATATAGCCTTCGGGCAGAAGTAGGTTCAGGCCGTCTAGCCATTCGCTGAGGATACTAGGCGTGGGCGCGATGAATTCCGATATCACTGATTCGTGAGAAAGCAGAGTAATTGCCAGCGGGTTGCTGGTAGGCTGTGCTTGCGGAGCTTGAGGGAGTCCAAGAGACGGCGATCGCAGACTGCTTGCACTGAGCGATGCGCTCAGAGGATTGGGTGAAGATACGCTCGTTTGCGACCGGCTCATACGGCTGTTGACGCCATTGACAACTTCGGTAACCTGCGATAGATCGACTGCCGGCACGAGTATCAGTAAGATCCCAGACTGAACAAGGAGCAGCATGACTGACTCCTATCCGGTAAATCATCTAGGCCCGGCCGTATGATCTTCTTCTCATTGCCTTCCCAGTAGTGCAGATGCCGCCTGTTAGGTGCTAAGCGATAGAATCTATACTTGGCAGTCGGGAAGGACCTGCTGCTCTTCTGCTGCGTAGCAGTGGAAGTGGTAGTTCCCGTTATAACGTGAGTCGAGAGGACAGTGAACCAGCTGCCTAGGTGTAGACAGTTGATACGCTGAGAGCGTACGAAGGCGAAGGATTCTCGGTATAGTCTGTCGCGCAAATTTCTGTATGAGATATGTCAGCTGGACAGTCCTTGCCGTCACGATGCATCACGAACCTGACCGGCAGCTTAGACAGGAGATCGTCTTCTATCTCGAGCTCCTTCATCTGCCTATCCCGTACTTGCTCATACCTCGCTTCTTCGAACTCGCGCACCAAATCGAAGAAGCTTTTCTCTTTGTGAGGACCAACCTCATTCTCTTCAAGCTCAGAGGAAGGTGATGAGACAGTGTGCATGCCTGTCGAAGGAGTGTATACCAGGGATGTACGAACTTGGCTTCTAGTGAGGTCTGCAACGCGAGGAAAGTCGGTGATGGATGCACCGGACTCGTAGAACATCCGAATGAAGAATTCCAAAACTACATAGTGCACCCGGTATAGGTCAAGAAGAAAAGGCTATTGAGCAAAGTCCAAGACAGTCAGCTGGTTGAACTATTTCCGAAAGGTCAGCTAAAGCTGCTTACCTGGAAGCTTGTGCTAGCCGAGGATCCTGACATATCAAAATGATCACAGAGTATACGTGATACTTGAAGAGATGCAAGAGCTATAGGGCATTTCCTCATTGCTGGGCGGTTGACTTGGTCAGTGACCATCTGGAGTGAGAACATGTCAGCCTTGGTTATGAGTTGTTTTGGGGATCGTACTTACTCTGCTAAACCCGTCCTGCTTTGTGCTAGCTATCGTATATAATGAGAGGAGACCGAACACTTGGACATGCTTGAAATCCTGGCCAGTTTCGTAAAAGCCATTCTTGGAAAAGCCTATCTTCGTGAAGTCCTCATCGTCGACCGATGGCGTACTAGGCGAAGTGGTGCCTGACGTTTGGCACAATTGAGGCAGCAAGCCTGAAGAGCGGTAAATATCGCGAAGGAGGTTGGTATGTAAGGAATCCAAGGACAGGTCTACAGGTGTCTGTGACTGTAAGTACCACAGATTGGCATACGCCTGCTGGAATTGCAAAATTTGTGGAGTCACATCCTCCGTATGATTTTCGATGAGCATCTAATTGCGAGCACATGTCAAACAGAATCAGCTGCTCCTTGCAATAAAGGAGTGCGTTCGTCATGGCAGCTCACAATAACAGCCTTCCTGAAGGAGTACCTCTCGAAGACTTGCCAGGCTTCATAGAAATATCGGGTACTTATATTCTTGAGTATAGCGACCAGCAGTGAAAGAGCTGAAGATATTAGATACTTATCGCTTTCCCTCGACAAACGTCTTGACAAAGTCTTGAAGAAGTCGCCAGGAACACTGCTTGTATGCGTAGAAGACGTTGTCGGACTTTGCAACTGTAGGGCAGGCAAAGAGGACGAAGGGTTGGGCGCAGTTCCAGATGAGGAGGAAGATAGTGGAGGTGAGAGTATAGACCAAATGTCGTCGAAGCCGAACCTCGGATGATCTGTCAGGAATAATCTTCGCAGGATAGTGAGAGCAGGCCGGACGATATTGACGAGTGCTTGCGTAGTCACTATGTCTGCTATCTGCAAAGCATACTTGTAGTAAGCGCTGAGCTTCCGACAATACAATTACGAATTCGCAGGCGATACACTGACCCTCTGCACGAATGCATAGTCCAGGTCGTCCCAACCCAATTCGAGATCCAGCAGAGATTGCATGGCGCTAAGTGCGTATGCTAGAGTATTGCCAGTGCTCGTTTGGATGACAGTAGCGAGAGCGGAGATGCCCTGTCTGTTCAGGAACTCCGTAACGAAGGCATCTTCCTGAAAGCAAAGTACATCAGCAGGTGTTCCATGTCTGGTCTATACTTGAGCATCTCACACGTATATACGTCCGTAATTGAAAGACTGCCGCCTTGACAGACGCTTTGTCATGTAGGTTCTGCAATTTGGTGATCGTATTCGCTGCTTCTAACGAGGGCGCATGAACGAGCTTGAGTATGCCTCCACCCTGATAGTAGGTTTTGGAGATCATCTCGCTCGTGACGAGCTCGTCCGTTGCTGCATCTCGCAATGCGAACAGGGATGGAGGCTCTGCGATACCCAACTGAGGGCTGGCACAAAGCTGGCTACAATACCATTAGGATATGTTCACCGATTGTGCTTTTGGGGGACTAGGTACCAACTTGATGATTTCTGCTACTGGGACATTTCTACATAGGTTCAACAATATCAGCGTGATTCAGGCACCGTGTAAAGAGATCGCGCGCCTGTCTATTCTAGCTCGCACACTGCGAGTTCCATAGAGAACGAGAGTAGGAGTAGGAAGGGGAATATTGTTGGGCTCAATTTGGCTGGCCATGCTTGCGAATTGGGTCATGCTTCGGCCGTCATTCATGGCGGGATTTGTCCACAGAAAGAAGGGTGCATGTTATAATATCATCATTGCGAATTCATTGGTGATGCGGCGACTGGGAAAACTCGAATGTCAGTTTGTCAGGAATCCGTACAAGTCCAAGCTCTCGCGGTCTTTGCTTGCCTCTGCTACCAAATCATCCAGAATTGATGGCTAACCCGCTGACCCGTCTGCTCTCGCTCCCGCTGACGCTCGTATCGTACATCGTCGTCCGAATCTTGCGTCTGCTTCAGCGAAGTGGGCGGTTCACCAGTGTCGGCTATCACCATCCTGGCTCAGAAGACAATGCTGGTAGAAACGACAGCGACGATGAACACGACGAGGAGCATATAGTGGATCCAACAGCTGCGAGCAGGCAGTTCGTGAAGCAGCTAGGCCGGAGGCAGCATGACGCTTCGAGTACCGAGTCGCTGGATCCGGCCATGTGGTGCACGCAAGGTGGTTACAATGGCGCTTTGAAACGCGCAAAGGAAGAGAATAAGATATTACTCGTCGTGCTCCTGAGCAAGCAGCATCAGGATGCTCGAGCCTTTCTCAAGTGAGTTCATGTTCGCTTATCTATGAAACTGCATTGCGCTGACGCTGCTTGCCCTACAGTCAAACACTACTCACTCCCTCCTTCGTGTCCCTCATCAACGAGCATCGCGATAGCGTCCTTCTCTGGGGAGGAGATGTCTGCGTGTCCAGAGACGCGCATATCGCAGCAGCTATCTTGGAAGCTACCACCTTCCCCTTCCTAGCTTTCCTATCACAACAGCCGCTTCCCCAGTCCCGCCTAACCGGCTCAGCCTCTTCATCCCTTCCTACCAAGATCACCGTCTTTTCCAGGCTAGAAGGCTTAGCGCAAACGTCTCTTCCGTCCCTTCGTGCGCATCTCACTGAAACAGTCATTCCACGCCTTTCGCCTTTCCTAACTCGCTTGAGAGGGCAGAAGCGGGAACGAGAACAGCATCGTCTACTACGCGAGGAGCAGGACAGAGCATATGCAGAATCAGCTGCAAAGGATCTAGCTAGAGTAAGAGCGAAGGAGGCTGAGCTGTTGGCCCAGAAAGAAGCTGCTGAGAAGCAGAGATTGAGTATCCTGGAGAAGGAAAGAGAGGTTGAGCGGAGAGCAAGCTGGAGGAAACGGACAGCAGCTTCTTTCGGATCAGAGCCTGCTGAGGGTGGTTCTGATCAAATTTTGCGACTCGTCATTCGCTTGCCAGATGGAAAGCGTCTAGTCAGGCGGTTCGCACATGGCGAGCGAGCGGAGCGGATATGGGAGCTAGTTGAATGCGAGGCAAACGGCGTGCCTGTGTCTGGTTCTCATTCGTCCAGCGTGAAGCAAGAGTCGGATAGTGGGTACTGCCCAGATCTCAGCTTCACCTTAGCAAGCACCTTCCCAAGAAGAGCAATGACAGTGACGCAGATCGAGGGAAAGACTGTAGGCGATCTGGTCACCGAAGGAACTATAGATAAAGGCGTAGGCAACCTAATCGTTGAGGGTCTAACAAGCTCTCGTGGCACTGGCACTGCTGGCGGGCCGAGCCACGATGATGATGATGAGGAAGAAGAAGAGGAAGATTAGCAAGTGCAGTATATGTTGCAATCATTGTTGCTATACTACTATCCGGACACAACATCTACCCTTTGCATAACATGGAAGACGTGTCTCAGGTTCGCTAACGATTTCGGAGCAGTCGATGGACAGGTATGTTACAGCTTGGCTTTACTCTTGGCAGGGGATGCGTCTTCCATTTTCACAACTATCCCTTCTTCTAAGTCCTCCGTCCCCTCTAATCCTTTCCTGCACAATCCGACTAGTGCTAATGGCTGTTTCGGCCTAATCCCCTTCCCTTCGCCTGGCCTGCCCTCTGCCAAGATATACGACCTATGCAAAGTTCCTGGTGGGCCAGGCTCGCCGTGCTCACAGTCGCCAGGTAACACAAACGTCAATATGTCTGTCCGGCCTTTCACACGCTTTGTCGATGGTAGATATGTTTTGACGTTTCCTAGACGGTCTAACGAGAACTTGCGCACTGCTGAAAGTGTAGGCTGGCGAGCTAGTTCTGCCAGTACCCAAGCTTGCGGCGGGAAAAGGATAGTCTTGTGTCCGACGAGACACTGCGTGAGGGCTTCTCGAGGCGTTATCTATGTCAGAGTGTCAGAGTCAGTCGTTCGTCTGCTAACAAAGGATGACATCGAGTACACGTACCCACTCCGCAGACATAGATTCACCCCCGTCGGCTATTAGCAATGGTGAGGTGGTACTGCTTTCATTGCGCTGCAGGATATGGAGGTAGAAGCGTGTATTGAAGCGCTTTGGCTGGTTCGTAGGCGTTATCCAGTTGTTCCAGCTTGCAGCCGATCTCAGCTATTGAGCGGGCGAGGTGCCATGCCGATGACACTCACTAGCTAAGCAACTCTAATGGCAGGCTTTCTTGCTTGTCATTGGACGTGCTTTGATAGAACGGAAGGAATTCGCCTGCATCAGCGTATACCTGCCAAGTGATCCGCTTAGCAGATGTTCCTTCCTGATTGGAAACCCACTCTCACCTTCTTCCGGGCAGCAGCATACTCCTCCTTCGATATCTTCTGTATATTTTCATAGCTCCGCCGCACGAGAATACCAGTTTCTTCGAAAGTTTCCCGCAGAGCACAAATCTTCAAGGCATTCTCTGTCGTGTCTTTTCCATAGCTAGCATCGTGCTGGAGGGTTTTTGCAGCAGCAGTATCTGCTTCTGATAGGTTTCCGCCTGGGAAGACTGTAGCGCTTGGCGCCATAGCCATTGTGGAGTTGCGCTTCAGCAGGCAAACGCGGTATTCGAAGCCATCGGGCGTGAGTTGAGACGGAGGGAGTGGAGATAGCAGTACTAGACTGTAGCAAACGTATAAGCTTTGCTCAATCTGTCCAAGCGAGAAGCATGTTCCGGCATAGCATTGCCGGTACCAACTTGTGGGCTTTACCTTGCAGATGGGCGGGCTTCTACTACTGCTGGACGTGCAGAGCTGGAGCTGCTCTTGCGCTTTGACATGATGCCAGGACTTCTGGACAAGGGTGTCACTGCTTTACGATCTATCGTGTTTTGGCGGTAAGAAAGTCTCGGAAAAGCGCGAGAAAGTAGCATGAAATGTGTATCACAGTCTTTTCGTCGTGGGTCCGTGTATCATGCCGACGATACAAGTGCGTAAGCAAAGACGCTGAAATTGCAACAAGTTGAACAGAAGAAACCAATGATAATGTATGCAAACCCTGAGCTACACATACTTTCGATACTATATCTCCCTGCTATAGCCTCTACTGTGTCCACGGTGTACCACTACAAACAGAAATCCCCCTGATGGCCCTGCCGGTGCCTAACCTCAATGATGCCGATTCACCAGATACACAAATTTCCTATCTTCTTGCTTCTCGCATATGTCAGAGAGTTCCCTTCTCAATATATAATGATGTCGCTCGTCATCAGCTTCTGGATATCTATCCTGTCTCCGTTGGTAAAGATGGAATCCAAGAGCCAGAAGAATGGCTACGACAGCGATGCTCCCGATAGCGATGCCTACTTTCATCCCGATAGACAAGCCATAACCAAAGGCGTGTATTTGATCGGTAGGTCCTTGAGTGGAGAGGGTGGCACTGGCTTGTTCAGGCGTGAAAGCAGCCTGAACAGTAGATGTCACAGTAAGAGGCTGTGGAGCGGACGTGGAGAGTGCTGAAGATGAAGATGAAGACTCGCTGGTCGAGGAAGCGGCTAGCACAGGCAGGCCACACCCATCGCTTGCTGGTACTTGTCCAGAAGGAAAGGTAAAGCTGCCATCGGTTACGGGAGCAGACTGTATTGTTGAGACACAAGTGCAGACATAGCTTGAGTCGCCAGTTCTGGTCTGAAGGCTACCGTCACAGACGTAGTTATCGCCAACATAGGACACGCAGTTCTGCAATGTCGAATCGCATCCCAGCATCTCAAGACATCTCGCGGGGTTGTTTGTTCGGTAGAATAGCAGATCGCATGACCTGCTTTGAACGGTGATGTCCAAGGTTTGCACTGAGCTGCTTACAGGCAATCAGCAGCGGCTCCTGATGACTTGTGCCTCTACTTACTTGCAGGGCGCTGCTACTTGTAGAGCATCTTCGCCAATCGCGCAAGCATAACTTCCGATACTTTGGGTATCGAAAGCACTAGCCAACCTAGCGCTTCTAGGCAAGCCGTCGCAGATGACCCGACCGGTTGGCTGATACTCTTCAGAGCTGATCCTTACAGTGGCATCGGTGTTGAAGCCATTACTGCTGAAGGAACAGGTGCCGTTTGCCGCGCAGATGGAGGAAGGAAAGACGTATCTGGAACAGACAGGTCAGCACAGATAGCTTCAAAGCGGAGCAGAAGCTTTCGACTGACGAGGACACGCTCCCGGTACATGTTGTCAGATTGCCGGTGCTGAAGACCCAGTAGAGCGTGTTCGCGAGCGAGGCCATCGGAATCTCGCAGAGGTATCTAATGCGCCAGAAGCATGAAAGGCATGAGAACAAGAGCTGAGCTCCTCGTCTTCCATCAGCTCAATGTGAGGGCAGTCGTAGGCATCCCTACGTTCGGGAGAGCGTCGAGGCAATCTGAGACACTTCCCGTGCAGACGGGATCGACAGGGACTTTTTTCAGGGCAAGCAGGGACCTGACTGGCGTAGAGGTACAGGTTCATGGTGGATGCTCGATGAATGTGGTCATATCTGCGGTGCAAGGCATTGGTCAAGATATTGGGAACAGCGAAAGCCTAGCTGGTGCCTGGGTACCCTATGCTTGGTCGGCAGAGCAGTCGTTTCGCTCGCGAACAGATGATAGTAATATGATCAGACAACGACAGAGTTGAACAGACTACTCGAAACGTGAAAGAAATAGCCTAACCGGAGCTCCCAACCAAGCCTGGCCAATCTGGCGATCCTGGACGCGGCTGCTGGAAGCCTTCATAATCTAGCCGTCTAGTAGCTTCCCATTGCTCTACCTCATCCTTCTTTTTGAAACACAGGACTTCTTTGCGTAGGCTTTTGTCGTTCATTATCTCATTCAGCCGCTCTGCGTCACATAGGCGATGGTACCACCTGTCGATCCAGCCAGGAGAATGCTTGGATACGTATACGTTCTCTCCTCCCTTGCTACTGGACCCTTCAGGGTAGCTCGGCTTGGGCGACTCTGCCCGAAGCCCACGTAAATGCAATATGTATCTTGCAGCGCCGACGTTGTCCTCTGTCAAAGAGTGCTCATTCCAATCCTCATCGCTCTGACCAGCTTTGCGAAGGTCTGCGTCCCCGAAGTCGATGATGAAGGCGCCTTGCCTAGAAACGAGGAGATTCTCGCTTCGCAGGTCGTTGTGTATGACTCCGTACTTGCATAACAGGCTAGTGGCCGACATGATGTTGCGTGTGTGCTCGCGTAGGTTAGAAAAGGAGGAAGCGTTTACGTCGGCAGCTGTCACTGAGTCTTCTATATACTCGAGCACAAGCCCATGCGCTAAATGCACCGGATCAAGGGGAATAGACTGTCCTGGGTAGACATCTGGAGCTTGGGGATATGTTTGCCTTGCAGGTCCGACAAACGTCGATACGCTTCGGTTTCTGTAAAGTACCATTTCTGCATAAGGAGACAGACTTAGTGAGCTGTATGTAACTCTTGGTAGTCACGTACTGTCGTAAGTCTGTGATACTTCTCCTCAGTCCAGGCCTCTTTCCAGTCCTCTTCGTCGGCTTCCGAATTATAGTCATCTTCTAAGGTATTGTGAGCGATGGCCTGCCAACGTTCTCTAGCAAGATGTTCTCGATGTTCTGTCCATTCATGTCCATCCCGCTGTCGCTCATCGAGGGCTATGAAACGACGGTCGTAAATCTTGAGGACCACGCTAGAACCAGCGGCGAGAAGAGGCGTATCATCCAGAAAACGCGCGCGAAGAACGACGGACAGTGTAAAGGGCGTGAATGCATGCTCCACTTGCAGTCGGACCCTAACGCTTGGCAAAACAGAAGGCTCGACTTCAGGCGACAGGAAGAGGTCCAACTCGAGTATCGTGCCGACATCATATGGAGGCATTCTGCGTCAGTCCAAGCGTCTGATGTTTGCGAGAAGTAGCCCAAATGTTACGATCATAAAGCGAACGAACGAAGCAAGTTAGATGGCCAGCGCGGAGGCCTTCCCGAAGTCAGACAGGTGCATGACGCCCCATGTTCACCTGTGACGTCCGATGTTCTACACAATGACACAGCAACTGCCTGAACGACACCGCTCGAAAGACTCCGTTCCTCATCGGCCTCCTCCATCTTCGACTGCACAGCTCGATACTTCTCGCCTTACAGCACTATGAATAAGGTATTGGGAGAGCCACCCTCGGTTGCTGCGTGCTCAACTCACAACCCACCGCAGAGAGAGATCCAAGCCATACTGGCATACTAAACGAATAGAATGTTACGGCAGTGACATGGGACCCGGCTGGCAGAAGGAGCTCATGGCCGACATGATGTTGCGCGTATGCTCGCGTAGGTTGGGAAAAGCTGCTGGATCCGAAATGTCTGCACCCGTCACCGCGCTCTCGAGATATTGGAGCACAAAGCCGTGAGATAGGTGGTTAACATCGAGAGAAATAGTTTGCCCTGGATGGTTATCTGGAGCACGAAAGGTGTGATAGAGTCGAGGAATATGTTTGCCTTGATAGTCAGATAGTCTTTTGTACGCTTCGGTCTCTGCTCCAAACCATTTCTGCCTTACAACTCAGTAGCGATACAGTATTTAATGTTTGTGATCTTTCGTTGTAGCTTACCATCGTGGATCTATGATATTGCTCTTCGTTCCAGGCTTCTTTCCAGTCCTCTTCATCGGCTTCCGAATCATAGTCATCTTCGATGTGACCTCTGTCAATGGCCTGCCAACGTTCTCGAGCAAGGTGTTCTCGATGTTCTGTCCAGTCTTGCTTGCGCCGCTGTCGCCCTTCTTCGTCAATAAAGCGGCGGTCCAGCAGTTTCAGGATTACAATAGTTCCAGATTGAAGAACAGCGGTGGTTTGCAGCAGACGTGCTCGAAGAACGACAGAAAGCGTGAAGGGAGTGTATGCATGAAGAATCTCAAAGCTGACTTTGCTGGAGGAAGAGTTGGATCCAAGGAGCTCAACTTCGAGATGGCTTCCAACCTCATACGCTGACATGGCTGTCCTTAGCATTCCTTAGAGAGCAGAACAGAAAGAAGGATGCGTCAAGGTTGGTGACGAAACACGCGAGTCAAGAATGGACGCATTTCTCGTCTGGCCCGAGTTTGAGTCTGACACGCCTGATTATGACTAGGATACTCAATTTGGCTGTCAGATCTGTCTAAGAAATCCATGAACGACTCTATACACCTAAAGGCAGACAACTGATGGATCACTGGAGCCTTACAATAATCGCGCACAATTGGCAGGGAGAACATGCTTCGCAGTCTGATCAGTATCGAGCTTGTTAGTCAGCGGCCTAGGCGACGAGTGAACGCACGAACACATACTTTGATAGGCGAACATCATCTTTTTGCGTTGTACTTCAACTTTTGCTTTATCCGCTGCGATGGTGTCGAGCTGATTACTTGTCTACAGCATCGGAGGCAGCCAAGGGAATCGAGACTTACTCGTTTGTTTAGTGCCTCCACGTAAGCTTGCTTCACTTGTAAATGAGTACCCGGCGAAGGTACCTTGACTTGCAGGATCGGGGTCCCGTTCATTCGGATCAAGGCATGGCGTTCATTTGCCTCATTGCACAGAGTGCTGGTCGTATATACACCTTTCGAGCTCGACTTCCCGTCTCCGTGCGATTGGTACCATTCGTTTACTGGTGTCCAGGCGGTAGATATCTGAGACCACTTGTTCACGTATGTCAGGATACCGTTGACGGTTTCCTGCAGAGGCATTAAGCTTGACAAGCACGATCTCTTGTCGTCGCCTACCTGATCCAGCTGTGTTCCATCGAGACTCGGATTCTGCATTTCGGCTAGCAATGGGAAGGAACAGAGAGGCGTGGACGTATGACATCGAGTGAGCACCAGGTTGTACGTCTTTATACGTTGTACCGAGCGCGGAACGTCAGTGACGCATGTTTGGCTGGTGCAGATCGAAATTCCTTGATTTTCGTTAACAGCCTGCTTTGCAACCCTTCCTTCGTACGTATATATTGCAATGTCGCAGTATGAGATTGGCAACAAGCTTGAAGTTCTTCTGCTACCAGAGCTCGATGAAAGGTCGGCAACAGTCAGGCCGAGGGACTCTGGATTCTTCCTCCCTCTGAACCAGGCTCGGGCACCTGCAAAAACCAAATTTGAGGTCATACATGCGTTCAAGCCGTTTACACTAGCGGTCGTTCTCAAAGTCCGCCTGTTGGGCGAGCTCGATACGCTGGAAAAGGGAGCCATAGCCATTTTGAAGATTTTCGATAGACGCTTTGTGGGTACAGAGGACCGTGTGGAGATAGCACAAGTCTGGACAGAACGGAGGGAGCATGTTGCTCGCGAGCGATGGCGGGCGAACGCTGGTGGATGCGCCTCAGACACGCCAGAAACCGTAACGCCAGAAACCGTACCAGAACCAGATGAAGCCGGTATCGAAGAAATGTGGCATCAGGACACAAAGGTGATTCGTCTGTAGCCGTCAAGTGTATCTCTTGCTGATGCAGACGACTAACAGAAGTGGTTTCGGACGGAGGTCGAAGCATACAAGCGGCTCCGTGCATATCAGGGTGTCAACATCCCCACCTTCTATTCATCTTTCCGTCTCACCATCGATGATACTCCTGGTCAGACTATCCCTCTAGATAGCGCCCACATGCCTCACGGTGTTATAATCCAATGTCTGGATGGGGCCGACACAGCAGACAATATCGAGAATCCTGCAGCTCATCCGGATCTCAGCAGATGCACGAGAAGCATCATGTCAGTAGTCAGCACCTTCCCTTCACACGGTATCATACATGGAGACATTCGGTCGGGTAACCTTCTGATTGGAAAAGAGACTGGGATGGTAATAGACTTTGGTAGCGCTACATTCCGAGATCAAGACACGCAAGACGACGATCAGTGGAGGAAAGAGTATCGCATGCGTGACGACATAGGTGCTGCAAGGTGGATCCTCAATCTTCGCGGGCTAAGAGCAGAATCGCCTATTCCAACGTATCCGGAGCACCTTGGTAATAATGCCAGTGAGAACTATCATATATTCGAACATGGTCCCGCTTGGATCGACAGATGGTATGATACTCTATTCCCTCCAGATGAGCTAGCGGAAATCATGAAGGACGACAGCTTACGCGATACTACCATTTGCTTCAGGAAGAAGGATGAAGTGGAGGAATGGCAGGCCAGCAGGAAACTGGATTATGATGGTTTTCAGCAGCCTCGTCCAGGATCGCCAGACTGGCAAGGGCTTGCTTTAAACGGTAGCTGACATATCATATGGATGTAAGGCCAGAGTAAATGTGTTCAACAAGGTGAAGTGTGGTGTCCTTGAAAAGCTCTATATCCTTCAAAGTCCAGCTTGCTTGGTTTGCTCCGCACCGATGGGACTTCATCTATACAGCATCTCGCTGGTGTCGCTGACAGTGCTAGCGCTGCTAGGTGATCTTGACTGAAGTTCCAGCATCGAAGGCCTTCCCTAAGCGACTTTCTACAGCGGCCTGGCGGTATCGCTTTCAGATTGCCGAGTTCTTGCCAGTCTGGATGGCTGCGAGGCTGCATCTTCGCCAGTATCAACCTCTCAATACGTTTGCAGAGGCATCTCAGCGTGGATTCAACTCTTCGACATTCGACTTGGAGCAGAACGTTGCAGAAGATCAAAGGCAAGGCCTGGACAACGATGGCATGAACGAGATCCGGCGCATCATGGACAGGTCAGTACTCATGCCCAGGATGTGAAGAGAGTCTCCAATTCTGACAATGATCTCTGTACACAGTCACCGCGTTGGATTTGTGAGTCTCCGGCTATAGGCTTACAAAAACGAGCTGAAAGATATCTTGTCGATACTAAGGACCAGGCGAGGTTAATCAGACAGCAACAGATCATGAGGAAGAACGGGATAGGTGGGCCAGACTGAACGACGGTGAGTATGCATTGCTGACAGCAGATGTCTGCAGACCCAGCTACCGGCCTGCCTCTGGATGCTAAAGCTATAACATCCCTATCCTAATGGTACTCTGCTCATTCATCTTCTTCGTCCCCCTCGTCGTTGTCACCTTGTATCGACTTTCCATCCACAGCCGGCTCATAGACATATTTGCTAGGCGGCGGCCATTCGCCATGTACTCGATTCTTCTTCTCCTTCTGTAATGTATCTTTCCTGACTCCATCATCGTTCTCATCAACGTACGGCGTCCGCTTATCCTCCCACTCCGAGCCATCAACCTGTTGCTTCTTCACCAAGTTCTGTCCTTTACTGGCCGTATTTTGCGATTTAGCTTTGGTAGTCTGAACACGGACCTTATGTGTCTTAGTGTTCAGCGTGAGCACCCGCCGCTCGCCTCTCTGCCTGTCCGCTTCTTCTCTATCCTGTGCATCTTTATACAGTTGGTCGATCCGCCGCTGGTGTTCTTGTGTACTTGGTCCTCCTCCAGCTTTACTCGCATACCCAGATGCTGCCGTACTGCTCTGCGCACCGAATCCAGCTGATCCTTCTAGAGTAGGGAACTGGATAGCCCTTCTTTCACGCTCAAGCTCTTCGCTCTCCAGGCGCAACCGCCCCACTTCGTTCTGTATACTTGTATCTCGTTGGCGTTCCAGCTGAGAAGCATAGGCTGCTAGAGCGGTTGCGCTCGCTAGACTTGCGTTTGAGCAGCTTGGACAAGGCGAGTTGTAAGGTACGTTCAAGTCGCAAATGACCAGGAGACATTTCTGACACATAGGTGAGACGGGTGAGACTGGATGCTGGGTTGCTGAAGACAGCTGTCAGCTTGAATCAGCGTTTCGATGTCACTACATACGTACCTTGGCAAAAGCAAGCTATCCGCTTCCCTTCGCCTTTCGTATATCTCAACTTGCGCTCAAGCTCGAACAACTGCTCTTGAACAGCTTCTGAGAATGCATCTCTCGTTGCCGGTTTATTTGATTGTTGGGTGCTAGGAAGCGGTGAAGGACCTCTTGAATTCGCTCGGGAGCTGCTACTAGAGCTAGCTGTCGCTTGTTGTTGAACAGGTATGGATGATTGCGAAGGTCGTGGTTGCGTCTGCTGTTGAAAAGCCGGTGCAGATGGGGTGAGTTTCCGTGCAGATGCTTGATTCGCTTTCGCGCTCGGTATTGAAGAATTGGCAGGCTTTGATGTGGTGGTAGATGGAGGTGCTTGTGTGACAGGAAAGCGAAAGTCTGAATAAGATCTGATAAAGCTCGCTTGTGAGCGTTCATTGCCTAGGAGTCCCTACATCACACAGATGGATCAACACAAAGCCTTCCATGTAATGTGTGTATGATCCCAACAGTAAGGTAGTCTTGTAGCTCTGCGCGTGAAGTCAGGCTGTTCAGGTGCGGCACAATAGCACCAAGGATGGTTTCGTCATCTAGGATTCGGGTTTCTCAGTACAGATTGCTGTCATTCGTTCGGAGCCTGATATACCGAGGCCTAGGAATAGCGAAAGCTGATTGACGACTTCGCCTCTATTCATTGCTTGAGATGGCAGAAATAGGTGTGACAACAACAACACATCTACTAGAAAGACAAGATCCTCATCGACCTTTTGTCCATCTCCCACCACAAAATACACAGTGTTTAGCTAGTGTCAAGACAGTCTCTTCTGCTGTTTGATCCTCATCCGGCTGAGCATCTTCTTCTGGTTTGACATTACTTGGAAGACGCGTCTTCCGAGAGCAGACCATGCATGTCCTCGCTGATATCGTAGATAGAACAGCTAGAGTAATACTGCATCGTACTGTTGTCATAGGAACCACTTTAGCTTGCGATATCAGACATCAAATAGGAGCACTTACACCACTCGTGCCCATTCCGACACGTCGCTCGTGTTAACGATGTAAAGGGTATGATCTCTCCACATGCTGCACATGTATCGATATGATCGAGTTCTGAAGGCATCATCTCTGCAGGCCGCGGCGGAAGGATATTGCCTTCTGCGTCCACGAGTGGTATGTCCGACTGCGAATCCTCTATGGAAGCTATGACTTGCTTGTATCGCGTATATAGAAGGTTTGTTGCTGGAATGCAGGAAGTCAGCTCGGCCGGCAAGTTTCATTGTCGACCGCAACTTACTTGTGTTGTGCAACTCGAGCAAACGCAATAGGTTCGAGAAGACTACTGCATAGATATGCGTGATGATCTTTGTAACGAGGGAGGCGAAAAGTTCTTTGACTTCCGCGTGTTCAGCGTTTCTCTGGCATCAGACAGCTAAGTCAATTTCGGAATCCTTTCCAAGCAAAAGCAAGACCTACGGCCCAGTACGCAGCTATGAGACCTCCAAGCCTTATAGATTGTAATTCCCTATCCTGCCAGATGAAAGAATGTATTGCGTTTTTATCGGACGATGTTGCGGCGTTGGCTGAGAAGTCGAATTTGAGGTCTAGTGATTCCAGAAGAATGTTATGAATGCCCTGTGCGAGATCTCTGTTGTCGTGGAGGTGCCGCATGGATAGGAAAAGAGGAAAGACGGCTAAAGACGAAGACACTGCGCATGCTGTTTCCCAAAACAAAGTATGCAAGCTCATTAGACTACCATGATGAACCCCTTGATTCATGGTCACTCACCATCTTTCGGATTCATCAACAAATTCTTGACGTCCTTCTTTATTTTCTCCTTTAATCCTCTCTCGAACAATCTTCCAACGACAAGCGTAGTTTTATGCATGACAGCCATATTATAAACTTTGACATCCTTGATGATCCTTTCGTATTCCCATATACACGTACAGCTTGCATCATTGAATGAACACAAGCCGGAAATCTGCATGGCGGACGTTAGGGGAACAGGGGCTCCTTTTTTGGACGAAGCTCGCTCGAGAGCAAGGAAAGAACGCCGAATTTCGTTGTTCAGTGTCAGGCTTGAGGAAGTAGAGCAAGATGATGATGAAGTGTCCGCATTGAGGAAAATAAGGGTTGGAGAAGTCGAATAATCTTTGAGCAAGCGGAATGTACCGTCCGTGAGGGTGACGAGAAGAGTATCTTGGTCTTGTAGATACGAAACTTCTATAAATTGTGGAATGGATGTATAGCCTTTATATTGCTCCATCGGTATCTTAATCTGTGCCCTGCAACTTCCGGAAGAAGCTGAAGCTGTAGAACCTGCTTCTTTCTGTTTCTCTGGCATAGTCCAGATGCTTAGTTCTCCTAATCTGCCTATAACGAGTTCGCCGTTTGATAGGAATTTCATGCATGTCACTGTCTTGGGAGAAGGCAGTATATCTCCTATATCCTCAATTTTAATACTGGAATCTTGTAATGTTGTGATTCGGAGTAAGCGGACAGGTCCAGCCGAGCATGCCGCCGCAAGGATAATAGAATAGACAGCTTGCGCTTCTGCGACTCGAGTAGGTTCTTGCCCAATTTCAGGCAGATCGACGTCCATCGCATCAGCAGCAGTACCGGCATTCGGTTGCCCATTCGTAGTCGAAGTAGACGAGGAAAAGGATGAAACAGTCGTCCATTCCGACCACGCCAAGACCAAAGGCCACGATTTTGCGGCTCTATGAATGCCCAAAAACCGCATATCGCTGCGTCCGTCGTATCTAGGTGAGGATGTCAATATCAGGAGGAGTGCATCTGTACAACTATGAATGGATGTAGATTGCATACCGCCAGAATGTAATGTCGCCTGAGCGTGCTCCTACAGCTAGCATACTGTCGTCTCTGACTGCACACGACGGCGCAGGCGGAGACCAAGAGATGGCTACGATGCATATCACAATCAGTATGTGTCCTCCGTCTCCACTTAATTTCCTGGATTTCTGGGCTTACAAGTCGCTTGAGCTTGCATGACGAGACCTTCTTTCTCCCTTCTCTGCCTAGGTGTGATAAATTCTCCTCTCGCTTCCGCCAACTCTGTATTCGCATCCAAGAATTCATTCAAGTATACATTTGTCAATGAGAAAGATTGACTCCATGTTGACCTTAACGGATCATTTGAGGGGACATAGATCGAGACTTGTCGATTTAGATCTAATGTCGCCAGAATGCAGCTGTAAAGAATCAGAGAGAAGGAATCGTCAATCCTGGCAGTAAAATAATGGTAAGTGAAGAGGTTACGAACCCGCCGAGCTCGCTTAAGCCTGATGGACTCCAGCATGCCATTCTCCACCCATTCTCTAGTTGTCCAGAGACTGACAATCGTGGGTCTGGAGTAAACAAAGCACGAAGTATCAGATACTCGTGCAAGCCGAGCATTTTATGTTGATTCAGATGCCAAACTTACCATTTGTCCAATCTGACCATTCGACCTCTGCTTTCGCGATACTGATGATATTCTTGTACATATTCAGCCCCGTGCATTCTTGTAACTCTTCTTGTTCTTCTAATTGAACCATATCTTGATCATCCTTGTCGTTATCATCTTCATATTCAAACGCTTCTGCACACTTCTCGGCGATCCATTGATCTTGCGTCTTGTTTGCTGGTAGACCAGAAAGGGTTGATCTATCTACTTTGAGCGCGAGTCCAAGAGCGGGTGTCTGAAGAAGATGCGTACGCAAACAGGAAACATGGGCAAAAGAAGCGCGTCAACTTGGAAGTTGCGAATGGTGAAGACTGAGAAGGACGGCAACACGCACCAGGATGTGCAAGTAGGAATGTGTCTGGATCAATATCTGGCCATCACTCGATATTGCGACGCAGTTTGGGAAAGCCGTCCTGCATGTCGAGTCGAAAGTCGCGGCTGCTTCGAGGAGCATCTTCTTGAATCACAGAGAGAAGAGCCAAGATTGCCAGACAATGAAAGATATCAGCAAGTCAGTTGCGACAGGTCACCGAACAGTCATTTGATAGAGTAAAAGATGCAGGTTGAATTGGCAGAAGCGTGACCAGAGATTACATGAAGAAGATATCGACAATAGCGGGAAAGACAAGCTACACACTTTCTGAACGATCAAAGAATCCGATTATGCCAGCTCAAACAGCCCCATAAGGCGGCGGCGCCGTCTTTGGCATATCCTGTCCACCGGCTACTGCACCCTGCTGTTGCTGCTGGATATACTGCTGCTGAGCTTGCGCTTGAGCTTGATACTGCTGATGCTGGTACTGCTGTCTCTCTAGATCTGCAGCGCTGGGAGGTTGGCCTATAGGTTCATAGTTTCCTGAGATGTAGGTGTAGCCAGAAGGGCCGTATCGCTCGTCCGCTTGGATCTGGGAGCATCATCACGACTGTCAGCTTTGTTACTATGTCTTTACGTTGTCTGAATCGACTTGCCTTGCGATAGATGATGTAAAAGGCGTAAATGCTGGGAACAGGACAGCCTCGTCAGCGGGAGGAACACTTCTTCGTCTTTCTCGACAATGTAAAATATGCATACTGTCCAGGAATGTCTGTACGTTTGAAGCCAATGTCAGCTTTCCGCCTGCTTTTCCACGTCAACTGCGGCCACTCACATCCGAGCAAGCTGAGGAGGACAGACAGCATGAGCGCACAGCTGCAGCCGGTACTAACAACCACATCAGAATATGATGGTCAGCAATGCTTTCATCTACGTTGAAGGCCCTTTGTTCTTGCTCAGCTCACAGGATGGCCTGGTCAACCATCATCGATGGTGTCAGCTCGGTCACTTGGTAGATGGATCAAGGTGACGGCTCACCACTGGCGCTGGAGGGAGTAGGATCCCGAGTAGAACAAGTAAGATATCGCTGAACTGGACAGGCATGTTATCGGTTGACGAAGAGTAGGAGTTGGAGGAAAAGAAAGAATGACTATATTCTCAAGAATAGAAACAGTGTTTCATTTTATGCCATGACGGTCTATCTAGGTAACATGCTGCGTGTATATTACGCCTACGCCTGATCATCGTGTCCCAGCGGAAGGTCCTGTACTCTACTACCCGTCGTATCGATTTCCAATGTTCTCCACTTACATTCTACTCCCGTCTTCTTAAAAATGTCTTTTATTCCATCTCCAATATTTCCAAATCCATCCGTAGCGAGCGCAAGGATTGTAGGGCCAGCACCTGATAGTGCAATACCTACTAATCCAGGATGCGAAGTTGGAGAGAAGGAGGATAGGATCTCAGGTAAGGCGGGGATTAGGGAGGAACGATAGGGTTGATGAAGACGGTCTTGCATCGCTTGGAAAATTAGTTCGGGATTAGGGGGGGATTTAGAAAGAGCGTGCGTGAGCACTGTTATCCTTTGGAGGTTGAAGACCTGTAAACGCAAAAAACATTCAGCAGTGCATCAGATTAGAGTAAGAGTAAGAGTCAACCCACCACATCCTTGATGTTGTAATTCTTAGGCATGACCTCCCTCGCTTTCGCCGTAGGCACCTCAAAGTCCGGGATAGCAACGATAGCTTTCACCTCGTTCGCCCAATCGAACTTCAACCAATTCCCAATGCCCAGCGGGGGTATAGGAGGGTTCATCCCCCATTCCTCTCTTTCTGCACCTTCTGGGATCTCCGGCAATACCTCACTTAGGGGGATTTGCGTAGCTTCCAGATCTTTTGGTGATAACTCCTTCAGATAACTTCCTACGAATCCACCTAGTAGAGCTGCAGCTACGTTATCAGGATGTCTTTCAACCATTAATGCGAAATCTAGTTGGCGGGATGCATCGAGTTTTAAATTGCCGATTTGGTCGGCGAGTAATACGCCTGCGATAACTGCCGCGCCTGAACTACCCAATCCACGTCCGAAAGGTATGTCGTTGTGACAGTGAATCTTCAAGCCAGAAGGGAAATGAGGGATCCCATGACACCGTAAGACATACAGCGCGACGCGTGTGATGAGATTTCGATAGGGCGATAAGGGAGCGGAAGAAGCGCCTTCGCCAGTGCATGTCAGGACGGGTGCAGAATTGTCGTCGTCTTTTTGGCTAGTCTGCCCGGATTGGGTCACGGTCAAAGTGAGGTAAAGCTTGAGTGTGAGACCAAGGACGTCTGCAATCTTCAATCATTAGCTGAATTGCGTGAAAAGCTAGCTGTGAGAGCCCGCTTGCCGAATCCACAGGCCAAGTTTGCAGACGAGCAGGGGACGGTGATGCGGAACTGGATGGCGTAAATAACATATGAGTGAGCATTCTTCATACAGGATCTATTCGTGGATTGCCAGCACCTTTCGCCCGCTTGCAGCGTCGCCGTGGATAGCTTGAGCAGCCATGCTTTGCAGTGATGGATCCACAGAAGATGGTAGTTCTGAAGAGCTTCTTGTACCAGAGTGTATCAACCTTGCACCGTAATCCCTCTGACTTCTTCTTCTTCTCCTGCCTGGAGAATCCGTACAGAGCCAACCCCTAATCTCAGCTCTCTCAGCTTTTTCACTACTACTGACTTGACTGCTCGACGATGGCCGACTTGATTTTGACGATAGATTCAGACGACGAGCAGATAACACAGCCAGTCCAAGGACCAATCAAACAAGCCAAGAAACAGCAACATCAACTGAAAGAATCTGCGAAATCTGCTGGAAAAAAGAGGAAACGCGACACTAGATCTGATCCCAATGGTGCCAATGACAACGATGATCAAGAAGATTCAATGGACAAGATGTTCATATTCGATGCCAGGAGCGGGGGTGGAATAGTCTCGAGGACTCACAAATACCTGAAGCCTGGACAATGGGTGCATTCACTTACTTCGCAGTATTCCTTTGCATATGTACTGACTTCTTATGAACAGGATCTAGACAATACTATTGAGCGATTCAGGAAGAAGAACGCACCTGTACGCCTATCTGAAAATACTGATTCATGCGTCGCATTACTGAATTAGATATCGCATCAGCCACGCGTGACAGTAGACGACATCATAGCGAGGAGACAGAATAAGATACAAGACTCGGAAGGCAGTCCTGCGGAAGATGACGAAGAAGATGATGAAGAATTCGCTGGCTTTGGTAGCGAAGGTTCAGATGATGAAGAAGCAGAGGATGCATTCTTTGGGGAACAGTCGCAAGATGAGGAAGATGAAGAAGAGGCTGATGAGCAAGCCTTGAACGATGAAAGTCCGGATCTCGGATCAGATGATGATGCAGAGAATCTAGATGCTGAAGGAGACGACGAGGAACAAAGTGAAGAGGACGACGACGACGCTGACGACGACGATGATATCTCTCCCTTCGCGAGGCTTGCGAACGCTGCAGGCAACAATTCGGACGCCGAAGACGAAGCTCTAAATTTCCAAGACATTGAGCCCGGCACGTCTGCTCTTCCTTCATCATCCACTTATTTCGGCAAAGCGCCCATCTCTACTTCACAAGGTCCTCAAATCTCATCCAATGAAGCTTTATCCGATAAATCTTCTCTTCCTCCCTTTTCTGCTCTTCCAGGCACATCATTGTCTCGTCCTATCTTACTTGGTCTATCAAGTATGAACCTCACTACTCCTACGCCTGTACAAGCTCGGACTATCCCCGTCGCTTTACTTGGGAAAGATATCGTCGGTTCATCCATTACTGGATCAGGCAAGACTGTTGCATTCTGGGTAGGAGTTCTGGAAAGATTGTTATATCGCGACAAGAAACAACCGGCTATACGAGTCGTCGTCATTTGTCCTACGAGAGAACTGGCTGTCCAAGTACATGGCGTTGGAAGTGGATTAGCTCGATATACAGACATACGATTCTCCCTCTGTGTGGGCGGTCTTTCCTTGAAAGCTCAAGAAGCCGAACTACGCACACGCCCAGATGTCGTAGTATGCACGCCGGGTCGTCTCATCGACCACGTCAGAAACACCGCTTCTTTCAATTTGGAGACATTGGAGATCCTAATCATAGATGAGGCGGATAGGATATTGGAAGAAGGATTCCGGGATGAGTTGAGCGAAATCATCAATTCATGTCCGCATACTCGACAGACTATGCTGTTCTCGGCAACTATCACCGAAGACATCAACACTTTGACTCGACTCAGTCTCCGTAAACCAGTAAGGATAGCTATAGACACCAAAGACACTACCTCGAAAAATCTCATTCAAGAATTCATCAAGATCAAGAATGAAAGTATGAGAACGGCTACGTTAGTCAATCTGGTCCAGGAGAGATTCACGGATAGTACTATCATCTTTTTCAGGAGTAAGAAGGGTGCACATTGGATTAAGATCCTGTTTGGATTACTAGGGTTGAAGGCGGATGAATTGCATGGAAACCTGTCGCAGGAACAGAGAATGACGGCTTTACAGAGATTCAAGGATGGACAAGTCAGCTTCTTGCTGGCTACAGATTTGGCGTCGGTGAGCACACCCCCTGACTCCGCATTGCGAAGATGACAGCTGACAATACTTTCCGACACTGTATAGCGCGGTCTCGATATTCGAGGTATCACCTCGGTCATCAACTACGACGCTCCTAAATCATTCGAGATCTATCTGCATCGAGTTGGGCGTACTGCTCGTGCAGGAAAAGCCGGTCGATCCATCACTCTGATCTCCGAAAACGACAACGACGAGCGGAAGCTATACAAGCTCGCCACCAAGTCCACTGGTGTCGGCAAAGAAGACACCGTCACGTTATCCTCTGTCGACAATGAGAAAGTCAAGACACTTGCCAGCGAGATTGCGGGGCTGAAGAGTGAGATCATGGAGGTCTTACAAGAAGAAGCACAGGAAAAAGAATTGAGGGGTACCGAGATGCAGATTGCGAAAGGTCAGAATTTGTTAGATCACAAAGACGAGATCTATGCGAAACCTAAGAGGACTTGGTTCCAAACTGGGAAAGATAAAGCTTCTGCACGAGAAAAAGGTGCGCAGGAATGGAGTGATAAGATGGGTGATTCTTCAGCAGGAGGTGCAGGCGGAAGAAGAGATAGAAAAGCTCCGCAGCCAATCTTGAACCATAAACAGAGAAGAAGGAAAGAAGCACTTGATGAGATTAAGAGCTTCAAGAAAGATCAAGGAAATCAAGGTCCAGGTACGATGGGAGCTGTAAAAGCTGTCAAGAAAGCTGCGAGACCCACGGCTATTAGACAGTTTAAAGGTGATGATGCGCCTTTGAATGGAGCAGCGAAGAAGAACAAGAAGGCAAAGAAGGGCAAAGGTGGATTTGGAGATAAGAAGAAGACCAAGTCGTCTTTCAATAGAAAAGGAGGAAAGTAGATGCGCACCGACTTGGTGTTCTACGTAAAGTATGGGACATATCTCACTCACTCACGATTGTTGTTGGCTTTACTAGACTTGCTACACATTCTTGTTGAATGCGAGAGTATTATAGCAGATCCTTATCGAGTGATCAATCAACTGATATGAGATCGCTTTCGCAACCCCGCCAACTCGCACCTCCTGCACCACGTCCATCAACGATTTGTTCAAGCTGATGTAGACCGCTCTGCCTATTCGACGCACCTAAATGACAGGCGATTCCCCTATCGATATCGAGAGCCGTGGGACCAGTGGGACGGCTTCTTCGTCGAGACGACATGCCTGCAACATCTGCGAGCGTAGATTCCTCAAGCAAGCACATCTGAGAAGACATCTGGGAACCCATGTAAACGATAAACCTTACAGCTGCCAGCATTGCTCCAAAGCCTTTGCAAGGGCAGACGCCTGCGCCAGACACGAGAAGACAGTACATGCTCCCAAGCGCCCGCGATTAGAAGGAAACGACGAGCAGGAGATATCATCTACAGGCAGTAACATACCCGTGCAAGAGCAGGCAGAGTCTGGTGACGCTCCCGATGGATTGCTTCTTCTCGCTCAGCAACAGCAAAGCATCTCGGAAACAGGCGCAGCAGACTTTCTCACCCAATATCAGCCTATAGATCATGACTATGCGCTTCCAGCGCTATCCAGAAACCATCTGTCAAACGTTATCAACTTCGACTTATCCCCAATCCCACCTGAAGGGGAGACTCACGACTTCATGGCCTCCTTCTCGCATTATCCCTTGAATGGTGGTAGTCAACGCGATGATCTTTTCTCCTGGCTTACAGACAGCTCTGGTTTCGATTTCCTGAATGACTTTGAGACAATGCCTGGCCCTGCTTTCTTATCGCAGCATCCTAGCGTAACGTCCACGACCATTGGCGTTCCTTCTTCAGCTTTGTACGAGCCGTCAACCGGGGCTGCTCAACTGGGTCCTCATATCATCGAGCCAGCCAGATCAGCGCGTCCTTTCCAGCAAAGTTCGCTATTCGACTCAGAAGCGCCGGTAGGACAAGCATCGACCAGTCATGGCCCTTTGTCGTCTTCCGGCACTTCACTACCTGGAACATTGGCTAGACCGCATGCTCTAGCGGGTAATCCGACAAGATTGCAGATCGACCGTTGGCAAGCAGATCTGTACGATAGCACCAACAAGGATGCATCTTACGCCAGTAAAGGCTTCGAGCAAAGCCTTTCAAGACCAGGCAGCCGGCATGCTGAAGATACCGAGTTTACTTCTCCCGAGCAAATAGTAGAGGAGCTACGTTCTGTTCCTCAGGTATGCCTCTCTATATACGGTCGCAAGCTAGCAGGAGCTCAAAATGGATTATAGTTCCTCCTCACGCCATCGCAGGATAACCTTCTCATCCCGACTATAGCATATATGGATACATGCCTGCAACTCTACTTTCGCGACTTTCATCCTTCCTTCCCTGTTATTCATAAGGCGACATTCTCACGCGCTCGTACTCCGCCTCTACTCCTTCTGAGCATGTGTAGCATTGGATGCATGTTCATCGGCACGCAAAGCGCAGTGGACCGTGGTCTAGATATCTACCACAGAGTACAGTATGCAATCAGCGTAACGGTAAGCGGTGTCTTTGTTAATGCAGGTGCCACACTGACGGCTCTTGAAATGCTGGCAGCGCGACTCCCGCATGACCACCGAGAAAGCTCGCATAGCTGTATGCTTGAGCGGTCTCCTCGGACAGTGCTTCAGCTTCCTCAGTGGAGAGACTAAGCATCTCCTAACGGCTGAAAGCTCTCATGGCTGCCAGGCTGCTTTCATGCGCAAGACGGGCATACTGCGGCTAGTCGAGCGCGAAGAGCTTGTCTATGACGATGTGGTCGACCTAGATGGAGAGAGTCTGAACACGGCGTGGGTAGAGTGGGCAAGCGATGAGACTCTGAAAAGGTAGAGCCTGCTATTACATCGTGACGTGACGCAAGTCCTAACAATGTTCAAACTGCCTTTAGGGCAAGTCTAGCCTTGACCATTCAGGCTGCCGAACTCACCGCTTACAGCTCACTTGGGAGACTCGTACCAGCTAAGGTGCCAGAAACATGCCCGATCAACGACGATCTTTTCAACGCCGAAGGAGCTTCTGAATGGCGCGAGCTACTGCAGCAGAAAGCGAACCGTCGTCAGACCACGACCTCTGCCTCAACCACGACACACACACAGCGGCAGGAAGATCTCTTTTTCCCGTCTGTGATTCTAGCTCAGAAGATGGTTGGCTTCGTAGCGGTACGAGATATAGCAGCGGTCGAGCCCGACTTGGGCAATCTGCTTCCTGATCCACCAACCTTCTACCATCACATGACTCAGCTATTATCCCGTCTGAACATCCGCTTACCACCTTCCGAAGGCGCTGCTTCAGCTAGAGACCGCTCTTTGCGAGTCCTCTGGCACTATTGCTGCTTGCACTACCTGACAAGGATGGACATCGTCGAGAAAGCTGTTGGAAGAGATGGACCCCCTACTTCAGAAGCTGTCCAGACTGCACAAGAATGGTCCAAGATGCCGGAAGCCCGTTTGGCTGCTTTGCATGCTGGCTTCATTCTACAAGAAGCGCAAGAGCTCCGAGACATGGCGTTCTTGATACCGCGGTTCGTAGACTGCTTCCACGGTATATATTATACGCTAACGATTTTCTCAGAGCTATCTTCCAAGCAACGCTGCTACTTTGCTGCTTCCTCCGCCATACACGAGGATTAGCCTCATCTGAAACCTCACCTTCGATACAGCCATCTTACGAAATTGACTGGGAGAAATTTGCTGGCATAGTACATATGCTGCCTCTGTCTCCTGCACAATCGTCCAGGCTGCCTCCTGGCCAGAATACCGACTCAACAGCACTTCCGTCCCTTCCCAATGCCTATAAAGTCTCACTGGAGGATTTCATCTCTACTGGATATGGTCGCCTGCACTTCGCTGGCATTGTTGACGGTGGTGAGCGCAGTGCGAGCTTGATCGGGTGCGGAAGAATGCTATCCGGTTAAAAATTGAGAGACAGCTAAACTCTCGTTTGTAGATTGCTGGGCTTCTCCATCCGGCTATTGCGGCGCTGTACGTCTTGGAAGCTGGGAGAAAAACTGGCTTCTATCCTGGCTACAATCGAAGCTTAGCCGAGGCCAGCATATCTGAAGAGAATCACTGCGCTGAAACTCATAGCAAGATCATCTGTCCTATGTAGCAATAGGCGCGCAAATCCAATTACTGTTTGGCCGGTATGGTCAGCCTAGACGTGTATAAGTACGAAGGCTAGCCAATGTAAGATTGCATAAAACGAATGACTGCTACAAATGATGTTCTAGGAGTGTCCTTTGTGTGTGTAGTGAGAATGTCCATTATCGGGTAATTCCAGCTTCGTCTGTAGCATTACACGCGGAGTCGCCCTGCCGTCCTTCCACACGCCGCTTGCTTTACGCTTTACGGATGGTCACTTAGAATAGCTTGACCGTGCGGCGTACGACAGGGGATGGCGTTGCTGAAGGGATGTCGGAAGGTAGAGAAGATAGAGCACCTTCGGATACGGCAGCGACAGCAACGGTTGCGTTAACGCAGGTTGCATTTGGGCTGCTCAACACGACGGTGGGAGCACCGTAGTTGAGGAGACCAGCACTGTCTCTGATGGAGAGAGTGAAGTTGGTACCGGCGGCGAGGCTAATATCGAGAAAAATGTTAGTGGACTGTTTAGGTGCGGCGAGGATCATAGCACTCACTCAACAACCCAGGTGTAGTTGCCAGCTACAGGCTGATCTGGGAAGTACTCCAAGGGCAGAGCTGCAACTTGGCCAGCGGGCAGTACAGATAGATAGTATGGAGCGGTTCCTCCACTGAAAAGAACCTGGGCAGGTTGGCATTGAACAGCAACAGGGCTGTTGATAGTCTAAAAGCCATGAAGAGGGGTCAGAATGTGTGGTGGATGAGGAAATTTTCGCGTAAACTGCGTACGGGTACAGAGGCATCTTGCGCGAAAGCTGCGACGGCAGCAGAGAGAGCAAAGAGTGTGCTGAAGGTCTTCATTGTATGTAAACTGAAAGGATGTGTGTAGACGTGAAGCTTCAAAAATCAGAATGCAGAAAAGTCTCTGGATGAAGGAGAAAGCCTCAAAAGATTTGAGCTCGCATAAATGGCGATTGAGGCTGCGTCAGTGGTGAGTAGTCATCAGCAGCATGTCATCGTCCCGTCCCGATGGTCTGTGGAGCACTGCGCGCGTAAATTATAAGGACCTGGGGTATGCACAGCGTTCGACGAGTGGCAAGAGGTGAAAATCTTGACTTCGTCTTCAAATTCTGCATGATGGTAAAGGTGTACGAGGGCTGGCCATATCGCCTATGCACAGCTCGCGAGGGGCTTGGGAAAGACTATTGCCTTAGTGTTATATGTTGCGCGTTTGGCAGGCGTTACTGGGCAGGCGTTACTGCTATTCTATGAACTACATGTGTACCTAGACTCGGTACTATGACTGTCTTGACTGTATTATGGCAAACGAGGAGGTATATCAGAACGAGTCCCATCTCTGTCAGCAGATAGATATTAGCCCATGCTACGATCGAATGGAGGAAAACAGACCACTCACGTTCTGCGAAAGCGCTATAAGCCTGTTAAACATCTCATCTCTCCTTGGCATAGCTGTGAGAGTGACGGTCTCCCCATCAGCAGTGACCAAAGACATGCCATCAATGATTTCCATCCCCAGGCCTCCACCAAGCAAGAGTTTGCTCTTCCATCCCAAACCTCCTAACTTCTTGAGCTCTACAATGTCTTGCAACTGTATAGAAAATTTAGGATCGAAATCTTTCGTACCAGGAAGCTTGTTGTCCTTGACCCAGGCTATGCAAGGCGTGGTAGCGGAAGTCGACTGTAGAAGTAAACGCGAAAAGCGACCGTCAGCAATGCTACGAGACAGCGATCCAAGGCGTGTGTTGATTTCGCCCTCACGCCACTGACTATGAGTGCCCATCCTTTCTTTCCTTCATTTCGACATCTGAACATCGATGGGCCATCGACATAGTTTCGTTTTCGAAGTACACCTTGTCGTTCTTTCGAATGCTGGCTTCCAACTTGCGCCTTGACTCTGTCTGCTCCCATAACGGCTGATACTGTTGTCTTTGCTGTGCCCTTGAGGAATCCAAGGAAACGATGCTTCTTGTGCTTGCCAGCCTCGGTATTTGATGCAGTTGGACTGTTGTCTTCAACCGCGCTCTTGTAGTATTCATCTCCAGCATATTCATGATCATGTGACAAGTCCCGCTCTGCGGTATCTGGGTTGACAGGCGGCAGATTATCTTCAAGCGTGGGAGAAGGCGCTCGTGATGGTGGTGTACCTTCGTACTGAGGAGCAGGAGGTAATGGCGTATTGTGATCTTCCCCGATGCGCAGCAAAGTCAATGCCAGCTGGTTGTTAGAAGGTACACCCTTAAGTAGAGTACTACGCAGCAAAGGATAATCAGTTAATAAGCCTAGGCTGAGCACTCATCGGTTGCTGCCAACTTACTTCTGAACCAACAAGAGATCCTTCCAGTTGGGATAGTTGGTAATGAACCATTGCCATCCTTTGCTCATGTACGGTTGCGAGAAGAAGCCGAGACCCATGAAGAGGGTAGCACCTCTAGCCATGTACTGAACCTTGACGAACATAAAAAGCAGTGCTACAGGTAGCAAGACTGCTGCCAGACGAACTCTAGGGAGGTGTTCAGGATACGGGTGTGTCGGCGATAGAGCGTTGGCGAATCGCTCATAGTTGTCGCAGGCATCCTCCAGGCCTCTCATGGCAGGACGCATAGCTTTCCAGATAGAGTCGACTACCGGATCTTTCGCTCGCTCCAAATGCTTGTCATGGCCACCAGCAGCTTTATTCTGTGCTTCTCCTCCGCTAATGATGACATCTGTAGGATCCGGTATGGCGCTGTCCAGCTTGGTTTTCTTGCTTGACTGATCGTATTCTTTCTCCGGGGCTTTGCCAATTGCAGTCGCAGTTGCGACAGATGCAATGCCGTTGACGAAGTTTGTGGCCTCGTTTTCGACCGCCTCGCCTTTGTGCGCTTCAGATGCGCCGGTCAAGCTTGATCTCAATATCGTAAGCCAATGAGGATCAGACTTGCTTGAGTAAAAATGAGCGCGTATCTTACCTGTCTTTCGAGCCTACTTTGTTGCCGGCTTTGGGTTTCTGCAGACCGCCAGACTTGGCGCTGATCATGGCCAGAGGAGCGGGAGGAAAGACGTAATGCCGGGAAGGAGGATAAACCATAAGAACGATGAGCAAGCCAACCAGTAGAAGGCCGACTTGAGCGAATAGCCAGAATGTAAAGTATATCTGCGCGAGCAAGTTTCATAAGCAGATACACATTTGCAAGTCAGGCAGGAACTGCGGCTCACAGCACACCAGGTAGCTGTCCTATTGAACTCGTTCCACGACCGCACGCGCTGTATATGCTTGAAGAAGCCGGCGGCTCCGATACCCTGGCCAAGTCGCATTCGATTAGCTTCCTGGCCTACAGGGCGGGTATGGCCACAGCTTACAAAGTTGATGTATACCCGCTCTAGATTGGATCTCAGTCTGTCTGGACTGAACTCTTCGTCTTCCGAGTTGACCAAGTCCATTTCCAGTTCAGGCCAGAGTCCACGTTTGCGGCCGTCGGTTGTAGCTTTGACGTGATACATCTGCTTGTCGAAACGCCTAATAATCTTCCAGAGGTCATCATTCTCGATGCCCTTGACTGTTTATGCGCAGCAGGCAATTTAGTACTTCGCGTGCTCTGCTTGCTCTGAGCCCTGCTTACCTAGTTCTTTAGGTACATCCTCTGGATGGCTCCATGTGTTGTAGGTATCTGCGTCCAAAGCCTCTGTGTCTGCAGTATCATGCTGTTTCACGAGTCCGCCAGTATCGAGATCTTGCGGCTTGACAGGCTGCGCGTCGAGCTGTTGCTTCTGCTCATGCTGCTCGTTCGTGATAGTCGAGACGCCCAGCTCGCGCGCTACATGGACATGCGACACTCCCGTGCCTTCAACGTGGTCGCTCGCAGCGCCGGTCTTCGCTGCTTCAACTGCTGAATGCTCGACTGGACGTGCTGCTACAGGAGCTGACAATGCTGGATCTGACGCTGGAACTACCGCTGGAGCTGGCGCAACGACTGCTGGCTGTTGATGCTGCGCTGGACGTGCTGCTGCTGTTTCTTGGGCCATCTCTGCGACCGCAATGTCTGTCCGCGTAGGTCGCGGTTCATCCATGATGGTTTATGGCCCCTCTTACGATGTATACGAGACGAAGCGAAGACGAGATCAAGCAAGAAAGATACCTTTAAACTTTTCATAACAGCTGCGCCCGCAAACATGACATCATCCCTACGACCCGTCTTCCGCACCCTCCCTGTTCTTTCTTTTGTCTTTGTTCTAGTCTGCTACGGTAGCTGATGATGTGGTCTAGAGATTACTGAATTGTGAGGCGTTGGAAGCTGAAACAATCCTTTCGGGCGTCGGCACGCCCAGTCACTGTGTCAGTGCAGCAATGCCCGGTATTGTCATTCTTCAGTTTGTCGTTTTCAAGCACATAAGTCGCACCCTGTATGCTCACAGCTCGTCTGCATCTCCGAACCATTTACACGTTCGTCTCTTCTGTCATTTGGCCCCTTTCTTCGTATCTCAGCCAATGCCAACAACATAACCTTCGCCAGCGATCTTTGCTGGGTCTCCCGGAACATCTCGCACTCAAACTACTATCTGCGCATACGGCTTTTGCAGGACTCTTCCGATCAGGCCTGTTCATTACAATTGCAAGAGGCACAGATCCCAAGGCTAATCTGTTCAGGTGTGCTGTAAAATTTACCAAGGACAATCCTGTGAACATGTTTAGGGTTCCTTCGCGTGGATTTCTGCGAGTGGAGGAAATCTAGGCGGAGGAGATGAATTGCAATCAAGACTATGCTTTCGCTGCCAACGGCCAGGGTGAAGGAAGTACAGTGTGGAGGTAAAACGCTACAAGGGATTGCCAGCGAAAGAGAACCTCCTACTCTCCTTATCCGTCAGAGCCAAGCTGGACTTATCGCATGGTTCGTTTTTCTTGGGCTGTTGCATTTCTCCAAGCCCAGTCATCGCGTCCAGCTTCTGCTTTAGAGTTCCACGCGCATCGGTCACACCTCGTATGCGGCCATGGGCCGAGGTGAGGCTCGCACTTGAATGTCTTGCACGCATCCACCGGATTGGTCCTGTCATACTCGTTCCACACACCACATTGGCAGCACTTCCAGCTCTCGCCTGCATAGTACTGCACCATCGCGCGTTTGAAAATAGGCGACTGGCTAGTTCGATTTCCACCACAATCTGCCGTTAGACAGGTCTTGTGCTTGTAGGGTATGCCTTCAGCTCTGCAACCTTGGCAGTTCCAGAAGAAGCTGTACTTTGGGCGCCCTTCGTGCCTTGGTACGTTGGAGCTGCTTGAGATGACATGGATCTAAAAGGTGGATGGAGGTGGAGACTGTAGATGGTGAGTCTCGAAGAAGGCGAAACCAGGAGACGAAGAGGTAGAGAGGAGAGCGGAAAAGCTTCCGTGCAGGTTGTCACCTGGCGGAGGCGATGCCTTTGAGTAGACGAGCTACAGCCGCTCGTCAGACGGTTCTATGGCATACCTCTTCTCTTTTGCCTGTGATAGGTGGTTGCATAGTGGCTCGGTAGAGCCAACTCAGCGGACTCCGAGAGTAGCTTCAAACTGAATTATGGCTCGTTACTGAAGAGAAACGGGACACTCGTTCGAAGGCACGTCGGTCATCTCTCGTATGAAAGATGTACGCAGTTGCTTTCAGATGTCGTGGCCATACTGGTATCGTAGGTTGTCAGAATGGTGCGGGCCTTTCAAATGATGAATATGGGGGGTCTGTCAAGGGTCTCTCTTTTAGACAGTTAATGATAGTTTTCTTCACAAACCTCTGACACTGACGACAGACAATTGGCTCTACTCGTACTTGAACGTGTTGACCAGCGTTCCGATACCACCACCGAAGAAGATTCTCATCTCCTCTCCGTCCTTGATGATGCGTTTAGGGGTTCGGGCCCAGCCGATTCCTGAGGGAGTTCCCATCTGTATGATCGTTCCCTTTTCAAGAGTAGTACCCTGTGAGAGGTATGAGACAGCAAACTTGCAGCTGAAGATCATATCGCTGCGTTCACAGAGTCTGATCAGCTTGAGCCATTTAGGGCTAGAGCACACGTGGCTCACGAGGTATTGGACTCTTGCATCACTTCGCCAGAGAGGTTTCCTTGAAGGTCTAGATTATCTGGGTTGGCCTCGCTCGTTCGGACAAGCACTGGTCCAATAGGGCAGGATTCATCGAAGCCTTTGCCAAAGCACCTACAGCACCAAGTCAGCCTGAAGTATAGCATCGTAACCAATATCTGCATACCATTGACTTGTAGCGAGCTGGACCTTTCGGTAAGATACGTCGTTGGAAGCGGTGGCTCTGGAAGACCAGTCAGGAGATTGCTTATCGGTTCAATACAGGTCGTCTCACCCTAGTACGTAGTCCAGAGCTTCTTCCTCGCTGACATCTCTGCAGTCTCTGCCGATAATAATAGCGAGTTCGGTCTCGAAGTCGAGCTGTTCGTCGAGTTTCGCGGCTTTCGCAACATTGATGACTCCAGGTCCGGTCAGAGCCGTTCGCGGCTTAGCGAACATGATAGGAGCGACAGGCAGAGCCATGCCAGACTCGGCGGCGTGCGCTGTGAACGTCTCCCGCAGTGAGCAGAAGACTGGGCAGCTTTGCGAAGGACAAGCCTACCTTTATAGTTTAGACCAAGACAGCGGATGAAGCTGCATTGCTCGCGACTGATAGGTGGCAGGAGCTGGGATAGTATCGACGTTAGGCCTTTCTTCGGGACAGGTGGGCACCAGCAACCTGTACCTTCTTGATTACAGCCTTCTGGTCGGTAACAGTGCCGGTATAGACGTCGCCATCTATGAGGTTCACTTCCACTTTGCCGCCTTCTGCAAAGACCACTCCGACGTCTATGGACGAGTCGACAGGCTGTCCGAGCTGGACCTTGCCGTTCTCATCTTCAAAGCGGACGAGTCTCTTCCAGGCAGACATGGTTGTTGTTCAAGTGGAGATAGGCAAGAGAAGAAAGGAAAGACCATCTTATCTTGATTGAATGGAAAGAAGAAGTCCCACACGGCAAAGGAGGGGTCCGGCAAAACTATAGAAGGGATGAGAACAATTGCAGCCTACACTTTGACAGATGTTGTCCAATTCCCTTCGCTCTCAAATACAGTGCTGATCGCTTCCGCAACCCTGAGAAGATCGCCATCTTCCCACCGCCGACCGATCAGACTCAGACCTATTGGAAGCCCTGTACTACCTCCAAATCCGACTAGATTGACAACGGGAACATGCAGACTCTGTTAGGAATACGGAATGTTAGCCCATGAGCTGCCCAGTCCGTATAAGTGCAGACCCACAGTCCACAGCGTGCACAAGCTGGAGTCGCCCGTATAGTGCGTGCCTGCTGGTGCTTCATCCGTTGCACTTAGCGTGAGCACAGCATCGAACGGCTCAGCGAGACGATCGTATGCAGACCGTAGAGTGGCCAGAACGTCGATACTCTGTCCATATTCTTCCCAAGACAGTGATTCGCCTTGCTTGATGAACGACTGCAGCATATGATCCATCTTATCGCGAGACAGTATTGTTTCGCTCAGAAAGTTGACTGCCATTTCCTTGCACGCGACCGCTAAATGATGTTGTGCGAAGTCGTCGAAATCCGACGGAAGAACAAGGTCGGTCACCTCTACGTTGTGACGATGTAGAAGATCTATCGCTTTTAAGAGCGCGCCCTGTGCAGAGTCGCTTGCTTTAGGCCAAGCAGATGTCCGACAGATTGCTATGCGGGCAGTGTTCAGGCTGAATAGCTTTGTAAGTTGTTGAGCTGGGAGTAGTAGGACGTCTGATAAGAGTACTATGTCTTGCATGCTCCTTGCGAAGAAGCCGAAAGTGTCAAGCGATGGGCAGAACCCTTTGCATCCAGCAAGATTGACGGTGCCGAAGGTTGGCTTAAACCCATATGTACCAGTATAGCTTGCGGGGCGTATAATGGATCCAAATGTCTGAGTTCCTATCGCCAGCGGAACATGATGATCTGCTACTGCTGCAGCAGAACCTGACGAGCTTCCTCCGGGAGTATGAGTGATATTCTGAGGATTCGTAGTATGTTTGCCGTTCATAGTGAGAGCGAACTCGGTAGTGACGGTCTTTCCTGCACAGAGAACAGCGTATATCTTCAGACCAAGACTGTAAGGCTAGACACTGAGCTCACCTATTATCAGACAGCCTAGACTCCGCAAGATAGATACAATTGATGCATCAATACCTGCTATGTGCCCTTCGTAGCGAGGCGAGCCGAATTGGCTAGGCATGTCTGCAAAGTCAATGATCAGAACCAGCTATCAACAGATTGCGGTCGTCCTGTAACGCTACCTTTTGTATAGAAGAGATCCTTGATAGCCACTGGCAGGCCATGCAAAGCCTGCCGGTCTTGTAATGGGATTTCATCTAGACGTCGCGCTTCATCCAGAACATACTGCTTGTCGATGTGCGTCCAAGCATGGATCTCACTTTCGCGAGCCTCAATTCGCTGCAGAAGTTCAGCAGCTAGGTCGTGTATAGCTAGCCGCCCGTTGCGGATCTCTTCAAGGATAGCGAATGCATCGAGTTTGGCGAGGTCCTTCGACATGGTCTTGACGCCCTTAGATCTCGACAGGCAGACGATATCGTTCTTGATGCACAGTCTAGTCACAGCAGGCCACAGCTACGATATCTTCAGGATTGTGGGACCCGGCTTTCGCCTTATCGTTGGGCAATGGTGTCTGCGTTTTAGCTACCAATCACATTCTTAACGATGGACATTGCATGGCCTCAGGTGAGTGAAGTAAGCTCGCGACGCTCCGTAGTGCTGCTGACACTCCGGCAATAGAGAGCTTTGCAAGCCGTGGATGATCTGAACAACAAGATACCTGCAGCATGGAAAGTCGCGCCATCAATACTGGAACAGTACCCTATTGGAACAGACATACGACCTCTGGCCAGCGCATCTGGGATTCTGACTGCTGATGAGCTCGAGCTAACTGAACCTACGAAAGACGCGACCCATCTACTCGCCCGCATAGCGGATCGCAGCTATACTGCGGAAGCGGTCATCACAGCGTTCGCGAAGAGGGCCGCTATTGCCCAGCAGGCTTTGAGCTGCTTAACGGACTTCTTCTATGAAGAAGGTCTGCAACGCGCAAAAGAGCTGGACCAGCATCTTGCGGATACAGGAAAGCTTGTCGGACCACTGCACGGCGAGCTTTCCTCCCTTCGAACAGACAATCCGGTAGCTGAGATACCGAAATCACCTCAGGCCTGCCTATCAGTTTCAAGGTACGTGATCGACACAGCTTCGCTAAGTTTGGGCGCATCTGATCTGCTTCCCAACAGAGTCAGTATCACTTGAAGGGACACGTTGCGTCAGCTGGCTTTTCGAGCTATGTTATTTCGCAAGAAACGGCGCATCTTGCTCGAATACTGTACGATGCAGGTGCTATCTTCTACTGCAAGACCAACCTTCCTCAAGCTATTATGCACCTCGAAACACATTCGTTTTGGGGTCTGGCACGAAATCCCCTAAACACGGGTCTATCTCCCGGCGGAAGCTCAGGTGGTTGTTCAGCTTTGGTGGCTTTTGGAGGTTCTCCAATGTCGATGGGATCGGATATTGGAGGCAGCTTGCGCCAGCCTGCAGCTAGCACTGGACTTTGGACCTTAAAGCCTACCTCAAACAGAACGCCTCGAGGTGCGGCGGTAGTCCACGCATGCCTATCCTAAACATGAGGCTAAACTGCAAGCATATAGGCAACATGCTCTCCATAAACGCTGGGTTTGATACGATCCTTGGCACGGTTGCCCCAATCGGTCGAAGTCTGGAAGATATCAATCTCTTCTTCAAGACTGTCCTCGCAACGGAACCTTGGAGGCAAGACCATAGTTTGCATCCACTACCGTGGCGACAAGGTGATGGCAAGAAAGCTGAGAAGATCCGCATCGCTTTCATGGAGCATGATGGAGTTGTTACACCTCATCCTCCTATTCTGCGCGGAATCAGAGAACTCCGACAACAGCTAGCAGCTAGTGGACATTTCGAAGTTGTTGAATATGGTAAGCCGTCTCACTTGGCCATCGAATATGAAGCTCACCGACAGATCGTACAGATACATCGCTGCGTACGAGAGCGCACGATCTAGCTGTATGTCGTCACGAGTCGGGAGCTCGGAACTGTACTTACGAAGCCTTTTAGTTTGAGCTCTTCTTCCCAGACGGCGGGGCCAGAGTTCGCGGCACGGCCGCTGCTGCTGGCGAGCCGCTCCTTCCGCTGACCGAATGGGCTCTTACGCGTAAGGATGTCAAAGATCACACAGTACACGAACTTTGGAAGGTATGGACATTGGTAGCGCGTGCTCTGCCATCTTACTGCTGCTAACTGTTGCGCGCAGCTGAACGCGGCACGCGAGAAATATCGAGCCGACTTCCTTGAGCATTGGAACAAGCACGACATAGACCTCTTAATATGTCCTGCAGCTCCGCAGGTAGCTTCTCAAATCGGGACAAGCAAGTATTGGAAGTAAGCGCGGATGAGTGTCTTTACATCTACACCTTGGCTAATACCGTGTTGCACAGCTTCACATCGACTTGTAAGCAAGATCGAGCGTCGCAACTCATTACTCTGCTGATGTAACGAGCAAAATGCAGTCAATGTGGTAGACTACCCTGCAGCGGTCTTTCCGACCGGCTTATTCGTGGATGCCAAGTTGGACCAGGCAGTCACTGAGAAGCCACTCAGTCAAGCTGATTCAGAAGTGCAAGCTCTTTGTGAGTGACAGTTGCACTGGAATGGTGCCAGACTAAAGTTGTTTTGCCAGATGATCCACAAATATACGCGGGCATGCCAATCTGCTTACAAGCCGTAGGTAGGCGTTATGACGATGAGCGTCTGTTGGAAGCTTTGAAGTCTGTCAGAGATTATCTGCCTTTGTAAGCCTCGGTCCCCAAGGCAGATCGCAATGCAAAGTCTCTTTTACCACCACGTAACATACAAGCAAAGACGGCTGTTCGATATTGTATTTTTGTAAGCTTAAACAATGCCATAAGTCTCGCTCTTGCGTTTGCAGCTTCTGCTACGATTACCGCATTTGACAGAGCAAGATGATTTGCACCTCGTTTGACAAAACAACAGACCTACAACGCGTGCGAAAGCGGTACCACGTACGTGAGTTAGGCTCGCATTCAGACAGCGATAGCGATAGGGTCTGGACCAGGAGGCACAGGTACGCTATCTGGTCCGCGAGGTCCTATGTTTGGGCGCTTGACTACCGATGACAGAGGCTCCTGATAAAGTTGATTTCAGCAATAGTCCGGGTTTCTGAATCTGTACTCCTTACGCCCTTCTTCAGTCTCTCGATAAGATCCTCGGGATCAAAGTCGACACCGACTGGATTCTCGGCAAAGTCCTTCGTTTGCATGTCTAGATGAATAGAGAGGAGTCAATGCTTGCAGTGTGTACAGATGGTGTAAACATACATTGGTGTGCTTCTTCCGCCGTCTCGAAGATGTCGACTTGATTCTCTAAGCAATTGCCGTCTGGATCCACGTAGTATAGCGACATGGTCATTCCGTGGTTTATACACCAGTAAGGAGTAAGTCCTGAGGCTTTACGGGCTGTATAGGCCCCGAACATGCTGTCCAAGCTTGAATACCTATCAATTGCAAGGTCAGCCAGGTCGTCGCACTATAACAAGGCAATAGCTGCACGTACGAGAATGCCAGATGATCTACGCCGCATCGTTTGGCTTCTTTCTCCTCGAGCCATGGCATCTCGAAGATCGCGATTCGGTGGTGCTCTTCATCGTCTGTTGGATCCGGGACAGAGTATCAGAATGAACAGTCTTGATTACGGCTATGGATCTACTTGCACTGCAAGAATGCTGCTCCAGGATTTGAATATGCAATGACCGCGCCTAGAAAGTCCTGCAAGTTGGCGCAAGAAGAGGAATATTGAGATGACCGAGCTCGCCAACGCCAATCCTGGGAGACTGACCTGATAGAACTGTACCATCTCCTGAAACCGCTTAGTCCTGAAGACGACATGGGCAAGCCCAGACGGTCTAAGGTGCGCGTTTGCTATATCTTGGAGGGCGCTTGCTTTGACGCTGCTCATGTCCTATGTGGTTGGTAGATAGTGACTGACAGGTGTATCAGATCCAGAGAGGCTGCTACGCCCGCGCTAGAAGCAACCATGTTCCGTGAGCGTCCCTCAACGCCGGTACCACAACATCCTTTCTCAAGCAAACTTGGATTCTTTCGTGATGACATTTCAGACCTTCAGTTCTCAAGGGCTACAACGAAGGAATGTATGAGCTACTGGAGGGTTCAGCACTTCCAGCTTTTCAATGCTCTGCCCACATCTCTGGCCTGGGATATGCTGTTTTTACACGCTCTTATCATAGCTGGATACTTCGTGCAAGTGTCTATCGAATACTAAATTACTAATAGACCCTAACTCCAGCTAAATTTACACCTTGTAACTGAGCGGCCATGGATCCCGTGATGCCGTTATCAGTCCTTCGATTGGTCCCACAACCACACTGGGTCCCATCTTCCGTCAAGATAACGACTGTGATTACGGCTACCGGGGCCATGGGCTCACGACAGGATGCGCAGTCTATTATAGCTGTCTTTTACCTCTACGCCTTCTCCCACATCGTGCCTCTCTCTCCTGATACCACCTTCCTGCAGGACCAAGCCGGTGCATACAGCATGAGTGCTCTGCCCACCATGTCGAGAGAAGAGGCTCCTATGGATGTTGCGCATGGGATCGGCCACTACACTAGCGACTACCCGCCAGGCACTGAGGTGGTCGACTCGAGCGGAAAGGAAGAGAATGTTCATTACCCTATGCCTACCAAGAATCTGAATGATCCTCTCAACTGGACGCGAGCGTGGAAGGTGCGAAGATATAAAATTGGCCCATTTGGTCCCCAACTGACCCAAAATTCAACCACAGTGGACAACCTATGTATCTTTTTTGTTCTACCTCTTCTGGACGACGTTTCCCTATGTGCGTCTACGCAACATGTACGGACAAGCGCTTTGCTGATCATAGACCTCGTACAGATCGGCACAACCTCGATATATGTGCCCTTGATCAAGGAATACGGATATACAGTACCGCAGTGAGTCGCATTACTTCGTAAACATCGGTTGGATGGCTCACCTGGCTGTGATTATTGTCTTTCCTTCTGCCAGAATATCCTCCTTCGTAAGTCCGCCTGTGTTCAGCCTGGAAGACGTGATCTTATGGCGGTCCATCGTAGACTGCATACACGGGACTGCTCAATGGGATCGGCAATATTTTTTGGGTACCTTTCGCCAGGAAATATGGGAGACGTCCCGCGCTTCTGCTGTCAAGTCTTGGTTCCATGGCAGCTAGCATCTGGTTCCCTTTCCCTGCATCCTACGGAAACAAGTTGGCTTCCCGTATATATTTGCCAGCTTGGGTATTCCTCGCGACAGCTGTCTGATCGGTACCTTCCCAGGTTGCGTGCTAGGATTCTTCCAAGGCCCTGTGGAGTGTTTCGCCCCGATGATCATTGCAGTACGTCTTTTCACTAGAGGTATGCTAACGCCCCATTCTGACCATCTTCAACAGGACATGTTCTTCACTGCCGAGCGAAGCAAGCTCCACTCGATCTTCTTGTAGGCATTTCAGACGTTGATAGCAGTCATCCAGGCTAAGCAAGGTATGCTAGCATCAACCTCCTCCTGGCGACGAACATTGGGGGAGCAGTGTCAGGTGGATTTGCAGATTCGGCAGCAGGCTGGAAGGGCTACTTCTACTTTACAGGCGCTCTCCTGGGCGGTGCCTTCATGCTTCTTTTCTTCTTACATCCCGAAACCTCGTACGTACGATCAGCAGAGCTAGCTCGAGGTGTCAGCAATCCTTCACAAATCAAGGCAGCAACACCTGAAGCTGCGGACGACGAGAAGGAGAAAGATGCTGTTCAGGCCCATGCTGCTGAAGTCGAAAGCGGTACAATTACGCTGGTAGGGAAAGGTCGGCCAGACAAAAGCCAGATCTTCGGGCTCATCAAGATCGATCCCACCTACAATGTCACGCGAGCTCTTTTCCGCGTTGTCTTGATTCTGCCGCTAGCTCCAGTCTGGATGGCGACTGGGTGGTTCGCAGCTGCCAAAGGAAGTGAGTTGAATGAAGCAGAACGCCGAATATGAGGGATCGCAGCTGAAATATCGTCCCAGTTTTGGTTGGACAATCGTATGTTGCTGCTCAGATCTGGCAAGCGCCGCCATACAACTTTAGCAATGCTCAAGTCGGAATGACCAACATCCCTGGTGTAAGTGGCGGCCACTACGAGAATTCCCACTCGCTGACATGGTAAGACCAGATCGTCGGTACCCTTTTTGGATGCCTCATCTGGGGCTGGTTGAGCGACTGGGATCTTGCTAGACGCACGCGCAACAACGGAGGTGTACGGGAGCCCGAAATGCGACTCTGGTTGATTATTCCGGGAGTTATTATTGGCTTTATTGGAGGCGAAATCTATGGCTTTGGTGCGGAACACAGCTGGCGATGGGAGATTCTGCTTATTGTGGGCGTGACGGTGAGTATCCGGGATCTTTCGTGTGTGAGCATTGCTGACTAGCTACTCAAGCTCAACTTCTTTGGCTACGTTGGAGCCTTGATCATCTCGCTTTCATACAGTGTCGACACGTACAATCGGCTTGCCGGCGAAGTCGGTCTGCTTCTCGCATGCGTTGGCAACATCTGGGTCTTTGGAATTGGATACTTTGTCAACGATATGCTAGCAACGCAAGGATTCGGCAAAGGCCTGACCTACCTACAGCTTCCCTGCCTGTTTATGCTGGTCGTCACCCTCATCTTTATTGCTTTTGGCAAGAAGATGAGATGGATGACAGCCAATCATCCTCTTCTACGGAAGTAGGAGACACCTACGTGTTTGTACGCTTTCTAGTATTAAGCCAAGTTCATAGTCCGTTTTTCTGATAAGGTTATATGTCAAGTAGGATATTATAGAATTAGGTTACTGCGTTTGAATAAGCGAGTGTATCGTGCTGTTCCGTTGTCAAGAGACTCAGAAATAAAGTTATCTAACAAGTTTGCTCTTGGCTTTCTTCTTCGCCTTCGAGCGATTCGCCATGGATGGATCGCTTCGCAGCAGACTTGGAGCAGTATCTACGAGCTCCCTGCTCTACAGATGGCACAGACATCCATAGTCGGCACGTAGCGTTGCGCCTTGTACGCAAGATCAGACATGGGACCAAAGGAGAGCTCGAGCTCAAGGCGCTCTTGCAAGATCTCTCGGAGTCGTTACCTCACGTTTCAGACACTATCGGAGAGAGAATCAGGACTCAAGCAAACTTCTTTCTGCGCATACCCCTTCCAATGCGACCATCTGCTTCGAAACGGCCGTCATCAACTCATATCGACCCGCCGGCGAAACGTAGCAAGCGTACACTAGAAGATGCTCAGCTCCTGTACAACTATTTCCATCCCCTTTCAACTTCAGATCTTCCATCTGTTTCCGGTATGCTGGCCGATGCGTCTTCAAGCTCTCCTGCTATAAGTGTTGCGAAAGCGAGCATGCAGGATATCTGGCAGGCTGCAAAGCCTCTTCTGGGTCCACATAAACTGCTGGCTGCAAAGATCGCAGATATGGAATCAGAATTCGAGGCGACCGATATTCTACTTTCAGCGGTAATAGACGCTTTGGACAACATCGTACAGATCTTGGGAAGGTTATGCGCTCCTGTTCGCGATCCATCAGTCAAGAAAGCTACCGACCAATTATCAACATGTCGAGAAATGCTGTCCTTACAAGGCTCTTCAGAAAAAGCAGAAGATGCAGTCGAGGTCGCGAAAGCCTCTGTTTATACACTGGTGCAGGAGATGCAGCAAGATATGAAGGCATTCAAAGCAGGCTATACGGCTGCGTCCAAGGGAGAAGGCGAGTTACGAGAAGACATGCGATGTGAAGCCATGAGGCGTGAGAGAGCAGTGGTTACAGACATATATGGCAAACAAGTCCTATCCTTGGTAGCTGCCTGGTGCGGTTCTTCGCAAGATTCCCTCAACCGCAATGAGGTCGCAATACGCCTTGTCCAGCTGCTCTCCCATCAGCAGGCAATCGCTCTTCCAGATCCCGTGGGTACTGGACAGATCCGCTCTTCAGACGTGCCTCCCATATTCCTGCTGGCCTCCAAGCACCTGTTCCGCATTCAAAACACCTTGCAGGCCATCGCGGTGCTGGCGACTCTTTCGACATTACTGCCTACCAAGTCTTCAAGTGTAGAGTGGGCTCGACGAGTCTGGACGTTGCTTGCTTCCGAGATAGACACGCCCGAGAGCGCGTCTGAGCATACCAAAGTCGCAAATATCGCCGATGAGGTATTGCTAGCAATGGCTAGCAAGGCAGAGATGGACCCATCGCATCGAGACAAGGTCAGGCGACAAGTCGAGAGTATGCTGTCCTTCGATGACCCGGTCTTCAAGCTGCTTCGGACAAGGCTGGCATCTACTATGTTGGCTGGCTTGACAGCCGAAGGCCGCACTTCTTGGGCTAAGGGCTTCGAGCTGCAGCCACTGCCACAAGAGATCGATAAAGTAATCGGTAGTCTGAAAGAGATAATAGATTGGGCATGTACATGCTGGGAGATCCCGCATGGCTAGACTATACCATCGCCATGAAACACTGTTGTCATCCGTCAATTGCACCGCTATCGCAAGGCCGTCGCAGAGCTGTCCAGTCGAATCACTGCGAATATCCATCTTGCATGTTGCGGATAAGTCCGTCTTTGTCATCCAGCCGTTTAACTTACAGCCATGATCTATTTCAGGCCGTGGTAATTATGTGACGTTTAATGTTCATAATATCTGTCTGAGTGCTTTCTTGATTGCTGTTCTTTGCGACTTGCAAGTCAGCTACATCGCGAAAGCAGGCAGGCGCTGCGATGTCTACGAATCCAGCTGCTGCAGACGCAGAAACGCTCGTCGAAAGCCAATCGCCGGAGCATCAGCAGATAGCGAAAGCTAATCCCAAACTGGGCCAAGCTTTGAAGAAAGAGAATGTCCAGGTTGGTCTCTTGTCTCCTTGTTGCAGCAAGGCAAGCTAAACGATGTTGTAGGTTTCTGGTACCGAGCACGGGGCGATTTATCTCAGGAACAGCCCGGATGATCCAGAAGCACCGCGAGCTTGGCCTAAGTGGAAGAGATACTGTATTGTCGGCCTTGCAGCCTGGACGAACAATGCAAGCTCTGTGAAGTTGTCAGGAAGTAGCGCCCGCTGAGGATTATTGATTACAGGTTGTCACCATCGGCGTAAACAGCTGGGCACCAGCAACTGAAGAGGTACAAGAACGCTTTGGTGTCTCAGCCGAAGTCGGAACTTTGAGCATCGTCATGTATGTTGCTGGTTTTGCAATCGGTAAGCTTCTCCGCCTGGCGTTAGAGTTTTCCAATGGTTCTGATACATCACAGGACCCCTCCTCTGTGCTCCTTTATCCGAGTTCTACGGCCGGAGGCCTGTCTACCTGATCTTCTGGGCATTTTACACCGTGTTTTGGATCGGTCTGGCCTTGTCGCCCAATATTGGCTCTGTTCTAGTCTTTCGTTTCCTTCTTGGTTTCTTTGGATCTATCCCTCTTGCGAACGTGGGAGGTATTGTCCACGACCTCTTCACGCAGCATGAATGCGGGTACGCCGTCGCACTATACGCTCTGTCGTCGGTCGATGGCCCACCTTTCGGGAATGCAGTAGGAGGTACTGTATCCTTCGTCCTCTGACCTCTATTGCGAAGCTAATACAGATGAACGGTGCGTCGATAGGTTTTCTGGCTCAGCAACAAGGCTATAAATGGGTATGCTGGTTCAACCTCATTCTTGCGGGAGTCATGTGGATCGTCCTCTTTTTCTGCCTCCCCGAAACAAGAGATACCATATTATTGATGCGCCAAGCCAAGAGATTGCGGGAAGCGACAGGAAATCCAGAAATCTACGCCGAGCATGAGAAGAGTAGGAACTCGAAGGGACACTTCTACAAAGTCTCTTTGTTGAGGCCTCTGAAGTTCTTCTGTGAGTTGTAAACGGAATCTATTCGTAGGTTATTTGAGTTCGCTGATCACCAAGGACAGTTACCGAGCCAATCACTTATGCAACCGCTCTGATCAATGCATAGTGAGTCGGGTTTGGTGCATCGCTTGGATAAGAAAGCTGAATACTGTCTAAAGCACCTACGCTATGATCTTCATGGTAAGCTTGACCTGGCGTGACTAGAGCCACCCTCTTAATGGCTTTCTGCAGTCCAATGAAGCCTTTCCACTTATATTCGGACCTGGCAATGGCGGTCACGGCTGGACGCACACCGGAGTCATCCAGCTGACTTACCTAGCCTACGTAGTTGGCGCGGTACTTGGCTTCTGCTTACAGCCCATCCAAGAATACTTCTATAAGAGAGGCTACAAGAGCAAGCGAAAGCCGGAGCTGAGATGGGTCTTATCGTGCTATACGGTCGCTCTCATGCCCATCGGGTTTATGATCGGCGAGCTGTGAACTCGCAATTTCTGCGGCAATTGGGCTGACTCTTCGGTACTTGACAGCCGCCTGGACTTCATACGCACGAATCACGTACTGGGGACCTCTCGTCGGATTTACATTGTTCGGGATTGGATTTTTTGGTGTGATTAATGCCATTTTGAACTATGTGGTGGGTGGTACGTCCTCTGAGATATCACACTCGGGGCTGAAGAGGGTGTTTGGCAGGTTGACGCATGTAAGGCAGGTTTATAGACAAGTAGAATACGTTGCTGACAGATTTGTAGATGGTCACTATGCTGCATCTGCTTTAGCAGCAGTTGTTTCAGTACGTAACATCGCGGGAGGTAAGACAGACTTTCCTCCAGGTCAGTTACCTCGCAAGCTTAAGTCGATCCTTTTATGACAGCTGGCTTTCCGCTCTTCGCTAGGCAGATGTTTGAAAGGCTGGGCAACCAGTGGGCTTTGTTCTTACTGGCTATGTTATCCTGCTTCATGGTGCCGGTGCCATTTTGGCTTTTATTCCGAGGAGACAGAGTCAGGAAGGCGAGTCCTTACTGCCGCGAACATTTCGAGGACGATGACTAGGTCGTTGTAGCGCCATCAACTCGTGTAGCATAGCTCCATCATGCATGTAAGATATCAATGTCTTGACTGCTTCTGATCTTGTCCAATCAACCGTAGTTGTATGGGTCTGCTTGCACCTATGCCTCCGTGCGAGATATGTGCAGCGTCCGCAACGTCCAGTTCGATCAGAAACTATGCGGAAAGCAGGTCAGTCGATTTATGTTCGTCGCAAAAGGATGCAGACATTTCAATTTCAATCTAAAGCAAGACTCCCAATCGCGGACACGTCTGCTCCTGTTCTAGGTCTTATACATTCTAGTGTATGCTCGCTCATACTGTACGGGCACCTTGACGACGCTGTTGAGTTCTGTCAAGGGAACAGCTTAGGTGAGCCGGATGAACTGTATCTCTACTGCGCCAGAACACACCTTGAGCCGCATCAAAGACAAAGTCTGCGTTACGCAGCAGCTCTCTAGCAAGCATGATAACATCTGCTTTACCGTCCTCGGTGATCTCGTTCGCTTGAAGGGCACTCGTGATAAGGCCAACGGATGAGACTGGCATGTCTGGAATAGCCTTCTTGATTTGCTCAGCATAAGGAACTTGGTATCCTGGACCTATCGTGATTTTCTGATCGCTATAATTTCCTCCAGTAGAGACATCGATGAGGTCGATTCCTAGCTTTTGTAGTTCTTTGCAGAATATAATGGACTGCTCGATGCCCCAGCTTTGCCAGCTGCCGTCTTCGCCCTTCTCACCTCGGGCATCCCACTCGGTTGCGCTAATCCGGACAAAGACAGGCTTTTCTTTGGGGAATAGTTCGCGAGTAATCTTGGCGATCTCGAGGGGGAGTCGCATTCTGTTTACAGGATAGCGATATCAGTTACGGTTGCGCTACTGTGTCTGCTGGTGGGGCTGCACCTGTTTTCGAGGGACCCTCCGTAGTTGTCAGTCCTCTTATTCGACAACGGGCTTAAGAACTCCGTAGCTAAGTAGCCATGAGCTGCATGTACTTCTGCGACATCAAAGCCAGCTTGTGCGGCTCGCTTTACAGCTGCCTTCCATGCTGCCTTGAGCTCTTCGATATTCTCGAGGGTCATAGCTTGAGGAGTCGCATAATCTTTTGCAAAGGGTATCGCACTGGGTGCCCAAACGTCCTTCCAACCATGCTCTTAAGATACCCATGTCAGCTGACCGAAGGAACCATCCAACATGCGGACCTACCCTCTTCTGGTACGAAGGCGCCTTTGCTGCCTTGCTCCCAAGGTGCATATGTACTAGCTTTTCGCCCAGCATGTGCAAGCTGAATACCGGCAGCAGCGCCATGCGAGTGAATGATATCGACGATCTGCTTGAACGGCGTGACATGCTCATCGGACCAGATGCCCAGGTCTTCCGGACTGATCATGCCATTCCTTAGAACAGAGGTTGCCTCAGTGAAGACCAGTCCAGATCCACGCATAGCAAAGGCCGCTGAGGTCGCAATAGTCAGTCACGGTAACCTGCAGTCCAGCTGAAACGCACCTAGGTGAGCTAGGTGATAATTGGAGGGGAGTCCAGTGCCTGATGCTGCAGAGTATTGACACATAGGAGAGACAACTATCCTGTTCTTGAACTCGACATCCCGTAGCTTGAGTGTCTTGAACAGTGCCGGCTGAGGTGTATTCGGGTGATCAACGTGAGCCCTCAAGTACGTGCCAGGCTGCAGTATATGACAGAATCATGAGATTCAAAGGTAGTACGAATATGGCGAAGCTGTTCAGACGGGAGGCAGCGTCCTAGGAGCTGAGTTGGAAGGCCCGGCATGAAAGGGCAAACTGGTCGTGTTCGGCTTGCGTTCTCTCTCGTCAGAAGCCATGTCGATGTCTCAGAGGATTTTGGAAATGGTACAAAGTCAAGAAGCGAGAGCTCGTCGCTGTTGAAAGCACGCAATGACATGCTGCCGGGGTTGGCTGAGTAAAAGTTCCGACGATTAGTCAGTCGGCTGCCAGACTATCATCTGCGAAGATTTGCCAAGATTTGTATGTTGCATATTGCAATAGACATATACATTGTTCTACTTCTCGTGCTACCGACCTTGCGAAGGATCCAGGCATGCAGGCATCATTATTCGAACAATCAGGAGGTTGATCTGCTACACTTCAAGTAAACGAGTATGACACTCTATATACAGTGTATGTACCGTCTCTCGCTATACAACGAAGCTTGCTGGTTTAGGGGTCTCAGGGAACATAGCGAAGACATCGTGTACGGCTTGGGCTCTTTCCCGGTCAATAGTTTCTGCCCTAGCTTGCGATCGAACCTGTAAGAAGAGCGATGCATACAAGAGAGCATTCAGCCAAGCGCTGCCATTTGTGAGAGACGTCTTCCATACCTTGATAGATAGCGGAAACTCGAAAACACGCATCACGTTGCCGTGCGTGAACTTATCAAGATCAGCATTGACGATGTAGGGTTTACCAGTTGCTGGATCGATGGGCGAGGAGAGGTCGAAAGCCCACAAGAGCTTGGCCATTTCGATGAAGACATTGCGTTCTGCAAGGTGGATACCTGGACAGATGCGTCTGCCGCCACCAAAAGCATGATGATCTCTATTGAGATAGTCTGCCGAGTTGGCGTAGTCTGAAGAAACCAAGGGGTATGCGGCGAAACGGTCGGGGTTGAATTCTGAGACATCGTCACCCCATTTCTCTGGATCGTGATTGAGGCCCCACTAGACGAGTACGGTTTGATCAGAAAAGATGTAAGTGCGTGAGAAAGGATGCCTACAGTATTCAGTAACACCGTCGATCCAGCAGGCAAGAACATGCCCTCGTAGATATCGTCTGGATCATTACAATGTTAGTCAGCTTATCAACCAAAGCAGCTTCACAGAAACCAACCCACCCTTCTCTAGATAGTGCGCAACTCCAGCAGGTAAGACAGGCCGCCAACGCATCACCTCCTTCTGTATGCATCTGACGTAAGGCAGATCCTCCCAGTCGTCCCAAACAGGAGTACGGTCTTCCTTGACATGGCTGTCAATCTCTGCCTGTGCCCGCTTCTGGACTTCCGGCTTGAGAATCATTGCCAGAATGAAAGACAAGATCGTTCCAGCGGTCTAGGAAAGCAAGCGGTAAGCATCTGCGCTTCCTGTAGTACTAGATTAAACACCGACCGTATCAGAACCCCCTTCGAGAAGAACACCAAGCAAGAAACTGATTTGGTGATCGTTGAGCTCCAATTCGCTTTGTTGTCGGATAAGTTGGTCTGCCAGGCAAGGCCGATGATCGCCTTGAGCATATCGCTCCTTGCACTGTTGCCAGAGACCGCCATATAGCCCGTTCATCATGCGGCGAAGGTACGCGCATTCCTTCTTCCAGGGCGCAACGAAAGTCGGCAGATACCTGGCACAGGGTTCATCAGGCAAGCATAGCAGTAATGGCCTGAACTTTCTTACTTGAGGATAGGGAAGACGTCCACTGGAGGCGTGGCACCGACTTCTAGTATTTCTCCCCAGCGATCTATAGCCAAATCAAGCGTTAGTGTAAGAAGCTTTCCAATAGGAAATCAAAACTTACCCATAGCATCAAAGATGCTTTTGACAGCCCAGTGATCGTACTTCGGTCCTCTAACACCGTAGAGTAGTGTTGTCGAAACCGAGTTGGAGAAGCGCTTGCTATGGTCATACCAGGCTTCCGGCTTGTGCAGGAAGTCATACAGCACTTCGATTGCTTCTGCATTGACGACAGCTGCGGAGATGTATATTAGCCAGGCTCCGCATAAACCTTGAAATGTATGCCATACCTAGATGATCCCCTTTGCACTTCTCAGCGCTGAAATGGGTATGCATAATCTTCCGGAGCTTTTGCCAGGGTTTGCCATAGGCCATGAAGAGTGGGTGATCGCCATCAGCAATCAGATCCTGCACTACGTGCAGATTTGGCCTTGACCTGCAGCCGATATAATGAGCCGGAAGGTCGCACAAGAAGCAAACAATCCAGACGCACGAATAGATGGATGACTTTTTATCCACAAGATCCTTGACGACTTTGGCGCTTTGCAGCACGATAAGGTTTCCCGACCCAATCTTGAAGCTGAGGATGTTGCCATACTCTTTGCGCAGCGAATGAAACCACAGATACCCGCCAGTCTTGGGCAGCTGGTGCAGATTGCTGCGAACATATGCGGCGAACGAGAGATCAAGGAAAGGTCAGCACCAACGGTCTTTGGAGAAAAGGCAATCAAACCAGACAAACCCAAGGATGGGCACGGTAGGAGGACCAGGAGGCATATTGGCCGCACGACGACCTATCCGAGATCCCGCATAGACGGCTAGACCTATGAGAATTGCAGCCAGTGCAACTGCGACTGATGCTGGCGACGCGACCATGTTCGAGGCCATTTGCCCTGGCAAGCAACACGCAAGCACTGTCGAGATACAGCTGCGCAGAAGAGCAGCATCTCTCACTTTCCAATGTCTTCATTGTTCGGGCCTTATCAGACCCGGCTGGGGTACCACAAGCGTCCCTAAACGGTCCCACAGTAACCGAGGGATCGAAGATAGTCAATCTGGCTATACACAAAGCAGCTATCGTCCATCACTCTTGTGCACTACCTCACCCAAGGCCATGACAGCGACATCCTACGACCTCGAGACTGATGTTCTGATCATTGGCGGAGGACCCAGCGGCGCTTCGCTGGCTGTCTTCCTAGCTCATCTCGGTACTGAACGGATACTTGAGCACTTTCGAGCTTCGATAGCGATCTAATCTATCGACCTTGCACAGGAGGCGATGTCAAATGCTTGGTTGTGTCCCGAGAGAATTCGACTGTAAGTTGCGCTGAATAATTGATCTGTGGACTGTCACGAGCAATCTTTACTGAATATACTACTACTGTAGGCCGCGAATCCTCGGTACGCGACATACATTTACATCAAAAAACGCCATGTGCTGATTTATAATCTAGTGCGCATATTATGAATGCAGCTTGTCTGGAATGTTTTAGGGACGTTGGACTCGAAGTCAGTCATCTTTACCGCAATACGAGGCTTGTTTGACGATCCAGAGCAGAAGACTTTGACGCATGGAGCCGTCAAGAAGGACAAGATGCGGCATACGCGCTTTTGCGATACCTTTCTAGGCGAAGAGTATGGCCGCTTGCATAGTTGGGGAACTGTAGGTCGGTCCTCGTACTTAACCTTCGAGTCTGAAGCTTGTTTAGGATCCCGACTTCATGGGCGAATATCTCAAAGCATCGCCATGCGAGCACTGTGATGTAGGTAGTGCTCGTATAGAGGTGGAAGTATGCTCACTGTATCTACAGGTCCCTCAAGACGTAATGGAGCCAGTCTTGATACGCGAAGCAACGAGAATGGGCGTACCGGTCCGGTTCAACGTCGAATTTCAGGACTTCCAGCAAGACGACGCTGGTGTTACGACTACCCTGAAAGATATACTAACAGGAAGCAGTCTCGTCGTACGGTCAAAGTATCTCATCGGAGCGGACGGCGGCAGATCAAAGGTCTTCGAGCAGATGCAGATACCGCTCATATCGCAGCCAAGTCCAGGCGCTGCGATCAGTGTGTAAGCATACGCATACCAGGAATGTGGAGGTATTTACTGCAGATACAACAGCTACTTCGAATGTGATCTATCGCCGTGGATGGAATCAAGAGTCAGCAATCTTACACACACCTTCTGGCCTGGCAAAGAAGCACCTTCGTGGGCAGCCAGCGGTATTCTGCGACCAGTAAAGGTAGGCTTGACACTATCGTCTCACACTGGGAGACACGGCTCATTGTGATATCCTACCAGCCCTGGCACGAATGGTTGATGGTCCTAATACCACAAGCGGACGCTCCTCGGGCTCGACCAAGCGATGAAGAGTACATGGAAAGGACTAGGCAATTGATCGGACCTGAGTGCCCTCCCACAAGACTCATTGGAACCAGCGTCTGGCGCATCAATGAGACCGTCGCGAGCAGGTACTCCCAGGGTCGCGTATTCGGTATTGGAGATGCAGTCCACCGTCATCCTCCGATGAATGGTAAGTTACTTGCGCTCAGGGTCGCTTGTGCTGATCTGCGCTACACTAGGTCTCGGCTCGAACACTTGTGTACAAGATGCGTACAACTTGGCTTGGAAGCTTGCCTACGTCTTGCGGCAGAAAGCTGGAGCTAGTCTGCTGGATACGTACACCCTGGAGCGTCAACCTGTTGGAAAAGGCATCATCAAGAGGGCGAACGATGGCTTTCGGGATCATCAAGCTCTTTGGAAGGCTCTCGGAATAGAGGATCGGTCTGATGCAGGTCGAGTAAAGGCAGTCGAGTCTTTGACTGAGCTACAGAGCGCCTCTGTGGAAGGTCGTAATCGCAGGAAGGACCTACGGAAGTGTGTGGGTCTTGAATGTTCTGAACAGTCAGCGGACTGACGACGACTTCAGAGCTCTTATGAACTGCCGGAAGGAATTTAGCGGCCTCGGTATCGAGATGAACCAGCTATACGAATCTACCGCAATATACGCAGCCGACGAAGAGCAGGCCTTCCTGCTCGAAGGAGATCCAGTCCTTCACTATACTCCCAGTACCTATCCTGGTTGCCGTTTACCTCATGTTCGTCCTCGTATCGGTCAGAATACGCCCGTTTCTACGCTGAAATGCTCTGCCATCCTTGATAGGCATGGCTTTCTACGCCAATACCTTCAAAGCCAATATCTACACACGACCTGGCTGGCAAAGGAAAGTTTGTCTTGCTCAGCGGAATTGGAGGTTATTCATGGAGAACCGCCGCATCTGAAGTGGCCGCGAAGCTGGGTATCCCTTTGCGTGCGGTGCTGATCGGGCCAGGACAGGAGTTCACAGATCTTTATGGAGACTGGGAGCGTCTGAGCGAAGTAGAGGAGGATGGAGCCGTCCTGGTGCGACCAGACAGGACAATCGCCTGGCGTTCGAAAGTGTTGATCCAGGACGCGGCTGTCAAGTTAGAGGAGGTGCTTAAGCATGTGTTATCACTGTAATACAAGAGGATGTACGTCGTCAGCAAGCTGGGTTCATGCCATCCCGAAGCATGTTCTGCAGAAGTGTCGGGAAAAGCCATCAAACAAGTCTTAAGCTCTTTCATTCGACATCAAGTGACAAGAGCATTCGTTATTGAAGATCATACGTTTTTCGTTTTCGAAGACGAAGTCCACACGCTTCTGTCGAGTCTGAGTTCATTGAACCTGTCCAAAACCCTGATTCGCATTGGGCGACCTTTGATGGAGACTCCCAAGGCTTCTGGCAGTCGTTGGAGAGGCGCGTGTATCGACGACCTGCAATTGCCAGCTGCTTTCGCGTTACCGGCTAGCGAGTACGTTTGGCCTGCCAGACACGGTATCGCAAGCAGCTTCTGATATGGGAGAATCTGATCTTCAGGAGCGTTGGGCGTGCAATAGAGCTTGCGACACAGCGAGAATTCGATACACTTCCCGTCCTGTCGCCAGAAAACAGAAAGCCAGTTGGATATGTCACGACGAAAGACCTGCTTTCCCGACTCGAGGCAGGCCAGCTTAAGCCAGAAGATACACTTGAAGCATCCATGAAAAGGTTCGCGACCAAGCGAGACTATCAGGGTGTGTGCAGTGTTCGTATTGACCGAAGCAAGGCTCGCCCTGACCGCTTTTTGCGAAACATAGTTATAACGCCAGACACGGGCAAGCAATCATACTCTGGTAGTCTTACTGACTCCTGCTGACCCTACAATCGCTGCGCGTAGACCTTGCCGTCCTAGAAAGCTTCTTCGAACAACATGGGTTCGCGTTAGTGACTGGTGAGGCCTACATGCAAACTGCATTTGTAGACTATAGCTTATGCATGTGAATAGATCCACAGCGGAAATTTGTCCTGGCTCTGGTCACTAAGGAGGATCTGAGCAAGTAGGTTCCGACCTCACAACGGCGCAAGCGCATCGCTCAATCGTCTGGCTCAGGTTTGCAGAGCGCCGGAAGTGAGAACAGGTCAAGGTCGAGGCTTCCAGGCTGAGGCAAACAGGAAACGCCTTGCACGAAGAGCTTTCAACCTGGGTAGCGGAACCGTCACCAGATACCTTCACCTTGCTTTAAGACCAACCATTCGTTTTATGCTACATGATTGTCATACCCGATCTGCTTTTCCGAGTCGCTGTTACTTGGCCTCGGCCTCCAGACTCTCCCTATAAGCTTGCATCAGAGCCTGTATCGTCTGTACGATCTCCACTGCCATTTTGCTACTGGCTACCTCAAAGTCATACCGTTTGACGTCTTTATCCTTCTCTCGCCATACGACTAGCTTGAAAGCGGATGGCGCACGTCGAGACGTTTTGCAGGAAGCTACTTGCGAAACATGGTATGATGCTGTACGCACTGTTGCGCTGTTGAGCTTAGTATCGCTTGGCATGATGTGGATGTAATCATTATCCAGCGATAATATCCTTTCGTGCCTTCCAAGTGGCATTGGCATCTTGCGCTGAACAAGGTATGACTGTGCAAGCGTTCAGTTCGCATCGACAAGATCCAATGGCCTTTACCTACTCGATAATTCGTATTGAGATCGGCCGAAGAGACATATTTCGGTTGTGGAGGCTCGGACAAACGCTTGAAAATGGAAGCTATCGAGACAAGCGGTCAGCTTAGGTAGATGTGCCCTCATGTTGGCAAGCCTACCATTCGGATTAGTGTTATGCAAGCCAGCAAGTTTGGCTCTAGCCTGGCCGGTTGACGATGTAGTATTTATGACTGTGTTCTTGCGCTGAAGAGCTAGATGATGCATTCCCTGCAAGCTTTCGACCGTACGGTCAAGAGGTACGACGATACCCTTGTCTGGGAGAGTGAAGATCCAGTCTTTCGGATTCTCCAAAAATTTCTTCCTGCAGGTCAACTCGACGACATCGGCAAGATACATGTCGCTTGGTACTTGAACCGTAGTTGTGATAGCTTCTGGGCCTTTGAGTGGTATTCGAATGCGTAGATAGACCATCGGTGCTGTCGAGCCCGCCATACTGAATGATGCTTTGGAGGGTGTTCCAGTAAAGGATCCACTGTAAATCGAAGCTGCTGTCGGCGCTCCGCCTCCAAGGGGAAGAATATGAGCAGTGGGCGGTGGTGCGAGTGTGCCAGGAGGTGCTGTAGTGGCAGAGGCTGCCTTTTGCTTCTCGATCTTCTTCATGATACGGGACGGTCGACGTTGAATCTGCGAGTCCGACACAAGATTCTGTTTGGCTGTGAGAAGATAGCAAATGCGCATGAGGTCAGAATGAATACTACAAAGAAGTAGAAGTAGGATTCACCTTGAGCGGGAGTAGCTTCGACAACAGCGAAGCAGGTACCGAAGCCTTTCGCCGGTCTAGTCCTATCTGGGGCTGGGAAGTCATCGTCCACTTCTCCATCCTCGTCCTCATCTGCTATGCGTAGAATCCAATTCGAGACTGCAAGCTTCTTCTTAGCCTCTTCGTCTTTCTCCTCCCAATCATTGTCGTTCTCGCCTGCAGCGTTCGGACACAGCGACGGCATCCGATTCTCAGCCCAGTACTTCCACAAAGCGGCTCCTATGATTTCTTCTACCACCAAGTCCGGCTTGAGGTTGATCTTCAGAGGTTTACTGCGATCTTTCGAGAAAGGAAAGTATATCGTGAATTCGGAGTTGTTGCTTGATGCACCTCTTCTTGCAAAGCGTCCTGCAGGAGCTGACGGGGCAGCGGGAGCGAAGAGCGCACCGTAGAATTCGTTGAATGGGTTTGTGGAGCCGCCATTCGCGCTGCTGTCCTCAGCACGTAGCATGAGCGACAATGCTGACTGTTTGGGCGCTGTGAAGGGAAGGACAGGCTGTCGACTGATCGGGAAAGAGATGTATGGATCGGTATTTTTCGATACATGCGGCTGCTTGCTCGCAGACCGTGTAGACGTGTCTCCAAGACTGTTGGCGTCGGTCTGTGAGAGTTCTCCAGTCAGAATCTCCGATGTTGGGATCGGCATAGGTGGGTGTGCAGACGTCGCAGACTGTTTAGCAGTCTCTAGAGCTGCCTGTGCACTTTTGGACCGAAGATTGAAGGGCTTGACCGGTTCAGTCATATTTCCATCATTGTCTTCCTCACTTTCATGACCCCCTTCTTCCGATTGTCTACGCGGCGAGCCTGTGTAGTCTGCCGAAAGAAGATCCGGCGCACTCGCGGGCGAGCTTGTGAGCGAGACATTACTCAGAAGAGAAGGCCTGGTTTGTCTCGTTGGCGATCCCTTCATGCCAGGACTGGGACTGGTTGATAATTCCTGTATGCGCCCTTGTCTTCCAGCAGTGATGGTAACGGTACTGCCTTCGCTCCTTTCTCGTCGAAGCAGAGGTGGAAGATCGCTTTGCATTGAAAGAGGCGAGCTAGATCCACTAGCCATTGTTCGCGGCGACATTTTAAGCGAAGCAGACAGAGGTCCAGGTTCAGTCTTTGATCGTTGACGAGTCCGAAGCTTGCTTGCGGACTTTGAACGAGGGAAAGGAAGATTCGTAGCCAAAGGGCTGGAAGGAGACATTGGTCTGGATGCTGATGCCGATTGCGAGCCTGCTGAACCCGTAGGCGAAGGGGGCGGTCTGGGCGAGCCAGCTTTAGAACGGCCAGTCTTCCCAGGAGATGCCCAGCCTGGTGAGCTGGCTTGTGCTTGGCCATTGAGCTCGGGCGAAATGGGTATATCGATGTTGAGAGGTACACGACCGGATATATTGACTCTTCTTCTGGCACGCCTGCGTGCCGTTTGTGCAGCTTTGAGAGCCGCTGTTGCTGGATCATCGTCGTTATTGACACCCGCTTGCGCTTGTCCAGTCTCCGAGAGCACCAAATTGTCCGTCTCGGAATCCGCTAAATCAAGCCCGTGCTCTGCTGCTTCTGCTATGCTGGGTAGCTGAGATAAGCTAGTCGATGTCGCTAACTGTGTGGCTTCTGTAAGACTGCCTTGTAGACCTCTTCTTGGATCAAGAGATTGAACGCTGCTATCGAACGAAGATACTCCATCTCGATCGTGAAGAGAAAAGACAAAGTCATCCTCCTCATCTGAAGTATTGATCTCTGCCATATCTTCTTCGCTGTCTTCTTCTAATTCATCACCTACTTCTGACTCGAAAGCCAGATGACGCTCTGTATCCACTTCTTTCGCGTTCTGTGTAGCTCTAGAGCTAGTCATGCTCGCAGAGGTTTCGGTCTCGCCTTCGTCTGATACAGTCGAAGGACGATATATAGCATCTCGTCTGGATGCCAGAGAGTCCGTGGGCGAATCTTGCAGTGTCTGCTGTTGACGATCAAGCACTTCTGACAAAGAACGGGTATCCAGGTTGAGGAGATGACGCGACTTGCGGAAGAGAGAATAACCCCCTTGGTCAGGTGCAGGCTTGTGCAATGCGAGCGGGTCCGCATCCTCCTCCTCGTGACCATCATCCTGTTCTCCATCCGAACCCGAGTCTGCCAACCCCGGTCTTTTGAGACTTGGTTGCGCTGTTCCATCAGGAGATGCTACTACTAAGTTGGGTAAGTTTAGATGACCTTGCTGCCGATATGAGGCTGAGCCACCAAAGGATGCAGGATCCGCCTGTCTGGCAGCTTCTAGATGGTGTGGTTTGGGTTTCCAGCTTGATCTCTTTCCTCTGACTCTTGTACCAGGTCCTTGGCCAGCTGACGAAGCTGCTTTTCCACCATGTCTGCCGACTATAGTCTCCGAGTGTTTGAGCCCGCTACCATTGCTGTTGTTATTGTATTCGTTCCTCTCCCTGTTGCGCGCGTTTGCAGATCTATCAGGTCTTCTACCAGCTAGCAAACCATCGTTGATAGCATTGCTCGACGATGTCGTGGGTATCTCGCCCGGGGACCTCGATAGCCCGAAATCGAGCTGCGTTTCTGCGGCCAGTCCAGCGTGAAGAGCATACGTTGACAGAGCGTATCCCGGTGTTGACTGAACGAGATGCGCGGTACTTGAGGCAGCCAGAGGGGTCTCCAACCTGAGAAACGCCAGCCGTAAGGCCTGGAGGAAGTAGCTGCGACATCAAACCATCAGTATTCAGTACTAATATCTCGTTACTTTCTCTACTTGCTCGTTGTCAGTAATCAGCGACATTCCTCATCATCTCATCGTCCAGTCGTAATTGTCATAATCCCAGGAATGCCATTTCGCTCGCTCTCTCTCCCAGACCAACCGCCAGCCAGGTCGATCTCCATACATACAAAGAGTCAATCCATCCACGTTCATTACCATCAAACAGCAAACATCCTCGTCGTCCTCGTCGTCGTCGCTTCAAGCTCGCGAAACAGCCATGCTTTTGTCGCCTGCCGGGCTGGGCGCGTCCCCGACAGCTTCGACATCGACATCGCACACCCATACTCTCAGTGGGCTCGACAGGAGGATGCTCAATGTACCTGCAAGACCTGGCATCAAGCGTACAGCCTCGACATCCAGCGTAAACGAGATGGGAGAGCTCAACCTGCCCCCTAGCATGCAAGGCAAGGCCGCTGCTAGACCTAGGAGAAGGGCAGGCAGTGTTTCAGATAGTAATAGCAGTAGTGATATGGAGCATGATGATATGGAGGATGATATCGGGACGCTGGAGGACTGGGTACCGGAGAAAGGCGAGGATCGAGAAGAAGACGACGAAGATCCATTCAGCGCAACTTCTAAGGGCGGTCGTAGTAGAAAGACTAGTTCTACTATGCTAATGGCATCTCCTGGATCGAGTCCCACGCCTGGTCTATCGCATAGCAATCCCAAGATGCTGGCTGGCAGCGGCAGTAGCAGAGTGGCTCTTGATAGCGATGATGATGAGGATATGCGCGGACGCGACGATGAAGATAACAACCCTTTCTTGGTAAAGAACAACAGTGGACCGCCGAAAGCACCTAGAAAGCGTGCTGCCGACAGCAAGCCAAAGGTGTCATATGTCTTGTGAGCGGAATGCCTTACAACAACTCGCTTCGAATGTAGTGCTGATGTGATTGGTGCAGCCGAGGGAAGCGTATTACATATGATGCACCTCTTGAATCCATCTTCCCTGCTGAAGATTCGGATGAAGAAGCTCTGGCTGGCATGATCTCCGGTCCACGCGTCTTGTTCCCTCCTCCCGCGACTCCTTCCGCTGCCCCATCTCTGAAGTTACAAAATGTATCTCCACCTGTTAATACTCAATCAGCCTCTATTCGGAATATCGAGCTTATGCAGACGCCTCGTCGACAGACGGCTTCTTCATCTGCTGTATCTACGAAGGGTGGACAGCAAAGTGATATAACAAGCAAAGATAGACAGAGAGAAGAGCCGGAACAGCAACAGCGCGTCATACCTCCAACTCCAGCGTCACTTCCTCAGAAGTCGAAAGAGCAGAGACAGTTGGAGAGGGAGAGGTTTCATAGCGCTATGAGGGGATTACAACATGGATCTGCAGCTAGCAGTAGACATGCAAGACGCGCTGCTCCTTATCCTCCTCGATAAACATCATCTAATTCTTCAATATACAACCTGGCTGGCATGGGACTGGTTCCTTCCTATTTACTTTCTCGCTCTTTCATCTGAAACAACGCATGCTCTATCTAAATGTATACACAACAACGATCTCTATCTATCTGTACCAGTTGAAGCCCTACTAGTCGCAGTATTCTGTTCTCTCACGCTTTTCTCTCGTTCTAAACGCATGTAAAGCTAGCTAGTCCGTTTGTTCGTTGTCAACTGCCTGCTTGAGAAACATCAGAAATGAAAATGTAGATAGATAGAATACACTTCTTCCTGCAATTGCACACATTGACAGAAGCTGTCCACGTGTCAATATCAGTGCACGGCTAAATATAACTCCGGTCGGCCTACGGTAATTCGGCCTTAGGAAGAAGCATGCTGCTGCTGCTGCTGCGCTTTGCTTTCTTTCTCTCTCTTTCTCTTTCTCTTACTTACAAGATCTGCAACACGAAGAGTCATGAAGCTTGCTCTCAGTCTGTTCTGCCTTGCAGCCTGCGCAGTCCAAGCTGCTCGAGCAGCTTTTATTATAGATGTCTTGGACAGGATCCATACACGTCTTAGCCAGCCTAAGACTTCAGCAGATGGATGGCCTCTAACAAAGACCATGGGCACTGATCTATCATATACCGTGAAGAGTAAAGGTGAGAAGAAAGTCACGCTTTCAAGTTAGCAGTGGGTCTTCGTTGACACTAATCTGGATTTGATTAGGACACAAGCATGATATTGGATATATCACTTCGATGAATGTCCCACCTCGGCCAAGAGTTGGAGAGCCTTTTAATATCGAGTTCGGGTTTAAGAATACTGTCCCCATAGATGTAAGCGTACAAAGAGACGCATTCGAGTCATTTACACTGACACATAGCCCTGCTTGAGTAGGAGACAGCCTATGCCATAATCAGCGTAGCTCTTGATGGATCAGTCTTCGATGTCAAGCAGGTCAATATCTGTGAACAGCTGTGAGTCCGCTTTTTATGCACATATAACCAGCTTGGCACTCACATTCGTTCGGTCTCCTTGTAGCCGCATACATGATGCGTCGGTCCAATGCCCACTCGAGCCTGGCGAGCATAAGATTCGTGCATCAGTCACCCTTCCGTCCAATATACCTAGAGGTAAGTGCCTTTTTATAACATTCAGAGATAGTCTCGATCTGATTGTTATGATATGATATTAGCCCGCTATACGGTCAACGTAGAGGCTTTCGGAAAACATCCTGTCCAAGAAGGCGACAGGCCTCTATCGGTAGCGGCATTCACCATAGATGCCAATTTCCTCTATCATGGAACGTGGCTAGAATGGTTTGAGAACACGTATGTCGCTGGGAGGAGAATGTACAGGAAGGCCCAAAGGATGTTGTCAGAGGGTATCTTGCCAAAGCAGTCCAAAGCTGGGGCCAAAATAGAGTTGTAGAGAATAGAACAGAACCAAAGAATGCATGTAATTGCGAGCGTTAGCTGCGTTGTGCTGCGAAACCACCATATCATAGTCGATCGCTTGGAGATCCACCTCATCGTCAGAGGGAGGTTTATTTCGGCGCTGCGCTCCCAAACGTGCAGGTTGGCTCTGCACCTATCACATTGCAACCACTACTTGTTTCAGTATGCATCTTGTCAAGGACGACGACGAAGGCCATGCGTCAACGACGGTGTACGGAGGGGCTATGGCCAGGCAGTCCATCCCGAGGTACGAAATGAACGAAGAAGAGGTGGGCCAGGTTGAGCTCGGGATAGTCACAGTTACTGATGTATTGATAGCTGGATCCTCGAGCTGCTAAACGCTTCATTGCAGATGAGCTACAGCTGGTTAGTCTTTGGAGCGACGACAACGTCAAATCTCATCAAATCTGACGCCTCCTGCTTGATGACTGCTAGGATGGAACACCTGCACTCAATCTAGCAAGCTTCGTAACAACCTACATGGTCAGTCTGCACATCTGGGGAGAGTTGAGCATGCTGAAAGACGCATGTCACAGGAACCTGAAGCTGAAGAGCTCATGCGAGACAGCGAGTCTGATACTAAACATTACTACTGACCTTTCAATACTAATGTCTGCGTCCTGACAGACCTCAACAAGAACTTCATCGACGTGTATGTCATCGCTAATTCAGGGAGACAATCATCTCTGACACTCCGTTCCTTCATATCAAACAGCGAAGAGTATCCCTCTCTAGGCGACATTGAATCTCGCTGCGTAAACATCGTTGCAAGACTCTTCAATGCGCCTACTTCAGGCGAACAGAATGCATTGGGCGTATCGACTGTCGGATCGTCAGAAGCTATCATCCTAGCGGTACTTGCAGCAAAGAGACGATGGCAGAAGATGAGGAGAGATGCTGGAAAAGATGTTAGTAAACCAAATCTGGTCATGAATGCTGCAGTTCAGGTGAGCTCGTGATCGTTGCTAAGCGTCGTACGAAACAATGGCTGAACATATGTTACGCATCAGGTCTGCTGGGAGAAGGCTGCTAGATACCTCGAGTATGTCTCATTCGACATAGCTTGAAGAAAGTCAGCTAACATCGCTTCGTACAACAGGGTTGAAGAACGCTACTGGTTCACCAAGCCTAGCCAATACGCCGCGGATCCTAAAGAGCTCGTCGATTTAGTTGATGAAAACACGATTCTAGTATGTGCGATTCTCGGGACGACATATACGGGCGAATACGAAGACGTTCAAGAAATCAACAGACTACTAGAAGAGAAGAACAAGAAAGATGGACTGAATGTACATATACATGTCGATGCTGCGTCGGGAGGCTTCGTGGCGCCTTTTGTCAAGCCGGACTTGGTTTGGGATTTTAGAAACTCGCTTGTTTGCTCAATCAATACTTCAGGTAGGCTCAGTTGAAGAAGCATAGTCTTCTGAAGACGTTTTATTGAGTCTTCTTCTGCTCATAGGACACAAGTATCAGCTGTATGTGCTACATCTCAGCGATGCGCGCGGAGCCCGCAAAAGGCTGACTTACTCTTCCCTTATCGTTTGACTGTTTCCAGCACCTATGCCGGTATTGGCTACCTCGTTCTACGTGACAAAGCATTCTTGCCGGACGAGATCGTATTTGTAAGCTACCTTATCATCCTTTCGCACAGGCAAGAACCATCGCAGATCTGACACCTGGCTACGCAGACGGTCAACTACCTTGGCAGCCCTCAAATCTCCTTTGTAAGCGCATGAGTAACGTAAACCTGCTGCCCTGCGCTGAGCTGACGACTCACGACAGACTTTGAACTTCTCAAAGAGTGGTGTACAGCTCATCGCCTCATACTATCAGATGCTGCGCCTAGGCAAAAGCGGTTATCGAGCCATCATGTACACCTTAACAGAAACAGCCGACTTTCTCAGCAAGTTTGTTGCCAAGTATGATGGAGGCAAAAAGTTTAAAATCATCAGTGAGACGGGCGGGAAAGGATTACCCCTTGTTGCGTGGTGTATCAGACCAGAGAGTGGAACGAAGTGGGATGAGTTTGCATTGGCTAGAGGTCTGAGACAGAAGGGGTGGATCGTGAGTCGAAGCACATGCGAGTTGGGGCGAAGTTGCTGACATGCTTCACAGGTACCCGCTTACACTATGGCACCTCAGTAAGTGATGCGATAGCCCTCATACGATGTATAAGCTGATCCACTGCGTCAGCTCTGAGAAGCTCAAGCTCATGAGAGTGGTCATCCGCGAAGATTTCTCCCGCTCAAGAGCCGAGGCTTTCATCCGCGATCTGACGGGTATGTCGTGTAGCTTTATTCATCTACTGCAGATACTGACGTACATCGAATGCGATTCAGCCGCCATCAAGACGCTCGACGAGACACCAGATCATGTCTTGGACCACGACAAGAACAAGAATGAGCCTAAGGAGGGAGACGAAGAGAAGAAGCCCAACCACAAGCACGCTGTTCATCGCGAGAAGCACTCTCTCGGTGGCAAGTATGGCAAGACGCATGCTGTGTGCTGAGGAGGCCTTACAATACAGTATACTATACTGCAGGATACACGCTATGCAGCTGTTGTGCCTACCTCGCCAAGAATTTGTTGAATGTTGTCGCCAATTTCCAGTAAGGTCTATTTATAGATTCTCCCCCGGATTGTCCCCTCGTGTTTGCTTGTGTTACGAGGAATGCCGTCATCTCATCTCTGTTGAGTCGAGTGGCATCGCTGGACTTGGCCTTGGCCTTCCTGACATCCTCGAAAGGGCTGAAAACTTCTGACGGGACAGGACAAGGGCCATCAATACGAAGGCAACAACAGCAAGTATCTAGATATCAGGTCACCTCGCCGTCAAGTTGGACGTCGACCTTCGCACTATGGCGACTGGCAACACCGCCAACGTCCCAGTCTATGTGACCGAAGGGGCGCCTGGCCAACATCACAACGGCGCATCCACTGCTTCGCCAGGAATGATGGGCGACGTAAACGACGAGAATGCGAACGGGCTATCTGGATCAGGCTCGGCGGGGTCTCATCGTCAGGGTACAGGACACAGCGTGCGACTCGCTGCACCAGATACAACGAGCAGCAGCGAAGAAGGGACTCTTGAAGGAGGCGCCAGACCTGCGCCAAACAGTGATGCTGAAAAACATCCCCATCATCATGGAGGAATAGGCGAGAAATTCAACCATATGCGACATCGAGCAAAGAACCGTGGAAATACTGGAACAAACTTTGAGAGTACAGATCCGAGTCTGTCGCCTGAGAGAAGTGGATCGATGGGCCCAAGAAGCTTCATGCAAAGAGTCGCGACCGGGTTGACTGAACCGAGACCAAAGAGTGAGCTGCGTTCGCATATCAATGAATGATCCCGGACTGATGCATACATCTCGTCACCATCACTTACTAGTTCGCAAAGAGCCTACCTACAAAGCATCGATGTTGGCAATCGCAAAAGCTTCCTGGCTCAATCTTTTGCTCGTTTGCATTCCCGTATCATGGGCATTGCACTTTGCAGGCGTAGACGAGGTGATAGTCTTTGTGTTCGCATTTCTTGCGAGTAAGTGGCTTTTCATTATTGGATGAGTATCGCTCCGGTTGAAGCCTCTCTTTCCCTTTCTCTTCTTCTTCCTTTTCACGTTCTCTTTCTCTTTCTCTTTCTCTTTCTTTTTCTCACTCTCAGTCATTCCGCTGGCGAAATTGCTTGGTTTCGCAACTGAAGAACTGTCACTTCGTGTGGGTCAGACTATCGGAGGTCTGCTCAATGCAACACTTGGCAATGTAGTCGAGTGCGCTTCTCTTTCTTCGCCGTTGCGGAGGGCCATAGCTGAGCCTGAAATACAGATTGATCGTTGCCATCTTGGCATTGGTCAAATGCGAGCTTCAGCTTGTGCAGTCTTCGCTCCTTGGATCTATTCTATCCAACCTTCTGTTGGTACTCGGGTAAGTGTCTTACTTCAAAGCGATCTCGCTTTATGCTCAGCCTCTCTGCTTTATCCAGCATGTGCTTCTTCGCTGGTGGTCTTCGCTTCTCAGAGCAGTCTTTCGGTGATACTGGTACCCAAATCAACTCCTCCCTGCTCGTTATCAGCGTCATCGGTAGATATGTTCTCCTTAGCCATCTAGAACAGGTCTCTTCTGACGGAGTTCCCGATGCAGCTATTTTGATCCCCGCTGGTTTTCATGCTGCCTTCTCTGGCAATGATCCGAATGAACAAGCGGATGTACTTGCCATGTCTCGCGGAACGGCCGTCATCCTGCTCGTAATCTATCTAGGTATGTCCGCCCAAATCGTAGCATCTCGACTACAGTCTGTCTGATAATGCTTCTCTTTCTGAAAAGCCTTCATGATTTTCCAGCTATGGTCGCATACCCATCTATTCGTCGATGGGACATCTGATCAAGCGCCCATGCAAGTCCGCAAAGTCGGTAAACACACCATGTTCAAAGAAGCCAAGAGTGTGAAAAGAGCACAAGCTGCTAGTGGATCATATGCTGGAGGAGGACCAGCTGGTGGAAATAGTTTAGAGCAAGGAGAGTCGAACGAGGAGGAACAGGAGGAGGAGGAAGAGCCTTCTATTAATTTGTGGAGCTGTATTATTCTGCTGCTTATCGTCGCTGCACTTGTCGGTGAGTGCCTATTTCAAAGTAGAATTGTCCCGCAAACAGGCTGATAGGTCTGCGCTTTTTAGGTGTTACCGCCGAGTGGCTCGTAGACAGTATCAACGGACTTACAGAGAGAGGAGGTATCACTGAACAATGGGTGGGATTGATCCTCTTGCCGATTGGTAAGTACTTACTTCACGTACGTTTCAACCGGGACCCTACTGACGGCCTTTTCCAGTCGGCAATGCTGCCGAGCATGTAAGGCCTCAGGAGCCTCAGGACATTGATGCACGGGCTATTGATCATGCTGATGAATCTATCCTTAGGTAACCGCCGTTACCGTCGCTGCGAAAGACAAATTGGATCTGTCTATCGGAGTAGCTGTCGGTTCTAGTATTCAGATTGCATTGTTTGTCATCCCAGGTAAGTAGAAGCCTCTATACGGTAAATACCATGCTGATGCATTGCGACTCGCAGTCCTCGTACTAGTATGTGGTTCTCCGATAAATCGTAAATGACACGACTTAGTATATAACTCGTACAGCTGGCCTGGTGTCTTGGAAAGCCTTTATCATTGCTGTTTGATCCGTTCGAGAGCGTGACTCTATTCTTGGTGCGTTACACCGTTTCTTCCTCTATTTTCGCTCTGTTTTCAGCTTGGCTGACATGAGACATTACAGGCCGTCCTGTTAGCCAACTACAGTTCGTATATACAATCTAAAGCGTCTATCGCTTTTATCTGATTGGTTTCGTTATTCCCTTTACTTTTTTCGTTTCTTCCCCCTTTCTGCGCCCGGTACTCCAGCTATGCAAGACTCCAAATCCAACTGGCTGGAAGGATGGTTACTGAATAAGTCACCTTATTAACTGTACAAGCGATTCTTAGGCTGACTTGCAATTTTCCTCTCCACTGAGCGTCTATCTCATAAGTAGGTCCCCTGGCATCATCTATCAATGTCGCAAAGCTTACCAGCACCATTTACAGTCGCTGTATCGTTTTGGTACTATCCCTCCAGTGCATCTCCAGAAGCTCTGTTGCTGCAATGCTGAGCCTTCGGTGTCGACGAAACTTCAAGATTCGAGCCTGGACCTTTTCTTTGCTGTATGCAGTAATCGTTATCCTCGGGCTTGCTATCTAATACACGCGATGTACTATTTACTATATGTACATTTCGAAGTAGCTACCTACAATGCTACAACCCATCCTATCGGAGTTTCCGCCAGCACCGCTGCCCAGTCCATACGCATGCCCAAACGCTGACCAACATTACTACGATTCACTGACATACGATATCTCTCATTATGTCGTCTTCCGTATTAGCAAGAAGCAGAAGGGACGCTCGGTAGAATCTCCACCAGGCAATATGTCGAATAGTTCTCTAATGAGGGGAACTACAACAAACAAAGCATCACAAAAGGGAAAGAGTGTATAATATACTTTCCGGCTTTATACATCCTCGTCTTCGCTATCCTCTACCGGTTTTTTCCTCTTCTTGACGGGCTTTCTGGCTTGTTTGTCTGTACTCATCCGAATGGCGGATGTTACTTTCTCTATATCCAGCTCATCTTCAAGTATTCCTAACAGGCGTTCGTAATGCGCTGTCTTTTGTTCTAGGATGCGATGTTTGCTTTTCAACGCTCTTGTGATGGTCACAAGCTGAGAATATCTGTCGACACATCAAGATAGGTTCACAGGGAAGGTATTCAAGTCTTACTGCTCCCGAAGCTGTTTATCGATTACTACAGCATCGCCTCCACTGTCTTCAGGCCATTCGGCTGGCAAACTTTCTAGCCAGTACTCTCTACATCGACCTCGCGTCAGTGAGGGTAGAGTATGAGTAGAGGAACTAGAATTACGGGTCTACGCCTATAGTACCGTCTTCATCCAAGTTGACTTGTTGTTCATCGGCCGCGCCTTGTTGTTGTGCTCTCAGATACTGCAGCTGCTCTGCTATCGCGTCCAGAGCACTTTCCGGTAGTTCCTTTGCTCTTGCAGTCACCAGCTGCTTGCTGCGCAACAAACGAGATCTCAAGTCAGTCACGCTGCGACGCCTAAACAAAGCCATCAGGCGGTATAGAGCCACACTTTATCGCTTTCACGGCCTTATCGAGCATCTTCTGGTCAATAGGAGCAGCATCGTCGTCTTCTTGGGCATAATCTTCGCATGAGAGGTCATCCAATGGAGCATTTAGGACATCAATCTGGCTCTTGAGGAACTCGGAGGGGACCAGAGAGATGACAGAAGCTCGTTGTTTTCCCTTGTCTTTGCTGTTGCTACTGCTCTTCTGCTGCTGCTTGCTCATCGTTACTGCTCCCTCTATGCGCCTGTCGGACTTAGCCGTTTTCGAGGTGAGCTCACTGCTGACTTTGCCACCATCAGAGGGAGTGAGTTGAGCAGATTCTCGCAAGTTGCACCCTGGCTCTGCACCAGCTGAAAGACAAACGAGAAATCACTGAAGATTCTACGAGATATCAAACAGAATCAAGACACATCCCACATTCATTACAGCCCAAACAGCTAGAGATATGCCCGCAGCAACAAAGCAGGGCCGCCGTCTGTACACTCTGGGAGACGTCGCACGGCACAATAACAAGGCCTCATGCTGGGTAGTCAGAAACAACATCGTATACGATGTGACCAAATTTGTTGAGGACCATCCAGGAGGAGACGACTTGATCCTAGATTGGGCGGGCAAAGACATCGGAGCTGTCATGGAGGACCCAGTAGAGCATGCACACTCTGATTCAGCGTACGACCTCATGCAAGAGTATAGCATAGGAGTACTAGGCACAGGAGACAGCATCGTCGATGAGAACATCGAGATTGGCGAAGATTTCGAGCCTGAAACGACAGATGCCACTCAGGACTACAAGAAGAACGCTTTCTTGGATTTGGATCGCCCTCTCATCATGCAAGTCTGGTACAGCAATTGGAGCAAAGACTACTACCTGCAACAAGTGCACCAGCCTAGACATCTGCCACAGCCAGCGCGGCTCTTTGGACCTTGGTACATGGAGATCCTCACACGTACATCGTGGTGGGTAGTGCCTATGATTTGGGGACCTATCACATTAGGTTTCCTGTACAAATCGTACGTCGGCCAGATCGCGCAAGGGGTTTCAGCAAGTACCGCCACGAGCGTCACGTTCGCATGCTGGTCCTTCGGTGTTCTCTTCTGGACATTCCTCGAATACGCAATGCATCGCTTCCTCTTCCACATCGACGACTATCTCCCAGACCACCAAGCAGCTCTTCTCCTCCACTTCCTCCTGCACGGTATCCATCACTATCTCCCCATGGATCGCCTAAGATTAGTCATGCCTCCAACTCTTTTCGCCGCTCTATCATTCCCTTTCCTCAAGCTCGCACACGCACTGTTTCCAACGAACATCGCGAATGGAGTCATCTCAGGCAGTTATACGATGTATATCTGCTATGACTTGATGCACTACGCTCTGCACCACACAAAAATGCCTCAGTACATGAAGCAGATGAAGGTCTACCATCTACAGCATCACTGGAAGGTAAGCTGTTCCGCATAAACCTGTGCGAACGACCTTGGCTGATGTCACCATGAAATGATAGAACTACGAGCTTGGCTTCGGTGTCACTTCCAAGCTATGGGACTGGGTCTTCGATACACAGCTACCTTCTGAAGTGAAGCCAAGTGCGATACTTCAGAAGTAAACGCTCGCGCTTCGTCAATCTCGCAAACCCAAAGACCATCAGCCTTGCTTATCTTACGACTTTTATGTTCCTTCACTGCATTAGAGATTCTTTACTACTCTACCACTAGCTTGTTGTCTTGAAACCGCCCCCCTTCGTTTTGCTTTCTATTCTACTTTCCGTTTCATGCCTTGTTATCCGGAGTAGCGTTTTACCTTACCATTAATCTATGCAACGTATTTGAGTTCCCTACAACACCAATACTTCTAAAACTTTGACTTCTTGATGTTGCACCCCTCCCTTTCTTTTCGACAACTGGATGGCTCCGTCGCCTGCGCCTTCATCTTCCAAAGCAAACGGCAGTTCTCTCTCAAATGTAGTATCTTCGCTCGTACGCGCGCAGTATGGCCTAGCGACTCGTGAAACAGGCAATCCAGCAGAAGATACAGACTTGGACCGTCATGTCGCAGAACTGCTGCTTCAAGAGGCCAAAGAGCGCGAAGAGCGGTCCAAGAAGGAGAACGTAGGGTATTGGCGTCTCTCTGATGATGAAGGGTAGGCTTTTTTCGCATCCGCTTTTGGTTGATGGCTGATTGTGTTTGGTACGTTCTCGCACTCGCCAGCGAGCAGAACTACCAGTCGAGAACGAACAAACGCTTCTTGAAGAATGTACTTAAGGGTATAGAAGACCACAATGCCCCTCTGATCCGCAAAGAACCTGCGAAACCAGCTCTGGATCTGAATGCTATACGACGCAAAGAGCGAGAGGAGCGAGAACGACGAACAGGCATCAAAGATTCTGAAAGATCTCATCGAAGAGATAATAGAGAATCCTCTTCATCTAAAGACCAAGAAGCCTCATCTGCATCTTCGACTTTCAGGAGAGACGGTAAAGACATCTCGGTCAAAGGACCAGGTTTCGCGGCTCGCTCATTCGCGATAGGCCTCAGTGGAGCTCTAGGCTCTCGAAGAGACAGTGAGAAAAAGAAAGAAACAGAAATACAAGCGGCCGTAGAAAAGGCCAGACAGCGAGCTTCTAACGGCGAAATGTCAGATCGCAGAAAGGGCAAAGGCAAAGCTATTGACAATGACGATGCAGAGGATTATGGGTCTGACAGAAGACGAGAAGCCGGAAGATCGGAAGAGACTGAAAGTCGAGATTCGCGGAGGTCAGATCGAAGAGATGCGAGGGACGCTTCGCGAAGTGACAGGAGAAGGCAGTCACGTAGCAGGAGCCCTGAAAGCGATGAAGAAAGGAGCTCGCGGAGGAAGAGGCATCGTCGCGAGGCGAGCTATGAGCGAGAAAATGATCGCCAGGAGTCTCGGCGCCGTGGAACGGATGAGGAGAATACAAGACGAAGCGAAAGGTCTGATGAACGTAGGAGATCCAACAGAGACAGCAAACATACCTCACGTTCCTCAGACAATCGACCTAAACGAAGAAGATCTACTTCAGCTGCATCTGATTCAGGTGGAGAATCTTCAGCATCTATCGCTTCGTCGGATACGTTTGTCGATGTTTCCGATCTTCCAAGCACTGCTGCCGGACCCTCGAAGATGGACAAGTACTTTTCTAGGACTTACAACCCTGCTTTGGACGTTTCTTTTTCGGATCTTACAGATGCCAACAAAGGTCTTATTGCAGAAGGCAACTTCTCAGAATGGGACAAGATGCTTGATGTCCTGAAGAAGCGAAAAGAAGATAAGGTCTTTGGTGTATCTAGAGCTAGGGAGGAAGAGAGGGAAAACCAACTTCGTAAATTGGAGAAGAAGAAAAGACATGAAGAGAGAGAAGCTAAGAGAGCGCTCAAGAAGGAGAAGAAGCGGAAAAAGAAAAGAAGACGCGGTTCAGACGATGAGGAAAGCGATAGTAGCGGAGAAAGTGTGGGACCCAAAGAGAGGAAGAAGAGTCCCGTCAAACAGACTGTAGTCATTGATGGCTTTGAGTATGGGAAGAAGGGAAGTACTCGAGCATGGGATCTAGGCAAGGATTCCATGCTGTGATGGTGCGGTCGCACAGATCTAGACATTACTATAGCGTCATGCGCGTATGCAGATAGTGTTTTGACGATAGTTTCTTCACTGCAGTCTCGGACATTGTTGTTGATCTCCCTTTAATTCGCCAAACCCCACCTTCTTCATGTTGCTCTGCGCTGGATGGCTTCAAGCAGTGGCAGGAAGCTGATATCTGCCTCTCAACGTATACCTCCAGCGCGCTGGCTGCCTGATGCGAACACTCATGATCCATCTGGCTGGCAAGTCATCCTGCGGAATCAAGGCGTTGTTGTTCTCTTCAATCGCCATGACCGTTCGCTAGCGGTAGAAGCACCTGCTATACCTGCTTCAAATGCTTCCATCCCTCTGGATGGAGCTGCAGAAGCTGATGATTTCGAGCGAGAAGACGGGCCGGTCGGTGCTTGTCCCCTATGCAAGCGACCTTTCGTAGCGGGATCTAGGAAAGGAAGCGTACCTACATTCAACACAAGGCGCTCGTACCGACCACTATTGACGTCTGAAGAGTCGAATGACGAGGTGCTGAGCGCCGATTACTTCCACTTGCTCGGCGAGTCGCATCATGGATCTCCTTCGGCTACACCAGAGCCATCTCGTCCAGGTACTCCAGAGATAGGCAGTCATCTGGACTCATCATCCTTCCTGGAGGGATACTACTCTCGCTTCTTCGTCGAAGTGGCCGATCTAGGAAGAGGGATGACGGGGTCCGTACACCTGTGTCAGCATGTTCTGAACGGCAACACACTCGGGTACTTCGCGTGCAAGAAAATTCCCGTAAGCTGTTCAGCCTTGTTTACGGGAGACGCCTTACTTAGAATATGGATAGGTCGGAAACTCGTCGCCTTCTCTGACAAAGGCTCTAAGGGAGATAAAGCACCTAGAAGCACTGAGGCATCCGAATATCATCGCTCTACATCACGTCTGGTTAGAGACGGCTTCATTGCACCGTGGACCGCCTGTACCTTGCTTGTTCGCACTGATGGACTATGCAAATGATGGCAGGTGGGTCAAAAGCATACCTGCGAATCCTATCTGACTGAAGGTCTCCCCCGACCAGCCTGGATGCGTACATCAGGTCCAGAGGTGGTCTGAAACGACAAGAGTGCTTGGAGCCGCAATCAGCGGAAGCGCTCAAAGCAAGGGCACGGAGCCGCAGAACGAGAGGACGCTCACCTCTGGCCGAGAATGTAAGAGCCGTTCATCTCTTCGGGATGGAAGAGGTTCTCTCGCTCTGCAGCGACATTGCTTCAGGATTAGCTTTCCTGCACGCCAACAATCTGCTACATTTAGACCTGAAAGCCGAGAACATCCTGCTGAATCGCAATCATGAAGACCTTTCGTTGCTTCCGGTCGCCATGTTGTCTGATTTCGGCTCTGCAGAAGCACGCAATGCTGTAGCTCGCAAGCTGCGCAGTGGCACAACTGGCACTCTAGACTATCTAGCACCGGAGGCTTTTCAAACGCTGCCGAATGGGCGCTCCCGCCCGCATACGGCAGAATTGGATCTTTGGGCGCTTGGGCTCGTCATACATCTCATTGTGTTCTATGAACTCCCATACATCGAAGTGGACGTTGACCGTAAGCAGACTTTCTTTACTTCTGTTGCGCACCATGCTAAGCTCAGGCGGTCATTAGGCTTAACCGATGAGATTCAAGCATACCGAGGCTTCATATATAAAGAAAGTCAGCATAGGCGACGAGATATACCCGCGGAGCTGTGCGACTTGATCGAGAAACTCGTCAACATTGTTCCCGCTCAGAGACCTTCGGCGGAAGATGTCTTGAAAGTGGTTCAATCGATGAAGATACCACGAGCATCGACTTCGACTCCGACAACGCTGGCTGCAAAGTCCCTTAGTCTGGTCAAATCAGCTGTGTATCTGCCGAGAGCAGTCCAAGGGCCACCCAAGGCATTTGTGGGACAGTTGGTGAGATTCGGCTAAGACGCGGGCTGCGCTATCAAGCTGATTTGTGCTCGACATCGATAGCCTGCCGTCGATGCTAGAATGGCGCTAAGTAGTAATATCTTGGCGATGGCAAAGCCGTTTCTCTGGCTTTTGATCAGAGTGGGTTTGTGCGAACCATATGTGTATTGTCAAGACTGACGTAAAGCCCAGGCAATATTGTTCATCCGGATACAGTCCACAAAGTGTCGGCGAGAGGGCACTCTTGGCCTACCTTTATGGGTCCTCGTCCTACTGCTCATGCTGGCGATGCTCGACACGGTACAAAGACACCCAGATTGGCTCTTGCTCGCGACTTCTGCCGCTTCCTATGCGATATTGTCATATTTCCCGGTGGCTTCTGCAATCTGTTGATGTACGATGTATAAGTGTTTCGAAGCAAGCAGCTCGTCTGAATCAATGCACAAAGCCTGGTACGCTATTTGACAATGGTCTGAATGCTGCTCACGACTATCTACACTACTGTAGACGTTTTTCTCCCCCAGACATGCTATACTTCTTACATCACAGTACACTTCCCCGACAACTCCAACTCTTGTACAATCTCCGCCTCGATCTCCTTCTTGTTTTCCTTCTCTTTGGCCTTAATTTCTTTCGGGAACCACAACTTTTGGAAAGACATGAGGGCATGGTCCAGATTATCTAGATATAGGGAACAGTCAGCTTTTCTGCTACTCACAGCCTAGCTACTTGCTACTTTACCTTTGTTGGCCTTCAATACAACAGGCGCTCTGCAAGCTGGACAAGCATCTTGTCCCCGCTTCTGCATTTTGACCAAACAGCGAACACAGAACTTATGACTGCAGTCCAGTGCAATCGGCCTCCAAGCAATATCACCGCATATCAGACATGCGAAATCATCAATTTGCGGGATGATAGGTAGCAGAATCTCTGTGAGCTTGGTGAGCAGGACATGTGGAAGCGTAGTGAGCCCGGCAAAGAGGAGAGAAGTCATTTCTTGGGAAGTGACCCGCTTTGCGAACGCAGCTTGAGCGGTCATGGCTGAGCTGATATCGGGCGAACTCCCCAGTTGCAGCTGTTTCTGCTTGTCGACAAAGCCAGGAAACTCCTGTGACGCAGGCAGACCAAGTCGCTTGTCGTGCTTTTTCAGGATCTTTCGAGCTGCTTCCCGGTTTGCGAAGCCAATTCTGGAGAAACTCAATCAGCACAATCGAAGTAGGTGAATCTGGGTGAGATGCTGACTAACCTCTTCAACTGTAACAGCTCCTGATTTAGCTGAACGAATTGCTCTAGGCTTTTCCTACTTTCTTTGCTTCGCATCTTTTTCGCAAGCTTTCGTCGCCCCACCTGATCTACGAACCAATCCAGCCTCTTCTCCACTTCGGCTATACTTCTTTCGCCTCGACTGCGCTCATACTCGCTTTCGAAAATCTGAGCTTCTACCCATAGCGAGAAAACCTCTCTCCAACAATATAAATCGTTCCGACTACGGTTTGGGGAGGATGTAGCAGACACCGACCTTGCCAAGAGATTGACGGCTTCGAGGAATGTTGCCTTTTCCGCCTCGAACAGCGATGCCAAAGCAGATAGCGCCTGATTGAGCAGCGTGAAGAACTCGCTTCCGTATTCCAGATCTATCACTACCTCGCGATGATGTCTTCTGGGACGTCTGCGATGCCCACGCTTGCCTACTCTGGTAGCGCGAAGCGTGGTCGCTATACTGGCCGTCTCGTCTCCCTCAGCATCACCCTCGCTGGCCAGATCATACAGAGCTTCATCGGTAAGAAGCACATCCGGACCATCGAGAGTGACAGTATCTATCGTGTCATCCGCTTCGTGTACTACATCCTCTGAAGCCTGTAAAGCAGAGCCGTTCATCCGTGGACTGCCAGGAGGGGTAACCAGAGCTTGGGGAATGACGTTGTTACCGTAGAGCTTGTCGAGAAGGATGTCTTGCTCTGTTTTGGTATTTAGAGAGTCCGTGCGAGCCTCATTTACATCGTCTTCCTGACTATCTTCTGCCGGATTATCTGAATGTGAGCCTTCTACATCGTCGCTTGTGATTTCGGTAATTTGAGCAGTATCAGCACTGAGAAGACGGTGATAGAGATCCTTTCCAGCTGAATCTTCTTCCTCTTCTGAAGAAGCGCTCTCAGAGCTAGCTGACGAGAAGACGAGCTTGATTCGGGGCTGAGGATGCTCAGCAGTGCCTACAACGAAGATTTCAGCTGTATGGTCAGAATCCTTGTTGATCTAAGCTCGAAATACCGGCCAACTGGTACTCGGCTCTAGCACGTGGTTGCGAGTGCTTCTTCTTTGCAGCTTTGTTCTTGCCTTCTTGTACTTTTCTCAGTGATTTAGGCCTGTTTAGACTGCCAGAAGATGTCGATTTTGCGACAGGTTTCTTCTGGATATGCCTTTCAAGCTCTCCGTCGCTTTCGTCCAGACCATCAGAAGGGTTGTTTGCGCTGAGAAGTTCCTTGAGGAGCTGAGCGTCCAGTCCGACGTTCGCAAGCTCATGCTCAATCCTCTTGATGCTCTTCTTCAGCTGCTTGTCTGTTCAGAAACCGAGAAATCAGCAGAAAACTCTCTCGAACACGGATCTTATGGTCTGACAGTCGATGCTGGCCGCTTGAAACGACTCGGATGTATGCGACAGCTCTCGCGCAAGCTGCTGCCCGTACTTCATTATGCCATATCGACAGGACTGCAAGATGCCAACCTAAAAATGGGTCGAGCAGACCACAACGTGGGCAGTTGCAGAATGTACGATGATGCGCCTGAGAGAAGCTCCATGACCTTACAAGACATGCTATATCTCGATGCAATTGCATTGGCGGCCTCATACATCAGACGGTGCCTACCTACGAAGCTTGGGCGAGTTTCGTAAGCCTGGAAGACACTGTCTCGGTCTACATTGCCTTGTGTGATTACGGAATGTACGAGGTGTCCGTGTGCGCACCACGCTGCCGTACGAGAAGCCGTCGTACAAGGCTTGATCTTCCAGCCAGCCGAGACTCCCGAGACTGGCGATAGGGCGCAACACTGGTTCCAGGTCTGTTTCCTCCTTGCCTTCCTACTTCACCAATCCACTTCCATCTCCTTCCCTCGCTCGGCGTAAGCGAGAATTCCTGCTCTGCAACTCTCTCCATCAGGCTTCCATTCCGATCCCATGTCCCCAAATCAGAAGCAGGAACGGGCTGTCTTCCTGACACGATTGTGGAAGTTCGTCAGCTGTTCCTGTCATGGCAATGTTACCTCCATGCTTACATCATGTCTTTAAGGATATTACCAGAATTAGCGCCGTCTATCGCTTGGAATGCTAGCGGGCAGTATCTGGTGATACATGACACAGACAGACTCCTCAAAGAGCTGCAGGCCGCCAGAATTGTCAAATCTGCCAAAGAAGCTTCTCTGGGCAGACAGTTCAGGGCCAGTGGACGATCTATTTCAAGCATCTGTCCCAATACTGATGCTGACAAGCAACAGATATACGGCTTCAGTACAATCCGACAGTCTGTTATAAAACAGACGCGAGAGTTTCCCAATTGCGCGACGAAAGCTTGGATTCTGAAACATCCCACTCTGGTATGTCAGTCTCACAGCACACTGTCACATAAATGAACGATGAATGCGTCTTATTAATCTCCCATTTCTCTAGACTCGAGATTCGCCATTCCATCGCGTTCAGATTGAAGCAGCAGCCGTATTGCAGAAGCGGCGCAAAGCAGCCTCCAAACCGGACACGGATGATGACGTAACATTGCAAAATTCGCAGTCACCCTCTGATGGTAACGCTCTTGTCAATTGGCTAAACTGTAATTTGCAGAATGGTACGCTCGCGGCGCTTCTAAGAAACACAGACAGCGCCGCCGAATCGAATCTTGATTCGTCTCCAGTCGCTGAAGCCATACCTCGCTCGGCGCTCGTTGCATCTCCTATAGGTGCTGCCGTACAAGGGTTCTACACCGAGGAAGTGCCCAACGATGGCATGCGTCTGTCCATCCCGGACAATGCATACTTGGATAATCTTCTCGCTGGCAGCTTCGAGACAGAGGGCATAGAAACAGACACAAATAATGCAGAGCAATCCGAGTTGCCAGATCCAGTTTCAGACCTTCAGTGCTGCTCCTGGCAAAGTACAGGAGGTAATTCCTGTCGCACGCCTCTTGTAGATGTTCCAGTCCGTCTCCACTCTGCTCCCGTGGAGACTGTATCGTCTCCTTCCGCAGCTCCGCTACAACACTGCATGTCTACCTATGCGTGCGATAATGCCTCGTACTCTTACGCAAGCGCAGAGACCTGCCAGCTATACCCACTGATGATGGCAGGGCTGTTTGAAAGAAACACGATGGGCTGAACCTGCCATCAATTCCGAGTCGCGAGTTCTCACATTAGCGAAATTGGGTATAAGAAAAAGCACTGTATGATGGGGATGCAGCAAATGATGCTCGAAAGGTAGTGAAACGAAGTGATAGTCAGGGAATGCTATCGTATAGGTTGTAGAGGGCAGAGAAGGCTGCTTAGTGCGACTTGACGTCTCGTCGTTCTCCCTTCTCCGTTCGCCTTGCAAAGTCAATACTCTTTTCAGCCAGCTCATTGTCCGGTATCGAGCAACATCGACCACTGTGGAGGCACGGCACATCGTCGCTGTTGACTGGCACTTCAGGACAAAACCGCAGGCCCCGAAAAGCGTACGAAAAGCTTGCAGACGATCTTGCGGGCAGCAGCAGAGGCAAAAATTCAACAGCAGCAAGATAGTTGGTATCTCGAGCTGGCAGCGTCTGCCGTTCCAGAGCTTTCAAAGTCCTTCTCGTGGTCGAGTGAATCTCCAGTCAACCGCCAGCTTGGGCAATTTACCTTCGACAGATCACGGCGTCGCAATCCACATTGCAAGATTCTGTCTATGTCCTGGACGCGGTGACTGAGAGACCAAGGAAGCGCTCAACTCATACCGCAACTGCTACCTACCCAAGACAGCCATGGCCAATAAAGGAGCAGACTTCTTCCTTACAAAGTAGGCTCAGTCTGCATCACAGGCATGTACCATTTCTGATGTATGTCGCGTGCTGGATACAACAGATTCTGGACCCAGATTTTGGGAGATCCGGGATGCCGCCATGTTGTGGATTGGGATCCCTCTGGCAACTACTTGATCATCTACAACACCGATCAATTGATGGCAGAAATCAAAGCTCGCTCCGTGTGCAAGCAGAAGGATTATGACTCTTTCGCCAGGCAACTCAGAGTGAGCCTTGTTTACTTCAGGCCAAAGTTGCACACGGGTTTGACAACATTTATTCTATTTGGTCAGATATATCGATGGGGCAGAGTACGAGAGAATGAACAGGGTTGGAGACCATGGCCGGAAACAGCCAAAGTCTGGAAACACCCTCGCCTGGTGAGCAACACCATCGCACACGCAATACAAGCTGGTTAATAGTACCATTAGACTCGTGATTCTGACGTATCAGACGTAGCCAACATTACGCGAAACGCACCACCTAAACCAAACAGAGGGCAAGGCGCGACCAATATTTCGGGTGTTAGAAGGAAAGCTACCGATGGTCTCGATGAGATACCTGTATCGATCCCAGCTCAACACGACCCTTACGCAACCTCGATCCCGGTGCCACCTCTTCAAGCGCTACAGGGTGTTCAAGCTTCATTACCTGTTTCAGCAACTCCGACGGCGAGAACTACTGCTTCTCCGGCACCTGCCGTATCTCATCCCCATGGCATGGGTTTTGCTCTACAATTGGCATCCATGCTGGATGAGCAGACTGCCGAATTGGGACTTCTACATACGTTCTCGCTTCCTGCAGACGGCTCCGAAAATGGCAATGGACATACTACAGCTGTTAGATCTAGAACCCGAAGACGTCGAGATCCTGACGATAGCGATGAGGAGGACCTTCAAGCGGACGACGACGTGATCCTCACTGACCAGTCCCACTCCGCCTCGAGTTCTCAAGCTGCTCGAGCATCCGCGACATCCCATTACCGAGCTTGTGAGTCGCGCGCTGCCTTCTCTTTGTTGCATGCCACTCTACTGACGTACGTATCATTATGCTTGACTTTCCACTGCTTGTCACCTTTGCACCGATAACAGCTGGCATGATCCCATACGCCAACAAGTCACATGTACCTGCTCCATCGGCTGCAGCTGTCTATGCTCATCATAATGTAGTCGCGACTTTCGATTATCTGCCCTGGCTCAATCCGGAAAAGGAGCTTCTCGTTGCTCAACCCGTACGTAGCAAGAGTACCACTACTACACCACCTCCCGCGACCTCCGCTGCTCCTACGCAATCCGAGGCGACTCTCGATCCTCAGCTTCTTGAAGAGCTATCCAGATCAGACGATATCAAGGTCGAATAGCCATCGGACTAGACGGGATAGCGTCGAATGCTCCTCAATTTTAGTATCCGCTCGGCTCCGCACTCTCAGTACTGTCATTGTAAGTTATAATGGGCGCTCCTCAGCTCAAGCTGCGCACTGCTTCCCTGCCTTCGTTGTAGCCGACAAACATCAGCAATGCAAGTGTAGCATTACTGTGTCACCAGGACTTACAAAGGCTTTGCACTCCGCCCTCCTCCGAATTCAACGATCTTTTCTTTCTTTCAATCTTTCAGCCGTTACGTGCCTGTCGTACGCCCAACATCTTTCGGGCGGACTTGCTAAACATCTCCGAATTATCACTCTTCCATATCATTCTTACTTCATATTCGATACTCATGAGTAGCGCTCCAAAAGAGAGAGAAAGACTTGTTAGTATACGGGGCGACACGCCAAACGGGAAGACTCGCCACGAGGACACCGGGAGCAGCCTCGAAACATCGTCACAGTCGCACAGCGACATAGTATGCCTGCGCTACCACACGCTGGAAGATAAGGCAAGACGCTCTGAAAAGAGGAACACAGCCGCATCTTTTCTCCTTCTCTTCTCAAGCCAGCATTACTTACTTATTCTGAGATGGGTTTAAGACAGAGATCTTTTCTAGCACGATTCTGGACGTGAGCATCGTGATCAAGCAATAAGAAGGCCTGCGCAAGCTAACGTTTCCCTGTAACCTTGGCAGGCTTCTCAACGAGGAAGATGAGCAAGCCGACCGTCTGATTGGATGGTCTGAGAACGGGAAAATTTTCTATATATTCGATACATCACGCGACAGGGAACATCTTACAAAGTTAGCTATTGAGCGAGGAGTTCTGCAGAGAGCTGGACATGGAAGAGGAAAGATGGTGAGGAAGACGCCGAAGTATGACAACATATCAAGACAATTGCGCGTACGTAAATACCATGATTTCCTGGAAATCTACTGAGCCTGTTATATACAGTATTATGGATTCAATAGAAAAGTTGAGTTAGACAGAGGTTGTCAGATTGCATGGAGTCATCCACACTTGGTCAGTGTTCATATTCGGACCTGTGTTAACTCTACCCACTCAACCACCTTGCGCAGAACCGCGACTCCACTTCAGCGGAGGTTGGAAGATGGAAATCGAATGCGCCGTCGAAACGAATGCAGCAGGTCAAGAGCAAGAAGACAAGGGGAGAGAGATGTCAAGAGAGGGACGAGGGAAGAAAGGAGTACGATGACGATGGAGAGGAAGAGCGTGATCAAGGATCTGTCTTCTATGATAATATCCCTCAAGAGGTTATCGACTGCGTTTTGGCCGATGATATCGCCGGGCTTGCTGGCGGTGAGATGCATCGCGACAGCGTTCATCGAGGCACCACTGCTACATCTTCACCGGAACACGACACCGTGAAACCTATGTCTGTTGACTCAGGCATACGTGAACAAGTCGAAAAGCCCAAGATCACGATTTACAGAGCTTCGCTAGTATGCTTCGACAAGCCCCTAAGGCTTTATGACCTAGAGAATCTGGAAGAAGATTTCGCTAGGCATAGCAGCGACTTCGCCAACACAACAACAATGGGTCAACAGGCTCTACTTACGTTTGACGAAAATGCCAGGACACAGACACCTTCCCCTACGCTCGCTCCCCAGATGGACTGGAAGATGTTTGATCTGGAAATCGAAGAGTAACAACGCGGCAGAAGTAATGAGGATCGACCTGGAAGGGAATACCGAAGTATAAAAAAGAAAATGCCGATGTACAGTGCGAATGGAAGAATTATGCTACATGTATTGAGGTGATAAGAACGCCTAGGAGACCGAGCGGAAAGCTTCTTGCAGATTCATCATATCGCTACTATCTTTGCCAACGTGACTATACTTAATGATGCCCGACCTGTCGATGGCGAAACTACCATTCGTCTGCCATCTGAGCGCAGGGCATCAGCTTCGTGCTTCCTTCTTCTGATGACCGCTAAGCATACCTTGTCCCGCGCGTAAGGCGATTCGAGATACCCTCCTTCTGCAAAGCCTTGACTTTGTCGATGATCCCGAAGTTAATCACATCTCCCCAGCCTAATTCTCCAAGACCGAAAGCAATGTATACACGGCGTTCAGCATCACCGTGAATAGTCACGTTATCTGGTACGTCTTGCTGCAGTTCCTTGTAGATAAAAGCTTCTAGCTGATCGGTCGGAACAGAGTGCGTGATTATGATAAACTGGGTTGAAGAGTCATTGTTTTCCTTGGCGAGAGCTATCAGGCCTTTGATCTCTGTTAAACAATGTGGTCAGTGGTTGCAATAGCGTCGTTTTGCAGAGGCAGTCTACCCTTCTCGCAGAAGCTACATATGAGGGAGGTCTTTCAGCATTTAGATGGACTTCGACTGCGAGAACATACGGGCATCCGACGTGTCTTGTAAATAGAAGGACGGCGCTCTTTTCATCCGGCAGAAGCAAAGGCGACGGGGGAGCGTGGTCTCCGACTTTAGGTGTCTCTGGCTTCTTCGCATTGAACTGAAAGCTCGGTATCATAGACTCGAGGTCATTGGCAATCCAGCGTAATGTCGACATGATTTCTGACAAGACAAAGTTGCAGTATCAGGATGAGGCAATGCTTAATAGGTGCTTTTAGTCAAGAAGGTCGGCCTGTGGCGTCAAATGCGTACATTGGTTCTTGTTCAAATGCTCATATTTTATACAGTTCACGCGTAATTGCTGATGATTGCTACGCAACATTGCTAAATTCGCGACCAGATCCACCTAGTAATCCTGCAGCTGGATTCGGGTACCGACATTCTTCCTTGCCGACCTTCTGCTGCTCTTTGTCAACTCCGTAAGTGCGTCATCGACAGTACCGTAGAAGCCATAGCCGAAGTCGTTCTCTTCATCGTCCAATTCTTTGTGGCCGAGTCCTGGAGACGGCTTCGCATTTGCTTCGCGGTAGAGCTGTAGTAAGATTCGCTGCACTTCTAATAGATATGCTCGAAGGGTATCGAGGAAGCGTTGCGTCTGGAGGTGTTTGCTGGAAGCACAGAAGGAAAGGCCGTCGTCCTGAGGAGCCAAAAGGTTCAGCTGGGACTGGCCAGTAATTTCAGATGACAAACCTTGATGATATAGCCTATACCGAAGCCATCTGGCACGACAGCGCCAAAGCCAAAGAGTCGAAGACATGGATTACCGCAGTTACTCGTAGATAATGTCGAGTGATTCAGGGTAGCGTAGCCAGCGTCTCTGAAGAAAGCAGGTAGGGGCGCGTCTTGACCGCTGGTGTCGGTCGCTTTGCTCTCGTCCATCGGTCCCTTATCAAGGGCTTCTGCGCCCAGCGAGGGATTCTTGGCCAGCTGAAGCATAGCGTACAGTAGACGATCCTGCCCTAAACCTTTGCTTGCTTCTCTACTGATGTCCGTGTGCCTCTTGCAAGCTTTACGAAGTGCGTCCACCTTGTCGCGGTTAGATGCATCCGCAGAGCAGAATGTCCGGACGAAGTGCACAGACTCCGGTTGCACCGATCTGGTCCGAGGTCAGCTACTGTTTACGAGTTTAACAATCTGACATCGCCTACCTGATAGCCTCTGTCCGGCCGTGAAGGAACGTCTTTGTCATGGCTGGCTCGTATATGCACTCAATGCGTCCATATAACGAGTAGTAGGCTGCTTGATAGGCCATTTGCACGACTAGGGGGAGCATATCAGCTAGTAGCCAGCTATTCCTGGAAGCTAGCATAGACTTACAGGCATCTGGAGAGAACCCGTGTCTTGTAATGAACGACTTGCCGTAGTTCTGGAATTCCAACGAAACGACGTCGTTCTGACAGATGAGATCCGACAATCTCGTCTCTGCGAATCGAATGCCAGTGCGCAATTCTGGAGTTAAATTCCACTCCATCTTCTTAGGCTCGGTGTCGATCTCTTCCTCTTCTTCTGCTTGTCCATTGGTGTTACCATTTGCTTTCTTGCCCGCACCGGTCGCGAATGGAGAGAGCTTGGCCTTGAACAACGTCGTTGCATTCGAGTTTATACTCTTTGCAAAGCGCAAAATGAGCTCAGTGTAGACATCTCCGGCATATCGTAACACACTAAATCACAGCGATTAGCCTAGTTGAGAGCATATATGACAGCTGTGGCTTACGTGTGGCCATCCACTCCAGAATGCTCAAAGTTGATGCCCGCTGTTCCGTTGGCGGCAACGATGATTTGTAGTTTCTCATACCACCGGTTTGTACATGTTCCCGTCTGAACACCTTTCTCAAGGTAGTACGTTCCGCAGAGCATGTTTGCACAGGTCTCGTTCAAGTTGGATGGAGAAGAATCGTCCAGGCATACTACAAAGAGCGCACTGTCCACCAATTCCACTGCATGATAGAGTTTTCAGTGTGGTGACAGTCAGAGTTTGTAGTCGATAGCGAACTTACAGCAAGACCTGTTGCTCTTGTCCTCTCGCAAGCGATCTCGGAGATTTGCCCATACTTTACGATTTTCCGTTGATAGGACACCTACTGCGCCAGCTGCGACTTGTTGTAAAGGAATCTTGTCGGCATCTCGGCAGATACCTTCGAGGTTGTTGAGCAGTTCTCGCTCGGTCAAAGCAGGGCGATGCTGAGAGTCGAGGACCTGACAGCGGATATTCAAAGTTTAGACTAGGATTCCACTCCTTGGATGTCCCTGGACTATACCTCGAAGTAGTAGAACTGCCCACGTCGCAGGACCACAATATGCTTCGATTCCGGATCAGATTCCATCTTGCAGCCGGTCCTAGCAAAAGAGCTCAAAGTCAGCTCTTCCCCACAATGCCACTCATACTGTAGGGAAGTAACTCACTGAGTGGGTATCCTAGCCGTGCCGAAAAGACGTGCGTATTGGTACATGTCAAGCGGAGTTCCTCGCATATTGTCTGGCTCCAGCTGCCCTGTCCGTAGATCATGCACGAAGCCTAGACTTGCCATGATGAGTCCGACTGCTCTTTGCATCTGCGAACCTCGAGACGGTGTCGGATCATCTTCGAGAATGAAGAATGGGTTCAGGTTGAGGACGACAGAATCGGTAGTGTCGAGATAGGCAGCATCCCAGAAAGCTTCAATGTACGAGTCGCGTTCGTTGGCATACTTCCTTAGGCGCTTGTCTAATTCGGGACCTTCGTTCTGAAGGAAGTTGGCAACGACTTTCTTTGTTTGCGCGTGCTCTTCTGGCGCCTGTAGAGATGGGCATTAGCTTTTCCAGAAACCGTATGTGAGCGCAGACAACTTTACTTGAAGCCCTTCGAGAGCTCGGAGATAGCGTTGACATGTGTCCTGCAATGGAGGGATAGGAAGCTTGGGTAGATCCGACTGGTATCGCAGAGCTGGATAGGATACACAAGTGCGATTAGCTTCACAACGTTTATCGCCTGAGAGCAGCACATCACGTACTGAGACCACCGCCTAAGTTGTGACGCAACGAGACACGGCAAACCAAGTAAGCGGGACAACCAAATGGGAAGCCTTTTGACTGAGGGAAGTAGGCCTACTGCCTCCTTTGACGGGGACAGCTCCGCCTTTGTCGTCGCTGACTACGCGCAGCTTGTCTGATTTTGGAGCTTCAAGATTGAGCTTTTCGAGCGGTGCCGCAGCCTGGGTGCCATCAGACGACATGGTAGGGATCTTGAAGACAGATTGAGTTGTCAGGAAGTACCGCAAGCCTGCAGCTCATAAAGCTGACCTGCGTATAGAACCGGAATAAACCACTCGGACCTAGGCACGTGAAAGCAGGCCCCGCGGGATCGTCCGCAGGCATATCGTGCATTGCGAGGAGATGCTGGAGACAGGATTCAGGGTTCTCTGTGTGTGTGCGTGTGTGTGTGTGTGTGTGTGTGTGTGCTATGATACAGCGTAGACGATACAAGCGTAGCCAGCTACCTGCTTGGATGCTCTCCGAGCACTCCCTCTTGACGGGACTTCTAGCCTCCGATCTATTTCGCGATGCATTCTTGAAGCAACAAGAATATTTGACGCATCGTACTATTGTCATAGCCTTGATGGAGTACCGGGACAGCCTTAGGTGCGACCAAGCCGATAAGTGCGTCCTCATCTGCCAGCCGCTGGATACTCTGCCATAGGGCATACGTACAGTTTTTGCAAGTAATCGAGAGCTTTGGCTGTTCCCATCCATGCTATTATGCTGCGACTTAGGGCACGGTGCCGCAAACGCAGAAGGTGTATCGTTGAGAACGCGAGCCGCTTGACTGCCACAATCCTTGGCGGAAGTCGATGTCCATGACAGCTTCAAGACCTCTCATTGCGAGGGCTTTTAAGCCCTGCAAATGCATTATGGCGTCCGGATCTCAAGTTCTGTCTGTAGTTTCAGCTCGGCCGCAGGAAGCATAAGCAACCAACTTACGCAGGTGACAACTAGTCCTTCTGTATTACCACTACCCAACTTGTCCCGTTGCCAGCATGGACGCTGTGTATATACTGCGTATTATCCAACTCTAGCCAGATTTCCTTCGGTTCCATAATGTCGTCCAGCTGTTCGCCCTGGGCCAGATTGCCATGCTCGTTCCATCCCCAGCCATAGGCTTTCCTCCGACCATCTACGCTCAACAACGCCAGGACATGCTCTGAACCAGTCGCGATTTGTACTATCTCCGCGCCTTCGGGGAATAGTATTGAGAGCTTCTCAGCGGCGGGACCCTGTCTACCAAGTTGACCATGCGCATTGTTCCCGAAGGAGAGTAGAGAAGTGCCTTTGGCCGATTTCCGCAGTAGAAAGCTCGAAGACCAGGTTGCGTATACCGATGTAGACTTGACAAGTTTCGGTTTGGACAGTGTTGCTGTCGTATCCTTGACACCGCTTGAGCCTAGTTGCCCTTTCTTGTTGCTGCCCACTAAGTGCACGAAACGCTGATCGTCTGGCACAAGACACGTATGGTGATGACCTATCGCGACGCTCGAATATGACTGTGTACCAGTAAACGCAGCGAGGGATGCTACTTTCGGCCGTAGAATTGACAGGATGTTCAATCTTTCCAGCTGTCCGTGGCGTGCAGATCCCCATCCTGCAGCTTTCCCAAGCCTATCCAGCGCGACTGCATGTCGTGGACCAGCTGTTATACTATCGATCCCGCATGAGCTAGAAAGACAGACCAAATGCGGTCCATCATGATTTGGGTTGACCCAGCCTCCGAGTTCACCATGATCATTCGCGCCCATCGCCATCAGACAGGTGACAGAAGAGTCTCTCTTGCTTTCCAGTAGGATATAAGAAGTCTCCCAAGCAGCTGCTACGTCTCTGACACGCAGATTGCGAGCCGAGACCGGCAGGCGTGTCCAGTCATCCCCAGGCAAGCTATACAGCAGATCTTGTACGGAAAGAGATGTGAATGTGAAATGACAGTCTTGCGAAGTCTTTCCGAGTTGGCGGCAGTACGAAGCGCCTGCAACGAGTACGTCTCTTCTGTCATCAACCTGAACGAGCATCAAAGTATGGTTTGCCCCGGCGACAATCTTGATTTTCAGATTATCGAGCTGGCTTTCTTGTATCTCATAGTCGGTATCGAGCGGGCAAAGCGTCCAAGTGTGCGCATCATCGCGATTGCCGGTCCCGAGCTGGCCATGGGAATTTGAGCCAGCTGCATAGATCCGAAGCTTGGGCATCAAGTTACTACTCGTAGTCTTCTACTTCTAGCTCCCCACGCTCCGTGTCCAGCTTTCAAGTTTTTCAAAGTGTTGGCAGGACAAAGGGTTGCTTTTCTTCGTAACTGCTGTTGATGAGTTTGCGAAGATGCTGCTGCCAGATTGCGCGCAACGCCTATAAGACCTCTCCTGCTGCTACCATTCCTGGAATATGCTCCCTCCGTTATGCAAGCACCTCGACGTCTGCTGGGCCATCTAAAGAAGACAAGCTCGTCAGGCTCGCTAGACAAACGCTCAATAAAGCTGCTGCAGAGTCTCAAAGTGGTAGCAGTAATGAGATTGACAATGCGAAACGGACAAAACAGCTGGAAGGCCTGAAGCAAGCACTCAAGAACTGGGAGCAAATCTTCAAGGTATGCTTCACTACATACCACTGGATACGTATAACAAGCGAGAGCATTGATACGATCTCTAGTGAATATGCTAGTTGCGCCAGAGTCTGCAGGATGTCCTGGACAATGACAAGGACAAAGAGATGCAAGAACTGGCTGCCATTGACTTGGCCTCGGTCCGCGAGCTTCTTATAGAAGCTTCTGACCGACTACAGACAACGCTTGTGCCCCAAGACGAGACCTCTTCCCTTGGCTGTCTCATGGAGATCAAAGCTGGCGTAGGTGGATCAGAAGCAAGCATCTTCGCTGGCGACCTCATGCGAATGTACTCCCGATACGCGACAAATCGGCAATGGAAGAGCGATATAGTCGATGCGTCTGCTGTAGGAGCAACAGGCGGAAGCGACGCTTTTCGCGAAGTTATCTTGGAGATTGATGGACAAGGTGCCTACTCAGCCTTGAGGCATGAAGCAGGTGTACACCGAGTACAGAGAGTGCCTGCGACAGAGACACAAGGGAGAGTGCACACCAGTACGGCATCTGTCATCGTATGTATTGCTTTTTTACTGTTTTAATTCAGCTTACAAAATAATGTGCAGGTCCTGCCCTCTGGCTCCGAGTATGATCCATCTATGGACAAGGTGCTGGACGAGAAGGATGTGAGGGTGGAAGTGATGCGATCAGGCGGAGCAGGCGGCCAGGTCAGTCGATCCAAGCTACAACTTCGATGAGTAGCCACTGATACAAAAGCGCAGCACGTCAATCGGACAGAATCTGCCGTGAGGTTGACACATATACCCAGCGGAATCACCGTATCCATCCAGGAAACGCGATCGCAGCACAAGAACCGAGCGAAAGCGTATCAGGTCCTACGCGCACGCTTACTAGCCGTGCAGCTAGCTGAGAAAGAAGCTTCAGACCGAGCACAACGCCGTGCGCAAGTACGCGGGCAAGACAGAAGCGAAAAGATCCGCACGTACAACTTCGCGCAGGATAGAGTCACGGATCATAGATTGCCTTTGACGCTTTCGGGCGTACAGGGCTTCCTGGAAGGAGATAAAGGAACAACGGATATCATGGTCAATGAGCTGCAGCAGTGGAGCTTGGACCAGCAAATAGAAGATCGCTTGGAAGAATCGTAGTCGGCTAAGCCAGGTAACACGGCGTCAATGGTCTTCCATTCATCAACTCGTTAGTAGGCTAACCAAGTTATCGCCTGCTTGGGGAGACCTTTCACGCTCTTCAGGGCGATCATGCTTTCTGCAGCTCTGCTTGATAGGTTGTTCCGGAACAACGAAATGCAGCGTGGAGTCGATGTTTTCGTTGTCTTTAGCATTCTAGTAACTCTTTTATCAGGATGTAAAGCTTCCCTGAGCATCCTCAAAGGATGTGCAACGTTCTTCTCAGCGGCGCAGGCTTTGTCGAGTTGAACAAGCTGGTGCCGCCTTTCCTCGCAAAGACAACATCTTGAGAAACAAGCCTAAACTATCCAGCTACTTCACGACACCCTTACGAGGACGCAGATACTGGTTCAATCAGCACTCAGCGCCTCAAATCAGCCCGAAAAAGCGACCTGTACTTGGCTGCCTGGAGCCATCGAAAGACGCAAGATCTACTGGTTCGCACGGCCGGACGGTGTATACCATCAGATAGCATCATACCAAGTTCCTACATCAGCCTCACGCCGCACGAAACCTATCCTGTTTCTGGCCCGAAGCATCGAGCATCGACACGATAATCTGTCATGCGAATTTCAGAAAGACTAGCTGCAGCGGAGACGAAGGGAAAGCCCTGGTGGTATGTGCATTAATGACATAGATATATGTTGCGTTTCTGACGAAGTATCGCCAGGTCTTTCGAATTCTTTCCTCCAAAGTACGCACGCAGCTCGCATATAGGTCTGCACGAAGTCCGCTGATGAGCTGGCTCGCAGAACCGCAGATGGCGTTCAAAACTTGTATGCTCGTATTGAGCGTATGCGAGAGCTAGGTCCTACCTTCATCGATATCACCTGGGGCGCTGGAGGAAATCGAGCCGACACAACTGCACAATTCGTCAAAGCAGCTCATGAGGATTTCGGACTCGAGACGTGCATGCATCTTACATGCACAGACATGTCTCGGGATATGATTGAGAAGGCTCTGGAGGACGCCTACGAGTCTGGCTGTCACAACATCTTGGCTCTCCGTGGTGATCCGCCAAAAGGGCAGACCGAATGGGTCGCACCTGATAATGGCTTCAAGCATGCTATAGACTTGGTCAAATTTATTCGAGCAAAATACAACGGCCATTTCGATATTGCGATCGCCGGATTTCCGGAAGGACACCCAGACAGAGAATCCAAGGAGATTGAAATGCGGCACCTGAAAGCGAAAGTAGATGCCGGAGCAACGTTCATCTTTACTCAGATGTTCTACGACTTTGACATCTTCAAGGAGTGGGTCAGCGATGTGCGGGCGGCAGGAGTCAATATTCCAATTATTCCTGGTATCATGCCGATCCAGAGCTATGCCTCGTTCCGGAAGACTACTAAATGGTTTGGAACCGTCGTACCGCAATCTTGGGAAGACGCGTTGGCACCCTACCAGGATGATGACGAGAAGGTCAGGCAAATTGGAACAGAATTAGTGTCAACTCTATGCCGCAATATCTTGGAAGGGGGTTTGGATATCCACGGTCTTCACTTCTATACAATGAATCTGGAGAAAGGCACCCGTATGATCTTGAAAGAACTAGGCTTCCTGCCTGAGAAGGAGCTGGTCACTCCAATGCCGTGGAGAATGGTGAGCACTCTCAAATTACCCCTTGTCTAGCAGTTGCTGATTCCTTTGATGACAGTCGCTGACCAACAAACGCCGAGGTGAAGCTACGCGGCCTATCTTCTGGGCAAACAGGGCAAAGTCGTATCTTGCACGTACAGAGACCTGGGACGAGTTCCCAAATGGACGATGGGGAGATTCTCGCTCGCCTGCATACGGTGAAATCAGACCGGGTGTTGGTCTAGGCATGAAACAAAAGCCTAAAGAGGCTTTGGAGATCTGGGGCAAGCCTAGCACGCTCGAGGAAGTTCGGCAGCTTTTTGCTGCCTTCTGTATGGGCAAAGTCTCGGCTTTGCCGTGGTCCGAAGGCCCTGCTGCGAAGGAGACGAGTTATATCTCGGCACCGCTGGCCAAGATGAACGAGCTGGGATACCTCACGATCAATTCGCAGCCGGCTGTAGACGGAGTAAAGAGCAGCGATGCTGTTCACGGATGGGGACCGAAGAACGGTTATGTCTACCAGAAGGTGCGAATTACACGCACTCGCCTTTCCAGACCTCAGACTGACATAATTGCCACCAGGCATACTTGGAGTTCTTCGCTTCTCCTGAAGCTGCCGAAAAGCTCTTCGCTGTCTTCGAAAAGGATGAAGATATCACATACTACGCCATCACCAGCTCAGGCGATCTCTTTACCAACGTTTACAGCGATGCTGTAAATGCAGTTACTTGGGGCGTCTTCCCTGGTAAGGAGATCGTGCAGCCGACTGTAGTCGAGAAAGTCAGCTTTGAAGCCTGGAAGGTGAGGATCGCTTAACTACGGAGCATCTGTATGGCAGCTGACATTGCCTTTCAGGACGAGGCTTTCCAACTCGGTCAACAATGGGCCAACCTCTACCCAGCAGGCTCTGACTCGAACAAAGTCCTGTCCGAGATCTTTTCAACCTACTACCTGATCAACATCGTCCACAACGACTACAGGAACCCAGATCCACTGGCTATTTTCAAGCCTTTCCTTGGTGCAAAGGAGCAGACCAATGGGGTCAACGGTCACTAAAACAGCGCTTACTTGGAGTGCGCATATGCAAGGATTTTCGATCTCTTTTATAAATTTGGCATACCTCGTCGTTAGCTTCAACCGCATCGCAAAGTATGTACCCTCGTTGTAACTCTACGCAGTCTTCAAGCAGTCTCATGTAGCATTTAGAGCTGCTGCAAGGCTAAAAACCACCCTCAACGGGCTACCCAAATTATCTACTGGTACAAATTCGCGTGAGAGGTCTTTCGAAATCGCTTGGATGCCTAAGTTGTGCCGTTCTGTGTGAAGCCGGCAAGACGCCTCAGCAAGAACATAAGCCTTTCCAGACAATGCAATCCGATCATATCTAGATCTTATCAGATCCTCCGTTTCGTCCGGGCGCGATTAGACCAAAGCGTACCTCAAGGCATCCCTGAGCGTTGGCTAAGAGCTCTACAGGTTTCCTTCCGCTCGTATGATAGCGAATATCCTGTCTACTAGGTCGTAGGACTGTCCTTATCGCTAGTACGACAGGTCACGCGCAGCGATCTTCGGTTATCGCAGGTACCGAGTCTATCTCGAGTATCGCTGCTTTTCCAGCTTCTTCCTGACCGTTGCTACACTTAGAAGCAGATATGCCTGGCCTACTTGATCTACCGACAGAAGTCCTGGAAGATATAGCGTTTCATGCAGCTGCCAAGCGCAAGAATTGGAGCTCTAAGCAGAAGATAATCACCTCCGAGCTCTCTCTCCGTCTTATCCATCCTCGTCTCACTGCCATATTCACAATCTCCTTCTTCAAGCACTGTACCATCGTTACCAATCCCCGAAATAGCAATGCTGTCTCGAGCCTATCGGCCTTTTGCGCGTCTCAGGATGTAGAGCGCTACGTTACTTCGTTGGTTCTTCATGCTCCCAACTTCATTGAGAGAACGACTGGACTGGATGAAGAGGCGTTTCAGCTCGTTAGGCAGTTTCACAGGTTGGAGAAGCTGGACCTCAATCTAGACGGACATTTCGTCGGTCTGGATATTTTCCCTCCCATGAATCATCTGCGCAGCCTTACTGTGCAAGGAGAGTCATTCTACTGCGAACTCCAGGCGTTGCCTACGATCGCACCCCGCCTATCGCACCTTCAGATCCTCAGCCCCTCCATCTCATCGACCCCTCCGTCGAGTCCATCAGATGAGTATGCACAGATTACCAAATCGATGAGCTTGGACAGAAAGGACGCCCCGAACCATCTTACCCATCTTCATATCTCAAACTTGAACAACCCCAATGTTCAGACGCTTTTGGTAGATCTTCCCTTCCAGCCCGTCTACTTTTCCTTCTCCCTGATGCACAATTACGATCTCACCGAGCTGGGCAACCTCCTATGCAGAGATACTTTCTGCCAAAGAACCGTCTCGGTGAAGCTTGTCAGCAGTAAGATGGTAGCGCCAGGCAGATTGAAGGACTTCAAGGCATTCATGCACGAAGGTCTTGGAAGAGCTCAAAAGCCAATATGCATAGGGTGGTCAGAGTGATGATGGTCCAGAAAGCCAGGCCTGTTTTCAAGTAGGCTTGTTCATAACGGTGTACGAACTGTCGGGATCAGGAAGCATGTAGACATAGTAGACATCTCTTGTAGCATCTTTCCAGGCGTCGTTGTATCATTTTCTGCTGTTGTCACAAACCAAACCCTCGAATCTTTCTGCAAAATGCAAGCGAGCGTACAAAGTAGACTTTTGCGACGGGCAGCAACATCTTACAACGTATCTACGGCATGCACAAGCTGCAGCTACAGCACGACAGTCACCAAAAGGACAGCTCCACCGCGTTCAGCAGATTTCAAGACGAGCCCTCGATTTCATGACTCTTTGGCAGGGCCCTCAGCTCCCGATGCAAAGCATTTCCTACTCAAAGATAGACCCAATGTAGCCTTTACCATCAGGCCAGCTCCCTCTCCTCTCCCGCCTACTATGCCTCCTTTGCCTGCAGCCGTTTCTGGCTTAAATGAAGATGGAACACTAGAAGTAGATGAAGCAGCATTACCGCCGCGACTGCATCCAGAGTCAGAGAAGAGCAAAGCAACTCTCAGTCCAGAGCAGATACAAGAGATGCAGGAATTGAGGCTGTCAGATCCGACAAGATGGACAAGAAGCCGGCTCGCAAAGAAGTACAACGTCTCACCATTTTTTGTTGGAATTGCTGGATTCGGGGAAGGTAGTCAGGCGAAACAGGCAGAGAAGCAGGCGGTTGCGAGAGACGAGCGCAAGCGGGAACGAATGCTCGAAAAGTACGGTCTGCGGAGGCGCATTACAAGTGAAGTCAGGAGACTCAGGAAGCTACATTGGTAAAAAGCGACGGCAGGGTTAGTCTACGTGAAGTCTCCACTGTACAGACCTAGAAGAGCTGACAACGATCAACCTGAACAGGCGACATTTAGAAATAGATGTGGGCTAGGGATAGTTCCGCCAACTGCCACACTTGTCTTTCAATCAGCATAGAAGTCCACGAGGTATGTGGCTCCGCGTTCTTGTCAGGGAGCCTTGCTGATCTTCGCTCAGGAACATTCGTCGGGGAAAAGCCTAGGGCTAGGCTTGTCTAATTGACGTCCTCTGCGTCCTGCTATAGCAAATGAATTAGCTCGTAGGGCGTCTTGACTGCTGTCGACTGTTCCGCTCGCCCGCTTTGATACCTTAGGCTGACCAAGAAGCAGATTTTACTCAGCCCAACTCAGTCCCATATTGTTCTTGTTTCTTACCTGATCTCCGAGTTCGTCCTCTTATCAGACATATACCCTCTCATCGCGACTTCCAGAACCCACGCTCTTTTCCTCATGCGCTTAAGCCTTGTCTCAGCTTTGGCCGCCCTCTGCAGCTTTCAGTGTCTCTATGTTCAAGCAGGTCCCATCAAACGACAGAGTATGCTTATTATGGGCCCGTGCAAGAAGGAACGCTGAGCAGTTTTTGCCTCAGGCATCGTCACAGCTGATGGGAAGACATACACGAACAACGCTGGAGTCTTTCCAGAATGGACTTCTATAGCAGGTTCACTCTTCGGCGAAGCGACTAGCAAGTTGGTATCAGCTGGTGAACTGTCCAGATCTTTCCGGCAAGCACACCCAGACTGACACTGTCGCATAGTCGCTGGTATCGATGCTTTCGAAACATATCAGGGAGCCTCAAGTACACCGGCCACATGGGCAGAAGAGCCGGCTCCTACACAGGAGCCTGCTACCTGGTCTAGCGAATCTCAGGATTGGGCCGAATCGCAATGGTTGGGCGCTACAGATGCTGTCGGCGGAGCTTGGTCCTCATATGCTTCGGCATGTATGTACTATGCCAGATCTGGCGATCTGTCTGCAGGATGCTGACCTTTATCCGGCAGACGATTCAGCAGCTAGCTCTGCCTCGCCAATCAACAGAACATCTTCTACAGTAGCAGTGGCGACCAGTATGACGGTACCCACGTCCTCTACAACAGGTGCTGGAATAAGGTAAAGCCCAGTTCCGATCGTTCGGTTTATTCAGCTAACCTTACGCAATCTCCAGAAAGGTACCCTCCTGGATGAAAAGCATCCTATTCGCTGTTCCTCTGGTGTTCTTCTCAATCTGATCATGCAATCTGGCTTGGCCATTCGCATTTGCTTCTGGAAAAATCCCGGGCTCTGATCTACGACCTCTTTAACGGTTTCTATCTATAATGAACGAACCTCTGACGCTTAATACACTTGTTTTGTCGCTATGACACGAATAGCTAGTTTGTGGAGATGTACAAGGGATATACATTTATCAGATATACGGGTGCATTGCACTTCAGCTTCGATAGCGTACTGCAGCACGTCTTGACTAGACTCTGCTGTTCACAGTATATTATTTGACGTTCGCGGCGAATCGCTCCTTGGCTTATCAAGGCTGTGCCAGCATGGATCTTCGTACAATGCACTTCTTCTGGTCAATGACCCATTCTCTCAGTCCGACTGACCCATGAGTCATTACGAGCAGCTCTTTACGCTTCTATGCAGTCCCAGCGCGCTGCGCCCAAATGACATCGATCTTCTGGAAGCGGACTCCAGCGGCACTTTGCTGCGACGACCAGAGATTGACCAGCCAGACGAGCCAGCAGCATATACCGTATCGTTGGATCCAGATGCACAGAGACTGAGTGTCCTGGACCCGCTGTCTGGGAGTTCACTGGTTAGCGTCATAAGTGTTGTCCCAAACAAGCTACGAAGTATCCAGCTGCATAATCCGGAAGAAGTCATCGAGCTCAAGAACAAGACATTGATTTCGTTTGAATGGTCGTTCAAATGGCAAGCTATGAAGTTCTCTTGGGGCAGAAGTCGTGACGCGCTGTCAACAAGAGACGACGGGTATACCCTCAAAGCGAGTCGGAAACCTGATCCAGATATCATGCTATGCGTGTGAGTTGCAATAACTATTCTTGCACCATTCCAGCTGATACCGGTTTCAGATACAAGCAGACCAAGCGAGGTACTCTGGTACAATTGTACGCATCTCTACGAGGTCCGTGTGGATAATATTCACTGAACGATCCTTTCCCTTTTAGTCTTGACTACAACCTCAATCGCTTCGCATTCGAAGACCGCAAAGGTGGGCTTCAAAACATGAAATGCCCAAGTTAGGGCACTGAGATTTGGGACTTAGGCTTTGAGACAGTTGCGATCGCATCATTGTTCTCCATTATCAATGCAGTCAAGCTGGATGACACCGCTCGCAACCAGGGTCAACCCGAAATCAGCCTGCTCAAATCAACCCTTTCAAGCACGCCTCCACCTCACCTTTCCGACGAGGTTGAGACTGGTGATCCGAACGAGATCATCGTCTCTGATCATCTGTCAGAAAGTGCATATGTAGACCATTGCCTGAACCTTCTAAGCGTAGGGTTGATCAGTTACCGATGCAATCGACATGCTGCTTATTCGCATTCTTATCGACAGGATCCAAACTTGATCTATCTTTCGCTATGTGCCTCCACTCCAAGCACTGTGTCCCGTGCAATATCGATAGCAAGCGAGGTCAAGAGGAAACGCATGAAAGAGTCTGTGGAGCGGGAGGAAGTACAGCAATACATCGATTACCCTGGAAGAGGACAACCCGCGGCCACCGTACACAATGCGCTGGCAGCTCGTCGGACATCAGGTGGGACACGAGATCGCGAACAGATCGCTACACCTAGCGAGATCAAGATATATCTGTCACGCATACCGCTGGAGGAACTGGTGCCGAGGAAGCCTAATGAGAGGAAACATTCAACGTCTTCGCCTTCCGATAAACCTGGCATCGGAAAGGCTTCATCTGCGAATGCGCCTCATTTGCCGAATCGCGTACAAAAAGCTCCTCCCCCACCTCTTCCTCCTAAACAGCTTGCAAATACTGCACTCCACCGCGATCAGCCAGAAAGTAGCTCCAAAGTGAAAAGTTTCTGGCAGAAAGTTACCTCCTGATCTAGGCTGGTCGCCTTTTGTAGCTGCATCTTATCGTTGAAGTGCCTCTGTTGCTGTGCAGTAGTAAGGTCGGTCGCAAAATAGTCTATCGTTCTGTCGTAGTTCACCGCTGTTCTTACGCAGTCTTCGTAAGCATGGCTCAATAGCAGATCACATGCTTGAAGATGCACTGTATCAATATGTAGCTTAGTCTTCTACTTCTACAAGAGCTATTTCCTCTCTCCATCCCTTCCAGTCTAAGCCTTCTTCTTGCCCTCGGTCGGGATCTGCATCAAGACAGTCGGCTGAGCACACATAACACCACAATGTTGCCCAGCCCAGCTCTTTTTGTTGCTTCTCGTCCTCGACATCCTTATTTAAGGTTCTCTCGACCACCGAGACGGCGTGAGGCATGACCTGTAGCTCGAAGGTCCTGGGACTCTGACAATACGGACACTTCGCTATTCCAGAGCACGATGAATCGTATCTTCGGACTTGCTGGCTGACATTGGGCGTTACTGCATGCGCACCACGAGTGACTGCACTGGATGTGCCCGGTGCAGGCCTTGATGGATGAAGCAGATTGTATGGTTCTGATTTGCCAGAAAACGGGAGTGGAGTCCCTCCGAACACATATCTGACGAAACATATCAGTTAAACCTGGTCTTATAATCGCGAAGGACCGTAATTCAAACCAACCTGACCAGCTGATCTGGTGCTCCAGAGTTTTCCAGCTTCTCTTGAAACGCCAGGAAGACTTCCTCTACGCCTGCCAGCTTCATTATCTCATACCCCTCGCCAGACCACCCGTCATTCTCAGCGGCCGCTTTGCCCTTGCTAGATGAGGCAATTGCTATGCGACCGCCTTTGTGAGGCTGCTTCGGTCCTTGATCACCATCAAGGTCAAGTGAACTCATCTTCTTAGCCAACTGGCCTGACTTGGATTTGCTCGACGGGGCTGCAGTCAGCTGTTCCGGGGCAGTATCGATGTAGTGTGCTTCGACGGTAGTAGACGGCACAGGCGTCCATAGAGAAGCGATCGGAACAACTTCCTGAGGTACAGAAGTGGGTTCATGCCTCGTCGAACCGATGTCTTGTTCATTCGGATCAGCAGGAGCTGTGTTGTCCTCAGCGTTTCCTCCAAAGATCAGGGACCCAAGATCCGCAGAAGTGCTTGCGAAAGGATGAGATGACTGGATTGTAGGTATAGTGAGCGATTTCCCACGAAGTCACTCTGGCGAGAGGAAGTTCTAAATCTTCACCTACCGAAGAAACGCTGCTCTTCGAAGCGAACGGATTCAAGCTCCTCTCTGTAGTCTTACGCCTGTCTTCCTCCTGTTTCTGCTGGGCTTTGCGTTTGCGATCTTGCTTTCCTGCTTCGGCCCATCCTGCATCTCTCTGAGCCGACCTCAAGCATCTTACGCCTGTGCATCCTTTCTCGACACATGCCAGCACATGTAAGACCCTATTAAACTCATCGCGATCTCGATTCTTGGGGTAAGGAGCTCGCAACGGTTTGACAAGATCATCGGACAGAGGCGCATAGAGCTGGACAACCAGAACCATGGACTTTTGGCATTTAGGACATAGATATAGAGTCTCGGGAGGTAGTTCATTGTGTTCCAGCGGAAAGAGCTGCGATATGATAGACAGAGGCACCGATGGTCAGAGCATGATCGTCTGGGATTTCAGTTGAGTGCCAGATGTCGCTTCAGGACAATTTGCGTTAACGTTGCTTGTCTTTGCGACGACTGGTGTATGTGTATGCATTGAAGGCTTAAAGCTCACAGCTTGTCCTCCCAAATGCGATACATCCAAGCGTCTTTCATCGCTAGCTTCAAGAATCTGTCCATCGTCAAAACCTAGGGTCACGCCGCTGCCAGACGATGATGAAGTCGCATAGGAAGCTTCGTTATGCTCGTTATCCCCATCAGAATCGTACGCTGAAGTCTCGGTAAATGTAACAGCTTGCATTATTAGGCGGACCTAAGCGATCGCGAGAGGCACAACTCATGTTACAATCGCTCAAGTTTTCGACACCTTGGCCATGTGTATCTCTCTCTCCTCCGTTCCTCACATAAGATCTCTCTCATCCCTCTCCTTCCTCCGATTTAACCATGCTTTACCAAGATCTGGATCTTTGGCTCGAAGCCTCTCTTGCAATATCTTTACTAGTTCAGCTGTGCACAAACAGTTGATCACAGACAGCTGATCTCCCTCTGAATATAATACTGACGCTGTTGTCGCTCTTGAGCTCATCTCCTAAGCTTTTGTTTGGACTCACGTAATCGAACTTGAGAAGATCCTCGAGGAGACCAGACCCAGGATGACCAGCATGACCAGGATGACCACTGTCAAAGCCAGTATGACTGTGTGAAAGTCTGTAAGGAGCGCTTCTCACCAATGCCGCAGATCTTCTCGGGGTACCAAGCCCGTTACGCACATCCCGTAGTCATACCAATCCCGACCCGGGTATTGAAACTCGTCAGGAGCGAGTAGAGTGGTATATCACTACCTGGCTCTCTCCTCTTAAGAATATCACAGAATCGCTTTCAATCTCGTTCTATCGCACAATGCTACTTCGCTGGTCGGCTCCCATAGTTGAAAAATCTCTAAGAACGCTTTCACGCTTGTCGAGCAAGGACTGGAGGGTTTTGTGAACAGCATTATCCAAGGTGAAACTCTAGGACACATTGAAAGGACACTGTCTTACACATGGTACTAACACAATCCACATTTCCGACGGTCTTTAGCATCTAATTACATATACAACAACCTCCATACAGAGAGATGATACTCGTCTAGGTCCAAACAAGGCCTGCCTAGCAGAGGCAAGGATCGCCTGTAGCAATGAATCGCCAACTTCGTAAGCCATCGTGATACGCAACATTGGCACGGCACCAAATATTACTTACTAAACATATTACCCATAGGCATCGGGCTCTTCGACACAATACCGTTCAAGATGCCCTCGTAATTGAACCCTCCCGTAAAGGGTTGAGCATAGGGGATCGACCATGGCGACACGGGCACATCAGTTCCGAAAGTACCTTTGAACATGTCCAACGACCCGGCCGCCGAGTGAGGCTCACTGGCATCGAGGCTTGATTCAGCACTGCTAAAACTGCTGCTATCATTCCTTGAACGTTTCTGCTGTGCAATCTCCTGCAAGGTACTGATGAGATCTCTTGCATTCTCTAGCTCTGTCTTCTGCTCTTCAACAAGCTGGAGCAGGTGTCGATGTTCTGTCTCCAAGTCGCTGACATACTGGATGGTACACACACTCTGTTCAGCATCCAACCTCATTCTTCACGTCACTCGAGCGACACTCACAGTATCCTTCCGTGCTCGAAAAGCGCGCTGGTTGGTTCTGTTCTGTTCTTTCCTCTTCTCGGTCGGGAGACGAACCCTTTTCCTGGTGCCGGCTGGAGAGTCAGGACCATACGGAGAAAGCATGTCAGCATCATATCACACTCATATATGTACCCATTACGACATGTCCTAGCTGCAGGAACTCCCGACTCAAAAAACAAAAGAGGAGAAGAGCCCCTGCAGATCAGGTACCGGTGATCACTCACCTTTGGCTTCTCCGGGCTGGGATCTCCTGCGCTTCCCTGACGGGGTGTAAGAGTCAGCGCTTCCTTTCCCTCCCTTTTCTTTCTCCTTCTCTTGTTCTTCATCTTCTTCTTCTTTGTACTTTCGTACTGTTTCGCGTTTCTCTTTCGACGACTGCGTGAAAGCGTCGTCGCCCAAACTCGTGGTCCTAAGACCAGCGGCTGTTGTGGCAGCACCTATGGAAGAGGAGGATGATCGCGATAGTAGGGTGTTAAAGTCGGCCGTAGTTACACCGCTGGACAGTGCTTTGGATCTTGTGACCCTTCCATCTTCCTCTGCCGGTTCAAGAGGTTTGGAAGGGCGTAGATTGCTCTGGGTAGAGCTTTGAACGTGGTCTGAGGTATGAAACGTTTTCTCTGCTTGTGGTCCAGCGCTGCCAACAACGGCATTGGGCATGATAAGAGGGTAAGAGCCCGTCCAGGTGGTGTATTCGGGAAAATGCTCCGCATGTACAGGCACAGGCTGACTCCGACTGTGCTGTGGTGACAGGGCTGCTCCTGACTTCCTTCTGCGAGCCGCGAGGGCGTTCTCAATTTGAAGGTTCATCATGATAACGATGCCAATGAACCCAGCAGGACTGCTGAATGAGCGAGCTACACTCGAAAACTTTGACGACTAGCCTTGTCAAAGCTTAATCCAAAGGGTACACTCTTGAGGAGAGCGCAGCTACCGTACCGTGAAGATGTACCTTTCCGGACTGATGCGGGTTTCGAGCAATGGAAGCGAGATGGATAAGATATGAGCGAGTATATGTTCCTAACAAGCAGAAGTGCTCTCTACAACCCTCCCCTCCCCCTCTGGACAATCTCTTCTCCCTCCCCCTCCCCTATGTGCCTACCGCGCTTCCCATTTACGCCACACAAGCGATCGTCCATTGCCAGCCGGAGCGAAGAAACTGATCGGCAGCCTGCCCCTAACAGGCGACAAGTTTACAGGTACAACACTGCTTCGTCAGGCCAGGACCAGTAGCAGTTGCTATGCAAGTCCTGAGCGAGGATCTACAAAAATCCCATGCTGAAAGACGGAAACTTCCCCCAACTTGATACTGTGCAGTATCTTATCTTCTCTAGGGAGACGAATTTCAATGTCCTTCTCGGTGCAGCACAAATGATGATGACGGTCACAGTGCTGATCCTGCTGCTGTGTTCCCGGCTTTAGACGTACCTGCGCTCATCGTCCGTGTCGGACGAAGCCATGAGGGTATAAAAGCACAGATTATGCTATAACATAACTACTGCGCACGATCCTATGTTCAGCTTCGCTAGCACACGGGAGACGGCTCACCCACCTCTGACCGTTGAAAGAAGGACGCACTACCCGGACGATCCCACTCGTCTGGAGAGTCAAGCTTCGCAGGGCTCACCGCTGGCACCGAATGAGCTACACTTTTAATTAGAAAAGGCTAACACAAACAGGCCAGCAGCTGGCATCGAGAGCTCGCTCTTCGCTGTCAGCGCTGCTCTTGTGCTTACATACCACTGCTCACCACTAGTGAAGCCCTGACTGCTACTGCTGAGCTCACGACCGGCTCCAGCAGAATCACGCTTACAGCCCATCCAATGTCCCCTCTGAATCCATTCAGCAAAGCTGCTAAAGCTAAGAGACAGGATGCAAAGCTGAAGAAGCAGCAAGAACAACAGCAGAGGACTTCGACATTCCTGCAGACTCCTGCAGTCCCTGTGCAACGAAGCTTCAGCAATGCTACACGTTCTAGCTATACCTCTGCCGCCAACCGAATTGTGAGCTCCAAGCAGTAAGCAGGCTGACCGTACACAGACACTGACCTTGTCGCTCGCAGACATCTGGCAGCCGACGCTCGTCAGCCAGTTCTAGGAATTCTATGCGCAAAGTACCATACTCAAACAATGGCAGTGCGATATACGGTGACAACGAAGCTCTGCCTCCTCCTCCAGCATACTCAGCCGCTGTCACGCCCAATCTGCAAAACGCTATCCAGGCGAATCTTTACGCTGGACCTTCACCTCCGTCTTCGAGACGCAACTCGGCAGATGCAAACCCCGGTTTCTTTAACCGAACCTTTACAGCAAAGCAGTCACATCAGACTCTTCGGAGAATGCGCTCTGGAGACGGCGAGCTAACGGCCTACAGAATTCTTCAAGAGCTCCGCAAAAATGTCAAGGACAAGCATTTACAACGTTTCTACAACGATAAAGCACTTGCTATGCATGCTAAAGACCTATACATTAAGCGATCATGCCAGAAACTGAAAAAGTCATGGAAGTTGACAGACGAAGAGGCTTGCGAATCGTCTATACTGTGTCTTTGGGACGTCTGCCTGCTCATCGACGATTCTGGTAGTATGGAATATTACGCTGATCGAAAATCAGATCTAAAAGACTATGTAGCACGAATCACCCCGGCTCTGACATACTTCGATAGAGACGGGATCGACCTTTACTTCATGAACAACATAGCCAAGGACTGCACAGGACAGACAGACGAGCACAAAGTGGCCGCTCTCATCGAGAGTATGCGCTTTCAAACAGGAGTGAGTGCCAATGTCTTGCGGTGGTCCGACATGTGCTGATGTGCACCTCGTCGACAGACTGCCCTCGGAAACACGCTTCTCAGGATTGTAAACGTTATTAAGCAGAAGATTCTCTCTAAAAACGGCCTTGACAAGCCGGTCCTCATTCTTATCTTGACAGACGGGGAGCCGTTCATGGATGGCCCAAGAAGGGACAAGAAGGGAGAGGTTGCCCAAGCACTGATTGAAGAGTTCATCAAGCAAACTCTGGTTTGGCTCAGACAGCATGGATATCCTCAAGCCACCATCTCTTACCAGTTCGCACAAGTTGGAAACGATGAAAAAGTCGAGAAATGGTTTGGGACACTGGACAAGCTCCTCAGAGGAGACGACGACGTCATCGACTGCACCAGTCGATACGAAGCAGAATCAGCACAAGCTGGAGATGCTGGATTGACCGTCGAGGAGTACTTGCTGAAGCTGTAAGCTGATTATGCACGCGTTAGTATAATTTCGCTGACGCCCGTTGCCAGACTTCTGGGTGCTATCGGAGATCGTGACAAGGTCGACGAATAGTACTAGTGCCTTCCAAAGCAAGGCTGACAGAAGGACCGCTCCCAGGTTTTTGATAGCAGTTCCAGCATTGTTCTTCGTGAAAGCTTTGATATGTTGTAGTACTGAGTAAAAGAGACTGTCTGATAAGACTAGATGCCATTGCCGACAACGACGAGAACGTACGTACTAACGACAACAAAGAACGAACGGGCTACATATACTGAAACTTCATCCAAAATCGACAACTAGACCGACATAGTACATGTTCATCGTGTACAACCTGAGACGGGCCCCTTCCCGCAAATTTTTCATTTCCTTCGCGCTTTCGGTTTGGATTTGGGCTGTATCACGACATCTCCACCTGCACCACCTTGTTCTGCAATGTGCGCTTGTGCAGACAAAGTAAAGAGTACATCTTGTAATTGTTCCGTGAGGTCTTTGACCTGCGACTGCAACGCCTCGCTTTCCATCTTTCTCTTCTCATTTTCGTCTTTCAGGTTTGAAATGTTTTCCATTAGGCCTTTTGTCAAACTTCTTTCGCTTTGTAGATCGGACAAAAGGGTTCTTGCGAGTTCAGTCGCCTTTTCCAGCTTTTTCTCGGTCCGAAGGCGTTCTTTCTCTAAATTCGGTATGACGCTTTCCTCCAGTTTCTGCATACGCAGCCTAAGTGCAGATTCTTCTATTTCGCGCAGACTTTGTCCATCAGCCTGCTTCTTTCGTAGCTCCTGCAGCTGCTTGTTGAACCCCTTCGCTTGCAAGACAGCTTCATCCCGTTTTGCTTCCGCTTTCGACAGGTCTTGCTTCAGCTTGGTCACTTTCTCTGCGAATACGCGCCGTTGCAAGTCGAGTTGAGAGCTGAGAAGGTCGGAAAATTCGATGGATATGGCTTCGATTTTGGCGATATCGTCGTACGCATCCCCATGCGGTCCTGCCTTCGGCTTGACACCCAGAGCGTTCGCAGAGCTTGAGGGCAGCTGACGTTACGGAACATTAGCGGATACATTGCCACATGAAGCCACATTGTTTATGCTCACCTCTACTAGCTTTCCATCTGTCTTACTCTGTATGAGCCTATGCACATACTGGTCTCCTGCATAATCCCACACTCTCTGGGTTTCCAGTTCGAAAGCGAAAGTATGGCCAGTTTCTTCGAAGTGATCGGCAGCATGACGACCTGAGAAACGACCGCAGCCTACATGTCCGCATATAAGACACATCCACAGACTCTGTATACTTTTATGAGCTTTCTTGCACGTAGAGAGCATCTTCGACAAGACTTACGGTCGTAGCCGCGCATACAGCGCAAGAGTCTGGAAGCGTGTCACCCCATTCGTGATCGACCTTTGTACGACCCTGAGAGTACCGACAGACTGGACAATTATTGCTTGCCCAGCCTTTCAAGCACATGCAGTGGAAGGTATGCGAGCCTGCAGATAAACAGTTAACAATGCTCTGGGACGATCGCGCAGAAAGTATGAGCATACATTGTACGGTAACTAGGCCTGATACGCTAGAATCCATGCGCCTTGAGTACGCCAGCACATGATCAGCTAGCTGCGTCCGGAAGAAACGAGAACATGGACTCACTCCAGGCAGACAGGGCATGTAGGCAGCTCGTTCAAACCCTTCTCCTTCTTAGTGAGAGCGTCTCCACTTCCTTCGAGACTTTGCGGGAAAGCAAAAGTGTAAGGTGCAGTTGATGAAGTACGTATTTCGACGGCTGTAATACGGACGACATGACAGCTTTCGTCCAATAGCATCTCGCTGAAGGGTCTCCCATCGTATGCAGATTGGAAAGATGAAGCTTGTGCTGGTGTGCGGAACTTCATGAGGACCATGTATCGATTTGGAAGGGCATCACTGTTATACATCAACGAATACCTCATCAGAATGACAATTGCTGAAAGGATATATCGCAGAATTACTTACCGCATGATTCGCATCTGTTCAATATCCTGAACCACCTCCGACACAAACTCCAGGAAGTCTGCTGTCGGCCAATTGGCAGGTACAGCCAGCACGGCTACCATGGTACCGTCATTATCGTTACTGCAAGCCCGGCTGTCTTCGTTTTGTAACGCTTTATCGTGAATGTTGTTATCCTGCTCATCTGCCTTTTGATCTTTGTACAGATGTATGATTCCATAGCCTAGGTCTAGCGTCCCGGCACTACCGGGTACTGATGTACCCTTCCTATCTTCATTTGCAGATTCCAGTGTCTTTGCCCTTTCGCGACTCTCGAAGATAGCCGGCAGTTCCAGCATGGCTGCTTTCTGAGCTTTCGGAGAGAGGAGTGATGCCTGTGCAGTGTGTTGTATAGGACCTTCAAGATAGTCTATATGTATAGGACCGAAGCGCCAGTCGAGCGTACGTAGAGGTGCAAAGACCGGCTGGATCGTCTCTGATACGGTTCTACCACCTCCTCCTCCAGCAGCTGGCTGTGACTGTCCGGAAGACTTCTGACCTGGTGTAAAGGGAGCTGCGTGTGCGTTGAGTCTTGCTTTGTCGTTCCTTGCAGAACCAGTAGAAGCAGCGACAATAGGGGTCTCTCCGGCGTCGAACAGTTCAGGCCTTGACAGGTCCTGCCAGATGAACGTAGGCAAGCGCAATCCTCGATATTGATAGTGTTCAGGATAACACTTGCTCAAGACTTGCTGCTCAAGCTCAAAAGGTAGCCCGGTAAAAGTATCGAGCGAAGTGAGGTCGTGCCCGGCGACTGCAGACTGGCTGATGAAGGCGCCGCTCGCTCGTCGTGCTGCGCTGGCTGCGCGATGGTCGAAGATGTCAATGACCAGACGCATGCGCGCCCAACGGGATCGAGGTCAGTTGGCGAGAGGAAAGCCCAGTGACATACAAGATTGCTAGTTCTTGCATTTCAGACAGACATTGTCTATACATACAGCTACTTGAATAAAGAGTCGATAGCCTGAGCACGTCCTTTCCTATTGTTACAACAAGGTCAGACAGATTCATAGCGAGGTCATCGGGCGAAGGTCAGCCCTTCTGGAAGCCCATATTGGATCGTTTTCGCTCGTAGAACATGTCCGTCCTGTAGATGATACACATAGTACATCAGCATTGACCTTAGAAGATGTCGGGTCACGCTCGCGGACGAAACCAGCGAGCACACCGAGCCAGATGGAAACATACCTTGAAGCTCCGAGATTGACGATCTTAGGACATCCGTCTCTATCCTTCTCAAGCCTAGTACATTCCGCGCAATAGTATGCATCTGAGATTCCAGGACTTCCGCAGACACAGCATCTTCCACCGTATGTTCCAAAGTTGCACTCGTCACAGATACGAACGAGTGTTTCCGGGCGTACATAGGAGTCGCAGATAGGACTGTTGGAGAACCGTCACTCGAGGTTTAGACATTGGTATGGAAATCTGGGCGGCCTACCACTTTCCATCGCATCTCTCGCACATGCGTCCGATAGCGATACCAGGCTGTTTTCTGCACATCAACAAATCTCTGTAGAGGGTAACAGCAAGTGAGAGGTAGGAGGAGGGATGATGGTGTTCGTCAGTCTTTCGTCCAAAAGTGTTGATTCTTGCGTGGCCAGCTTACGGATGCTGTGAGGATGTCAAGAAGCATCAGCATAGTCCTTCCACAATCATTTGCAATATCTGATACTCACATGCTTCGACATGTTTCTTGATGAATTGGTGTTGGAAAGAGAAGCAGCTTTGTCAGAAACCGATTCTTGGACAACATCTGCGAATAGCCGGAAGAACTAAGAACGTAAAAGAACAATCAATGATACCAATTACATGACCTTATGAATCTACGCCTCTCGCTCCTCCCTATCTCCTGCTGAATAGACTTCGGTCGATTTCTGTTCTATTGTGACATTCAAAGCTCGTTCAAGGTCTTGATTGTTCCCGTGCGATACAACCTTCTTCTCCTCCTCATTCCTTCAAACGGGTTCACTCTGGCTGGCGGCTCTCTAATTCTTACGCCTCGCCTTGCTGCCTGAGGGACGGCTACGCCGATGCGATGTGTGACATATGCCAGAGCTCCACACTCAACTCAGCGTTTCCATACTGCGGTTCTGCTTGTCCTTGCTCAAAAGCTGATTGGGCATTGGCAACTCAAACGGCTTCCATTCTCAAGGCGCTGCAAAAGGAGTAGCTGAACTGCTCTGAAACCGACGTAAGGTGACAATGCAAGGTACATCATCTTATGAAACTCCAGAATCTACATTCGTAAGACACAACTTGCTTGTTCTGATCTCCTACAGCGTTTTCGCTCGAGTCAGGTTGACTTTCACTCATCGCAGCTGCTGGATTTTACTGGACACAATAAGACTACGGTACTCACGACCATTGTGTTGATTGTACACGCTAATGCGGTGTCTGCTGATCCCTTGTTGACAGCAAGCCCGTCCGATATCTGCGCTTGCTCGTGAATTTTCGAAGCTAATTGGGTCGAGCACGATAACAGTTGCTGCGGCCATCGTGTAGGTATGCATGGCATTGCCCTGTGTTGTCCTTTGCAGAGCTTCTTCCGCGAACCCTTTTCATCTTTTGCACGTTGTCTTACCTCCTATATTTGATCTTGAAACCGCGTGGACACCAGATAGGCGACACCAGCGATGGTCTGAGAGGAGTCATCCTCTTCTCTCTGGACCTACAAGAAAAACACTTGACTGGTATCGATACATCCAGCACCCAATTCTACGTTGATTTCCTGGAGGTCTTCCCGTGGCCTCGAGGGTGCCGTGCCAGCTGCTGGGACTTGCGATTATCAGATTAGCGCAAAATGACCTCGCGAACGGTGTACGACGCCTTCAGAACGGCGTTTCAGAAGGCAAGAGTAGCAGGCAAACAGCAGAGCAACTATCGCAAGGCTTTCAGGCATACATATGGGTTCGGATGCGGACCCACCAGGAGTCAGGCCAAGGCATCTCTGCTCGACGTCGCACCACGCCTCAAGCTATCGCAGCAGACCAAGCATTCGCCAGACTGGTTCGAAGATGCTCAGAGACAGCGACACAAGATCAAAGGGTGCCCTACAGACCCAAACATGCCATGCCCAAACGCATTCGTACAGACGATAAAGATGTACCTGCTCGAGGCACACTTGACGACATCACAAAGACGACATCCTAAATCATGTCCTGCTCACGGCAGACAGATCACTACTCCTCTCGTCGGAGGGTGCGGAGGTGGAACTGCCAGAGTCAACTATACACTCCTCAAGCAACAGGAAGCTTGTAGAACACGGAAAGCATACGAGAGAGCTACTTTGCATGCTCAGAAATCGCAAGCGTCACTCCAAGCCCATCTACCGTACTCGAATTCGCAGGAGAACCCAAGACGCCTTCCTCAGCGTTCCCATCCTTTCTACACATCCGCATTCTCTTCATTACATATCAAACCACCTCGCGCTCCTATTGGGCGCTCCACAGACATCTCACTTTGTCGCCTCTTCAGCACGTCCCGACCACAGAAGGGCTTACATCTGGTGCTCTCAGCGGCCACTCAAGCTGGTCTAATTTTGAAGAGCTCCACTGCGCTATCCTACATCAATCTGCTCTTCAGGATAAGCGTTTCTTTTATTCCTCTATCGATCAAACGAGCTGCGATGGTGCGCAAGGCGAGATTGGCGAGCTTAGCCATAGGAGCCACTTTTACTCCCTCGCTATATGCCACACTCTTCAAACTACTCTGCAAGACTGCACTTGCTCTTCCTTTCGTTCTCTTGGCGGCTGCTCTGCTAGCCAGTCTGGAAATTACGCCTATCTCGGGAAGGTGGAGACTCCTCCTTCTGAGCGAGGCCGAAGAGATGGATATCGTTCACAAAGTATTGGAAATTGGTACTACTACCACCGAAGCTGCCGATACTGCGAGGGCAGGAACCGTAGATGAAGGAAAGCGAGACTGGCTTGGCATCATGCGAGCCGTCCTGAATGAGGAAGACGCTCCGGCTGGAACGTTACTCGGCGGAGCAGTACTTGACAGCAAGACGGACTGGCGCGCTCAATTGGCCGAAACCATATTGACAAGATTAGAAGATGGCGTGCCGGCCTTGTCGACAGCTTCTCAAGGCGAGGGCCTCACTTTGAATAACATCTCTTCTTTCTCCGAACTCTCTCCTCCATCTCTACGCTATCCACTAGGAACAGCTGCTCGAACGTCGGCCCTGAACCAGCGAAATGCAATTCTAGTTGTCGATAGGCCAGAAAGCAATGCTTTCAGCTTTGGCTTCTATGGGAGTGTGGACAGAAGAGAGCCTGGAGTCATAATCGTCTTTGCAGGAGCTATCGAAGAGATCGTAAATGCGGAACGTGGTGACCAAGCCATGGCACCGCAAAAGCCATACCAGCACATTTACGAGGCTCAGCAAAGACTCGACATCTCAAATGAGCCTAGCTGGCTCAAGAACTTCTTCGCAAGCCTTGTTCCGCAACAACCTCCCCATGCTGGGCAAACTGCGGCAAGACAGCAGATAGGCCACGTCACCAAGGAGCATGAAGAAGCCCTAGCTGTGCTCTTATCGCACGAACTTGCGCATCTTGTATTGTCGCATACAATAGAAAGCTATGCGAACACGGCCTTGTTATGGCCGCAGCTGGAGAAACTCGGATGGGACAGTAAGTCGCTCTTACATATCAGGGTAACTTGGTATATGCTGACGATTATGTTTTAAGTGCTGCGGGTGTTCATCTACCCTATCACCGCTCTGCTTGGACCCTTCGTTCAGGATGCAGTCAGCGCCACAGTAAAAGCGGGATACGAGGAATCTTCCGGCCTCTTACCCTCTCTGACCTCATCCTGTGATTCACGTAAAATGGAGACAGAAGCCGATCTCGTTGCGCTTCGCTTGCTAGCGAACGCCGGTATAGATCCTCGACGCGCCATCGGGTTCTGGGAAGCCAGGATGGCAAATCATCCGCATGAACATCCATCATCAGAGCATGAGCATGATTCTGAGAAGTATCGTGATACTCATGCACATTCAAGCACGTCAAACGCAACGGAATCAAGCTTTATGCGGACACATCCGGCAGACTTGGACAGGATCCAGGCTATTCGAGCTGAGCTCAAGAGGTGGGAGCAGTGATAAGTCATCATGTTAGAAGTAGATCAAATAAGAAAAGAAGAAGAAGAAGATAGGAAACATCAGTCATTCGTTTAGGTTTTGAATTTCTCGGTTATGTTGGTGTATCTTTTCACACTGACCCCAAACTCCATGTCCCTCCTTTAGCTTTCTTTAGACTTTGATTGCTTTCTGGACTGCTGTGTATATTAGTTGTCAAGCCTTGAAGCTATTAGACTGTGCTTTCAAGTATGTTGGATTGCCCTGCTCCTATTGGCCAACTTTGCCCAAGGCTGTCTTTCAAGCGAAGGGCCGCATTTTCGACTTTAGCTTTTTGGCGACAAAAAGTCAGCGATAACAAGAGCAACAATGTCGATGCTGGGGCGAGCAGTCGCACGTACGGCCAGACAGCAAGTCGCAGGAGGGAGAGCTGCGTCGCGATGGATGAGCTCGACGAGCTCTGCGGGCGCTCGAGCTGGCGCCGGTGCTGAGGTGAGGCGAGAGCAAGATATATGGAATCCGGGCAATTACTGATGTATCATCTCTATTCTACTTGTTCTCATGGCTATCGCTACGCTTTTCCTGCACCCGATTCTGGCCATTCTTTCTTGTTGGCCCCCTCAAATGCGCTTGTTGAATTGGGTTGATACACCAGATCCCGCTGTATGCATCAAAGTCGAGCATCGCATTCTTTTCTCTGGCTTCAGCTGGTTCATTGGCCTGGTACACCCACCTCTATGGCAACCCTCTGCTCGAAAAAGCAAAAGCAATGACTGCCGCAGAAGAAGGTCTTCACCCACCTCAGTACCCTTGGTCGCATTACGGAGCATTGAATTCATACGATCATGCTAGTATCCGAAGAGGTTATCAAGTTTACAGAGAGGTCTGCTCCACCTGCCATTCGTTGGACAGAATCGCCTGGAGAAACTTGGTCGGAAGCTCGCACACTGTGGATGAAGTAAAAGCAATGGCAGAGGAAGTAGAGTATGAAGACGGTCCTGGAGATGATGGAGAGATGTTCCAGCGTCCGGGCAAGCTGGCGGATCCTATGCCGTGGGTCCGGACCTCACACCTGGATAGAATGAAGACTGATTACAGTAAAAAAGACGTCCCTACGGAAATGATGAAGCGGCTCGAGCAGGTAATGCTGGTGCCCTTCCTCCTGATCTTTCCCTTATCGTCAAGGCCAGACATGGCGGCGCCGACTATGTGAGCTTTCCCGGAGTTTTAGCAGCAATATAGGCAGCTAACTAACATTCTAAATCCAAGATCTTCTCGTTACTCTGCGGATACACAGACCCTCCTGCTGGTAAACACATTGGCGAGACTCAGAACTTTAACCCGTATTTCCCAGGAACAGCCATCGGAATGGCGAGAGTTCTCTACGACGGACTAGTGGAATACGAAGATGGTACACCTGCAACTACCAGTCAGATGGCCAAAGACGTCGGTTAGTTACCTTATCATCAATTTTTTCGCGAAGGCTAGGATTGACGGTCGGGCTACTTGCAGTGACTTTCCTCGCTTGGGCAGCTGAACCCGAGCTCGACGACAGGTAAGGACGCATACGTGCTTACAGTGATAGTTGTTGACTCTTTCTTGCGTTTCCTGCGTTTATAGAAAGCGAATGGGCATGCAGACCATCGTCGTCCTTTCAACCCTTACCGCCATCTCCCTCTACGTCAAGCGATTCAAGTGGGCTACACTCAAGACTAGAAGGTTGCAATACAACCCCCCTCCTGCCAACCACTAGACGCTTGTCATGACTAGCATACCTTATAGCTAGCTGGGCTTGCTATGCGAAGACCATGTCAATTTGCAAGGAACGCTTAGCAGAGCAGTACATGAAAGATACTCTGCGGTTGTACACAAATAGGTGCTTTTCCCTGCTGCAATCGGTTTCCTATACCAATTCAGGTTGCGTAGGCAGACCGCAATGCCGCCAGCAGCTGATACAAGGACTGAATTGATCCGATTTATTACTTTATATAACTAATTAAGAGCTGTCTTCTGCAGAATTATCCTAGAGAAACGACGACGATAAACTATTTTCTGCTTACTTCGATGTACCTAACGAGTTTAACACTTCTCCTACATTTTCTAATGATAGACACCTATGTCCTACTAGATATACTGAATTTTACACCGACGCTAAACCCGATGGCGATCTTTGTTTCATTCCCACGCGAGTACCAAATTACGCTATCTCAGTTGGAGAGAAGCGAGGGGAATGTAGGGCCCAGAGAAGCTTGATATGGACTGAATGATGGTGAAGCGATGGAAAAGGCATTGTGTGGTGAGCCTTGAGGGACAGCAGAAGGATTCTGAGAGAAATGGGGCGTGCTAGGAGCGTGCCAATGAGGCGATTGACTGAAAGTAGCACTGTACGCAGGGCTCTGAACGACTTGATTCTGATTATAATCGGGTGAAGCAGTGTGTAAGCCAGTCTCCGGAGTGCTTTGGCGAGTTGGGATTGCTAGATTTAGATCATCTGGGAAGGCCGGGATTTTGTTATCTGTTCTCTTTCTCTTGTTTGAGCTGTGTTCTGCATCCACTTCAGAATATTTATTGGCACTTGCGCTGGAGCCACCTTTGACAGACGATGATCGCCGTGTACGGCTGGATTGCGTGATCAAAGCCTTTCCCGCTAGATTCTTGATTTTCTTGTTGGCGGTCTGAAGCTCTTTATCTAGTTTCAGCTTTTCGATGTGTACTTGCCTGAGTTCATCTTCTTTCTTGGCAAGGCTAGCCATGTCATCCCTGTGCTGTGCCATAGACGCTTCCGTGTCAAAAGCTCTGCTCATTTTCATGTCATCGATCTCGTCTTCAAGACCGCGTATTTCTTTGTGTTTGTCGAGGAGAGACTTCTCGTAGCGCTCTCTGATCACGGTGCTTGTTTTGTGTCTGAAACCCAGGGTAGCTTTGAGATCGCTGACTTGGACTGTGAGTAGACTAATTTCTTTGTCTTTCTCGGAGAGAACAGCTGTAAGGGTCTCGTTCCTTTCTTTGAGAGTTGTCGTTTCCTCTGGCAGTATGAATTTGGTCTCTGCTTCTACTCTACGCATGGCATCGTACAGGTTTGTGATTGCATCCTGCATTTTGTGGTAAATCGAGAGGAACGATCGTAGGATAGGATGGGGGAAGGGTTGTGTTTGTTTGTCGTTGGGGCTGTAAGAGCAGTGGTTTGTGTCGATTATGGTACAGTCAGCTATAAAATTCTTTGAATGGGTTGGAGCGAAGGAAAGCCATGTCGAGATGAAATGGCAATTAGATAGTTCAGAAAAGCAGCAGAGAAAGCATGACATCATGCATCAGGTAGAATAGAATAGCATATCAGCAGGAGTGCTATGCTACATTCAGCATAACATGGGATTCCACGACGCGTCTGGCCATAAACTGCAGGCTGTTTTTCGTGCAAAACATACTCAATGCAAAGTACATAACGAATCTAACAGCGAACATAGCATAGTCATGATTGAATTTTCATGATCTTAGCCTCAATCCGATGCAATGACAGCTGCTGTCATGTTTATGATTGACGCGTTTGTTTGGGCCGTCTTTGATCCGGTTTTTCTCGAGCCGCCTGTCTACGCATCACGTAGGATGTCGTACTGCTTGCGTGATGTTGTACGCTCACGATGGTTAACGTTGCTTGCTTCTCCTGAAAGTATAATCATGCATATGCCTGCTTCTCTGCTCTGCTCTGCTCAACAAGCTCGAATGTAAGAGCTTCAATGACTGCTTACAGATGGCATGCTTTACGATGATACAAAAGTGCCCGATATCATGGCATCTGCTCTGCCCTGCTTCGACATCGTATGCGTACATCAAGGCCGATAAAGCTCGTCGACATCTGCGCTGCTTCCCCACTGTCCGGCCAGGCTTGATATTCGCTTGGTCTACGGGACTGAAGACCCCTCTCGTCTCTAGCTTGCGGTGTGCACCACGACTGGATGATATGGCCGCCATTTGTTTGACCTCCGTTACACCGCGGACTGAGTCTGGACGCTCCCAGCCTCCGCAGTACCCTAGCCAACTACATGATAGCTATAGCAACCCATCTAGAGACTCCAGCTGCTAAGATAGCCTCGCTTCTCTGGCAAGCTTATTCCATTCCGCGTTGATGGGTCGTCAGCGATCTACGCGGAAATGATACTAATGCAGGCACAAGCTGAGAAGTCTGTGCCGAAGCGTCTTCTCAGAGATAACCTGGCGTCGAGCAAGGTGCAGCTGAGCTGAAGGAGAACTTATCGAATCGCAAGCCTCGATGGATGAGTTCAACAACGCTTGTTTGCATGCATCAAGTTGCTGCCTCACACCACATCAAGCAAGTCGAGCAAAGAAGCCCTGCACGAACACACTCGCTCAATCCTCTTAGGACGCCTCGACCTCTTCCGACTAGGGGAGATCAAGAATGGTGACGGTAGAGAACGGCTTTGGACCATGCGCTTCTCACGGCGAAAAAGGCTCTTATCCATTCAGTCCTTTGAGAAATCTGACTGGCTTGCCTTCGCTTTGCTCTCATTCCTTTCTCTTGAAACCTTTCCCTTCATACCGCCCTTCCCTCCTTCCCCTCTCTTTGTCGAGGTTGCTTTGAGCATACCATCTCATCCACACTCTCTTTCATCTAGAATAGACATCGCTTGCTTCTTCAACATCCACTCTCATTTTCCAAATCCTCCAAAAGGCCATATACAATGCGGTTCTCACTCTCTCTAGCGCTAAGTGCGCTTGCACTTGTGTCGTTAGCGCTCGCAAGCGATGTATCTTCTGCCGAATCTCACCTCGAGGCCCGTGATGAGCAGTCGTCGCTCGTCAAGCGTACCTCCGGCGGACACAACACGTATACATGCTCAAGCAGCGTACACAAACTATGCTGGAACAAGAACAACAATTCTTGCGACTGCAAGGTAAGCTGAAGCAAGCAGCTGCTGCGCCTCGTTTTGTTGCATTCGTTCCCCGCTCTGACACCCGATCGTACCTCCGCACAGGCCAACTTCGCTCGCACTTTCCACCATGATTGGAATATCTGTGATGGCCCTAAATCACGCATGACTGGTGATGCTGTCTGCGGTAACAATGGATGCGATGTCGAGTGCCATGGTGGGTCCGTCTTCCGTTTGACCAAAGTATACAAACAGGCTGATTGACTTGAATCTATGCAACAGCTGGTATGGTCTGGGACTGGAGGTAAGTCTAAAACAAGATTGATCGATATACACTCTTCTTACACTGCTTGTCTGCATCGTAGGTCAAAAAACTGTGTCTGCCAAGACAAGTATGAACTCCGCCGGACCGGTTCATATTGCGTCCCCAGATGCAAGCCTTCACAAGAACTTGTTGGCGGAGTATGCGTAGAGCCCTGCAAAGGCGACCTCGTCCGCAACTACGAAACCAAGGGCTGCGAATGCCCATCTGGCACCCAACTTAGCGAAAAGAGGACAAATCACAACAACAAATGTGTGCCTAAATGCAAAGTCACTGAAGAGCTCGTCAACGGAATCTGTCTACCCATCTGCAAAGGCGACTTCGTCCGCAATTCGCTCACCAAGGTTTGCGGGTGCCCAGACGGCACCACACTCAGCGAAAAGAGAACCTTCCACAACAAGTGTGTTGCCATCGTCTGCCCTGCCAACCAGCAACTCTCCAAAGACAAGAAGTATTGCGAATGCAAAGCCAGCTTTGAGCTCTTCAAGAAAGATTGTGTTCCGGTATGCACTCGACATGAAATCCGAAACAACAAGGGTGAATGCGAATGCAAGCCTACTTGCGGACGAAGAAAGAACATCTGCGAACCTAAATGCCCAACCAACTTCGTCTGGTCAGAATGGAAGGACAAGTGTGTTTGCGCTGAAGGCTTCACCAAGTATGGCCAGGAGTGTATACCTGAGTGCAAGAAGAATGAGGTATTCAGCCACAAGGAGCAGAAATGCGTGTGCAAACCTGGTACGCTGAGCGACTGGTCTTCCTCCTGCTTCATCTGACAAACGGGTCTACTTCATAGGATGCTGGAAACACCCAAGCAAGAATGAATGTGTTCCAGGTGCATCTCAGCTCCCTCACGTTCCAGGTACCGGCAACCATGGCGGAGACCACGGAGGTCACCACCACCCCGGCCACAGCTGGTGGAAGCGGGACGAAGCACCTGTCTGGTCCAGCAAGCTCCACCAACGCGACCAGGATGCTCGTACGTCGCAGCTTCACAATTTTTGCGCCATTCCATGCTGAATGCCCTGCCCCTCGACAGTCTTCTGCCCTGACGGTCTATCTGCATGCCCCATCCCTGCCACTCTTGGCGGATACGAGTGTGTTGATGTCAAGACTGAGCTAGAGCAGTGCGGTGGCTGTCTCGCAGATGGCGCAGGCCAAGACTGCACACAGATTCCTGGTGTCAGCGGAGTCGGCTGCCAGAGCGGCAAATGTGTAGTCTTCTCCTGCGACGATTCTCATCAACTCACTGGTAAGCTGCTACTTCCTACCATTCTTGTGAACTTCAGCTGACGTGCTGTTACCCTTCAGCCGCTGGAGAGTGCTCGCCTGCCCTCAAGCAGCGCTCCGCATAAGGATGTCATGCTGTCTCTACTGTTTCTATAAGTCGCATAAGTAGTTCTTCGGGGGAAGTTTCAGTTATTTAGAGGTCTGTTATTTCTTTTAATATCGTTTTATTCGTACTTTTACTCTTTTTTAGTTTTCTCTTGGGCAATACTTCTCGTAGTATGGACTCTTCTCTTCGGCACACAAGTCTCAGTAAAGGTAGCGGTGCCATGGGACATATGGACACTCTCGACTACCTTTCCAGACAGCCATTTCTTTCCTATTTCAGTCCAAAGTAGACCTATAGTAGCCTTCTCTTTTCCATACATCAGAAAGAAGACGGATATAATAGGCAATCTACCTCACTTTCCTTTTCCCTTTCGTTCCACATTCTTCAGTCGGTTAGTAGCGAAAGCTGTATTTCCATCCAGCCGCTGTAGGATTAGCTTAGGACAATCAGAACTTCTCTACAAGCTTTCCCCAGTCAGCAGATCAGCGTTTTTGATTGACCTGGCACTTGATTACGAGAGGCCAGACCTTCTCACACCGCATGATGCAAACGTACGATTAGTTGCATGTATGGGAGACTTATCCTGAGTACAACACGAACGACCGATACGAAGAACTGCTATGCGTCACCTCAGTGTATAGACTGAAGTGATTTGTTGCGCGTCTGAAGCATGCTGCACCACAAAGCTGGCCCAGCGCTCCATCATGCTAGGTAACCCATATGAAAGACGAAAAACTTTTGCGTGTACGAAAGAATGCTTTCATCGCTTGGCAGAAGGAGCCAGAGTCGAAAGAGGTGTCATTAATGGCAGTTGACTAGCCTGTCTGCTAGGAGAAGGTGTGACAGGTCGACTTGGTGCAGGAGTAAGGTAAGAGTGTCCTGTGACCTGGACAGTGGCTGGCGTTGCTGGTGCAGAGCGGTTGAGAGCCATATGTGATTGCACAAGCGAACCTTGTGCAAGGGCGGACATAAGAGATAGCTCGCCGGCTACTACAGCTGCACAAATGATGCGAGCAAGCTGGCGAGCGTTGTGACCGGGGTTTGTTGGATGTGGGCCATCTACGCCAAGCATAGCAAGCATGGATTGTTGCGGTGGTAGGACTGGTAAAGTGATGGTTAGCATCATACACTTCGATATGCTAGGGCATTTGACTGACTTGTACCGCCGCCGATAGTGCCAACTTCGATGCTGGGCATTGTGCATGTAATGAGCAGATCTTGGCCTCCGTTGATGCTGATAGGGTCCAAGTTAGCTTGATACACGATGTAGCAAGAATGCTACTTACGCCTCCATCAATGTCATGCAGTTTGAGCTCTCAACATTCTGTGCTGGATCTTGGCCAGTTGCGAGGTAGATCGCCTACGAAGCTGCATCAGCTCTGACTCAGGATACAGTGACGAGGATAGGAGCTCACCGTGAGGATATTGCTACTGTGGGCGTTGTTTCCACCCATGGTGCCAGCCATTGCGCTTCCTACCAGATTCTTAGCGATATTGACGCGGACTAGATCGGCTACGGTAGTCTTGAGGATTGTCTTGACGACATTGCCTGGGATGACACCTTCGGCAACGACGCTCTTGCCTCTACCTTCGATCCAATTGATGGCAGCTGGTTTCTTGTCTGTACAGTAGTTGCCAGATAGCGAGAGGATTCGCATTTCAGGGAAGTGATCTGTGCCCATAGTCTCTAGAGCTCTTTCTGTTCCTTTCGAGATCATGTTCATTCCCATGGCATCTCCTGTCTGACAGCAGAAACGGATATATAGAGTTCGACCCGCCATTGCTGTCTTCAGGTGAAGTAGTCTTCCGAATCGAGTAGTGCTATTAAACGCTGCCTTCATGATGGTCGAACCTTCTTCCGAAGCTATCCAAGCTTTTGCAGCAGCGGCTTGACTGACTGACGGGAACTCGATGGCTGGTCCTCGTGTCATTGCATCTTGCGTGACGACAGTCGTAACACCACCGCCAGCATTGAGTGCTTTACAACCTCGAGATGTGGAAGCAACGAGAGCACCTTCGGTAGTAGCCATAGGGATTGGATAAGCTGTACCATCGATTCTGAGTGGACCGGCTACGCCGACTGGGATGGGTGTGTAACCAATGACATTCTCGCAGCATTGTCCAATGACCTTGCTGTAGTCGTAGTGTAGGTAAGGTAATTTGGAATGTTCAAGGGAGTTCGTCATCGAGGCACGGGCTGCGTAGAAATTAGAAGTCAGAAAGGATCTGGAGACTTGCCGTTGGTGAACTCACAAATGAGCGCTCTACGGATGCTGACTGCACGCATGTTGTCTTTCAACAGCTTCTCCAAAGCATATGCAGCCACTTTGCCCTTCTGGACGAGCATAATGATCTCCTCATCGTTAACAGCATTTGCACCTTTTCCATGGTCGAAGATAGCAGCGGTCACTTCAAGCGGTCTGACGGTCTTCGTATCGGGTGTGGCAGCGACAAGATTGACAGTTGGCGTTTCGGCATTGCTTTCAGTTTCATCGATGACGGTAGTTGCCGGTGTATCGGTAGCGGCTTCTGATGAGGTTTCTGATACAGAGAAAGGAGTGTGTACTTTACCATTCTCGCCTGTAGGAGTCATGACTAGTGGTGGTGCTGTACCATTTTGCAGATCCTCGTTGGCAGACACTAGTCTACCTGAAAGGTGAGGCGTGCGAGGCTTCTTTGTAGCCATGAAGAGAGGCGAACCAGGAGTAGAATCATCGGATGAAACAGAGGACGAGGGTTTTCTTGACTTCTTCTTCTTGAGTGCTTTAGCATGTTCTGCATCCCTTTCTTTCTCGTCGGCAACAAGCTCCTTCCTTCGTTCTTTGGCCATCTCAGCAGCATCTGCGAGTGTCCATTCCGTTTGCATTCGAGACAAGCCTTCAATTCCGCCACTCCACCTCCTTTTCACCTTTTGCTGCTTGCTTTCTCCATTACCGGCTAGAAGAAGTCTTGTTGCAGCTTCAGGAGCTGAAGAGGGAACAAAGCCCTGCCCTATGCCTTGATCTCCTGATGCAATACCTTTCAGAAGATAGCCGTTCAAGAAAACGCTGACGACAAGAACGATGACGATCCATTTGCTCAGTACCGGGTCGCCAACAAGCATGGTCCAGCTGCTCATGAATCGGTCTAGGATAGCTAGAGAGCTTCCTAGATTGCTTCTTTCGGAGACATTGACATAGATTTTGCGAGTGATCTCTTCAATAGATTGACCAGGAAGAACCAGACGGAAGACGATGACTGATGGGAGAGATACCACGAGAGGTACATCGCTTTGAGGGAAAGAGGCGGAGAGCTGCTCGAGAATAGGAGCTAGAGCTGGACTCATTGGATCCGTCTGGAGATAGTCGTGATATGACTGGGATGAGGATGATTGAACGGAATTGACTGATGTTGCAGCCGAGTGACGAGTGAAAGCAGTCTTGACGGTGAGAGTGGTAAGCAGGTTGGTCGTATGCAAGATAAGGAATGCACTGATAAGCAGCAACTTCAGACGAGCTGTAGGGTTCTCGTTCTTGCTGCCATCAGATCCAAGGACTAGCTTGCTGAGTTTCTGGCCAATAGTCTGGTTTTCGTCGCTAATCTCAGGTGCGTTCAAGTCAGGTGTTGTTCCGTCATCCAGTATGTGAGCTAGATCTGCTGAGGAGTCTACTCTGCGGAGGTTGCGCATGATACGGATTCGGCGGACCTAAATGTAATGCATCCATGAGTACGCTAGATGCGAGACAAACAGAACAAAAGGGGGAACGGCCTACCTCCACCATGACAGTCAGGACACTTGCAAAGAATCCAAAGAGGAAAAGACAATCGAAGAACAGAATGAGAGCTGCCAACTGGCAGAACTCTTTTAATCCAGGTACTCCAGCAAACGAACCAGCCAAAAGCACAGCGATTTCCACTGCGTAATCTCTGACGATGGGTTTACCAGTCTTATCGAAAGCTTGTATGACAATATCTCGAGCTGGGACTGGTGTTCCCCATCTGATACCATTCGATCTCAAAGGCTCCGAGGAAGGGTAATAAGGTTCATCGAGGTCGCCCGGTCCAGTGACGGTGACACGTGCGGCTGAAGGAAGATGCATACGACTTGGTACTCTTGATTTCAGGAAGGGAGCATTGCCGGAAACGGGTGCCAAGGCTGGGTTCTGGAATACTGATTTGGCGAGAACGAAAGGTTTCTCGAAGCCGACTGTGATGACGAGGAAAGGTAGGGCTTCGGAAAGAATGACGGGATTGATGCTAACGCCGAGGAGATATGCAGTGAATAAGGCGAGAAGAAGTGCGAAAGTTCCGGAGACGAGAGTTGAGCAGCCTGCGTACGGACGATGCAGGTCAGAACATACTCGAGAAGAATAATGAAGGGATGTTGCTGAGCCTACCTAGCCAGAACTTGCTACCTAGTTTGCGCATGTTGATGAACAAATTGATGAAAGTGAGATGCATGAGGAGGTATCCAATGAGCATGACGAATATATCTGCAGAGTCTGCTTTCTTCGCAAGTGCATAGAAGCGCATGATGAATGCTCTTCCTGCATACAGCATCCATTTGATATTTCTCGGGCCATCCTGATCGGCAGAAAGGGTAGACCTTGAGGAAGACGAGGATGCACCTGTCCTAGGAAATGCCTTGAAGCTCAAGCCGAGACCTGCATCTTCGCGCTTGCCGTGGAGGAAAGACAGAGGGACATATGAATAGCCTTTGCTGTCCGTGACGGGCTGGGATGCCAAGACGTGACTTGACCACTCCGAAGCATCGCTAGTTGGCTGTAGACCCAGAGCAAGGATAGCAGATCTAGCTTGTCTGTCACTGGACTGCGAAGCTGGGTTGAAAGAAGCCACGAAGCATTCGTTGGATGTGGTCGTTCCTAATTGCTGGCACAGCTCTGGATCGAAGTGAGAAGTAGTGCTGCCAAAGGTACTCGTCTTGAGGTAGTTCTCGAAATCGCGAAGAGATGCAGCTATCTCGGGGTCCTGCAAGCTATCTCGACGCGCAGCGGAGTTGTGCTGCTCGCTTGCGGGTTGGCTGGCTTCTGCGATACCGACAGGTGCTGAAGAAGGATGTGCTGGGTATACTAGCAAGTTGCGATCGTCTGTCTGATCTGTCGGAGCACCAAGATCTGCATCGAGCGAGACGACCACTCTGACGAGCTGCATAGATATAGGCTCGCTGCTTCCTCCCGGCTGTACTCTCTCCCAGTGCGACCCATCTTTGCGAACGAGGAGGGAAGCTACCTCTTGCGAGGCCGATGCTTGAAGCTCTGGCGCCAGCAAGGATCCATCGAGACTAGCAGGATTTAGGAATTCCGAGTGTTTCACGGCATGCAGGAGCTGGAAGTATGCGAGTGTTACGACGATGAAACCCAGTACGACTGCTTCGATGGAGCGCGTCGCCGCTGCCATGGTGAGCAGGCGCAGTGGATTTCGAGAAGCAGAAAAGGCCATAGCTCCGGACTTGGGACGAGTAAGATGGGAAATCCAGCAGTATACACCACGACGGTCTTGTGACCTGTCACTTGGCTGTCGTTTCCTCGCTGTTCTTCTGCCAACCTCTGACTTTCTCTGGCTCAAAGAAACGGCTCGCTCGCTAGGCGTCGGAGCTTTTGTTTTTGTTGAAGATTTGCCTTGTTGAAAGGGTTGAATAGCTGTTGTAGCTACTTCTTGTTGGTCGTATACCTCCCAAAAGCTCGCGCAACTTCCTGACACTTTCTGTCTTCAGCCTTTTGGCCTTTGCGACTTGGACGCTACGAACGAAGCGAGAGCTGCAAGATATCGCGATTGGCTCTTTACGCGTCGCAAGAAGAGCGATGAAGCAAGGAAGTAAACAACGAAACAGAAGCTATACATCTGGATACACTCTGCCTGTGCGATGCCTACTCCTGGCGGCCAAAAGTCGGACCACCTAGGTTGCTCTGTTCGCTGGATTACGAGGCAAAGCTGTGCCGGATTATGGTCTCAGACTACTCGCAACTACTTGTTTCTCTGCTTTACACTATGCTGCGAACCTGTCGGAAGAGGGAAGAGAACCCTGTCGAAAGCTAGAAGCTCCTCGAAGCTCTGACATCCGCCGACCTCCCCATTCCGTGGCTCACGACTAACAGTACTACCTGTCAGGAATCGTTGAACATCGATCTCGATCTACTGTCATCGGGTGCAGGTTGCGATGGGGGCGCGGAAGGTGTTCAGACTCGAAAGGCCGTCCGCCCTCGAGACTTCATTGCACATGCTTATATCCTCCGAGTCTTCCACTCTGAATGGCACATGTCAAGTAGAGTATGTCATGTCGAGTAGGAAAGCGCTGCGTAGCTACCAGCTCGATGTACTACGCTTCCCGCCAGCAGTTTCTCCATGCAGGCCGTGCTAAGTCGTTCTCATACACTTTCAGACCATAATTTTCTGCCAAGTGTCCGTTGGAGAGGCAAACATCGTCGAAACACAATGAGCGAGCGGGAATTATGGCACCGGCTGGCGTTGCATGCAGAGTTCATTTCAATGGGTGTGACAGCGAAAGACACAGTAATACTGATACGAAGCTACTGCAGCTACTTCTACTGCCGGTCAGTATATGCCGTTCAACCTGGCAGGAGTGGCTGCTTCTGTCTGTTTCGTGTCTAGCATACCATACCCATCTGGCTCTTCCATTCTGACATCTCGCTTCTTGGTAAAGTACGTCATATTGAGCAGAAAGGCACTACAGACCTTCGTTAGCTAAATCTCCGGGGAACATAGAGCAGCACTCACGCAGCGAACTCGGGAAGAACGGTCAAGCAATACTCGATAGCGGTGAAACGACTAGTGAATCCATCTCCAGTGTAATTCTCGCGACTGTTATAAGAGAGCTGCTCAAAGAAGAAGAAGAAGAAACAACAGAGCTATCAGCAAGCCGAAGTATGCAAAGCAGAGAAAAAAGCCACTCACGCTGGTGATACCAGATTGAAGAACCCCGAAGAGGCCTCTTACGTTGAGCCAGAAAGCGACCATGGCCAACACGATCAGCGTTGGATGGATTCCCTTCCTACTTATCCTGCCTTCTCTCTGATATCTCTTTTCATCGAGAAAACTCTTGACTAAACAGACGTTAAAAGCTATCGTCATGGAATAGAAAAGTGCCGATCCAGCTGTTCGAAGAGCTCTAGCTTTCTGCTCTCGGTTGGCTAGATCCGCTGCGGTAAAATCTGGGCGTGTGGATCCTGCCAAGTAGGAGCCTCCAGCGATAATGAGAGCGCTAACAACATTTGTGCATGTTAATCAGACTCAAGTCAATGCTCTGACGACGCAAAGCGCTTACTTGGCTGGAATCAGGACTGATTCGACAATGGACAGGAACTCGGTCCTGTAGTATCTTCTGGCAAAGATGATGGGTTGCAAGGTCATGGTCTTCCTCATCATCGACAAGGACTCTTGCGTTGTATGGTTACTGGAGCGAAGGAACGAAATGCCGAGGTTGGCCTTCTGCCAATTCTTCAGGAAGAGGTATGACGCAATGGTCTGTTTGAAGAGGTAAGCTCATAGCATAGAGGGAGAGAAGATCGTGCTCACCAAAGTGAAGTAGCCTTCGGCACCTACGAATCGTTCCTTCAGCAAGCAGTCTTCTCCCAGCGAACTGTATACCCACCTAGGATGAGATATGCAATGAAGACATCTGTATTCTCGAACGCGAGTACACCAAAAGCAACGCCACAAGCCTGTTTCAGGTTCATCTTATCAGATAAGATCTCACTGACATATTTCAGTTTCAGTCGAGCTGAGCCCACCTGAGAAGCCACTCTGACGAAAGTATGGAAAGCCAGAATAAACCATCTGGACTTGATCTTGAACCTATATGTAGCGAAACAGAAGACCATCCATACTGCCAGTCCGAAGTATAGAATTGCGAAAAGTAGAGCTACCCCAGCTTCTTTACCGAAATGGGCCATCTCGAATCGATGTACTGTTGGAGAATATTGAGAAATGAAATATGCAGCATTGGTAGTGTTGTTTTATAGTCTGTCCATCGCTACCGAGCAGAGCCGAAGCGTCCCTTTTGGCAACCCGAGCACAGCAAGAGCGTAGCTCCGTCCGCGAACTCCAGTCACACGCAAAGAGCCTTGAATCCGAGTACTATAGACACTACAGTCTCGTACTGAGCATCAAAGGCTCAAAGTTATTTTGCACTCTTTAATCTTGTCCCTGTGCCTCGCTCGATCACTCTGTCCTGCCTGTACCTTGAGTGCACCTTCAGTTCTTTGCTTCTCTTTCGCTTCTTTCCTTCGCTCCAACTCGTTCAAGGAAAACGTAAACAAAGTTGAGAAACATGGAAAACAACAATCCAAGGGACAGCGAAACACTGCTCGCGCAAGAGCGTGATTCCCACAAACAGATCTTCGACTACATCGCGCTTCAGGATCTCGAAACAGCGTCCAGCGAGCTGCGTATCGATCTCGTAGAGTTTCTTGAAGCTGCTCAGGCTTTGATGGGTCCAGGCGGTGAGGAATTCGACACTTTGTTGGCTGTGGAAACAGCTGATTTGGCTGTTTTGCCAGACCTGTCCTTCGATTCCGAGGACTCAAAGAGCGACAGCTCTCGAAGCAGCGCGTCATCCGTCAAGTTTCTGATAGCTGCACCTCTCAAAGACGTTCCCGAAGCGTGGAAATCAGCGTTCACGGCGACTCCTAACGATTCGCGTGAGAACAGCTTCGTCAAGACGACTCCATCTATCAATTTCAGCAAGCTCTCAAAGGATATCATCTCCTCAAACTTCAAGAAGTCGGATGTTCCCTCTCCCAAAGCATCTGCTATCATGTTTATCCGTTCTCCAGCTGACAATAGCACCTTAAACGATTCATCGGGAGACGCGTCAGAGACGTCTGTAATCAAGCATTTCAAGCAAATTGGTGGTATGAAAGAAGCTACTCTATCACCCTACTACGAAGCGAGAGATGGTAGCAAGAAAGCGGTCCTCGTCCTTCGAACGAATCACGCTACTCCACCTTCACCTTCGCCGAATACTGGTAAAGCACCTCAAGAGACTACTTCTTCAGAGGAAGAGGGAAATGAATCGAGTATCAACGTAGATATTGTACCTCTGAAGAAGTTTCAGAAAGAAGATAATGTTACAGCCACCGCGGCGAAAGCAGCAGACGTTACTCTGTCAACAACAACAGATCACACACTCTCCGAAGATCAATCTTCACCTTCGTCCGTCGAAGCTCCTATTCCCCCTTCAACTACGGCACCACCGAAGTCCAGCTTTCAGAAAGCAGTCACCAATCTTTTTCCAGCAGCAGCAGCCTGCGCTAATGCAGCCGCCAAGACTACCGTTCTAAAGATTACGAATATTCCCTGGACCCTTACGAATGCACAATTCGCACGATGGTTCGGAAGCGTGCTGGAGAAAAGTATGCTCCCACCCGAGCTGCAAGTTATCAGTATACATATCTGCTGTGATCGGTAGGTCATCTTCCATGTATTTGACGTATCTTCATGATGGCTCATATTGATACACCGGGTCTTTCCGCTGACAGATTCAAAGGAAGAACGCGCGTTCCAGCTTTTCTAGAAGTGCTTTCTAGCAAGACGGCGCTCAAGATCATCAACGAAAAGAGTGGTAAAGCACTCGACAAGAGAGAAATCAAGATCAGTATAGCAAGCAAGAAGGAGCTAATGACAGCGGTATGTCGACAGTACTGCATTTGAGATAATGTCCTCTTCGATGGCAAAAGCTGAGTATTCTGTCATCGATCCAGATCTTCCCTACATGGGCCGCTTCGACTTTCTCGACTAAAGAAAGAACGCCTATCCTATCGGACAACGAAATTGCCGGTCTCAAGGAACTCTGCAAGCTCAAGGTCGGCTTACAAACGTCCTTCCCCTCGCCTTGTAACATTTTCCTAATGTGCAATGGGAAACGTTACAGGCGCCTTTCGTTCGACAAACGCCTGAAAGGCCATTCATGAACATCCTCAGTATCGCTGCCAAGGTAGGCTTCTTTTCTTTTCTCGCTCAAGATAGCAAGCTAATCGCTCGTCTGCTCCAGTTCCCGTGGAAGAGCAAAGATACTCTGTCTTCTCAGGGAGATGAGCAAAACAAGGCATTGCAACTGATCAGAGGTAAGCTGGCCAATGTCATATTTAGAGCTAAAGAACGCGTTGATTGCCCTTCTTCCATCTTTCATCTTATATAGACGGCTACAAGCTTCTGAATCAACATGGCAAGCGTATCGAAGATTATGATACTATCCGTTCGCTTTTCCACCAGTTCTTAGAGACTCACGGCGGCATTACAGGTTCTCTACGCAGTGTTTCAGTCTCTCCTGCCATTTGTGCTACATCAGGTCCTCTAGCACCTTCCAATCCAAGCGGTGCGGATACTTCAAGGTCATCAAATACAGAAGACGTTTCTTCATTTTCATTATCAAATTCAAGCAGCTTTGCATCTTTCTCATCACCTTACAAACGAGCTCTCCTCTCTAAACCCTCTACAAAACGAGAAGTCGTAATCGAGATGGATCTCCCAGATAACGCACCCGCTGCTCCTCCCTCAGCACACGTCTCTTCATCTGGCGAAGCAAGTCCCAAATCCTCATCTCTCCTTTCAGGATCATTTTCTACAAATACCAGATCGGGAAGTCAGGATAGCGGAAGTCATTCTGGCTTCAAACCGAATATGCTGTTTGAGCTCCTTCAGAATTGTAGAGAGGAGAACAGGACCATTCCTTCCTCAGGAAGTGCCAAGAAGCACGGTACAAATCCAGTCCATACAGCGGATACTACTCCTGATCCAAAGGAGCCAAAGCAAGACGGCAAAGATGCTGCCGTCTTTAACCAGCAAGTGCACATTCCGGTTCCCGTTTTGAAACCACAGGTGGCTATCACGCCGGAGAAGAGTGAAAGCATCAGAGGAATCACTCAGCTCAATGCAGAATTTGAAAAACAAGACATGCTAGCTAGAAAGCAAGCCAAGCAGAAAGAAAGAGAATCCCGACAGTTGCTGGAAGCGGTCAAAGCTGCTGGATATCAGCGTCAAGCGTCCCATCATTATCATCCCTATCAACACCAATATCAGCAGCAGCGTCAGCAGCCAAACACAGAAGCGCTGCTTTCTAATCCATTCTTCAGGGATCCGCTGCTGTCAGCCAATTCCGGGTATTACAAACAAATACCTGCTCTTCCGGTCATTGCAGAGACTAAAGAAGAGATTTACACATCTCCAAACTACCTCTCCTCAACCCCGAACGATCGTTTCGCCTATGCAGCTCACAAAGCTTTCGGATCAAACGGTGTTTCGAACAGTACCACTGCAAACACAAGTGCAAACACGTCCTTCTCACCTAGAGTGATAGAGAAATTGAATGTCCCAGAAAGTCTTTTCACGCCAGACGCGCCCTACAAGCATACAAACTATCCATACTTCCCTCCGGGCCTCAATCTGCCTCAATGGGCTCAATCGCCTACATACGGAAATGCTCATTCTGGATTCCCGTACGGTTTCATGTCACAGCAGCACCAGCCTGCACAGTTTCAGAGCGGTAATCGTGGTGGCAAGCTAGATAGTCTGGCGAACGAGTTTGGCATGGACAAGACTCAACTCAAGCTGCTGGTGCAGAGACTAGGTGGCATGCTAGAGTAGTCGCAGAGACTTTCTTCGTTCACAGGGCTCAACGAGGAATAGCTGTTTCGACGATTCCCAAAATTTGTCAAATAAATGAATAGCGATGTTATGCTTTGACGAGTGTTGTCGTAGCAAATGTTTCTAGTATAGGTTTATCGTATTATCAAGGAAATGCAGGGTTTTGTCAAGCTTTCCACACAAAATGAAAGAAACGCGCTTCAGGTGCAGCGCGTCTTCTCGCATCGACGCGTCTCTTCAAACATTTCATTTGAAAGTCTGACAGACTTCAACACTCTCTTTTACAGCTATCTTACAGCTTTCAACACTTTCATTACCTTCGACATCAGTCATTACCCCGGCTCCTTACCGCTCTTTGGGCCTTCTCGTCAGAGCTTTGGACGCCCATTGTGACAGGGTTGGCTTTGAATCGATTCTTGAGCTGCGGAAATGGACATTCAAGCATCTCCGGAGCCATCACCATCAACATACTCAGCCTCTGGACGTCGTGGAGGCCATCTGAAGCGCCTCAGCTTGTCCGTAGCACCGCGCGACTTGGCTGGCGAAAGTAGCAGTTCCAACAGCCTGTTCTCGCCAGAAAGGTCATCGACATCGATATCACCATCTACAAAACTCAATAGTGCTCGGCCAGATGCGACTATCTCACCTTTGAACCGCTCTTTGGGCTCGTCCAGGCGTCAGAGGCCACTTTCGCTCTACAGCAACAGCAGCAGTAATGGGTCGCACGGCGCGCTGGATGGACTTGCTGCTTCTCCATCTCCTGTGATAAAGAATCTACCTATTTGTGAGGAAACAGAACACGAAGGTACAGCGCAAGAGGCCACTTTCACGCCCTCAAGCAGCACGACTGCTTCACGTGCTTCGCCTGGTCTACCTCTGACACCTCTGAGTGCAGGAAGATCAGAGTTGAACAGCAGTGTGGGAAGGAGGAGTATCCTCGGCCGGTCTGCTCACGCGAGGAGGCAGAGTAGCATATCATACGCAAGATCCCCTTCGGCCGTATCGCCCATCAATGGCAGTGGACCATCTACGCCCAGGAGCAGCACCAGCACGCCTAGAGAGACACCTGGCCATCCAGGTTTTCCTGCTTCTTCAGCGTCCAGTGGAGTGGAAGCTAGCGACAACTCCGCTCAGACACCTGCCCGGCTAGACTACTTTGGAGCAGCAAGACCGGCTACGACCAAGACACCTATTCACATACCAGAGGAGCGCGAGTCTGAGAGTCCTAAAACGAGTCCTTATAACGAACTCAACGTCGGCATTGGCGCGAAGAGCGCAGATCTCCTCACTTTTATCGCAAAGAAGGAGCGGAAATGTATGGATTTAAGAGAAGGTGAGAAAGGACAATGTTCTGTTATTGTGCTTCGGCTGACGCCTTGCTTTATCATCAGAACTGAAGCGGAACGAGGAGGAACTGGCAAGTCTCAAGAAGAAATGGGAAGCTATCATTCAACGGGAGATGATGTCGGCAGCAGCAGCTGCTGCGGACTCTTCATCGACAAGTCCAGCCAGATCTGAGTCCTCCTCTCCTCAACAAAGCACGCAAGCTCCTTCTTCAGCTGGCGGTCTCTTCTCATCCATTACAGCCAGTCTCTCCGCTTCTACCTCTGCTTCGACTTCTTCCGCCAGCACAGCTTCTCCCTCACCTTCTTCCAGACCTTCACCCGCATCCGCTTCCAGCAGGAGGTTGTTGACGTCACGGCATAGCATTTCAATCAGTCCTACTGCATCTCGCTCTCCCAAGCTAGGTGCAGATTCATACTTCGGAGGAGCGAATCTATCATTGCAGGAATCACCCACCGATCGGATAGCTGCTACTTCACCTGGTGCTTCCGCGCAAGCAAGCTATGAAGTCTCCAAAGTAGCCAAGTCGTGGCTGGGAGGAGTCATGAAGCACGCTTCTTCAGTTTTGGAGACACTCGCTCCACCTCCTGTCGCGTCTTCGAATGATCTAGGAACAGTCCGGGAGGAAGAAGAACCTGAAGAAAGCGACGAGGAGACAAGCGATTCTAGGCATAAACACGACGCTGAAGATAGCAGAAGAATTAGCACAGCTACTGCAGACACTACTTCTTCTACTGCTAGCAGCAATAGCCCATCTTCGAGCTACGATGAACATGAAGAAGATGGTAGATTCTCATCTACTGCAACTAGCAGGTCTAGCAGTATCTCGAGCATGGACAGCCATAATGACGCTTTACACCTGTCCAAGTCGGAAGAGTCTGTAGGCACATTGACGGACTCATCGAAACACCATAAACAAGGAGACGACATCACACCCGTCTCCACGCCTCTTCTTCCAGATACAACTCCACGTGCTGGTAAATCACCAAATACAGAAGTCGATGATCTATGGGGTCTAGACGGCTTTGAAGATACTACTGCTCGTGAGAACCGCGAAAAGCTAGAACAAGCTAGAATAGACGAGGTACATACTTCGCCGCCGAAGAACAGGACGCCTGTGGAAGTCACGAAGCCAAACCATGGTAGGAGGAGATCGACTGCTTTCGAGCTTGGTGGTGCTTGGGGTAGCATGATGGGCAAGAAGTGGAGCGAAGTAGCTAATAGCGAGACGTGAATTGATTCTGCCTGCTTACAACAAGATAATTTGCTGACTGAAGTGATTCGATAGATTCAAAACATCTAAGCGGGCTACTATGAACTTCGTCGACACCTTCGAAAAGACTCTCGGTGATGCATTGTTCGAGGCACCAAGCGCCAAGAAGGCATCTCCCGATTCCAGCAAAGGATCTATGGTCTACCTAGACGGCGAATATGTTCCTTCGTCGATTGTCGAGTCGCCATCTCCTTCCGAGCGCGAGCGATCACTTCCATCTGGCATAGGAAGCGCAGGCGCATGGAGCACCCTTCTCGGTCGAGCAAAGACTACGCCCAAGAACAAGAATGAAGAATGGACCGCTCAAAGTCTGAATGGCGATCTAGGCGAAACGAGCATGTCTCCTTCTTCTGCTTCGTCTGCTCGCAGCCCTGGCGGCTCGAGGAAGGCAAGAATAGCACTCAATGATAATCCACTAGAAGAGGATGAATCTTTCGAAAGCTTCAACGACAACTTGTTCCCTTCCACTTCTCCTTCGCAAAACACGAACTCTCGGGCGTCTTCGATCAAATCGATACAGCCTACAATATCTGCATCGAGAACAAAGCATTCAAAACGGATGAGTCTGCCTAATAATCTGTTGGTGGGCGAGCCGAGGCGACCTTCTTTCGGGTTGGGGTTGGAGAACGTCAGCGAGGAAGACAAAGCAGAGACAGATGACGCCTGGGGCTGGTAGACGATTAGCATACATTTAGCGGTGACAATTTGCAGTGCATATATCCCGGGAGACACGATAATGATACTATGACTGGCGATGGGCGGTAGTTAGGTAGAGATTGTTTTGCAGTACCCTCTGTTGGATGTAGCATTTGCAATCATCCTCAGCATTATCCTTTACCCTGGTAGGTGTACAGCTGATGATCTTTCTCTCCTCCTATTGACGTTCAGCTTAGGCCGCCTCGCACCTACCCACGATCTATTTGGCACCTCGTCATGGTCGAACAAGCTCGCAAATCTGGCTTCGACTTCTCTCTTCTCTGCTTAGAGTCGACTGCGAAGCGCCAAAAGGTCACTTTTTCGCAATGTTCCTCCATCCCATGCTCCTGCGCGAGGAACTCGAGCAATACCCTTATTCATACTGTCGCATATATGGACGAGGTGCGAGTCCAGCTGCAGAGTTACAAGGGACACACATATCAAGAAGTCTGACTGGATCTGTGGACAGATGCAAATCCCATCAAATGGTACAGCATCATGGCTGCAGTCGATGTCGCGCTCAAGATCCCTAATGTTGGGGAAGACAGTCAGATGCAGGATCTGATTGTCGAAGTGAGAGCATCGAATGGCCTCGCCGGCTGGGATTGTCCAGAATCTGTTCGGGTCTATCAAACCATAGCTCAAGAAGCTCAACGCCCTCTGGATTGGCGGGAGCTCAGCGACATCACCAAGAGAAGCATGAATGACTACTTGGAATGTTGCCTAGCTAGAGGGTGTGTAGGAGCCGAAATGTCGATGCAGATGGACGAAACAACAACTACAGTCGATCCCAAGACCGGCGTTCGATATGTTGAGATGTCGCGCAAGCATGCGGACCCACAAGATATAGCACTAGCAAACGCTATAAACAAGATATCCAATCCGGCTGTTCGCGAATACCTCTTGAAACAGAACATGGTACGCTCCCCTTCCTCAAAGTCCCACAAATAGCGCTCAGTGCGCACGCCATACAGTCCCGCAAGATGAGTCGAATGCGAGGTGAAGAGGACAACCTCAGAGTCTGTAGTGGTTGCGAAAGCGGCAACATTGCCAAGCTCAAGAAATGCTCGAGGCAAGTCCGACCTACTATAAAGTCTGAGCCGACACTAGCTGACATTGATCTATCTGCTCAAGATGTACTGTCAGAGAATACTGCAGTATACAGTGTCAGAAGAAACATTGGGCAGAGGAGCACAAGAAGGAATGTTCGCTGTTTGCCGACATCGTGAAGATACGCGTACCGACTGCGCTAGGTCAGGAGCTCGACACGCACAACGCTGCTATGTCACACTGTTGATCGTTCAGGTTTCTGGTAGAGAGTCAAGTGCAGCGTTGGCAGTCTGCAACCAGAGAGGGGATATCCGGCTTCCGATAATGGCGAGGCGATTTTGCGACAGAAGCAGTAGATCTTGCCCCTTCTCAACAAACATCGACATCCTCGCTCTCACTCACGATGGCATACCTATCGTTGGAGCTCTTCGAACTTCCTGAGCACAGGCCTTCTCTTCGTCCCACCATCCCGGTCGCTCTGTTTGGGGCGTCGAACAGGGATCCATGCTTCTTTTCATCCTTTCTCCATTCGCTTCTCTTCCTCTTGTCCTGTTCAAACCTCCAAACATGTTTCTTCAGCCTATGCTGCTAAAGGCTGAACTGGAGCAGTACCCATACTCGTACTGTTACCTTCAGCAAGACGGTGCGAACCTTACTCCTATGCAGGCCGCTCTATGCTGATCCGTCTTGTGTGTACCCAGATGCCTGCAAGCGCAAATGGTTAGGCATCATTAATGCATGCACGGTAACGCTACGCGCACCTATCGACATCAGTGAAAGTGCGGTACAAGACTTTATTACCGAGGTCAGAGCATTCAACGGTCATGCTGGCTGGAAATGCCCACCCGCCATGCGAGCCTATCAAGCGGTTGCTGCAGGAGTCCAAATTCCTTTGTACTACAACAAGCTTAGCGAAGCAGACAAGGAAAGCCTGAGCGACTACATTCAACTATGTCTCAAAGCGGCTGTCATGGGATCTGCTATCTTTGACAAATGGGAGCAACTTCACCACAAATTTGGCGAAGCGAGCGTTCGCCGCCTGGTTGAAACCGCCATGAAGATCACCGAGCCTGAAGGGAAAGCAGTAACAGATGCTCTCGACAAAATCCCAAATCAGGATCTTGTGATGGAGATTCGAGCCCAAAAGCCGGCAGGTTTAATTCAGTAGCGAAGAATCGCGCTAATCTTCGTATCCCTTCGTTCTAGACCATACTCATGTTGGAAATGCAACGAGGGAAATGCAATATGAGAAAGTGCAGTAACTGCAAAAACAGAGATATCTCGAAACTCAAGAAATGCGCTAGGTAGGCTCTCGTCAGGTTCTCAATCTCAGCTAATACTCACTCATTCGATGCTACAGATGTCTAGTAAGGGAATACTGCAACAAGGATTGCCAGAAAAGCCACTGGACAAGCAAGCACAAGTACGAATGCTCTCGCTTCAGCGAGATCACAAGCGTGAAAATTCCGAGCAAGCTAGCTTCAGATCTTGATGCCTATCACATCACACTTGTGTGATAGCCAAATATGCTATCCAGCGCGTGCTTGTTTTCCTCTGCTCCGCCGCAATCGCAAGAAGCCCATGCACTACTCACACTTTACTGACAGCGATGCATGAGCGAGGACTTGCTGTCATCACCCTCGCATGCTCACTCTGTAACTCTAGTCGCCTCTTCGACGCGTCCTACCCGCCAGTCCGCGCACAGACCATCCCAACTGACGATTTCGTGTCGAACGCTTTCTTTTGCAGGTTGTCTTCCTACCATCCGCTACTTTCTAGACTCAAGATGTTCCTGCAGCCGATGCTGCTGGTTGAGGAATTGCAGCAAGTGCCGTACTCGCTCTGCAAGCACGAGGGTAACGGTATATAAGATGCTGGAATGCACGAGAAGACGCAGAGGCTTACCACTACTCTTTCAGAGGTCTCTTTAGCTACGTGGAGCGGCTTTCTGGAAGACTTCACCTCTGGAATGACAGCATCACTCCCGCTCTCTCACAATGATATGCAGTACATGATCATATGGGCTCGTATGGTGAACGGAGAAGCAGGCTGGTGTGGTCCCTACCGTATCTCTCGGTACCAGATGGCCGCCTGCGAGGTGCAGATACCGACTGATTGGCACTTATTGGGCAAACGCGATCGTGAAAGTCTCGAGGCTTACATACAAACTTGTATGGCGGGTCCAGCAGAACAACCAATTCCACACGCTCCACTGGAGGAATCGGTCAGAGTGAAAGCTCCAACTCAGCCGGAACAAGAGGTCGATATACCAAGAACAGTAGCCGAGCGCATGTACTTTGGCTTTAGCAACGCAATTAGCAAGACACACAACAAAGCGCTACTAGCAAAAATCAAAGATTATACTGAGGTACGTCCTCAATTGGCCAATTTCTACGCAATGCGCCCCGCTTACCCGATGTTACTGGTGCGTTACGCTTATATAGTATCGCCTGGCCAGATTGCCTCCATTCACATCCGCCTATGAGACAAGATGTTCAGCTTGCAATAAGCTGGAGGCTGCCGTCAATGTCACACTGCGCAAGTGCTCAAAGTGGGTTCCTCTACTTCCGAAGAAGACGATGGGTAACTCGATACTGAACTTATTTGGCTTCCTCTGTATGTACAGATGCAAGGTCCGGCAGTACTGTGGTACAGAATGCCAGAAGGCACACTGGAAGAAAGTACATAAAGAAGAGTGCGGCAAGTTCACGGAAATCATCGCTATCAAGGTCCCAGACTCTCTTGCACAGAAACTCGCCAAGCATCGCTCAAATACTCTCAGGGTATTGGGGCATGCCTAGATGCCCGAGGACGAGAGATCCCGTCATTATTCGGGTGAAAGTGGGGAATCTTTACCGATGTCGCGATTGCGAATGCACTTGCTCTCGACCTTGATGCCTATCATATCACACTTGTCTGATAACAAGCGATTGCGTTCAGTAGCAGTTTTGTTCGAGATTGCCTAGTCATTTGGCTTGCTGCTTTGTACGTAAGGATGCAATGTCAAGATTCCAACCAGAGACTCAAGATAGTGATCCAATACCATGCTGCTCATGCTTGAACACTCGAGACGTCTCAGAAGCTGAGAATCGCCCATGAAAGCCGTCGACTTCTGCATCTGCACGGTCCACCCAAACTCGGAGACGTCCCGCTTAAGGCTGAGATGTGCAGCAACAGACCCTTCATGTTCTCTCTGTATCAATTCGCGAAGCATATCTGTTTCAGAGATGTTTCTACAACCTATGCTGCTCATTGAAGAGCTCGAGCAACTGCCAGTCTCCCTATGCAGGACCGAGGGCAACAGTAAGAGACTGTTTCGATGTCACAATGTACATGCAGATTGCTAAGAGGTCATTCTTACCGCTGCAGAGGTTTATCCGAGCATATGGACCAGATTTCTGAAAGACCTCAGCGCACGTCTGCGAGATGCTCAACTGGCCGACGACAGCTTGCAAAGCTTGATCACTTGGGCTCGCTCTGTCAATGGCGATGCTGGCTGGACAGCTTGCTATGGTCTCACCGACTACCAAACCGTTGCGCGCGAGGTGCAAATGCCGACAGATTATTACTCGCTGTCTGTGGAGGATCGTGAAAGTCTAGCGGCCTACATCAAAATCCGCTTCGATGGGCCAACCGACAAAGAGCTGGCAGTAGATCCTTCCTCAACGTCAATCCTGCAGTTCAACCTCGCGGAGCCAACCTTCCAGCATCAAGTCAACGTATCACCAAAAGCAGCAGCTCCTTTGCTTGCTGATACCAGTCGAGCTTTCGCTAGCATTAAAAAGAAGGAGCTCCTCTACAAGATAATGATGAAGACCAGGGTCAGTAGCCTAACCTACCGCTATTGTAATCGGACTGAACATTGTTGTTCGGGAACTTCAGAAGCAGCTGGAGGAGCAGGCTCCATTCATGTCTCCGTACGAAATGCGATGCACAGCTTGCAAGCGCCGTGGAACTCTGGCCGAACTGCAAAGATGCGCCAAGTGAGTCTCTCTGCCCGTCAAGCAAGCCGGCTGACTGACGATACTTTGTTTGCAAGATGTAAGGTGCCGCTGTATTGTGGAAGCTCCTGCCAAAAAGCAGATTGGAAGAAAACACATAAGCAAGACTGTAGCACGTTTACAGAAGTAGTATCGATCGAGATTCCAGACTCTCTCGCACAGATGCTCAAGACACGTCGTTCAGACACGCTCAAGACGCTAGGATATGCACAGGAGAGATGATTAGGACTCCGCGATTAAGCTCGTCAATGACCGCAGCTTCTCAAGCGCGACGGCTGGAAGTTGGCAATGGTGCAGTGTTGATAGATAGTCTGGCTCATGAAGATCCCTATCATGTTCTAGCGCTAGCAGGATGTTGAAGTCTAGTCTTTAAGTGGAAACATACTACCCGCAACAAGAGGCAGGCGAAGCGATAGAATCCAGAAGAAAGCTCTCCACAACTGACAAGGCAAGCATGGCAATTCACCAACAACTCATGGCAATGTCAAGGAGAATACAGCCAAGCTCGTCTTCTTCTTCGATGCGGCCCGTGCACAGCTCTCTGCACAGACCCTCCCATCAGACGACTTTCACGTTCGACACATTTGCAGGTTGTCTTCCTAATAACATCTGCTACTTTTTCAAGTCTCGAGATGTTCCTTCAGCCGATGCTGCTCATCGAGGAGCTAGAACAGTTTCCGTACTCGACATGTAAGCTTGCTGGCAAAGGTGAGTCTTCTTCTCTCCATAGCTACGCGCGAAACTTGTCATTTCTGATGAGCCACATTTCAGCTATGCCTTCGGAGATATGGACTGGATTTCTGCGAGGCATCGAGGCTCTCGCAAAGGATGCACCCTTATCCTACGAACAACTGCAGCGTTCAATCACCACAATTCGTACCTGTAATGGACATGCCGGTTGGCTTGGTCCTCATGGTATCCCTCGATATCAGACTATTGCATGTGCGGTGCAAGAACCGACAAATTGGGCTGCATTGAACGCAGAAGATCGAGAAAGTTTGGACGACTATATCGAGTGCGTTCTGAAGCGCGCGTCCGCCAAAATCAACGCACACGGGCACGAAGAGCAATCGACCCTGGTGCAAGTCTCTAGTCCTTCCCTGGGCATAGAGGTTGCTGTACCTAAGGCAATAGCAGAGTCGCTGTCGGCAGACATTGACAAAGCCCTCGGCAAGATTGAGAACGTACAGATCACGCAGCAGCTTGAGCACTACATAAAAGTGGGCGCCAAGGCAGCCACCATCGCTGTCTCAGGAACAACCCTTGTTGAAAGCATTGCGCTCATGTATCTCTCAGGCAGATCTCGCTAGATTGGTTACTTCAGGGTCTCCGTACGATTCGCGATGCACGATCTGTCATCAGCCGTACGAAGCTGCTCAATTGCGAAGATGCTCAAAGTGCGTAGCATCTCACTTTGCACTCGAATGGGTATCGCTAGTTCTGACAACCGCTGGCCGTGTGCTCTAGATGCAAAGTCCCTACATACTGCGGTGTAGAATGCCAAAGGATAGATTGGAAAGAAACGCACAAGCAGAAGTGCAGCGAGTTCGCAGAATTTATCGCCATCAAGGTCCCCGCCACTCTTGCGGAAGTGCTGAAGAAGCATCGCCCAGAGACTCTGAAAATGCTGGGAGAAGCAGACCGTTCTTGAAGTTAGGCTCTCGCACGTATAGCTCTCCGGCTCGAGATGGAAGCTTCAGCATATGCTAGTATCGAGCTTGCGGTGTACCTCAGTATCTGAGCAGGCAAAGGAAAGAAAGCATGAACGCGGATACTGACTCCACTCTAACACCTTATTAACGAGACGATCAAGCTACTCCCTGGTCAGTCTCGAGGGCCAATTGACGCGACGACAAGATTTCATCGTGTCTTCATAGGCTTGATGTCTCACCTCAGCTTTGTGCAACGCGAGCAAAGTACAGCAACTCGTGTCTTCTTCCTCGATGCGGCCTGTGCTCAGCTCCCTGCACAGACCCTCCCATCTGACGACTGTTACGTCAAACGCTCTGCATTGCAGGTCGGCTTCCTACCATCCAGTTCTTTCTTTCAGGGTCGAAAAGATGTTTCTACAGCCGATGTTACTCATCGAAGAAGTCGAGCAGCTTCCATACTCGCTTTGCAGGACCATGGGACAAGGTATGTAGCAATGGCAGATACTTTCGACAGCTTCCTGATTATCGCATGACTCTCTCAGACGTTTCTATCGCGCTCTGGAGTTCGTTTCTCAAGGATATACAGAGCCTTCTGGACACTGCACAGCTTTCGGATGATGTGATGCAGAAGAAGATCATATGGACACGTACGGTCAACGGCAAATCCGACTGGCGCACGCCGTTCTACGAGCTCGAAGCGTATCAAGATGTTGCACGCGAAGTCCAGACGCCAGTAGATTGGGTATCGCTCAGCAATGATGATCGAGAGAGTCTAGACGACTACATACAGTCTTGCCTTTCCTGCCCTATAGAAGCAGCACTTCGATCGGGCATTCCTAACGGACCGATCCACATGCAAGGACAGGCAGATAACATGCGAATCTACGTGCCGGAGCCACTGACGCAACCCTTTGCAGACGTCACAGAGACTTTCCGCAAAGTCGGTGACAGGGAGCTCATGAAGAAGATCATGCAGGCCAATGTCCTAAGCGCGGTTTAGCAGAAGATACAAGCATCAGCGCTCATTGTGGTCCCTTGACGGCAGGCTTCGATAATGGCATTGACGGCTTCCTCAGCCTCCACCGGACGATGCTTCGGACGATGTTTTAGTTGTTCTGCAAAGTGCGATAATTACTAAGATGCTCCAGGTAGATTGACAGGTAATCAGTATTTCGACGAAGAGCTGACATGAGGTTCTGCTTCATCCATAGATGCAGAATAGCTGAGTACTGCGGAGTCTCATGCCAGAAGGCAGGATGGAAGGATCAACACAGGAAGGAGTGTGCCAAATTCGCAGATGTAGTTGCCCTCAAGGTCCCAAGCAGTGTCCCAGACATGCTCAAACAGCATCGCCTAGAGACTCTCCGGATTCTTGGACATGCTTGACTGGCCGAAGGTAACACCCGGTTTCATAAAAGATCTCCGTCGAGCGCACTTGTCTATCGAGATTTAAGATGATGAATAGACCATCATGGCTTCCGCCTATCGTCTGCCTGCTAGTAGCTTAAAATCGTATCGATCGATAGAAGAAGACCTGTTCCTCTTCGTCTTTTGTACAGAATCCTCAATCTCAAAGGGCGAAACTTGAAGCGAAGAGATTCAGAATGTGATTACAGGCAATGGTGTTCCTTGCAACCGACACTTTCGGGTCTTACAGACTTCGCACCACGACTTCGTATACCTTCGGGCCTCTTCCTGGCTGAAGAAAAGCGACGCTGGCCAGTTCTCGCAGGTTGCCTTTGCATCGCCTCTGTCCCTCGAGATCTGCTGGTCGCTTCCTCACGCCCCATCGCATCTCATATAGGTTCCTCCCCTGCCAGCGCCCTTGAAGCAAGGAAAACATGTTCACCCAGCCTATGCTCCTCAAGGCGGAGCTCAAGCAATATCCTATATCCTACTGCATTGTACAAGCCGACAAGCCTGCGAGAGGTGCGGATTGCCAGATGCAAGCCGATTCTGCACTTTAAATCGCCTGACCTGCATGAACCAATCCTTGGCCGCTTCAGATCTCGAGACGGCTGACTGGCAACGGGAGTTGGACATTTTGATGTCAGCACTGGTCCTTGGAGCCAAGGTGCCGGCCGCCAAAGTTCAGCATTCCATTATCGAAATCAGAGCAACGAATTGGCTGGCCGGCTGGGAGTGCCTGGAAGCTATGCGGCCCTACCAAGTAGTATCTGCCATAGTCCTCATGCCGCTCTTGCCCAAGACACGCAGCGCAAAAGATGTGGACAGCTTATCCGACTATCTCGATATATGTCTGCAGGCGGCCATCCTGGGAGGAAGCCTCAAAGACGCCGTCAACTACGATTGCGAGACTATGTACATTAAGAAGGCCATGGCGTTGGAACTCAGCAACCCAGAAAGTAAAATCGTCACCCGCGCTCTCAAGAAGATCGCGAATGCGGATATCATCGAAGAGATCAAGGCCGATAATATGGTAGGTTGAGCGTATCTACGTGCTGTGAAGTGAAGACCGATCGATGCTGTAGCCGAAAGCGGTGATCCAGTCAATGATGGGGCAAATCCATGCTCCCGTTCACTGCAGCGAGTGCGAGATGGAGGACGCGTCCAAGCTTCAGAGGTGTTCCAAGTGAGTGTTGCTTTCGAGAGTCTATCTTAATCGACTCTCCCTCACTGACAGTCTAACAGGTGTCGGGTCAGGATCTACTGCAGTCCGAAATGCCAAAAAGCTCATTGGACGAGCAAGCACAAGGAAGAGTGCTCTCGCTTTGCAGCAGTCACAAGCTATAGGATACCTACCGCACTAGCTGCTAGACTCGATGCCATTGCGGCTTCCTCCTGATGGCTCCAATATGTGGTCAAAAGCAGACGGAGGTATCGCTGCTGTTGGAGAACTTATCACAACCACTATATTCATCACCATGTTGTCGGATCGATTATCCAGCAAACCCTCGACACGCCTTGACGCGTGCCTCGACGCCAGCCCGCACAGACCCTCCCATCTGACGATTTTTTACGTCCGACATTTCTACAGGTTGTCTTCCTACCATCCACTTCGCTCTCCAGCGATGTTCCTCCAGCCAATGCTGCTCATTGAAGAAATCGAGCAGTTGCCATACTCTCTGTGCAAGTTTGTAGGCAAAGGTGAATAAAGCTATTCAGCCTTCCGTAGCACTGGAGAGCCGCTGAGCATCTATTTCAGGCCTTCCTCCGACTATCTGGCTTTCGTTCTTGAGGGAGTTTCAAGATCATCTGGTCGAAGCAGCGCTATCAGACAAACACATGCAGGAGAAAATCATATGGGCTCGTATGATCAATGCCGAAGCAGGCTGGCGCGCTCCTTATGGTCTCGTACAGTATCAAACTGTCGCATGTGAAGTCCAAACGCCGACAGAATGGTCAGGTCTAAGCGACGAAGATCGGGAGAGTCTGGACGACTACATCAAATGCTGCCTAACTTGCCCTAACGAAGCAACAGCTGGAGAGGGATCGGTTAAAGTCACGAAATTGGGAGGCAGCACGGACCTGGTCGAAATCCTGATACCAGCGGGGCTTTCAGATCCAATCGTAGCAAGTGTTCACAGTGCATTCCGCAAAATTCATGACAAAGCATTGTTGAAGAAGATTACGGCATATTCAAAAGTGAGTCGTACCTTAATCAAATTCCGTCACCAGATGCTCATACTTGGCTCCGACATTATCGCATTCAGAATCGGCTCGATCTATTCGGACCTTTCTGTGAATACGCACCGAGATGTGCACATTGTATGAAATCCGACAATGGTTCTATCACATTGCTGAGATGCTCTGGGTGAGCATGGTCCATGTTCGCACTTCTAGTACTGACATCAGTGCCTCTGCTACGCAGATGCAAAGTATCACAGTACTGCGGCGTGGCTTGTCAGAAAGCCGCTTGGAAGCAAGTACACAAGGAGGAATGCAGCAAATTTGCAAATCTGATTGCTATGAAGGTACCAGACTCTATTGCAGGGATGCTGGAGAAACATCGCCTAGACACTCTCAAAGTGCTCGGACATGCATAGATGCTCGGCCGCGATGGAGTTGAGCTTTCCGAAAACTGCCGCCAGGTCACTCTACTTTCTACTGCTTCATTACCTCTCTTCGCCTCACTGCAAGCGAACGACATTTGATCATGGTCAAATTACTATAGCTCAGCATTGGCCACCCCTGTTCACAGTCTGGCTGACTTTGCGACTCTTCTTTTCACAAAGACACGCGCGAGAGTAAGCGACTTGTTGAAGTTGCGTTACCAGATCGTTCCTTGACCTGCAGCAATAAGTCAGCCAGCCGCGCCGCTGACAAAGTCTGTGGTCGAGGTTACGACAAGCAGTCTTAATGGCAGCCAAGGTCTGGTCAAGCCAGCAATTGGAGCAAGTATGTTGTGTACGGCTAGGCTACCTTTCCGCACACTTGCGTGACCACGACTAGGGCTGTGCTGCTTGAATGGTATGGGTTTCCCTTGAAGCAGGCCCACGCTATAAAGCAGGCAGTCTAGAACCGCATCCTCTTGGTTCCATCAAACTCCGAAGTGGTTACGGGCAGAGATTGCACACTTTGCACTTTCAAAGGACACCTAGCCATCATATCCAGCATACTTCGTGAAGCATGAACAGAACCATCGTCTGCCCAGTCTACGATGTCGTGGAAGACTCGCGCTCCGGTCGCTTGATAATCAAGTTCGCTCCCGTTCGAGGTGGAAAGCTTGACAAATACGTGCTGTCCGACCTTATGTCGAACCAGTATAAAGGGCAATATGGCAACCAGGTCGTACAAAAGCTTAAAGAGAAGTACACGGTGACAAGTACAGGTAAATACAGTCGCATTCGGGACGAGACTGTTTGGACGACCGACATAAACTTCCTCACTCGCCGCTAAGCTCAAGACGTCTGCGCTCCTGATGGTGACGTGTATCTCATCGAGCCCAGCTCAACTCATGATCTCGCATCTCTGGGCAAGCGTATCTACTCATTTCTGAAACTCGTACTTTTCTTCCTTAGCTATGGCTCCCTTGCGTGCATTGTTAGGCCTCGCAGTTTGTCTACAATTCACACAGCTCTCCTCCTCACGATCCTCTGATCACCAGGCTGCTATTTTTCATGCGTGCTACTGTAGTACTCTTCGATTTTTCACGGGCCAGACTTTGGTGAAAAACACGCTGACAAAGGTACATACCTACACTACAAGAGGCATCGCCTCTCGCTGGGGTCAAAGAGACGAGCAGCTGCCGGCGGCTTGTCTCTCTTTCCTCCATACACCACGCAGATCTCCTCACCAATCCCAGAACAGCTTCAAAGTGAGTCAGGGCTTCAAAGCCAGCGTTTGTGTGCCATGCCAGATCTGACTGAACAATTATGTCCTCGAACAAGACATGGCGCTCGATGGCATGCGACATATCCAGCGTAGACATGGAGGGACGAACATTGACCATTATATTCCGTCCCGACCGGTCCTCAGGCAAGATAGTACCCTTGACAAAGCCGCAGGCCAACGACCTCGCTAAGGAGTACGCTGGCAGGCTTAAAGATATCAAGAAAGACTATGAGGTTTGGTGTGTGGGCGATTATGCACCGACTCGCAATGGTAGAAAGTGGAGAGGGGTATCGGCCACGCTTCAGCTAAAGAGACCCATGTAATGGTAGATGTGTACCTCGGCGATCTCTGCTTATTGGTATGACTACTTACCCTACGGCTAGTGTTGGTCGCGGTCTACTTGCATGTCAAGATCTCGCAGCCATTGCATGATATGCCTGACCGGACACAGACCTAGCTGGACAATCCTGAAGATTTCCTCCAAAACGTAAGACAGGTTGTCGTGTTTCCCTTTCATGGTGCACCGCTTGTGAAAACTCACAACCTCGTCAAGTCGAACTCGCAACTTCACCCCTCTCTGTCTCCCACGAAGACTCGACCTGCTCGTCATCGGTGACGATCCAAGCATCTCCCTGTTCAGCTATGTAAAGTCAGCTCAGCTTCGCCATCCTACCGTCCCTCTCGCGTTATGGCCGCCACCCTCACCTGCTCGATAGATGACGTTGTATACGACCGAAGGACAGGCCGCATAATTATACAGTATTACACCATTGAGATCTGCTGGTCCCAGTAGCTTTGAGCTTCCGAGAGATACGTCTGCTGCTTATTGCGAGAAGTACGGACACGCTAGCGGACTGAAAGAAAGACTTATACGAGACCATGTCGTCAAAAGTACTGGCCGTTGGCTTTATAGCCTTCGTACTCTTCATTGTCGTTGGCAAGCGGGCACAGCTTTTATTCAGCCTGCCGAGATCGTTGAGAGAGAGTTCTCGCCTGATGGATTGAGCTATGCCGGCCGTGGAACGAAGGTGCACTACTTCACGGGTCCTTGTGTTGATGGTGTCGAATCCTTCAAGCTCCCTACCAAGATCCAGAAGAAGCTCTTCATCGAACACGATGGCCAGGCTGGCGTTGAAACAGCGATAAACACCAGTTATATGGTTCATAGTCGTGGTGATTGGCGGATTGACAGAACCACAGGCAGAAATCGCTGCCATCCTGCAGAAAGGCCGACTCTGGTCTACCGCGACCCGCCCATCCACCGCGAGCGGTCTGGGTTGTTAGCCAATTGGTTCGGTCTGGGATGATACGCTTCAGAAAGCATTGTACTCGTGCCTTCTGAGATGGGAGTATTTTTCCACTTCTGAATGAGCTGGGTCAGTTGGCTTGGCCGTATCATTTGAAGCGAGCTGTGTGTCATGTATCAGTTGCATCTTGTTTGTTTAGGGAACATCCAGGCATCGAGGGCATAGATGATTCATACGGGCATCATGGAATCTTGTCCAGATCCAGTTCAAGCCAGACGTTCTAGGACATTTTTCCGAGATGTACGACAGAGCATCGCGTCTCCTCTTCATGGTACACCGCCTGCGAAAAGTCATAAAATTCGTCATCCGCTCACACCTTCGTCACTCTCTCTCTCACGCACGAATTCAGACACTCGGACAGCTCATCCTTTGCCTGCTGCGAAGCTTTCAGCTAGACACGGATCAGTCACAGACCTTGAAGAATCCCGCTTGATAATCGGACTCGTTATGGCTGCTCAATCTGGACCACGACCCGGCGAGCTGGAGATACTCTTCGAAATCGGTGAAGTGAGTTATAATCTGGATAGGAGGGGAAGGACATTGATCAAGTACCGCACCGACGATACGGACTTTGGCATACGACAGTTCGAGCTCCCTCAAACTGTTGATACGGCCCTATTTTTGCGTTATGGTCCTAAAATGCGCAACATTCAAGAGGGGATCAAGAGAGATTGGCGAGTCTATTGTCGCGGTCAGTGGGTTGGAGACGCGGCGACCGGCATTGTATGGGGCAACAATGAAGAGGAGGTTCTAGTACGGCGCGACTTTCTAAAGAAGCGGCAGCATCAGGGCCGTCCGTATCGCTGGTAGACTGGTTGTAGAGCGTGAAACGTGGATATTGATCCTGAAGGAGAAACGAGCGGGATCCGCCTTGAATGAGCCAGTTGCGTCAGCATGAGCTGAGCATACTGTAGCATTGTGATCTTATTAGATTCTTAGCACATCGTTACCATGTTGATTGGAATGGCACTTGTCACTTTGAGTAGGTTGAAACCTCATCATCATCGATTCTTGCTTCTTGCCATCATCCAGCGTCGACGCCATCAGCAGCAGCATTATGTCTGATCCGAATGGAGTGCCCTTCACGGTAGCGCCAGTACGAGCAGACGATCCAAAGAAGAAGCAGCAGAACGGCGAAGACGGCGAGGACAGAGACGGCGATGGGTCAAAAGACAAGCTGGCAAATGGCAGCGAAACAGCGACAAAACAGCCAGGCGCAGATGGCAAGGAAGAGGAAGAGCTGGTGAGTAGACATCGCACATCATCTATGGCTGGCATTCAACGCTGAAGTATCGGGTGTCCCTGCAATTGCGCGTCGTTCATCGTCGAATTGGCCAGTCTGATGAAGATATACAGCTCAAAGGAGAGCTAGAAATGCTCGTAGAACGTCTAAAGGTAGTTCAACATCACTACATAGGCTCGCCTGGCTTGTCCTGACCATCCTGGCCTGACGCATCATCGCTCTGTATGCTCGCAGGAACCGGACACGACGCTGTATCAGCCAGCTCTAGAGTCATTACGGACGCTCATACGCTCAGCAACAGCAAGCATGACATCTGTACCCAAACCGTTGAAGTTCCTAAGGCCTCACTACCCGGATCTGCAAGAACTGTATGAGAAATGGCCATCGACCTCGACAGCTGGAGGAGCAAGCAAGAGCCTCTTCGCAGATATCCTATCTGTGTTGGCGATGACTTACTCGGATACGGGCAAGAGAGAGACGCTCAGCTATCGTCTGAAAGGCGGAAGTGACGAGGATCCGGGCACTTGGGGTTACGAGTATGTGAGGTGGGTAGCAGCTCTCATCATATGCTACATCTTGGACAACTCTCTGACAACTTGAATGGCGTCTCGTCTAGACATCTCGCCGCAGAAATCGAGGAAGAGTACGCCGCACGGTCCGAAGAAACATCATCAGCAACATCACCCAAATTCAGCGCATCCCAACTACACGCTCTAGCACTCCGCCTCGTTCCTTTCCTACTCTCACACAACGGAGAAGCCGATGCCGTCGACCTCCTACTCGAACTAGAATCAATAGACTCCATTATCCCCTTTGTCGACGAAAACACATATGCACGAGTCTGTTTATACATGACTTCGTGTGTCAACTTGCTGGTCCCACCTGATGATAGGGAGTTCTTGAAGACGGCTAGAAGTATCTATAGGAAGTTCGAGAGATACTCGCAGGCTATCGTGTGCTCGTTAAGACTAGGAGATCCAGAACTAATCAAGGAGGACTTCTCCAGTCCAAAGAATGAGTAGGTGACGCTTTCTGTCATGCCCTTTCTACGAATACTGACAATTCGCATGATGACACAGCTCCTTCAAGCGCCAATTAGCCTATATTCTCGCTCGCCAGCAATTCCACGGCGCTGATGAAGAAGTGGGCGACGAAGCACTTCTCGAGATACTAAACAACACCAAACTTTCCGAATATTTCTCTTCCTTCGGCAAAGAGCTATCCCTCACCGAACCTCGTTCCTTAGAAGACATCTACAAATCCCATTTAGAAAACTCGCGCGCAGGTTCATCATCTACAAATGTGGATTCAGCGAAACAAAACTTGGCAGGGACATTTGTCAATGGATATGTCAATGTTGGGTTTGGAAATGATAAATTGATGGCGAAAGCAGAGGAAGGCCAAAGTTGGATCTATAAGAATAAAGATAGCGGAATGCTCAGTGCTGCAGCGTCGTTGGGTTTGTCGTTCCTTTGGGATCCAGAGAATGGCTTGGATGCTATTGACAAGTACACATACGTTCCGGAAGAGTACATCAAAGTGCGTGCACTCAATTTCACGTGAAGAGAGCGTACAGCTACTGATAGTGAATTTGCTTTCCAGGCCGGAGCGATGCTTGCGAACGGTATTGTCCATTCTGGCGTAAAGACGGAAGCCGATGCTGCTTTCGCTCTCCTCGAAGAACACGTCGACAGCAATTCCGTCCCCATCCGTACCTCTGCAATCATGGGTATCGGCATAGCCTACGCAGGCGCCGGTCGCCTCGACATCCTTGAAAAGCTTCTTCCCATCATCAGCGACACGGGCATCTCAATGGAGGTTTCCTCTTTAGCTGCATTGGCAGTTGGGTTTATCTTCGTTGGTACTGGGAATGGAGATGCTACAGGCACGATTCTACAAGCTATGATGGAGCGAGAGGCGAAAGAACTCGACGAGAAATGGTCTCGCTTCATGGGTCTCGGACTAGCTCTACTCTATCTAGGACAACAAGATAATTCCGACGCTACCATCGAAACATTGAAAGCTATCGAACATCCTATATCGCAATCAGTGCAGATATTGGTGGACGTATGCTCGTTTGCTGGTACCGGAAACGTACTAAAGATACAGACACTGCTGCATCACTGTAATGATCATCTGGACCCGGAGAAGGACAATGATCTGCATCAGGCTATAGCGACCATTGGTATCGCTTTAATAGCTATGGGAGAAGATGTTGGTGCGGATATGAGCTTGAGGCAGTTTGATCACTTGGTGAGTCTGCACCTCGTTGCTGAATAGAAACATATACTGATTCTGTATACCCTCTCGCAGATGCACTATGGCGAGCCCGTCATTAGAAGATCAGTTCCTCTAGCTCTTGGCTTGCTAAGCGCTTCCAACCCACAACTACACATCATGGACACGCTGTCCAAGTATTCTCACGACAATGATCTCGACGTAGCTCTAAGTGCTATCTTCGCAATGGGCATGATCGGCAGCGGGACGAACAATGCGCGTCTAGCACAAATGCTTCGCCAGCTCGCTAGCTATTACTACAAAGAACCCGACTGTCTCTTCATGGTCCGAATTGCGCAAGGTCTCGTACACATGGGTAAAGGCATGATAGGCATTAATCCTTTCCATACGGATCGACAGCTCCTTTCTCCCGTAGCTGTAGCGGGTCTACTCGCTACTATCACGGCATTCACGGATGCTAAAGGCTTCATCCTTGATAAATCACATTGGATGCTCTACTTCCTCGTCATGGCTATGTATCCTCGTTTCCTCATAACATTCGACGAAGAAGGCAACCAGTTACCTGTTCAAGTACGCGTGGGACAAGCTGTAGACACCGTTGGGCAAGCAGGTAAACCGAGAACTATCTCGGGCTTCCAAACGCACTCTACACCAGTCAGATTGGGCCATACGGAACGTGCAGAATTGGCGACGGAGGAATGGATTCCGTATACTCATGTACTGGAAGGTTTCGCAGTCTTGGCTAAGAATAAGGGATTCGAGCAGGAAGAGTCGGAGACTAGAAAGCCGTAGAATGAACAGCGGTTTTCATGGATTAAAAGAGAAAGAAGCAATCAGAATATGTAGAGTAGGCACTGCAGCTTGCTGAACAAGCTAGACATTAGTAAAATCAGTTCTGTGATACCCTCGATCAGTTTCGCGTTGCTCAGTCTTCAGGAAGACTCCGAAAAGAGAGCTTTGATGCCAAGTTATATTGCCTCTCCGCTCTAGCAAGACAGACTACTACAACCGGCCATCTGGCTTCTTTCGTGTGACTAATATACCAAAGCATCTAGTGGGCTGCCTCCTTTGCTGTGCTCTTGACGGATTCCTTGACGGAGTCTGCCTCTTTTTGCATCTTATCGACGCTGGATGAATTAAGTATATATCGTCAGCTAAGGCACCCGACATAATATGAAGAGGGTTGATCAGCACTCACAAGTCCCTTTGGGTGAGAAAGAGGCCGGATTGCGTTAGATGGGCGACCTCGACTTTCGGTCAGTCCGCATTCAGCTTACTTGATGAAAGATTCCTCGTCGCTGTTTCAACAAATCAGTCTTCGGTATACCTATATCGAAGGTCAGAATGCAACGTACGAGTTGCCAGTCTTCATAGCTGCAGGAATGGCAGACTTGACGTCCTCCTTCTTGCTACCTCCCATCGAGAGAGCCTGCAATTCACGCTTTCCCATTCAGTATATGTAGCTCTTGTAACTAGAATTGCGTTACTCACAGCTATTGCGCCTGTAAGAGCGAATGTGCCTAGGGCGAGCTGGATGAGGGAGCACACTGTCAGCGAGCCGTTCTTCTGTCGCAGCCAGAACGCCATATCTTGTGATTGTTTGATAGTGATAGGTGTTCAGATAGCTTACATACTGCGGAACCACCAAACGGATAAGCAGAGCGGGAAAGAGAGAAAGCGGGCGAACGAGGGAGGGTCAGCGAATGGTCTTGAACAAGTGCGCCAGGCTGGCTGTCTCTTGAGTAGCCTTGGAAGTATTCTCACTTCATTCTTGATAGCACGGCCTGTTCAAGCGTAAAAGATTCCAGCATCAGCGCTTGCTTTCCTTGCTCAAATCGATGGGCTCGGACTGACCAGCAATGACTGGAGAACAGCAAAGTCCAGGAATCAGTACATCTTCCCTTCAAAGCGATGATAGCTACTACTCACCGTAAGACATGTTTGAAGGCGGGATCTGGTGTAGGCAAGATAGCAAGAAGCAGTCGGGATGTTGTTGCAGAGCATAACTGAAAGCGGCGAGCTGGTGCATCATATCTATCATAACAACATTCTGATGAAGGTGCATTCACTATGGAGTCTGTGCGACCGCTCTATTCGTAGCATCGCTAAAGCAGCCTATTACCATACGACAGAACTCTCGCCGCTGTAGCAGCAGTATTATCAGCATGTGATAGCTATGTGCTTGGGTCAGAATTGTACTGCTCGAGGTCAGAAATGCATTGCTGGAGCATACGTATTGCGAATAAAGCATAACGGTACAGGGAAGGAACGATAGGTGAATTGACAACCGAGCCAGTCGGTGTCTACTGTGCACTCTTGGCCATAGCTTGATCAATCTCATCCAGTGCTGAACTCAGGTCCTGCATCGACAAACACGTCAGCAGAGGAAATATACCCAGGTTACGAGAGGAGAGCCGCGACTTGCATCATTCGCCGGCTCAAACTCCAGCCCTAGGAGAAGCGCTTCTTTTGCTTCTTGGTAGTGCCCTAGTGCCGCCAAAGCTTTTCCCTTTCGAAAGTAGCCCTTTGTCCACTGTTTCTTTAGCTGAATGACCGCATTTGCATCTACTAGCGCTTCTATCCAACTTCCCTCTGCTCCGTATGCTGCTGATCTATTACATAGTGCAATAGACAGTTCATCTCTCGAGTATTGCGCTGATTCAAAAACAGGTCTCGTCGCCGACAGGGCTGCTGAAATCGTGTATAGCTTGATTGAATCTTGGAATTTCCCACCTCTGAATGCTGTATTACCATCTTCTTTCGCTTTTGCTATGTGGTTGCTTCGGATATTGGGGATGGGTTGTGGAGGAGGAGGTATGAATTCAGACATTCTGAAATTGGGAGGCACGCCAGGTGGTAGTGGTTGGGGATTGCTGTTTGTTGCAATCAAGGCTTTGATGAGCGCGTTGAGCGTGTTTATATCCTCTGATGCGACATCCCCATTAGGCGCCGAGACCATGTTGCTTGAGTCTACCGCGAGCTGCAGGAACGACACCACGAACACGTCAAGAGTCAGTACATTATGTCAGAAGGTGTTCGTTGATAGGCCCTCTGTCGCTCGCTCGACGCACGGCATATAGATTGATGAGCTCGTCGGGCACGCCAGGACCAGAGGGAGGCATAGCAGCAGCTTGAGCATGAGCATGAGCATGAGCATGAGGATGTTGATGGGCCATGGCGGCAGATGATTGGCCTGATCTCTGTCAAAGATGGTTTTAAGTATTGCTCGAGAATCAACCCTTTGAAACGGTCAATCCTCCTTCTTTGCTTCTTGACAATTCCCAATCCTCTGAAGGGTTCACGATGTCGTCCATCACGCTGAGCATTGTCAGCGCGTCTCCCAAATCATCATCCAGTACTGCTGCTCCTCTGTCAGTCTCGCTCCCTCCGTCAGCATCCACCGCCGAGCTTCACAAAGTCGTCGCATCTCGCAAGAAGCGCTCAATCCACCGTGTAAGGCTACGCACAAACGATAAGAAGGTGACCATCGACAATGATCCAGCGAAGACCCTGTCTCAGGCGGGCTTGAAAGACGGAGATTCACTGGTTTATAAAGATCTAGGACCTCAAGTATCGTGGAGGACTGTCTTTGTAATAGAGTATATTGGTCCACTCTTCATACACCCTCTGTTCTTCTTCTACGGCCATCAACTTATCTACCAATTCCTCCCGAAACCCTGGAACTCGACTGCGCCTTTTAAGCACTCAAAAATGCAGATGTGCGCTGTCGTCTTCTAGGACATCAAACAAGCATACTGACCAAGTTTCCTCCAGTATGGCTTTTGGCATGGTCATGGCGCACTTCCTGAAACGAGAACTAGAAACGCTATAGTACGTGCTCAATCGCGCCGACCCCGACAATACTCGGCTGATCTTTCTTAACTTACTATCATTCCAGTGTACACCGTTTCTCAAACGCTACTATGCCAATCAGGAACCTGCCCAAGAAGTGAGTCTCCAACCGCGCCGACTCTTAGTCAACACAGCAATCTGACAAAGCTCCTAGTTCCGCATACTACTGGGGACTTGCAGGGCTGGCTCTGGCACCACCTCTGTATGGGCCCTGGTCTGCTGCAGCTGCTTTGCCCAGAAACAAGTATCTCAGAAGCACAGACGAGTTCTTGTATCCCGTTCTCGGATTCTGGATGGTGCGTTCTACTATTCACTTCTCTGATATAGACCTATACTAAAGCAGTCGTCAATCTGTGCAGGCCATGCAAGCATGCAATTTCGCATGCCACCTGATTCTCCGAAATCTACGTACAGATTCCAATCTGAAACAACGACAAATACCTCAAGGGTTCGCATTCGACACAGTTACATGTCCCAACTATTTCTTCGAAAGCCTGACTTGGCTCGCACTGTCAGTTCTCACTTGGAATCCATTCGGTGCGTTATTTTTCCTTTTTCCTGGCGATGCGACGTGCTGATGATGATGATTGGTGTGTCCTACAGCTATCCTCTTCTGGTTGGCCGGAACGTTCATCATGGCCAATTGGGCAAATGGAAAACACAGACGCTACAAGCGCGAATTCGGATCGAAATACTCGAAGAAATACGTCATGATTCCTGGAATATACTAGAGAGGTGTGAACAACGCTATAAGGCTTCTGTTACTGTGGTCGATTTGGAGAGGGGGTGCACCTATACAGCAAAGATACATTCATAGAGAACAAATATAACTCAAACCTCCTGGCAAGGCTTCTGTCACGGCTTTCTAATCGCGCACAATCGAGGCAAGCTGACTGATATCGTTTAATAAACGAGATGCATAATGCTCTAATACCGTACAGTCAAGTTCACCCGAGGACCAGCCTCATTCTACTACGAATCAATCCGCCATCACTGTCACTCTTGGCTTCTACACGTTCACCTTCCACTGCACAGGCTGGTGCTGCAAATTGAACCAGAAGTCAGCTTGGTCCCAACGTACACCTGTGCATGAAGACAACGTACACCTGGGAAGGTTGCCTGTGTCCACGGAAAGCCGATAGCTGAAGGCAGCGGCAGGCATGAATCGATGATTGGATCACCTGCAAGACCTGCAATGACAGCTTGTGTCTCTCCAGCAGGTCCTTTGATCGTTATGGTTTCTAAGCAAGAACAAAGAAAGGGAAGGGAAGGTCAAGTCAGCAACCTTGCCCTCGACCTATGAAGACATTGTAGAGCTTACTTCCGCAGAAGGCTTTATGGCCAGGAGAGCCATTTATTCCGATCACTGCTGTCGACAGCGACACGGGCAGTAAACCAGCATGTGCGGCAGGATCGAAATATCCAGCACATGAGCCAGCCCGTGTTCCGCTTACACAAGCTGCAGGGTCCCAATTGAAGACATTGAGTTGGATATCCGTGAATTGGGTGTAAGGGGCCAAGAGATCTTGACGAGCTTCTAGCTCTCGTGCAGCCAGCTCATTCGCTTTAGAGTGTCCATGACCACGGGCGATCTTGATACCGTTAACAGAGACGGCTGCGAAGGAGAGTGGCTGCTGCACTGACGATGATAGGTCCGGCCTTCATGATTGGTGTGTAATGTGGGTGAATTGGATGTATGTGGTGCTGAAAGACAGTGAGAGTGCTGATTGTGCCTTGGCTTCTTGATGCAGAAAGCAAAGCAGAGAGACTCTCCTCGAAAGCCGCTCTTATACCTGCGAGATGCATGACTGGGCCTTTGTGCAAGACATCTTAGGGAGTCTTTGGAAAAGGACGGTCAGCTGGTTAGCAGCAAGAAAGGTATCGGTATGGATGTCATCCCGATTCCCTATGTAAAGCTCAAGTCAGGAGAACAGACCCTTGTCGGTTGTCGGGCTTGTGGTAGATACCGCTGAGCTGCGAACGCGAGTAAGGTGAGGCAGGTTGGAGCTGGGTGCAGCGAAGGGGTCAGTGAAGACAGGAGAAAAGCTGTCACAGGGAGCGACAACGCTGCAAGAGAAAGAGTCAGCTTGCATTCGGGCAGAACCACAGGAGGATGTACGGGGAGACACAAAGGGTGGGTCGTTATCGTATTGCAGTGAATGGCATGAGTGCTGAGTAGTAATGACAACAATAGAGAAAAGCGAAGAGAGCACTGCCGGAGATGGAGAGGGATGAGAGTGTAGAAGATTATGCGCCGAAACCCTGAAGATAAGCATGTTAGCAATGAAGATCAAACATGGCAAGATGGTGAATGTAGACGCACATAGAGGGTCCTGCCTTGTCTCTTTAGAGCATAGACGACATCGAGGGATGTAACGGTCTTGCGCTTTGCGTGTTCAGTGTATGTGACAGAGTCGCGGATGACGTCTGAAGAAGACATAGAACATCAGAGTCTGTTGATAGATGATAAACGGTTGTATATACTCACTCTCCAAGAAGATCTTGAGCACACCACGAGTCTCCTCACTAGCACAATGCGATAAGTATGATATGCCAGCAGTATTACCAAAAGCACTTACTAGATGAGACCAGAAATACGCTTGACACCACCTCTTCGAGCCAGACGACGAATAGCAGGCTTGGTGATACCCTGGATGTTGTCGCGCAAGATCTTGCGGTGTCGCTTGGCGCCTCCCTTTCCGAGTCCTTTGCCGCCTTTGCCTCGTCCAGACATGATTGATAAAGTGTTAAAGAGGGGTGTTTGTTTGGAAAGTGACAGCTGTCAAGGCCGTTGAATTGGTCTAAGTGTTTGTTTGGTGAAGAAGGACAAAGAGGAGAGCAAAGGCAAATCTAGCTTTTAAGGCGAACACAGCAGTTGCCACCAGAATTGCAGCATCTTACATGCTTGTTTACATCTAGGAAAAGCCACCTGACATGACGGTCGAGGTATGCAGAGCTGTGGCGAAAATCCAGAAAACAACAAACAACAGAACGCCAGCTTTCGTACCAACACGCTGAAGACTCGATGTTGCTGGTTATGGTGAAGTCTCCCGGCCCTTCCCCTTCAAAGCTCCGCTCGCGATTGGAGGGACATTGTATGCAGCTCGATGAACAAGACAGATACCAGGCCAGCGCTCTTCACGGACAAAGACACGCTTGCATCCACGTTCGCGACACCTCTCCACTCCATTCGTATCGTAACAATCTGGACAGCAACCCAGATCAAACCGTCGTCCCGTCGGCCGCACATATAGCTCCCTGCAAAGATAGCAAGATACGAGCCTGTGGTGTGATATATCTGTAAAGCCTCTGTGCGTCAGCGCAAGCCGGATTCAAGAAAGTCAACATGGCCCTACCTTCTCCAGTGCGGCGCTTCAGCTTGAGCATCTCTTGATGGCGCAGATCAGCGATACTGGTGAAGCTTCCAGAGTACGCAGAGACTGGAGGCTGCAAGTTGAGGAAGGGTCTCACACAAATATCGGACGCGGACTCAATGACAGGATGCGTCAAAGGAACAGGCTTGCGCAGCTTCAGATGTCTGAGTTGATCTTGAAGCTTGGCTAAAGGTCTTCTATCCCTACTTTTGACTGCTTCTTGGTTGGATACATCGCAGAACGCGAAGGGAGGATAGGGACTTCGGTGGGCGTCGCGCTTCAGCAGCTGGCGGTAGAGGACGTTCGGCAGCATGTTCTGCTCGATAAGTTCATGACTCTGAATCAGATTTCTCTGCTGGAAAGATAGCAAGTGCGCCAGAGAGAGGCTGTGTTGGTCTGACACCAAACCCGAGTTTGATGTGAAATCTTTCCTCTAACACGAATCAGACCTGTGCATTGCACAATATATACATGCATTGACAGACGCATACAACCACATGCCAGTTTATCCCTGTATCTTTTCATCCATTTAAACAAAGCACGCATACAGCTATACCGCTATCGTTACTTCTATCTGCCTCCCAGACTCTTCTAGTGCGCCATGACTGCATCATCCTTGAAGTTGACATGCTTGCTGGTGAAATGTCGGACTTTCTTGCCAAAAATGTACATGGGGATCGCCAGAAGACCCACGGCGAAGTGAATGCCTCCGATGGTAGCGAAAACGGACAGAACTGAGTGCGTATCAAGCCAAGGGGAGGCCCACCACGACGCCGAAAACGAAACAAAGTTCTTGAAAAACGGTCGAAAATCAGTCTATGCGGTTGCGAGACACGCTGTTTTCGCTTACCCGGATAGTCATCATGGCTGTAAGAGCACTTGCGCTTGCAGGACCGAAGGAGTCCACCAGGTATGCTGTACTGATCGACAAACCGAATGTCATGCCCGCGCCGATGAGAGCGAAACAGATGACCGGAGCGATCCAAGGTGCTTGAACGTTCAGGCTCAAACCCCATCCTAGGTAACCAAAGCCACCGAACAGAGCAAAGCCAGCCATCAAAGGTAGTCTGAATTCAGGTTCGAATACACCTTTGTTGCGGCGAGCGAACGATTTGGTCTGGTAAGATAACGCTTATTAGCTTGGCATGAAATGAAGCTTGAAGCTTGAGCTTACGAGAAGATCAGATAGCGGACCCAATGCGAAGGCTGCAATCAGTGTACCGATGAAAGCCGAAAACCAGATGAATCCAGACTGCTCAGGACCGAAGTTGTAAGGCGGTAGGGAGAAGATGTAGGATGACAGAACAGCGATAAGGACGATGAATGTGATGGAAAGTCCATAACCCAGGAATGCGAACCAGATAATAGGCGAGAATAGCAAGAGGGCGGGGCGATAAATCATCTGAAGAAACGTCGCATTTCCTGAATGTATGCCAGACCACAGGCTAAGAGTTTGTACGCTGTACGCGCGAATCGCTGTTAGCGTTGCCTGCACACGTGAGCCTTGCCAAACAAAGTATGCTTACTAAGACTTCTCAGGAACCCGGCTATCTACGGCATGCAATGCGACACCGACTGTCTTCTCATCTTCATCGTTCGAAGCCGTATTAACAACAGGGATTGTCTATTGTCATGCATCAGCTTATTGTCTGTTTGTGGTTTTTTGAAGGGCACGTACCACGTTGCGAGTGTACAGAGTCTCGCGCAGTAGAAGCAGTGAAGTCCCGATTGATACAGCTACAAAGCCGACAAAAATCCATACTGCTGTCCTCCAGCCGTGTCTGTGCTTACGGATTAGCCCGTAATACAGCTTCGTTCTTGACTTGTCTTACCGAGCAGTAACAAAACCCGCCACAGAGGGGGAAAGGTTGATACCATTGATGAAAGCGAGATTCAGCAAAGCTACGGGAAGACCTCTTTGGTGCTGTGGAGGAATCAGTATTTTCCATCAAACTAAATGACTGTGAACTTACCACGAAGAACAGGTCACCGACAAGGGCACCAGCTAGACATTCCGCGGGACCCATTCCGATTCCAATGATAACTCGTCCAGCAATCAAATCCCTGGAAGCCTTCGCCGTCGCCACGACACATCCTCCGATAAGCATGAAGACCCCGCCAAGGACGAAGGGCAGTCTTCGACCAATTTTGTTCATCACCGGCCCCCAAAACGGAACCGAGACAGCTACTCCGAAGATCTGCCAGCCTACGGTGGCTTGCCCTGCTTTAGCCAGGGTCAGATGAAACTCGTCGGCGATGACCAGGGTTGCTGGGGAAAGTAGTGGACCAGCTGATGGAAATGATCAGCGACATGTCAGAAGTAGGGTTACTTGTCCACCTACCGACTCCGGTCAAGGTGACCGCGAAAAGCAGGGCAGTAAAGGTGGACCATTTTTTCAAAGCTGGCCAGTTCAGAGGGTCGTTTGGGTCTTCGCTAGGCTGTATAAAAGTATCAGTAGTGTATGAGGCTTGTGAACGAGACGCGTACTTGGGGAACCAATACTATATGCGAGTTCTTGCCGGTGCCATATTTGAGCTTGGACAGCTGGGAAATAATATTAGGTAAGTGGAAGCTGCAGTCATCCCGGTGTGGTGATTTACATCTATCGCTTCTCCGGCGACACCAAGACCAGCTAGGGGGTCGTCAGTGAGGAGCGACGTTCCGGGAACATGCGCGTCTCTATCGCGAGGTTCAAGTACGCCAAAGCCCATTGTGTTCAGTTAAATGTTGGGAAGGTGATGAGAAAGAAGGAGGCAGAAGATGTCCAAGAAGTCTGATGTCCAGGGCTGATGTAAAGTATCCGGTTCCCGTTGCGATTGGCTATCTTTACATTGATTGACTTATCAACATTCGCAGCGTCGGGCGTGGACATCCATGGCCCTGATAGCCCGCAGTGTTGGTTGATGACCTGGTGACCCGCGATGTGATAAGCAAACCTGGAGAACCTGGAACCTCTTCAAGTCGGCCGAGCGTATCCGTGCAGTAAAATAGCCGCTCGAGATCTCTTTACTTGCCCATCAGTACCCTACTTATACCGTAGGCCGTAACATATCTGTCAAGTTGCTATAAGCTCTCCTCACACCTGCACGAAAGTCTTCTCAGCGAGTCCAGAAGCATGCCTTTCCCAACCAAGTACGATCCAGAAGATCCGAACGAAGCAGAAGTCCCTCTCCCAAATGCACCTCGCGAACCTCTTTCTGAATCATGGGCTGAGCTGCAGCCGCCTCTGAGTCGCCGTGGGCACGGTCCAGGCGCGATTATGTTCTTACCGCCGCCATCGCAGAGTTCCAGCAAAGCGACAACGCTAGATCCGGAGCCTGTGGTTAAGTGGGCAGAAGAGGGTTATGCTATCGTTGCTGTCCAACATGACATCGGTGAGCAGAAGGCAGAGAGAGCCTTACAGCTAGGATTGGAGGCTTTGAAGGCGCACAAGGATGTCGACGTGAAAGATAAATTCGCAGTCCTTGGTAAGTCGTATCTCGCATTATAGCTGCACTCTCTCACGGCTGAAACAATCCCTACTTTCACAGTATACAATCCGGACCTCGTCGATGCGGTTACAAAAGCTGTCGGGCAAGTCGCATCACAAGTATGCTTACTTGTTTCGTATGGCGCTGCAATCCCGTCAAGCTGTAAAGTGCCGGCCATCGAGCATATACTGCTTGGGGACGAACCTCACCCGGCCGAGGATCCCAATGTATGCCCAGTACCAGATCCCAACTTCAATCCGTACAAGGAGACGAAGCGGTCGTATACCTACTCACCGCCTTCGCGATCACCGTTCTGCTTCCTTCCTACCTATCCCGACGAGATCTATGACAAGGGTTGTGCTGCGCTGGTACACTCACGTACCCTAGCTTTCCTTAAAGTAAAGATTGGTGGACCTTGGTTTGATCTCGAGCGGGTGGGTGAATTCACCTTTGAATCCGCTGAGATGCTAAAAAAAGTCGGCCTGTCTTAGATATGGGAGGAGCATACCTGGTACGAGTTTGTCGGTCGCTCAGTCGCAAAAACGATGGGAGTAAGCCTACTTCCGCCCTCATATCCCATAGTAGCGAAGCTAACATCAAAATTTGTCGGTGGTGCTTCTAGACAATGGTAGCCGAGCCTTATGTTAACCACGTCCCTACGAAAATTGGAGGTACTGGACGCAAAGCATTGACTGCATTTTATCGCGACCACTTTATCTTCGCCAATCCACCGGATTCTTCCATGGACGTCGTGTCGAGAACCGTCGGGATCGACCGTATCATCGATGAATTCATCTTCAAGTGCACCCATTCTACTGTATGGGAGTGGTTGTAAGTCGCTTGTTGAAGCTTGATGGGCCTATCTAACGCTATACCCGCCAGCCTGCCCGGCGTTCCACCAACGGGCAAGGAACTTCGAGTTCCCTTCATTGCAGTTGTGTGCGTTAGAGGCGACAGATTGTTCCACGAGCATATATGGTGGGACCAAGCATGCGCCCTAAAGCAAGCAGGCATCCTTCCTGAGACTGTGCCGTGGGCGGAAGGCAGACAGCTACGTCTTCCAGTCGCAGGAGGTGACGCAGCAGACAAGCTTGAGAGTGAGAACATGCCGTGCAACGAGATGCTATCAGCCCAATATGGTGTAATTCCTGCAGATCAGCTGCCGTAATTCTTGGATTTTTTGGACATCTCGGATTCGAGCGAGTGTAGCTGTAGAGCTTGGAATGTAAAGTATCCATACTTGCAATAATGAAGCGTGGATGGAAAGCCTGTGATCTTGCAGTTGCTGACTCTTTGCGATGCGCGCCGGCTTTTTGCAGCCGCCACTACGGGTCGAGCACGCCTTGCCCAGGCCAAATTTTGGAGTTCTGATTTGTATACTTTGTCTTCTTCAAGCAAAGAAGAGCTTTTCTTCAAGCTAGAAACAAGCGCCTTCATCAGTAAAGGTGTGTGGAATCTCGCATAGCTTTGCGAAGTTAAAGAAAGAGCTAATGATTGCTTTAGATGCTCGGAGCGGACACCAGCAATCCGACTTCACTGGTTGGTCAGCTCGCCAGCTCGCTGTCATCCAGCGTCGTCGCTCTTTACCCTTCTGCATTCTCTACATCTTCTCTTCCCAATGCCGTCAAACTCCCAGCTTCCTCGTCCGACCCTGTCGATACTCTCCTTAGAATCGCAAAAGACACGGAGGAGACATCCGGATTCACCAAACCTCTGTCGCTTCTGGCTTCGGCAGATCCAGCTGTACTTTCACGTCTTCTCCCATCAAGTAAAAGCATCCTTGGTCTGCCTTTGGTGCTGCATCTTGCTACCAAAGGCGATCACTCCAGCCTTCAGGTCTTGAAGAATGCAGGATTCGTATTGCTTTACTCAGCAAGCGGCGAAGAAGCACAGAAGAACACTCTGCTTGCGAGCAAGATTGCATTGAGCGCTTCTCGCGCAGTTGTGCACTTCTTTGAGGGCGAGCAGGCGACGAAGCGGGTTCAGCTTTCGCATTTGGACCACTTCCTAGATGCAGGGCGCAAACTGAATGGACATGTTAATGGAATGTCCAATGGACATGGACAGACAACCGGCAACCCAGACGAGGATAATTTGCCATCGCGCCATCACTCGCTAGAATCGGCTATCGAGGAAGCGTATGCTCTCGCAAAACAGCACGAGCTAGACCTCAAGCCAGTTCACTACCATGGACCAGAGTCGCCAAGCCGCTTCATCGTCGCACTCGGCTCTTCAGTCTCACTTTCAACGCTCGCCGGCGCACTCGACACAAGCGATACCGGTATTCTGTCAATCTCCCTCTACCGCCCACTTACACCAGCAACTCTACTATCGTACATTCCTCAATCCGTCACATCGCTGCTTGTCCTAGAGCAGTCTTACACGAAGACTACAAAATGGTCGCCACTCTACCTCGACGTTCTTAGCGCTTACCATTCACCGCAAGACGACAATCCTCGCAGCATCCCTACCATTGGATCTGCTCTGCTAGGCGCCGTCGGTACTGGTACCGCTGCTTCCGCTGCGAAAGCCGTCGAACAGCTCTTCGCCAGCCCAAAAGCCGAATCTGCAGCAATCGGACAGCTCCCATCTTCCCTCGCCTACCCTTCTTCCACACCTGCCATTCCCAAGCATGAGCAAGCCTACCACAAGGTCCTTGCTCAGGCTTTCCCAGACCGCCTCAACATGCTCAACGATCTCACCTCACCTTCACCTTCACTTGCAATCGGTAAATTCCTAGCTGCAACCAAGCAAGCCGGCAAAGCCAACTGGATTGTTGGATCCGATGCCTGGTCGTACGATACTGGCCTGAGCGGTCTGCAGACTCTGCTCAGCACCGGAGTAGACTGCAACATCCTGATTGTCGACACTTCACCTTACCCTGCACCCAAGACACTGCAGAGAAAGAAGGATGTCGGTCTGTACGCGCTCAACTACGGCAATGCATACGTCGCATCGATCGCCGTCTATGGCGACTACTCGCAGACCGTACGAGCCATCCTTGAGGCTGAGAAGTTCCAAGGCCCTTCCGTTGTTATGGCATACTTGCCTGGCGGTGAGGACGACAGCCAGCAGGCTTTGGATGTTCTCAAGTCCACCAAGAAGGCCATGGAGTCCGGCTACTGGGGTTTGTACCGATTCGACCCTTCCAAGAACGAGGACGATCAATTCTCTCTAGATTCCGTTCGCATTAAGCAGGATCTAAACGACTTCCTCGACAAGAAGAATCTCCTCACTCAGCTCGCTAGCAGACTTCCTTCATACGATATCCCGGCTACTTCTCTCGGCAAGCAGGCACAGATTGCAAAGCAAACGCAGGCCAAGGATGCGTTCGCCAAGCTATCTGGCGCCCTTTCAAGCGGACCTAGTGTGCTCGTTCTTTTCGCTTCAGACGGTGGTACTGCTGAGAAGCTTGCGAAGAAGTTCACCGGACGTGCGACAGCTCGCGGTATCAATGCTCGCATTGCAGTCATGGAAGAGTTCGGTGGGGACAAGCTAGACACGCTCAAAGAGCAGCGCGAGGACAATGTGATCTTCTTCACCTCCGTTGCTGGACAGGGAGAGTTCCCACTCAACGGGCGTGGTCTCTGGAAAGCATTGCAGGCCGCTAAGCCAGCAGCTGACAATGCTCCTGACGGCAGCGACGGTGGATGGTCTGCCTTCAAGTATGCAGTCTTCGGTCTCGGAGACTCGCACTACTGGCCAAGACCGGAAGATGCAGGATACTACAATAAGCCTGCCAAAGACCTAGACAAGAAGCTTGCAGAGCTCGAGACACCTAGACTTGTCGAGAACGTCGGTCTTGGAGACGACCAGGATGCCGATGGCTACATGACTGGCTATAAAGTCTGGGAGGAGAAGGTTTGGCAGGCACTTGGCGTTGCTGGTATTGAAGTGCTCGAGGCCGAGCCTGAGCCAATCACCAACGAGCACATCAAGATCTCGTCGAACTACCTTCGAGGTACCATTGCAGAAGGTCTCGTGGACACCAGCACCGGCGCTCTTGCAGAGTCCGATGGTCAGCTCACCAAGTTCCACGGTATTTACCAGCAAGACGACAGAGATATCCGAGAAGAGCGTCAAGCGCAAGGCCTTGAGCCAGCTTACTCTTTTATGGTCCGAGTGCGCATGCCAGCCGGTGTCTGCACACCTGAGCAATGGCTTGCCATCGACGAAATCTCTGACAGACGTGGTAATCATACTTTCAAGCTTACTACGCGTCAAACCTTCCAATTCCACGGTATTATCAAGGCCAACTTGAAGCCTGCCATTCAGGAGATCAACAAGGCTATGCTCGACACAATCGCTGCGTGCGGTGATGTCAACAGAAACGTCATGTGCTCATGCAACCCTTCTCTCGGACCCATCCATGCTGAGATTGCAGAATATGCCAAGAAGATCAGTGAACACCTTATGCCCAGGACGAATGCATACGCAGAGATCTGGCTGGACAAGAAGATGGTAGCTGGAGATGCAGTCAAGGATGTTGAGCCAATGTATGGACCTTACTACCTGCCAAGAAAGTTCAAGATCGCTATTGCCGTTCCACCTACCAACGACACGGATGTCTTCTGCCAGTAAGCTAGGCATGCTTCTTTGATGCAGAGTCTCATACTGACAATTTCTGTCTTTCAGCGATATTGGTCTCATCGGTATCGTAGCGGACGGCAAGCTGCAAGGATTCAATGTTGCGATCGGAGGTGGTATGGGAGTCACCCACTCTATGAAGAAGACATACCCTCGTCTCGGTTCCATTATCGGATTCTGCACACCCGACCAGGTTACCACTGTGTGCGAAAAGATTATGCTGGTACAGCGTGACCACGGTGATCGAACCAACAGAAAGCGTGGGTTGCCTACCGATGATGAGGGCGCGGAGTGAAGCGGCTGACGTCTTCTTGAATTATACAGACGCCCGTCTCAAGTACACTGTCGACGACATGACCGTCGAGGGCTTCAAGAAGGCAGTCGAGGACCGACTTGGCTGGTCTCTAGCCGCGCAGCGTGACTATGAGTTCACGAAGAACATTGATCAATTCGGCTGGCAGACAGGCTACGACGGCAAGAAGCACTTCACCTGCTTCATCGAGAATGGCCGAGTCGAAGACCATGCCGAGCTGCAGTTCAAGACTGGCCTACGAGAGATCGCTAAAGTGCACAAGGGTGTATTTGCACTCACTGCGAATCAGCATCTTATCATTTCGAACATCCCGCCTGAGGAAGTACCTAAGATTGAAGGACTTCTGAAGAAATATAAGCTGGACAACCTCGATTTCTCTGGCCTACGTCTGTCGAGCAGTGCATGTGTATCCATGCCTACATGTGGTCTAGCAATGGCAGAATCTGAGCGATACCTACCTCAACTCATCTCGAAGATTGAGAAGATCTGCGAGGAGAATGGCTTGAGGCACGATAGTATTGTGATGCGCATGACTGGATGTCCTAACGGCTGCGCAAGACCATGGGTTGCAGAAGCGAGTTTCGTAGGCAGAGCGCCGGGCTCCTACCTCATGATGCTTGGTGAGTCAAACCCCGGCCGGCAGAGCGATCTCCAGAGCTGACATGCATGTTCGCTAGGTGGAGGCTACCACGGTAACCGATTAAGCAAGCCATACAGGGAATCAGTCAACGAAGAAGAGATTCTGCAAATCATGAATGTTCTCATCAAGCGATACGCGCTTGAGCGACTTGAAAATGAGCATTTCGGAGACTGGTCAGTGCGAGTGGGCGAGATCGCCGCTACGCATGAAGGCAAGCACTTCGTGAGTCATCTTTCTACTATCGTGTCACTTCAGTGTAAGCTGACGTTGCGAACCAGTACGATAACTCCGTGATGGCATAATTCCTGTCTGCTCAATTTCGTGGCGCATAGCAGTAATTCCATTTCTTCCTTTGTCAATATCCTGCATTGTTTTATGGTCTGTATGTGCAAGCTTTGTAGAGGGTCTTAGCAGCAGAGCTTGATATTGTACTCCATGCAATAAGTCTTATTTCGCAAGCTCGACGGCTAATGGATTGCAACTATATCTACGGTAGTTACAAGTGCCTTAGAAGTAGTATGAATGATTGTATCATCTACTCGCGTCTCTAATGGTGGGCAGCGTGGGCATCGCCGTGGACTTCCGATCTTGTCAGCTGGCTATTAACCCGAGGGAAGAGAAGGAAATAAGCTCACAATCAATAGCATACACACATCCACATTCTGGGCATCTGTGATTCTTGTCTGTTGTCACTCTTCCGTAGAGTGTGTCGTGCGAGTCCACAGGGAATCCGGTGCAACCCACGATTCGCATGGAGTCAAGGGAGAAGCTGAGAAAAATAGAGAAGTTGGTAGGATTTAGTAAGAAACACACCTTCAGCTTTGCTATATGACGAAGAACTACACTGGTACGGGGTTTTTAGGAGTTCCCATGTGAGGGACCTAGAATGCGAGCTTAGCCAAAGAACGCAGTAGTTTCCAGTAGATTATCTCAATCTTACTTCCAGAGGAGACATGTGGAAAGGATCCTACGAAGCCAGAGAACCCATCAGTCAAAGCCGAGACGGAGCAAGCCTGGTAGAGACGGCTCTCTCCTCACCTCTCCTCGCATCTTTGCGAGCAACTCCATTCGCTCTAAACCAGTAGCTTGTTCGAGATCGGTAGGTGTTCTGCGAGTGGATACCCAGGCTTCAGTATACTGCTTGATCCCGCCTGATTGGAGCTGGAGCTATGGCTTGAAGACCGCCTCTCTTGCGCAGACAGATTCCAAGCATGATGCAGGCATAGGGTGATACGATGTATAGATGTATATGCCCCTTACGTTCCGGCTTTTGCGCCTTCTCCCTGGATGATAGGGGGACCGCTTGCACGAGCTTTTGCAGAGACGCTCAAGCTGGCTACTGCTACTCGCTGCCCAGCTGGGAACCGGGTCGCCAGCTTGGCTTGCTGCTGGACAGATCGCTTGACGAGGTTGCTGAGCATGTTGATTGTTGATGTAGGTGGTTTGACGATGATTTAGGAGCGGATCCAACGAGCTTGACGGCTTGGTCTGCAAACGATATGCTGGAAATCACTGCTGAAATGACGGGATTACTGATGGATTGACATAGCAAGATATACCTATACATATGCATATACGTTGAGAGATCTACGACACAATCATGCAGCAGCAACACCCTCAGATGCAGATGCAGATGCAGATGGCCCAGGGCCAGCAACCACCAATGCAACAACAGCAGCAACAACCGCAGTCGGGGCAGAACAATCCTTTGCTCGACCTATACCTATGCGCAAATCTACACATGAAGGAGCAGTCGCCTTCCCAGATAGAGCAAGTAGCCGTAGAGACTCTCTTAAGAATGATCCACAAGATGTACGATACTCCCTTCACCTGGCAGTTTATTGATAAACCGAGAGGTGCGTCGTATAGTTCCTTAGGCCTTTGAACAGAAGCTGACTTGAGACCAGGCGGAGCTAGTGCCGTCGTGTTTCACTCGCGCCCTATCAATCCAAGAAGTCCATGGCCGTCCGATGGTATACGCTATGCCTCACCTACCGAGACTACCACGACAAGCACGCATCAGCTACACAGCGGGACGTCCATCATGATTGAAAAGACAATAACGCAACACGGTTTTTACCCACCTTCCGATCCAGGTCTACCATTACCTAAAGATACGCGAGAGCTTCTCTTAGCGCGTTATAGGATACGCTGGAGGATCATTTCTCCTAATATAGGAAATCCGAATCTGTATTTCGTTTACTGGGGAAGAGAAGAGAACAATGCTAGGAGAGCTCCTCAGGGTTGGGAAGCAGAAGTTATTAGAAAATACCCTCTGCCAAATATTCGGGAGCCGCCTCAGTTTCCGCTTAAAGCGGCTCATATGCAAGCTCAACAGCAGCAGCAACAGCATTTACAGCAGCAGACCGCTCAGAACCAGCAGCAACAGCAGCAGCAGCAACCTCTTCGGCCTATGCCGCCAAACATGCAGCAATTACAAGCGAATGCAAGAGCTGGTCAACCTAGTACCCCTCCGCCTCCGCAGATGCAGCATACAAGGGGCCCATCTCAACCTCCTGCCTCGCAAATGCAGACGCCCGGTGTGCCAACTTCTCTTCCACAGCAAGTCAGAGCAGCAGTCCAAAATCCAGGTCAACAGGCACCAATGCAGCAGCAGCATATGCGAGCACGGCCCCTCGGCTTTACGTTTCCAGCGCAATTTGATGATCCGTACGAGATGCTGAGTGAGAGATCATGGGCCGGTCTGCGGTATGAGCGCAATCATGCTTTCATCTCGCCTGTCTTTGATCCGGTGAGCCAGATTGGCTTATACTTAAGCAGGCACTGACGTTGATTCTACAGAGTACTACGACCGAGCTCCTCACATCCTGGCAAGCGCCAGCTAGCATAGACATAGATCAGATCAAAGCGCAGATCGCTTCTTTAGACAGCGACATCAGCAAATTAAAAGCCAAAGCCATGCCTTCTAAAGCCCTTGATCCATCGTATGATGCACTTCTACAACCTCTTCCGTCCATGATCAGTATTTCCGAGATGCGAGAAGGAGCTATGCAAGCGTACAATTTACGGCGCAAACAAGCTGAACAAGAACAATTTGCAAAAGAAGAAGAAGAGCGTAAGAAGAAAGAAGCTGAAGAAGCTGAGTTGAGAAATAGACAAATGGCTGAACATGCAAAATTTGTAGAGAAGCAGAGAGTCAAGGAGGAAGAAGAGAGAAAGGCGCGTGAGGTGGAAGAACAGGCGCAAAGAGAGCGTATGGAGCAGGAGGCGATTGAGCGACAAGGGCAGCTGTCCAACGACGCTGAGGTTGTGCAGAATGTTGGGCAGTCGCAGCAAGAGCTCAATAATGGGTCCGGCGAGCAGGAGCAGAATGTGCAGGACCCTATGGATTTCGACATGAACAATTTCGCGACTATGAACAACGGCGACATGGACGACTTGTTGCATACCAATCTCTTACAAGGGAACTATAGCTCTGGAGGCAATCAGCAGGAAGGTGGTGGTGCAGGAAGTGAGAGCAATGAGCAGAACTATGGCGACGATGAGTTTCTGTTCTCTGGGTTTGCCAACACTGCGTATGATGACCATATGGAACAGACCATGTTGGAGTTTGACTTCTTCAACCAGCAGAATAATCACAGTAATGAGATGCAGTAGGTTAACGTTAGTGAGGGAGTAAAGTAACTTTACTTGTTGTTGTCTAAAACACTGCGCATATCATAGCTTGCCGGCTGTTTCGTACCGAGTTTGCAGTGTTGTTTGGCGTTTGATCGCGCGTCCAAGGGGAGGGGCTAATTATAGGCTCAACCTGACCAAATAAAACAGGGACATGGCAGAAGGAGCTTTCCTCTCTTCTCTTTCAACTCAACACTCTTTCAATCTATCAACACTACTCTCCTCACTGTCCTTACTGTCATCTATCTACCATGAAGACTTCTGCCGCTCTCACCTTTGTCCTCGCTGGCCTGGCCTCGCTGACTTCTGCAGCAAACTCACACAAAGATATTAAAAGAGAGTCGCATCGTGAACTCGCTGAACGTGGAACGGCATGGAACACACCCGTATGCCAACAAATGCAATGCGACTTTGATTCGGCGTCAGCTGAGATGTGTTTGGTCGCTCGAAGGATCATCCGGACTGGGAATACATCAATGTGAGTCGCACTACTTTCGCATATAGCATACAATATACTGAGTATCATCTGCAGGGATACACCTGGTGGAAGGTGCTTTCAGACTGGATACTCCCTACAGGAAGCAATTGCTGACCGAGCGTCTTTGAACCAGATGGATCCTACAGCACAAGACCATGCGCGCTTCCATAGCTACTTGTCGATGTCAGCTTACGGCGACGTATGTCTTTTTATGCATCCGAAAAGCAATGTCATTCAGCCATGTTGATCCTTCGCGCTCTACCCCGAACAGTACAAAAGCCTCTGCCCCAAAACCTTCACACAAGGTTTCTCTATTGTCAATGAGTTCTGCGTCAGGTAAGCACGACCGTCTTTTGCGAGACGCGACCCCGGCTAATCGTCTTGCAGCGGAAACCCTATGGGCCAATGTGGATTCGTCGCAAAGGTTCCTGAGATGAAGGTATGCTATGTATATTGATCATTTATGGAGCATGCATGCTGATCTGTATCGCGCAGAAAATCGTAATCGTCTTCAAGGTAAGCCAACTCACCTTGAGCGTGGATTTGGTCTGCCAAAGCTGATCAATTGATGACGCATCGTATGGAATTTAGGGCAACTCCATGGATAGCCTGGACCGAACGCCCGTCAGCATCGAAGGCCTTGTATCCAACTGCTCCGGATGCAAAGTCGCAAAAGGCGTCTACGATCTCTACATGCTCGCCAAGAAAGCAACCAACGATTTTGCAGCTGCTAAGCAAGCCGTTAAGGATACCGGCCTTCTATTCTCCGTAACAGGTGCGTCCACTTCTTCTTCAGGACTTGCTCTCGCTCGCTTCGCTCGCTCTCTCGCTGAAAAAGCACCCTTTGAATGAATTGCTTGCAGGTCATGGTGTTGGTGGAGCTGTCGCTGCTCTGGCTGGCCTCGACCTCGGTGCACGCAACCTAGGTGTGTCGTATTCGCTGCCCACTGTGTGCTCCCGAGCTGACACATTCGAGTAAAGTCCATTACAGTCACAATCAGGGTACCCCAAGAGCCTTCAACTACGCCTCGGTTGTGAGATACGACAATCTCTTCCAGGTGCTTACTCTTTCCAATTTTCGGATTTGTGGCGACTGGCGCTGAAACATCTTTCACAGGTTCTCGCTGGTCAAAGTTTGGTCGCTAGAAACGATGCAACTGTCAACGCCATCCCTCTCGGCTACAACAACTACCACCTAGGCAAGCAGCTTTCAATTTTTGACAATCCTCGTTATTTATATAGCCAATTGCAGGAAGTAAGATTCACATCACAGGAGACCTTGTACGTGGCTCTGTATATTCGAACAGTATGACTCTGGACTGACTTCCTTTCCTTCACGCGCAGACTCAATGGTGGACGGGCTGGTAAGCAGGAAAACAACTTTGATAAAGACGTATAACGTATTGACGCGCCCGTTTTGTAGTTATGGAGATAATGAAAACAGTATGCTCGCTTCTTAGGCGATCCGCGATGTTTTGCTGACTTCGGAACTCAGGCACATGCCTCGGAAACGGTAGCTCGGCCAGCGATCATCTATAGTAAGTAAATATGCTAGTTGACAATGACTGCGGCTATTGACGGGCACAACAGCTACTTCACCAAGCCCGGACAATGCGGTTCAGCCAACAAGGTGCGTCTTCGAAGTCAAGTAAACATCATATGGCTTGTTTAGGCTGATACGCGTACGATAGGGCTTCTAAGAAACTGACACAAAGATCGCGATACCTCATATCTGACGTTGTCGCATCTTTATCCGACTATCTACTGAGAGGCCAAGCTGCGGCCTTGATAGCTAGCTATTTTCGCTTATTCTTCTCAGAGGTGTCTAGCACCACTTTCTTTTATTTACATACTGTCATTACAGACTTGCTGCATACTTTATGCCGATTACAATGGACACTCTTTTACCAACATTGCTTGTTCGGAAGCCTGTTGGCTCCACGCTTGTGACGAGAGCTGATAGGTGCATCACGCCAGGCTCAGAACTGTGCAGTCTCGCTCACTGATCTTTCAACGTCCGTTCGTCCCGTCCAGGCACGGTGTACCTTGTGGAGCTCGGTTTTCGGGACCGGCGGCCGTGGAGGTTTCTCTATCACACGCGTTATCATTCGCTGTCTCTGCTTGCCTAAGGCCGCTCTGAGTCCATACAGTCTTGCAGTATACAGCTCCCTTCTGCGTCTATATCCATCTGTGAAGCTTCAAGCATGATTACGAGCCAGCTTGAAGAGCAGCCTGTCTTGGCTGTGTGCACGGCTTTATTGCTATCTCTGGTCACCTATGTTACCTATAATGCCTTGTTCCACCCACTGGCGAAGATACCTGGTCCTTTACAAGCTAGACTTGGCCTAGGAAGCTGGATGACCACCAGAGCCTTGAAATGGGACTTTGTCAGTTTTGGCCTTGTCGCGAAGCCATCTGCTACGAGAGAGACTGATTGTTGAACCTTTATAGCAATGGACACTGAAAGCTCAGCATGACAAGCACGTCTATAGCTGATCATCGGAAGTTGAGTATAGGCTAACTCGTTTCTTCTAGGCACGGAGATATCGTACGTGTTGCGAGAAACCAAGTCAACGTCAACAACCCAACATACGTGAAAGATATCTTCGGCTATGGCTCTGCCCTCGACAAATCGACCTTCTACAACCACTTCGGTACGCGTTGATTGGCTAAATGCGTCCGAGCCTCATTTATTGACTATGCTATCACTCGTTATGTAGCTGCCAAGGACAAGAATATCATGGCTATACTCGATCATGGCTCACACGCCGCCATGCGCAAGAGTCTGGCGCCCGCTTTCTCCATGAACTACCTCACCGAGCTAGAACCATACGTAGATACTTGCACTGAAGATTTCTTGGTATGTCTCACTGTGTCTTAAAGTATCATGAGGTCGCTGAGTAATTGTACGCTTAGGGCATGATTGATAGTAAGATCGAACAGGGCAAAGGAAAAGGAAGCGTCGAAATGGCCGATGCACTTCAATGGGTGAGTCTGCCATTCATTTCCGTCGCACTCGGCTGATAATGTACCACCAGTTCACAATGGACGTTATTGGCGAGATCGGCGTAAGCAGCATTGGCATATCAAGCGGTCGAATTACTCACCTTTCACTGGTTTACGCAGTTCGGCAAGACCTTTGGCCTTTGCAAGTCGCAACAAGATCCAGAGAATTACCTTCCAATGGCGGAAGCATTCAATGCAGCTGCCTGTCTTGCCGGTCGGTCGCATTTTCGTAATTACTGACTAAATACTGATTGTTGCTCCGATCAAAGGCACTCAACCGTGGGCTGCTATTCCTCTTCTCATGTATGGTTTCCGAAATGTCGGAGGTGCTGGTCCTGCAGCGCTGGAAAAGAAGACTCAAGCTGTCGTCGAGGCTCGCAAAAAGGCATTAGAGAACAATGAGACCGACCGTAAGGATCTGCTGTAAGTGACAAAACGCGACTCGCCTACCGGACTTTGCTGAGTTGAGCTCGTCGTGTAGTAATAAGTTCATGACTTCGAAGCACCCCAATGGAGGTATGCTGTCGAATCAGGATGTCGTGACTATATCTATGGCTTTGTTGGGCGCAGGTGAGTCCGCTTCTGCGCTGTCAAAGTATGCCTTTTGAGCTATCTTGTAGGGAGCGACAGTACAGCTATCGTATGTACACGGGCTCGCGATAGTCGAAGGCGATACTGATGCCCTAATCCCATACGACAGACTCTTCGGGCTTTGCTGCGTTACGTTGTTGGCGATGCCAGGATATACAAGAAGGTCATGGAAGAGCTCAAGGAAGCCATAGAAACTGGCGTTATACAGACGCCAATCACATATAACGATGGAGTCAAGTTGCCTTATATGCAAGTGAGTGTCTATACTCGCGTTTCTCAACTCCGACTATCGTGCTAAGTCCTGTTTCAGGCATGCATCAAGGAGACTTTGCGCTTCTATCCTTCAGTGGGTTGGACACTACCTCGACTTGTTCCTAAGGGAGGCGTCGTGTTTTCAGGCTACTACCTGCCCGAAGGTAGGATTGCATCGCCTATCTATTCGCCGGTTTGATACTGATTGCGCCTCGGTCGTTGTTTGACAGGTACCCAAGTCTCGATGAGCCCGTATTGCTTGCACCACAACGAAGCGGCATACGGAAAAGATGCTGGTATCTACCGCCCGGAGCGCTGGCTGGAAGCAGATGCTGACGAGAAAAGGGAGATGGAAAAGAACATTCTGACATTCGGAACTGGAACTCGCATATGTGGTATGTTGTCTTTACGCATCTATGACTATGTGTCACTGCTGACTGTCTTGTACAGTCGGCAAAAGCATATCGATGATGGAGATGACCAAGGTACGGTGCGCCTTTTGGAAAGAAGAGCATCGTCGCTGACGCCGTAATTACAGATCGCACCCGCCCTCTTCCAAAAGTACCATATGTCCTTCACCCCGCGCAAGGCGGGCAGCCCTCATAAAAAGCAAGGTCGACGCCTTGACGGCACGGCCGACGACAGCGAGCCTTGGGATATGAGCTCTCAATGGGTGAGTCGGTGCCGCATATCGACAGAGTTGCAGACTAAGTGTTTCTTCTTGACAGTTCTCGCATCAAACTGATTTCTGGATGGATTTCACTTTGCGCGAGGTGGAGTGAGTGAGCGGACTGTAGTAGAGGACACCGAGACAGTGCACAGGGTTCTGGTCGTACGTATATACCGTGAGTGCAGGGGCGCTAGCTAGCATATCTTGCATTTGGGCGCGGTGTTGTAGATAGGGGACCTGCCCAGATTTTTACCGTTTGGCGCCGCGCAACATGCAATTCCAAGGATTGAGCGCTTCGTATGGCGCATCGAGTCTTCCACGGGATCAGTTTATCATCCAAGCTTTTGCATCAGCGGACACAGAGGAGCAGCATGAAGCAGATGCCGACGAAGAACGCCGACTTCGCCTGCAGCAGCAGCGTCGTCTGCGCGAAGAGAGGAAACGGCGACCATCTGCATTGAGCTCGTACATCTCTGAAGAAGGTCGTCTAACTCCGACTGAAGAGGAAGAAGACGAAGAAGCGTTGCTTGACGAAGAGGAAGATGACGAAACCGACCATCCGGCATCCGCTTCTGGCCCAACGAGCGCAGGCGCGTCTCTTACGGTCCCTCATGATACGGGTTCTGCATACCTTCTACCTCAGCCTCCAGGTCTTGTCGCCGGAGGTGTTGCTGGGAAACAGTCAACAACGTCCCCAGGTAGAGCTGGATCAAAACCATCTACGGCCAGCGAAACTACGCCTCTTCTCGCACAACGAAGGGCTTCAATTGCGACACTCACTCCTGGTCCGTTACAGCGGGTATTCAAGGGGTCATCACCGAGTGCGAGCAGGAAGGTGCGTCGGATCTCGTCTCTTAAACTCGTACAATGCTAATATGCTGCTCGACGACGATAGGAGACTGCTATCTTGTAAGCCCAGTCACTCAACGCGTTTGTCCCGGATCATAAAACTTCGTGCTACTGGCAGAATATGGTACACGATCCCCATCTTCCTGACACATCTACTCGAGTACTCTCTACTACTAGCTACCGTAATATCGGTCGGTCACCTGGGCACAGCACAGCTGGCTGCGTCTTCGCTGGGGAGCATGACAATGAACGTGCTCGCACTATCGATTATCCAAGGTCTATGTGCTGCACTGGATACATTGTGTAGTCAAGCATATTCGTCTCCTAATCCCAAAAATACGTCGCTTCATGCTTTGCGAACGGCTTTTCTGACCGCTGTCGTGCTGGCACCAATGAGTGTTCTTATCTATAATGGCGAACGATTGCTTCTGGCACTAAAGCAGGATCCAGAAGTATCAAAGCTTGCTGGACAATATCTGAGAGGTAGGCGAGAATGCTTGCAAGTGTTCCATCGGTGGCCAATCTGACCATTTCAATTCCAGTGCTGCTGTTGGGTATCCCCGGATACGCAGGTTTCGAGATTAGTCGACGTAAGGCCATCGATAGCCCTGCACAGCTGTAATGCTAATTGATGGAGCAGGCTGGCTACAAGCGCAAGGCTTGATGATTGTGCCCACAATCAGCCTTCTTATAGCCTCACCCATCAACATACTCCTCAACTGGCTTCTAGTGTGGGGTCCACCTAGGTTCCGAGTCGGCTTTCTGGGAGCGCCTTTCGCTACGGCCATCTCTTTCAATCTCATGGTAGGATAGATCGACCGACACACAACAGACAGGCCACTTATGCTTTCATTCGTATATACTACCTTAGTTCTTACTCTCGATGATCTACTGCATATCCCTAGGTCCTCGCGATGCTTGGGGCGGCTTCACTTGGGCCATATTTCGGAATCTCAAACCAAACATTATGCTCGGTATTGCAGGCTTCGTCAGTTGTGCATGTGACTGGTGGGCATGGGAGCTTGTAGGACTGGCCAGTGCGTATTTAGGTAAGCATTCTTATGACCCTTTGCCTCATGCTCGGTCGCTAAGCTAGGCGAGCTCGGTTGATTAGGAACCGCAAGCTTGGGAGCAAATTCAGTGTTGGGAACGTCTGCTTCCTTGTTGTATCAGCTTCCCTACGGTCTAACTGTGGCTGCGGCGGTTCGAGTGTGAGTGACGTTTTCATGGCAAATCAGCACAATACTCATCAATAAATGTCGGCCTTTCAGCGGCAATCTAGTGGGAGCTGGTCTTCCTTTGGCCGCGAAGACATCTTCCAGAGTCGCATGGTCAATAAGTCTGGCCATTGGCTTGCTCAACTCTAGCTTGTTGCTCCTGCTCAGAAAGAACTGGGCGCGTCTTTTCAGCTCAGATGAGGCGGTCATCAGATTGGTAGCGAATGTGGTGTGTTGCTTGGCAACGCCGTCGAGGCCTGAAGCTAATCAGCGCTCGCAGATCCCGCTTGTTGGGATTTTCCAGCTGACAGATGCGATCACGGGCGCTGCTACAGGCATTCTTAGAGGTGCTGGTCTAGGTGCGCAGATACATCCCGTAGCTTTTGCTGAATCAAAGCTGATACGGCCGTGAATCTAGCGGCTTTGGGTGCTCAGATGAATATTGTCGCATACTGGATCATTGGCCTTCCTCTAGGGTTTGTGCTGACATTCTCCAAGCTACGATGGGAGCTATACGGACTTTGGACTGGTATGTAATGGCTTTTCGGGTTCAGGACCAGAGCTGATGTGTAGACATAGGCCTCACTGTCGCATTGACTTTCACCGCCATAGTATCAACAATACTAATCTTGCGTATCAATTGGCAAGATGTGGTTAGGAAAACAAAGGCCCGGTTAGATGCAGAGCCTTCTCCCTCGGGTTTCATGGCGGTCGCTGGGCATTAACGGGGGAGTCAAATGTATGTTATATACGTAGCATTAGTAGCACAATGCAATAATACAGTCTACAATCAATCGAAAGAAGCGAGGCTTTTGCTATTTGCAGGTTTCGATTAACTTTTTCCTTCCACTTGCACGAGCTAGGGGCCTCTTCTGTGAGGAAGGCGATCTTCCAAGCAAGACCAGAACCCGCAAGACCATGGCCTCAAGACCTGTATGTCGACTCTACGATGCTATGGCTATGTTGAAGATGAAGAATTGACCCTGTTCTTTGCGCGCAGACTGTAGCCGTATACGGCCAGGATGGAGCCTCAAGCTCGTCCGTCCCTCTTCCAGCTGTCTTCTCAGCACCTATCCGTATCGATGTAGTACAAGGTGTACACAAGTCCATGGCAAAGAACAGACGTCAAGCCTAGTTGGTCGACTTTCCTGGACGACTTTTTATGCCAGACCTCCAAGGCTGACCTAGGCTTCCACAGCTCCGTCAACGTAGAGGCTGGACACCAGACCTCCGCTGAATCATGGGGAACTGGGTAGGCTACATTCTAGCCGTCGTAGCTGCCGCATTTGCTGATTCTTTACGACCTTTTCCAGTCGTGCCGTCGCTCGTATCCCTCGGTAGGGCAGCCAAGACAGCGCAAGCAGCACAAGAGACTGATCAGAGACGTACTACAGTGTATCTGGTGGTGGTACCAGCCGTTCCGGACAAGCTGCCTTCGGTAACATGTGAGTAGCGCTTACATACTAACTCGCATAATCAGTCAACTAACATGCACAACCAGGACCCGAGGAGGACGCATGTTCGCACCAACCAAGATCTGGCGCAAGTGGCACGTCAAGGTCAACCAGAACCAGAAGCGATTCGCAACTGTCTCAGCCGTCGCTGCCACAGCTGTCCCATCGCTCGTTTTGGCTCGAGGACACAGAGTTGAGGAGATTGAGGAAGTACCTCTGGTAGTTAGCGATGCTATTGAGTCCCTCGACAAGACCAAGGCTGCCGTCGCCGCCCTCAAGGCTTTGAAGGCACACAACGATGTCACCAAGGTTAGCAACAGCCGAAAAGCTAGAGCAGGAAAGGGCAAGATGCGCGGTCGTCGTCATCAACAGAGACGTGGTCCTCTTGTTATCTATTCCGAGGACAACGGTATCGTCAAGGCTTTCAGAAACATCCCCGGTGTAGAGCTCGCCAACGTACGAAGACTCAACCTTCTCCAGCTCGCACCTGGTGGTCACCTCGGTCGATTCTGCATCTGGACCGAGAGCGCCTTCAAGCTCCTCGACTCCGTCTACGGAACCCAGGATACCGCTTCCGAGGTCAAGAAAGACTACACGTACGTTTCAGTCGAATAGATGAATATTCGCATGAAGCTGATTTCGACGTCTGTGCAGCCTCCCCACCGCCAAGATCTCCAACCCAGATGTTCAGCGCATCATCAACTCCACCGAAGTTCAGAGCGTTCTCCGAGCAGCCGGTCAAAAGCGAACCAAGCGACCATACACACAAAAGAAGAACCCTCTCAAGAACCAGGGAGTCATGTTCCGCCTCAACCCTTATGCCAAGACATACAAGCGAAGAGAGCTCATCAACCTCGAGAAGAAGAGGAAGGGTGTCTCGAAGGCTGAGCGAAGCGCTGAGAAATTGGCTGCTGGTAAACAGTTCTTGGAGACTCTCCACTCCGCATAAATTCTCCCAGCGGTGGATGTCCTCTCCCTTTTTTAGCGCCGTTTGTTGTCGTTCGTAGCAGCAGAATGCACCTTTTTTCACATTGGAGGAAGCAATACTACATGCTCACAGCGGCCATTCGGCTAAACATCACACGCGAAGTATTGTGCTTATCGAGCTACTGAGATCCAGCGAGCTGCTTTCGTATCCGGTTCTTCTGACCTTCTGTCTGCAGCGTAAGAGATATTATTCTGACTTCACTGCAGAGCACTGGACTTGTCTTCGAGGCGTTCTCTGAATCGCATCAGCGGTTCCTTACCGGTAATGGGAACACGACCGTCTAACATGGTCGTCTGTATGATCATGGTAATTTGTTGACATTATCAGAGAATGCATTATCACCTTTATACTTTCTTTAAACGACAATACACGTAGTTTTATGATGCACCTGCATCAGTTGGTGATGGCTGCGCTCCCGCTTCCTTGTCAATGACCTTGCTTTCTTGCAGCATCTGCAAGAGAAGAATACAATATCGCACTGCTCAGTAACAATTCCCATTTTCATTTAACGTAACATAAAGAACGCTCACTCCGGTTAGCTCGCCAGATTGGTGCATGCCCAAAATCAGATCGCAACCACCGAGGAACTCGCCTTTGAGGTAGACTTGGGGGATCGTAGGCCAGTCACTGTACAAGGACAGAGACGAGAAAGCGTCAGAATGCATCTGCAGCTGGAGTGGCTAGAGCCAGAAGACGTAGGCTTAGCAACATACGAGAATTCCTTGATGCCTTCGCGCAGCTCTTGATCTTCCAAGCAGTTGTATGTCTGCATCTTCTCTGGAGGTACGCCCTGGTAATTCCAGAACGTAAGCCATATTCTGAGACACATACGTATGCAGGGCCGGCAGAAACACGCACCTGAACCTCCATGATCTGTATAACAGCTCTTGAGAAGCCACACTGCGGTACTGACGGTGTTCCCTTCATGAAGATGACGAGAGGATCCGCTTCAATTGCCTAGGTCATGATGGGTCAGCATCCATTTGCCAGAGAAAGTCCCAGGGAAAAGGCGGCCATGGTTTGCGAGGTACCTTCTGGATCTTTGACCGTGTATCAGTACTCAAGCATCGTCTGAATGTTGTTGATGCTGCCAGGCGATTCAAGCTTGACGACGTTGCCGATGTCAGCGAGCGATGCGATAGCTGCCAGCCTTGACTATCAGCAAGCTAACCACAAATCTGATGTATTGCGTGTCTTACAAGCGTCGTAAAAGCTTTCATTTTGGTGTATGTTTTGTCAGAAGAGCAAGAAGACTGGCCTTTCTTGCTTCAAGCAACTGCTGCTCGCAACCGATTTCAACACTTTTCCCAGCCTGGGACACGTCAAACATTAGATCAAGGACATGCTGCACATGTCTGCAGTAAGCTCGCTTTAATGGCCCTTTTAAACGACGTTCTGGCGACCATTTCTGATAATTTGCCCTAGGACTATGCTAAAAGCTGGCAGTACGAGCATTCGCAAGACTGCCCCGTTCAAATGTATACAACAATATGCTCCTTACCTTCAGCAAGATCCATGTCCTTCAGATCTACCTCTGGCTCAGGCAGCTGCAATGCTGCCATCTTTCCTGGTGCCAGCTTGGACTGGCTCGCACAGCGGCGTCGGTCAAGTGCAGCACATCCATACGCATACACGTCGGAGAATCAGAGAACAGGCGCCCGAGGACTCACGGGCCGCCAATGACGAGACAAGCGGATCTCCCTCGCATTTCAGCGAGAGATTTGAAGCAGAAGTCGCACGACCGAACCCAGATCGTACACATACGTCCACAAGAGTTCAGAGGAGAGATCAGAAGGACTGGACAGGGCCGAAATCAGTCGACATCATGCGAGAACAGCGGATTTTGACGAAACATCACGACGCAAGTCAAATGCGCCATAAGCGACGCAATGGCATTGCGGAAGGGCGATGCTTCAGTACGTGTGTGCAACGAAGGCAGGAACTACAGACACTATCCCAAGCTATGGAATTAAGCGGGCCAGCATCCAGCTTCAAGGACAGATTTGGCCTAACGGCTACCTGGTCCGATTCTCTTGTCACCTGTGCGCCTTCGAAGACGCTACAGCAGGAGGATGAGGCGTGGCGATCCATCAAACCATCTTCTGAGCGCGCAATGAAGTATCCGTCTGCGAAAGGCAAGCAGAGGCAGCTGAGTATAGCAACGACAAATGAGCCTCAAGATCACATCCTCCGTACCCTGCGAACCAAGATTGAACTCTTGGCAAATGCTCAACCGACGCTGTTGAGTGACGAATCTTCGTCCATCAGTCCTGGCGATCCATCTCTATTGGTAGAGCAGCTGGTCGGCATACTATATGAGCCGCTCCTCTCACCACAGAGCGGTGGCCCGTCTCCCGACATCATGCCCCTTAAGCGCGCTCTGCAGCAGCCATTGGCGAAAGTGTTGAATCCCAGCTTGGGAAGCATAAGTTCGCTGTTGGACAGCTTGGTTGCTCTTAGGAAGGACATCGATCTACTGAAAGATCCTACAAGAGTTGCGGACAAGATCGCTGCAGCACTTCGAGATGCATTGCTACTTGCTCAAGTACCCAATCAGACTCAAATGCCAAGGCAAAGTGGTGCGACCTACGTACCCCCTGCTTGGCTGATAGGAAGGCATGTGTCTTTACAAGAGTCGTCAGTTCCTCATGCAAGAGACGACAGACATATTCGCGGCAGTACAGCCGCAGCGTCGCGCGTGTTCGTGCATGATTGTCTAAGCCGTGTCAAGACGGTTCATAGTTCAAGGTTTCCACACTACTCACTGAGTATGATCCCTCCGCTGGCATCCTTTCTCGTGCATCGGTCCCCCCGCACTGCCGCTTCCTGTTTCCGCATTATATCAGCGATTATACACAGGATCACCAAGGGCAAAGACAAATCCGATGCGGCCTCTATCACGCCTGTCCAGGTTCTGCTTGCACTCCTGTCGGAGCCCGTTATATCATTATCTAGAAAGGCCACACGCCATCGTACTCGCATTCAAGCTCCGCTGGATGAGGACTTGTATGCCAAATATTGGAAACTCGCCAAGTGCGATCCTTCTCTTACCATCGACGGGCTATCAGCGCTCTTTCAGGCCGCTGAAGGAGCAGGTAACTTGGATCTGGCACTGGATATTCCGAAGATTAGGATCAGTCAGCACTGGATTGACGAAAGCAAGCTTGCGGGAAGTACGACATTTGCGAAGACCATGGTTGCGAAAGTCTCAAAGGCGCTTATTCGAGAGAGGAGACTGAGGGATGCGGACGAGCTTCTAAATCACGTACTTGCAAGTCACAAAGGGTGGCGAACCGACTGTCTTCTTTGGCAGCGACGTTTGGAGATCGTACTGGCCCGAGCCACGCTGAACAGGGACTCGGGTAAGGTTTTCTGTGGAAGTCCTCCCTTCTCTATTGGCTGACGTCGGACTCTCGCAGAAGGCGTTTTGCGGGACATATATAGACTGCTTTCTGATCTTAAAGATGGCTCGATACGACTGGACGCTTTCGCACTCAGCACCCTCATTCATGGCTTGCCGAAATTAGACATACCGCTAGAAGATGCCTTCCAACTACTTGGATCAGCTCGACGTATACCCATCGAGTTCAAGCGTCCTCCGCCAGAGCCCGATTCATCTGCCATCAAACCGGCAGCTGAACCAGACAGCGAGTACGTCTTGAGAGCGGGGCAACAAGAGAGGATGGCCAATCTAGCCGTGGTGCTCTGCGACTTTGAGCTGCTCGAAAAAGCGCGCAAAGCGCACATTCAGGTACCTTGGGAACCGCTAGCCAGCAAATTGCTCCCTAAGAATACGACATCGAACGATCAGATTCCGGCACTCAGCTCAGCCTTCGATGTCAGCGGGAAAGTGGATATTATGCAGCTCAAGCTAGATCTCTCACACGCGGTTCTGGTACATCGGCTGGCAATCTGGAGGAGAGACTGCAACGCAGCAAAACATGCCTACGCACGCGTCGTAGCCATGCTGGCTTCAATCTCCACCAGGATCGAGAATGGCCTTTCTCTCAACCCGTCCACCCTTGCGATCTTTACACAGCTACAGCAATCCGCTCTAGTCCGAGCTCTGTCCGATGCTCTAGAACGTCAGGAACTTGAATCGGCAGTCCGCACCATCCAGCTCACTATGCAAGCCCTTGGTGGCCGCAGCATCGGGCATGAAGCTCTCCGACGCCTGCTTACCGCGGCCTGTTCAGCGCACTTTCATCACGAGTCTCAAAAGGATGGCCGTGATGTACCATACGTCAATCCGTCCCTGTTCTGCCACATACTCGCCATCGTTCGCGAATGGGCTCCTCAGCAAACTGGCGGAAGTGGCATTCCAAAGGATCAAAGGTATGATCGACTACAGGAAGCACATCGTGTCCATTACATCCGTCAAGTCTTCGCATCGCCCTCTATCGTGGATCGCTTGATCAAGGCATCGATTCTGGCATTCCTCAGTCCGCCAGGCGCTAGTCAATCCCCTACCCGTTCGATAGAAGAACAAGCTATCGAGGGCTTTCAGCTCGTGATACGTACAATGCGAGAGTTGCATGCGTTGGACAGCAAGCAATGGTTCTGGGATCGTATGAAATCCCATGGGGAAGCTCTGGATCAATGGCTGCATGCAGATGATCTGGCGAAAGGCGCCGGGTGGAAAAATAATCAGTCCATACTTGAAAAGGTCATAGATGAGCATTGGCAGCGAAGCAGATAGATAGCGAACGGGATCCGCATGCAGGCTAACGAAAATACCCTCTCGTTTCATACCCAGCATTTAGCAGAAGTAGCAGTATTCTCGTAAGCCATTGTATGATAAGTAGCGTCGCACAAAGGTTGAAGGATGTCCTTCTTGACCGTTCGGACCGGTATTCAACTCGATTTACCTAAGTTCATGCTTTCTGACAGCATACATCGCTAGTGGTACTTCGTATGGCTTCTCTGGAAGATGATTATCGCTTTGCAAACTGGCGAAGTGGTTCAGCTGGAGTCTCGGATGATGATGAAGAAGAGCCGCTCTTTGGCAATGGCAGCAGCAGCAGCAGTAGCTATGGCGCCGCCAACTCTTACAGCGAATATACAAGAAGAAACCTGCGAGAAGATTCGTCTGGCGATACAGGGCCAGGCAATTCGCCGCGACCTTCGACTGCAAACCGTCCTCCTCGATCGAACGGCAAAAGTCGTGCTGCAGATGATGAACCGCAAGAACACAGCGAGATGTATGCTGTACTTAATCTTGACAGGGATGCAAGCACAGAAGATGTCTTGCGAGCTTATAGAACCCTAGCCGTAGCCTTCCAGTGAGTACCTGTTCCTTTCCAGATGTGTTCCTTCTCACGTCCGCGCAAGTCCAGACAAGCACAGAGATCCGACACTGAAAGAGTCGGCTCAGCATAGCTTTGAGCGAGTTCAGCGAGCCTACGAAAGTCCGTATATCTCTAGCAATTTCGGCCTGAAGGACCAGACTGACCAGAAACACGCACAACAGTCCTCTCAGACACCCACAAACGAGCCGTATATGATCTTCTTGGAGAGGAGGGCTTGAAGGGCGATTGGCAAGTCGGGCCGAAACTGAAAACACAGCAAGAGGTGAGCCTCCGCCTCAATACGATACCGTAACTGGGGCTCATTGTATTCTCAGCTGCAAGCCGAGTTCGAGAAGCACCGATTGAAGCGAGCGCAAGCCGATATAGAGAACCTGATCCGCTCGCGAGTGCGTTGACTTCCATTGCAAGGGTCTAAACGCTAGACTAAAGCTTCGCACACAGACCGAAGCCACCGTCGCCTTAGATGCTTCGCCAGCTGTAGATGCATCGGAAAACGTACTCGATGCATGCCTTGCCATATTCCAAGCGAACATTCGGCAGCTATTCATGAAGGCTTCCACGGTATCGGTCCTTACGCCCTCAACGCAGTTAACGTACTCAGGTACGATGCTTGCAAGACGTGGAGCCGGTGGGGGTAACTTCAGTATCAATGCAAAGCATCAATATAGTCAGAAGCTCGGTTTGGAAGCAACAACCACGCTCATCGAGCCTCGGATACTCACTACGAAAGCCAACTATGCCTTCTCCGACCATACCTTCCTTACTTTCGACACAGCTATACGCACTCCTTACACGCCTCCGCCATTCAATGTCACTTATGGCACCCGTGTAGCCGAGTCTCTCACCGGCTTCATCAAGCTCTCATCTGGAACATCGTATTCCTTCCTTATGCCGTTCTCTCAGACAGCGCCCTTTCCAGGCTCGCCCTCAACTATTACTGCTGGAGTCGCCGGCTCTGGCTATTCCATCGACGTCACCGCCAACCAATTCTTACAAACCCAGATTAGCGGAAGCTATGGTAACGTTCCTCTTTTCGGGTCTGGCAAGAACGGCTGGCGGTGTTCCGTCAATAGCGGCGTCAACAGCTCTGGCAGCGCGACCATAGGTGTTGGAACCGAGCGTCGCATAACTGAGAACACGCATGTTGGGCTCGGAGTGAATGTCGCTGTGGGAGGTGGCCCACTTACACTACGCTTGCGGGTGTCCAGGCTTGGCCAAAGACTCAGCATACCCATCATTTTAAGCCGCAACGCTTCCTTGGGCATGATCTTGGGGAGTGTCATCATCCCTGGCGCAAGCATAGCTAGCTTGCAATACTTTTACTTCACACCTCGCAAGAGACGGAAGGTCGCAGCCATGCTACGGGAGTTGCGAGAAGAGATGAAGGAGGAGAACGCAGAGCGGCGGAAAGAAGCATTGGAAGCAATCGAACTACTCCGTGAACAGACAGAAAGGAAGCGGGAGCAAGAACGTGCTCGAGGCGGTCTTGTCATCTTGTCTGCCATGTATCGAGGCGCAGGCGAGTCGGTAGAAGAGTCCGAGAAGCAGGCTACTCAGCTTGATGTCACGCTACCGGTACAGGCGCTTGTGATTGCTGTTGCAGCGCCCAGAGGATCCAGTCGCGGCGATAAAGACAGTACAAGCACACTCACCATCCCAGGTGGAAGAAGCAAAGCACACCTAATGGGATTCTACGATGTTCTCATCGGCAGCAGGAAAGAGCTGGAAGTAGAATATCTGTTCAAAGGCAGAAAGCACAAGGTTGTCTTCCAAGATCGACAAGCTGTGGCCATTCCCATGCGGAGCCACTTAGTTGATTAGCATTATTTCCATTCTATGCAAAGAGCAAATCTTGTCACGGCTGTCATAGATACATTGGCCCGGACATTGCGTCTTCTTGACTGATGCCTTACTAGACCTCCTGAGCTCCGCCCTGTCCAGCTCAAATTCATGGTGGAACTAGTATAATTTCTTGCTCTCATCCATAGAGATGCCGCCTGGACCGAGGTTGACCAATAGAAGAAGTCCTCCAACAATAGATAGCGTCTGGAAGAAGTCATACCTGCCATACATGTTAGCCCTGACCTGTATGATCCGTGGGCAGAGAGCTTACTTGAGGAAGTCCCTCTGGGGATGAGCAGAGTGCACACTCCACCAGTTGTTTACGAAAAGGTTAAATACCGATAGTAGAAGAACCAGGAAGCTTGCTGACCACTTTGCCTTGAAACCGGCGACAACCATGATGCATGCTCCCAGACCCAAGAGCGATACAATAGCTCGCATAATCGTGAACTTTCCGTTCAATACGAAACCGATAAAGAGGAAGATGAGAAGGATGCGTCCAGCTAGCTGGAAGTACTTTTTCCGATCCGTATCTGACAGCACGTTTGGCAAGCCAGCGAAGATGGGGGATTTACGCTTGGATAGCGAGTCTGAGAGAACCATCAAGAGACCGCCAATGACAGACAGGTTGCGTAGGAAGAAGTTGAGGTCGAAGATAAGTCCGTAACCGAAGCCTTGCGCGATGACCACCAGAAGCAGGCCGGCAATAGAGGGTTCCGGAAAGCGTTTGGCGATGACGAGAGATGAGCATGCGAGCATAGTCTGTGAAGGCATGACATCTCAGCCAGAGAATGATACATGCATGCCCAAACGTACTACGACATTGACCAGCAGAAAGATATGGCTTATACCCCAGGGAAACTTGCGGTGCCTTTGCAGATAGTAGATCTGATCGCTCCATTGTGTGAGAATTCTTTGAAAGTTGTAAGCTGTTTAGAAGTGCATCCTGGCTAGCGAGCTCGACTGACTGACCTCAGGGCATCTTCAAGGAAGGTAACGACGATCAGGAATCTCCCCAACGCCGGTAGATAAGGTTTGATCCAGCGCATGTTCTGGTCCAACACATCTTCTACCTTGCTCGTTACTTTGCGAACCTGTTCCATCGAAGCGTCGCTGCTGTTTCTGCAAGAAGTACGACAGAGCCAAAGGGTCAGCTACGCACTCCACAGCACGACGGCATATCCCAGCAATATTTGGCGCTTGAACGGGCTCATCGCCAGGCCAGCTTCCGCCAGGTCGGCCAGGACAAGGGGCGAGGCATCCAAACGAGAGGGAGGGAGAATTGGGCTACTGACTTTACATTGGGCGCATCTGGGACATAAGGGACGCTTCCAGATCTGAGATGAGACTGGTTGTACGGCGAAGAGCCATAGCTGTACGTCGAGGTCGACCCGACACGCTGATGAGCTCCGCCTGCGCCAGGCTGGTACGAAAGGCGACGGTTGCTGACACCGCTGGCGTTTGCGTTGACATCGGGACTTGCAGGAGTCACTGAAACAGCAGGCGCGCTCATTCTTGCAATGTAGTCAGGATTATGGGCGAAAGGCAAGAGCGATACTGTACGTCAGTGAGTCGTATGTTCAAGGTTGAAGTGAGAAATGCTAGGCTATGTCTACATCGTGCTACATGCTGTGTCTATGTACCAATAGAACAGTGCGACAAAGGCTATGCTGGGTTAGCTATTCGGAGTTGTGCCTAATGACACGTCAACGCCGAGCGAGCGACCAAGACTTGCAGAGAAAATATCTATAATATCACTACGCTCCCTGCATCTCAAGTCTTCGCTGTCGCTGGGCTGAAAAGGCGTCCATGCTTGCCAGAATCTCAAGAGCTTTGGTAGTCTTGCTGTTCTCCCCTGCCTTGAACAACCGAATCCCAGATTCATCAGTCGCCTTGTACAGACGCTGGCGATACTGTGTGGCAGCAATTTTCTGTCCTGCTATCCCCAATCCACGTATAACGGTAGTGTAGGTCACAATACCAGGAGTGGGAAGCTGAAAGGCATCTAACGGATGCGCCGAATCGCTCTCCCGACCCTGAGCTTGATCAACTGTAGATTGAGTGAAGAAGGGTGTCATAGCTGCAGCATCTGATGTGCCTTGCTCCAATTGAGCCCTCTGACTTTCAACCTGTTTCTCCATCCTGCTGAGAATAGCTTCCACCATGTCCAGCCGACCATATGTTGCGTATCCGCCTATCAAAGTATCCCAAAGATGCCGATTTGGCATGATGCCGCGGTCACGCATCTCGTGCATGATCTCGAGGGCCATATCAGGTTCACCGACTTTTGCGAGAGGCTGTATGAAAGCATCGTAGCTGACTTGATCAGGAAGAGAAGATAGAGGAAGAGTAGTACCGCTGGCGTAGGAAGCCTCGATAAATGAGCGATATGTCGCCATGATGTACGCAGGAGTTTTGTCCTGAATGAAGAGCGCTCGGATGGCCGTAGTGATTCCATGCGTCGATGGCCACAGTTTCTCCTTGGGCTTCGCAGGCGCAATGTCGTCTGTTAGGTGCAGTATGATTCTCCCATTTCGAGCGGACTCCTTGACTTGTTCCGGTACCCCCAGCATTATAAAGGAGTCCGCATAAATTCTGAGTGCCAATCTTGCATTGTGCACCTTGCCAGTACACACCAACCTGTACATCCTAGCAACACGCCATAAGCTCTGAAAGCGGGGGCTCTGCTGTTCCATCCAGTTGCCAAGATTGTGTGCGACTTCGGAGCATCTCGCAGCCGTACATCCGTTGATGAACTGTGCAAGTTCCTTTGCTGCGGGGAGCCTTCCTTCTTGCATTATTGTTCGCAAACGAGTCGCCAGCAATTGCGACTCGGACATTTGTAGGCTGCGACTGAGGGCCCTGAAGAGGTATCCTTCGTTGTGACTAACGCAAGATTGTCTGAATGTGCTGAGTTCCGTTTCTGTGGGGAGAGTGCCAGTGGCAAGTTTGTGCTTCAAGAAACGATAGAGCGCCTTCGGCTTCCAATGTGTCTTCACTCTTGTGAAAGAGCTTGACGGCGACACAGCAATACTTTGGACTGCCGTGTATGCTCCCTCCACAGTAGCTGCTTCATGCGCTTTTGTCGCCTGTGTCGGCAGTGAAGGGGTATATGGATAATCTTGTTTGTGCAAGGAAACCAGTTCCTTTGCTAGATGAGGATGTACGCCATCTCGAGAGAATTCTTCGAACAACAATTGATATGTGAAGGGCTCGATCGACCTAGGGGTTGGAGAGACGCCGTTCTTCCATATTACAGGACCGCCAGGCTTCAACTGGCGAACTTCCCGCAGCACATTCAGAGCATCCACATGGCGAGCTGAGAGTACTTGCGCACGTATAACTGCGTTACAGAACAGCCGTAAGCGAGATTCGGTCGCGATTTTTGCCGAGGACGCTGAGCTTTCCACATAGCGCCGAGTACGCTTTGTGAAAGTGGAGAGGAAGGGTTGCAGACGTTCAAAAGTAGAGAATCGAGATATGTGAGCGAAGAAGTCGACAGGTAGCTTGATTGCGAAGCCCTTCCTTGCAGCAAGCGAGGCATACCGGGTGAGAAGGTCGATATCGTCTGGGAACAAGGTGACCAGCTTTCGCGATACGTGCATGATAACTGCTGTATACGTGGAATACTGGTTTCTGGACGATGGATCGCCTATGAAGCTGCTCAAAGATGGAGCATGCTCGAACCAAGCTAGCATATCGAGAATCTCCTCCTCCGTCTGAAGCTTCCTGACTTTCGGTATACGCATGATGTAGGCATGAGCCTCGACACTTCTAGCATGCGTGCTTTCGGCTACCTTGTTTAGGTCAGAGCCATCGCTGTTGTTGGTCACTTTCGATAATGTGGAGGATGTGCGGCCTCCTGTGCTAGCTTGGCCAGTTGACAAGGTTGTATACTCTGCTCCTTCTTCTTCCATGAAGCGCGCTTGCGATACGCCTTTCTCGCCAGGAAAATCAAAGCCCGCTTCAGGACGGTCAAATTCGCGGGCCAGCGCTGGATCAAAGCTTGACTTGTGACGATACCGCGGCCATTGTAGCAGAAGCAGAGTGTCCAAATTCTGTCTTGAGCATGATGAAGCGCGAAAGGATCCAGCATTTATCGAAGAAGTCGGGCGAGCCAGCAAGCTGAGCAGCTCGCGCGGCAGAAGATGCAGAGTTGCCATTCAAGGCTGGAAGGTTCCATCAGCTTCAAGACATGACCTCTGGAGCGGCAAGAAATACCTAATGTCTCAAACCTGCTCTCTTCTGGCTGCCCTTGAGTTTGAGCGAAGAAGTCCTCTGCAAAGTCAAGACCGCAAGAAATGCAGGAGAATGGAGGCTATTGTCCTCGAGCTGGAATGATATTACTAATGTAAAGCAAGTGTAAGAAGATGCCAGCAAAGGCCTACGAAACATCAAAGGTGTCCATTAAATCCAACGCCCAAAAGCGTGTCGCGCCCTCTATGATCCGCGCAAAAGCACGTATACTGTGGAAGAGTTCCCTATTCCTTATCCACTGGCTCACTTGCGCGTGCTCCTGCCAGGACCGAGCCGTCCACTGCCCCACGAACATGTCGTTCTTGTCTCGGCTTGTGATCCTCCCCAACATGTTCCGTCCTGCTCTTTAATTTCTGCAACTTGGAGCGAGGTTGAGGTAGAGCAGGGATGCTATCAATGCCCGCGCGACGAGCCTTCCTGAACGGTGATCCAGCTGGAGCCGCATCAAAGCACAGGAAATTCGCGCCGTACACGGAAGCATCGGTGTCTAGAAGGCCGGTTTCTGTGGTGGAAGAGCAGGTCAGCACTTCAGCGTCACTGTAGACGGAGCCATGGCAGGCGTGCTACTCCTGACTTTTGTCATAAACACAATCATAGTCTGAGCCGTCGCAGCTCCCGATATTATAGTACGAGGAGTATTTGCAGTTGAACTGCAAAGCGTTGAAGGCCGTATTACTGGGCAGAGATCGCTTCAGTATGCACCTTCTGGTATAGGTGATCTATACCAACGTAGAACAGAGTGGAAAGCCTATGGCCAGCTGTTGACATACAACCAGAACATCAGCTCAAGACCACGAAAAGGAACCGAACCGACAGTGCTTACTGTATCTGGACAATAATATGCAGAGACCACGGCCGACTGTGCTCTGACGATTGCCAGCTCGGACAGTCCAAGTAGGGCAGCGAGCAGCAGGGCAAGCCAAAACATGCTGGCCATGCTTGCGTAGCGAGAAGAGAACAAGGGAGCGAAGCCGATAAAGTGAAGACGGAAGGGTAACGAGCGGAAGGTGCCGTGTGGGCGTGGGATGACCAGCTGACTGGGTCGTTTAGCAGAAGCAGATAAACTTGTTGGATGAGCGAAGTCAAGAGGCGAACAAGAAAGAGTCGGCTACATGTTTTTTTCCGCCGGCCTCTCGACCCTTAAGGGCAACTCGTGGTTCAGGAGGTCAGGCACAAGACGCGTCTAGACTATCATCAAAGAACAACAGCACAGCGCAGTCACATCATATCAATATGTATATGCTTATCACACCATCATACGAAAGCGGCTGACATCGCTGGGTTGAGGAAATCGCGGCAGATCTCACGGAAGCTTTCACAGCTTTGGTCATCAGCAGCAAAGAAGACAGATTCCTCAAATAACAAAGTATCGATGTTATTACCTTCTCTAAAGAAAGCGCTCTGGCTCGAGATGATCAGCACTGGTCACATTTCTAACGCGTAGCTACACAAGTATGTCGAAAGTACGCCAGCAAGCCGCATGAAGCAATGGAAGCTCACTTCGCTCTAGCATGTCTTTATTACAGATCTAAGCTCAATTCTCTTTCAGAAGAACCTCAATCTTCTTGCAGAAGAAAGCAAAACTTGTTACCCTTATCAAACGTTGACGGGCGGAGCAGCCCCCTTCTTCGTGCCTCTGTGATCGCCCATTCTTCCACGAGTGACCTCTCCTGGTCTATGGCTGCGATCTTCAATAACACGGCTCATCCTGGTCTTCAGCTTCTGAAGTTTAGAGCGAGCCTGAGGTAAAGCAGGAATGCCTCCAAGATCTGAGCGACGCGCTTTTCTAGTGGGAGGACCAGGCATAGCAAGGTAACATCCATCACTGTTGGTGTGATCGTAGGATGCGACTATATCCAGAACGCCGGTCCTCTGAAAGGTCAGTAAGGTCAGTCAGAATCGTCCCTGGCTCTAGCCATTGACTGACTGAGTTAAAGACACATTTATATGGAGAGTCCGCTGAACAGACCAGGCCTCCAGGAGATCCCGTTGCGTAGATGCAATTGGATTGGAGAGCGTTATATGCCGTGTCCCTGCGCAATCTCGTCAACGCTTGCGGGAGAGCATGATGAGAGGGCAACACGTAATGCAGAGTGGAGCGCCAAATACATCCTATAAGTATTGATCAGTTCGCTGACCTTAGGTGCTTTTCAGCAGACTGACGATGTTGGACAGTGATAGGCTGGAAGGACAGCAGATTGCGCTGCGACGTTCCTGCCTTCGAATAAGATGGCCAGTAGCGGCAAGATCCACCAAATGCTGGTCATGAGGACTCGATTATCAAGGGTCGGCAAGAAGTAGGGAAGGTTGTGATTTAAGAGATCAAGGCCGAAGATTGCTGAATGAACCGAGCTTCTGTACCAGAAGATGAAAAGAGCAGCGGAGCGAAGAGGCGGACACTGGCTGGCCTGTTTTTTCTTACTGAAAAACACCTCAGACCCCTGGCCAGGGGAAGCCGCCCCTAACACTGGATCATCTTTGTCAGCCTACGATGCAAGTTCCAGCACAAAGTAGGCTGGACGTCACCAGTCACCATGTCTGTCTCCATTCAAAGCTTTGGCTACCACTTTATTGTCATGGAAGATGGCTGTGTAGAAAGCCGCCAATTATCGAAATCGCGAACATCGCGGAAACACCGATGATGGTCTGGATCACAGTATCTATGGACTGGGCTTTCCAATACGGCATACAATATCGTCAAACTCCTTTGTCCTGCCGTGACGGGACGAATCCCGATCTGGCAGAGCACCTCAAATTTATCAAGCCTTCCACACGAAGATCTCCACATGCCTATTCACAAGTGAGACTGCCTTGTCAGACATGAAAGGGTATCTTCCAACGGAGCTTCCCTTCCATAAGCCAGGCTATGTTGCACTCCAGTTCAAAGAGCGCGGTATGACTGCAGCCTCTCTCCTCTGACACACCAAGCCTCTTGTCGAACTTTGCAGAAAAGCAAGCAATGTACTCCCCTCGATCCAGCTTCGACTTTGGGCGCCCTCTTCGCGGAGCTAGCCGAACGTCATCTGATGAATCCCTCGTCAGATACGGCTCTCGCTTTTTCGGCTCAACTTCACCTTCCACTAAGCCATCATACCGTCTGCGATCACCCTCCCCAATGCGATCCTCCTTGACCGGAGGCTACGGTGAGAGGGCTGTGGAGACTTGGCCCGCTAGCGGAGCTGACATCAGTTCATCAGGCTTCAATACGTACTCTACAGGAACAGACCGGCGAAAGCGTCCGTTGCTCGGCGGTCGTACGAGTTCCGAAATGATCAGCAATACGGTCACGTACGGTATGAAGGTAGACGAGGTCAACCAGCTCGAAAAGGACATACGAGCCGCCGAACAAGAACTCGAGGACAAGAAGCGAAAGTTGAAGTACCGACGCGAGAGCTTAGATATAGCTGCCAAGAAATGTGACGAGGACGATCGTTTCAAGGCAGAGAAACAAGCGGCGGCTCGACTTGAGGCAGAGGCAGAGGAGCGACGATACAGAAGCGCAAGGTATTCTAGCTATCGCTACTAAAGAGCCTGTGAGATCTATCAGCACGCTCTACTCCAAGGACATCGTCGTTGTGCGATGAGGAATCGCCTATCTTCTGATCTGCCAGTACGCCTGGCAGCTACATCACAGATATGTGCATTCGGCAAAACACTTCTACAACAGATCAGACACAGAAAATCTCTGTCACCTGCGTTTGCTCTTACTACGGCTTCGGCTCTGTCTCCGTCCGATCAGTCGACTGAGTATATGATAGCCTTGACGCGCTATGATGGACTGATGGTCTTCGCCCTCGATGACCTCGAGCTCCGTCTTCGGTAATAATCTCGCAAAGTTCTGACCAGCTTTCGGCGGCGTAACGACATCATCGGCAGCATAGAACATCTTGATCTTCCGCTCTGTGACTTTCTTCAGATCTAGCTGCCAGTCACTTGTAAGCAGGACGACGTCTCGAATGATTCCCTTAGGCTGTCTGTATGCTGCTCTCTTAGCTTCGAAGAATGTTCTTCTGATTTTCTCGTCTTTGTACAAGTTTTGACGGGCTTCATCTAGCCTCTTGACCCAACGTTTCATCATGCTGTCAAAGTACGCAGGATTCTCGCTTCTTGCAGCTACGCCGAGAAGCAGATCGCCAGTCGGCGCCAGTATAGACGGAACGGTTTTGACAATATTAGCAGTCCTTCGCTTAGATACTGCCATTTCTTCTTTTGCAATTTGCCAAGGAGGTAACCCAGCGACTATGCACATACCCTTGAGCTGATGCTTAGGCAGGATTGCGGATGTTGCTAGAGCATAGGCTGAGCCATTCGAGTATCCGAAGAGGTAGACCTCCGGGTCTCTGAAATAACGAACGAGAATCTTTTTTATGTTACCAGCGAAGTCGGCTATTTCTCGATTCTTGACGTACGTCGACAGACCCATGCCGGGCCTGTCGAACGCTAGAACACGAATATTCAGTGTTTTGGCGGGCTCGTTCAAGTATGCCGCATCTAGACGAGAACCAGGTGTACCGTGAAAGAAGATGACCGTATGGCGATAGCGCTTCACAGCTCCAAATATGGCACACCCAATCTCCAAATCGCCGCCAAAGAGGCCCAGCGTGCGTTTCCAGTATTTCCGACGGTCAGGGTGCAGGACGTCTTCGATGGAGTCGCCGCTGGAGGTGGATGAGGAGGAGCTGGAGATGGAGCTGGGCGTGCGGCGCCTAGCTGAACGGCTTGTGGACCGGATTCTGGAGCTTTCGCGCACCATGCTGAAGTAAGTATCGCGGACGGGGATGGATCTGGGGCTTAGACAGTCTGGAGTATTGGCTAGGAAGGTCCAGATGTGAAGACTGATAGCGTATGCAGATCAGAAGCAAACTCTATCGACTTGTCATCCTCCATGGCACTGCCTTGACAACTGGTCAACGTCTGCAGATTGACAAAGGAGTTTTGGCAGCATTTCGCGTCACGAATATGCCGAAGATGCTTTGACTACGTTAGTCCTGTCGCAACGGGAATACCGTACTGAACTAAAGGAACGACACTGTTGAGGCTTCGCACCATTGTCAAGTACTCTTATCGCCAATCACCTGCGTCTCCTGTGACTGCGGCTTTCAGCAGGCCTTCGTCTACGTTCCTTTCCAATGATGTGCTTGAGGATACCATAACCATCGTTCCTCAAGATGGAATCACGTGTTCCCCTGATAATCTTGAAAGATGTACAAGGGAGCAGCTTTGCGAATCTACGTCCTGCTTCCGGGGTCACATCTTTGTCGTGCGATGCGTAGAACATCTGTATCTTGCGCTCTGTGACCCTGTGCATATCCAGATGCCAATCCTTGGTCAATAGTCTCACATCCTGAACGAGTCCTTTAGGCGATATGCTGCTTTATGATGTTCCGAGGGAGTGGACACATGCAGTGTCATAGCACGGCGAAAGAGCTTCTCAGGGGGTGCGAGAAAGGATGGTACAGTCTTGATTAGCTCCATGAGCTGTCGCGTAGTATCTGGTATCTCCTCCCTTGCGATATCCCAAGGAGGGCTACCAGCTACAATGCACACGCCTTTGAGGTGCCGCTCACGGAGATCTGCGGCAGTCGCGAGGGGCATACGCTGAACCAGTCGAGTAGCCTAAAAGATAAACTTGCGGAGATCGGAAATGGTCCTCAAGCGTCTGCGTGACCATGCAAGCGAAGTCTGAAACCTTGCGTATCTTGTAAGGTATGGATAAACCAATTCCCGGTCTTTCAAAGGCTAGGATTCGAATCCCCAGCTTCAGGGCGCTACGATGTAAGTGGCCTGCCTCAAGCCGGGAGCCCGGCGTGCCATGAAAGTAGACAGCTGTGTGCGTGTAGTGATTTCGGCCCCGAAGATAGCGCAACCTATCTGCGTACGACCGTCACGGAGAGTGAGCGCTTTGTTCCAGTACTTCTTAGTACGGGGGTGCGTAGGGTTCTCGACGGAGTCCCTGCTCGATGCGCTCGATAAGGAAGACCAAGAATCCCCCATAACGTAAGGGCCTTTCATTTTCGAGTACTTTTGAGGGAGCTGAGTGGTTCAGATCTGTGGTAACGGAAGCAGAGATGCAGCGAAAGACTTTCTTACTTGTAGTCAAGGTGTTGATGAGAAAAGTCTGTGCGTTCTACAGTCTCCCATGTTGTGCAAACCGCATCGCCTCGTTCATCATCTAGGGTGATTCGATGGCATGTACGGTGTCCGAGCTTGTTCACAAGCGGCTGTCCGAGCTCAAGATTTACAGTTCAGAATGTCGCTTGTACGTATTCTGCTTTGTCTCTTCCCTGGAGCCTGACTCTCAGCCCAGTTCTGGCATCGAGAGAATTCAGTTGTCCGGCGTAGTTAGGTCGCTTCGTGTAGCTCTGCCGAAGGCTAGCTCGATAGAACTCGTATCTTTAGGATCGGTAGCCATCTTGGCAGGTTGTTTTTATCGCTCGTCCAGGTTTGGCCAGCGACCAGAGCAAAGCCGGCGATGATGCCCACCCCCAGAATATACCAGAACTCACAGGCGCACAGACTGAGAACAAGTCAGTGGAAAGTCAAGGTATGTCCAGCTGGTCCCAGTAAGTTACTGCTGCATAGTCCCGCGACCAAAGCCTTCACGTGATCCTTCTTGGACGAGTAAAGCGAGTGTATACCGAGTGTTGGAGGGAGTGTGTAAGAGATGCTTTAAGACTGTGTTAATGAGAAGTCTTGAAAGTTGTCGTTTGAACCAGAGTCCATTCCTCTTTGATTTGCACAGCTTTTGGCGACTGTAAACAGACACCAGAGCTGCGGAAAGAGAGAGCAAAGCAAAGGCTGGCTTTTGACTGCAACAAGACGCATGAAACGCAAAGCAAATCAGCGATAGTAACGTCGTCTAGACAGAAAGATATCACCTACAAGACGGCGCTCGCGAAAACGCACAAAGAATCTGGCCAATTCGCGCTGAAAGAGATCAACGAAAAGCATCAAGGAAAATCGCGATAAAGCACGGCTAAAGGAAGAAAACACGCCTTGAGAAACAGTTGCAACGTCGTCTTTGGCTCAGTAACCCCTCAAGCCAGCAACGAACGGGGCGCGTTGGCTGCGTCTGCGTGAAAGGCGTCGACCGTAATGTCGGGTAAGGAGCAAGCAACGATAGCAGCAAGCCAGCCAGCGAGCACCTGAACAGGCAGAATACAACTAGAAGTCAAGGCTAGTGCAGCTGTCCAGCGCTCAGCTAGGTTGCCTATCGGTTTTCCGACTTGCTTGGCTGGCTGGCTGGCTGCTTGCGTATCTATGATAGCAAACGAGATTTGCTGGCTGACAAGACTCTGTTCGCAGCTATATACACCATATTCACGTCGCCGGATCATCCTCCTGTTCCAGACCATTTACCAACACTCATTGTCACCCCTTCAGGCAAACCAGCCCAAATTCTATACACCTATCTCGTAAGTATGCTCATATAGCATTCAAGGATAATCTCCTATACTCACCTACTTGCGACTTACGTGCAGCACACAAACTATAATCGCGAAAACTACCTCCTAACACCCTCACCCCAAGGTGATCTATGCGTAGCCAAACTATTCCCACCTCCTATCGCTTCAACACGCCCAACCGGAGGTAAGAGTGTATCAGAGGGAGGACATGGATCAGCCGGAAGCGGGTCTAGGACCGTCAAATGCGAAGCGTCCAGGAATTTCAAGTGGTCGATAACAAATTCGGGCGTCCTCACGTGAGTCAACGAAGGCGCAGTGCTTTCCTCAGAACTCTATGCATCCTGATTTGTGAACCTATTTGGCAGACCCTCGTACAAATGCACGCTTCCCGCAGAAGATCTTCCTGGCGGAGTCTCGGACGAGCAGCCTCTATTCCAAATCTCCAAGACGAATCCTCAATCTCCTTTCTGGACAATGTGGTACTATGCGTATGCAGGGCGTGCGTACTAGCTCCTCTGCATCCGAGCAAACAGGTTTTGTGCTGATGATATCAATCTCTGATGTAACAGACCTTATTCCTCCAAAACGGATACAGTTCGGCCACATATCCAAGAACATTGGGCCTGATGGCAAGCCTATCACTGGCGGTGGAACACGTGTAACGATTACAGGCAAGAGCGAGGACGAAAAAGCTGTATGGAAAACGTTAGGCGAAGGAAACGAAGACATGGTAGAGTGGGCCGTAATCTGTGCTGCACTGCACGTGCTAGACGACGAGATCGTCAAAGCTGCAGAATCTGCTGGGATAAGAATCGGAGTGATGCCTGGAGCGAGGACGGCACCTAACAATCGTGCGACACCTCCACCAAGTGCTATGCCGAGACCTGTGCTACACCCCACGGGCTTGAAAGCAGATAGACCACCTCAAGCTCCTGCTCCGCCAGCGGGCGTGATACCCAGTGCAAGAGGACCACCGCCTCCAAAGCCACAGCAACAGCAGCAGCCACCTCAGCCGCAACAACAACAAGCTCGAATGCCTATGCCTCCTCAGCAACAGCCACAGATGCAGCAACAACGGCCTCCTCCCTCACCGTCTCAAGGACAGTTTAATCGCGGACCTCCTCCTCAACAGCCACCACCACAACAGCAGCCATTGCAACAAAGGCCGATGATGCAGCAGAATGGCGACCCAAGGATGCGCCCTCCACCGCAACCCCAGCCAAGTCAAGGACCTCCGCCTTCTCAGCAACCTCACTATTCCCATAATCTCCCTCAGCCTCAACAGCAACAACAAGGCTTCCCACCTCGGCAAGCACAACAATCCATGCCACCTGGCTCATCCATGTCGCCGCCTATGCAAGGCATGCCTCTGCCCGATCCTCGTCAAAGACTTGGCTCAAAAAGCGGGCCAAGACCCGTCTTTTCTCCCAATCCAGATCAGCAGCACCCATCTCCTCAGATGCATCATTCCTCTCTACCTCCTACAAACGGTATGCGAGGACCCTTACCGCCTCCTCAGCAGCCGAATGGCAATGTCCCTTGGTCGCCTCCCGCACAACACCCTGCGCAACTGCCTCTACACAATATGGGCAACAGACCTCCTCCGCATGCTCAGCAGAACTATCCGATGCAGAGCAATGGGCAACCTATGCCGCCGAATAGCAGTAGGATGGGCGGAGGCTTGCACGCTCCTGGTCCTGGTCCAATGTCACCTACAAATGGCATGCCTCCTCCTCGATCTGCGCCTCCTATGTCTATCTCTGCTATGAGGAACAGATCACCTCTTCCGGCACCTGGAACATCAGCTCCGGAACAGCGCATGCAGCCGCCGATGAATGGCTCATCTCGTGGCCAGCCGCTTCCAGGTCCTGGTAGATCTGCCCCGCCTCCTGAACTTTCAGAAGAGGATACTGTCGATTCTGTAGCCTTCATGCTAGGCGCCACAGCCTTAAATGATGCCGCTGATCGTAGAAGGTAACCCTAATCAGCACGACTGCAGAGCCATAATGAATGACCACAAGAGTCTATACCGGCCTTGCCGTCGCTCTGGGATGAAGGCGAGGCATGGCATGCGCTACACGTAACATAACTCTCGTCCGCAACCGCATATTGGCAACTTCGTAAAGCTGTAAATTATACCATCTCTCAACACGGACTTTCAAGCATCTATAGATCTTTTGGGAGTTTTTGCGCCTTCTAGTCATTTGTATGTTTATATCTACGGTACCTTGGAGACGTACGCATACACAATAGACGGGAGTCTACGGAATAGCGCAAACACTTCTTGTTGTATGTCGTACTTCCTCTCGCAACCTACATACATACAACGGATGCATACCTCCTATGTACACAGCTTGTCTGAAGCTAGACTACCTTGCTCTATTGCGATTTCGGCTTCGTCGTGGCTGGCTTCGGTTTGGGTTTCAGATGTTGGGTCTCTGCGGATCTTGGGTAGCCGATGGGAGTCTTCCAGTCGAAACCTTCGCGCCAGCTCCAGATGATGAGCGCAGCTGCTCCTGGTCCCAGAGTGGCCGTGAAAATAACCACAAACATGGTGTATCCCATTGTTTCCTCTGCATCACCCTCGTATGAGAGGACGACATGGCTGACCGTAGCAATAATAACAATCCAGGCGTCTACCGAGAAGAAATGGTGAACATCGAATGCTAAGCCCGCACCATCCGAGAAGAAGTATGGGAGAGCAGCTGCCATGGGACCGTCATCTGCGATTAACATCTTGAAATGCGCGCCCGCCGACAGGTATATTCCGATTATGCCAGCGAGAAGAATCGGGATCTCGTGGCTAGTGCCCTTGAGAAGAGGACGGAGGATAGGAGGTAGTATGATGCACAATGCTAGCATATATAGAGGGAACAGTTGCCAGAGCGCCAAAGCCTCGTATGACCTTTCCGATGTTGCTATGTATCTGGTGGGCACTACATATCCCACAATCCCGGCGATGAGAGCTGTCCAAATCCTTTCAGTACTGGGTGGTTCTACTATTCGTTTGTTCCCAGCATTGATATTCTGCTTTCGCGATATCGCGACTATTGCGAAGTAGAGAGGGAGAGCAACTGCAGCCGAGACGAACTGTCCGATAAAGAGGAGAGGAAGACCTAGTTTGGCCAAGAGCGCAGGTTGTCGCAGCTGCTCATACGCTACGATGAAAGCAGCAGCAAAGAAAGTCTGGCTGAAGACCTCGGCGACGATGCTTCCTCCTTGGGTCTTGAAGAGCTCGCGGAAGAAGCCTACACCGAAGCAGAGTCCATCATTGACAGGCCCAGGAAGCTGAGGGTATCTCGTCGTGTCTGCGCTGAGAAAGCATCTCGCAGGGTCGGAGAAGCTGGCCTTGGCAATGGACGGTCTCTGAATAGCTGCAGTAAGGGTAGCGGTCGCAACGTAGCAAAGTAGGTTGGATTAGACAATCACTAATCAGTCAGATTCTCCTGCGAAAAACAGCGAAAAGCTAGCGATGAAGCCTCCCTCACCGTCTCCCAGCAAAAGGCCAGCAGCCAGCACGGAAAGAGCACCAAAGTAAAGCGCAACAGGTGTGCTTCTGGGCGCCATATCTGCGCAAAGCTGGCGTACTTGTCGTGGAGGCCTGGCAAGCTGATCCAAACGCGAAATTACTGGCGAAATGTCAACAAGCGGAGACGCTGTCATTCCTGGCAGACTCTTGCAAGAAATGGCGATTGTATGATACATAACTATATAGCTGATATCTACTCTTTCCTCCGCACATTCTCCTCACTCCGGCGCTCCTACATATTATTGACGTGATACGAGATTCTTCCTACTTGAAACGAACTTGTCTACTGCGCAAAGCCAACTTCTGAGCGGCTCATTCTGTCATCCTCATGCGAGTATGCATCGCTCGTCGCTTTCTCGCCAAAGCGGTCCGTCTCTTGCACACTTTCTAGATGAAGCGTCTGCGCTGGGGGATCTTTGACGCCCAGTTCCAACGTCTCTGCTCCAGACTTCTGTGTTATACGAGCTCTGAAGCTTTCGCTGCTTTGAGGAATGAAGCTCGGCCTTTCACCCCTGCTGGTCGATTTCAAATTGAACACCATTCGCGAACATGAGATGCTAGAAATGATGGAAGGAAGAGGTGCCAGAAACAAACGGTTTCCGTGCGGTCCAGTGGCTGCATAGAACACCTGATACCAAAGTGTTCAGTATCTTCGCTGTGATCCTTGGTTGGCAACCCAATCGTACCATGTTTGCAAGGTTACATCCCATGCAGAGAAGGTAGAACGCAAGCCCGTCCCTTATCAAGACAGCGTTTATAATCGATCTCCCTCCCGCCTTCCAGAGGTTTACGCTTGTATACAGCGAGAGGCATACGATTACTGTATCGAAGACTGTGACCATCAGCCCTAATCCCGGCCCATCAGCAAAATGCGAGGTATCTCAGCACATAAGTCCCACTCACAGTATAGCCAGTATAGCTCTAGGCCCTCCCCTGGCACGCACGCTCTTAAGCCGTCCGGCATTACCAACGGCTTAGCATGGGCTGGCACGAAACACTGTACGGCAACCTGAGCAGCCAGTAGCACGCTGAATATGCGCTCAGTATCAGTATCATCAAGAACCGTACCCATAGGCCCGAACCCACCAAAGACCGCTAGCAACCATCTTGGATCGACCATACACCGCATAAATGCGGATGGTCATCATTCCTGCGCAGCTTGCTAGTACTATTATGGGTGCGTATGCCTGGAAGAGGAAAATCTTCTTGCAATCGTCTAGAGACCCTTTAGGCTAGACACTTGATTGGCCAAGGACAGCAATACTTCTAACACAATACAACTTACAAAGAATGAAAGCCAAGTAGTGACCGACATCTGGATGAGCTCTCCATACCGATCAAGAAGAAGAGGCAGTCCAACAAGGTGAATTTGCTAAAGCCAGTACTCCAGAAGTAGCGAAATTCAAGGTGCAGTGTCACCAGCCAATCCCAGACGAAGACACCGAGACACACTGTTATCAAGAAATGTATCATATCTCAGGGGTATTCAGCCCGTCCTGACATCTTGTGCACGTACCGCTTGTGAAGATGCGGGTCTTCTCGAGCATCTCCGCCATCGAAACATAGATCTGATGCTGGTCCATAGCGACAGGCATGTATATCGTGTCACAAGCTAGTACACAGAGCTAAAGAGAGAAGAAGAGACGCTCGTTTGCTCTCTATTTCGAGGCACGCTCGTATCACAGATCCCAGCGCTCAGACCCAGGGCGTTTGTCGGGCCTCTTCCGTCAGAGTTTTGACATTTCGGCAGGCGAATGAACGGCACCCTGCTGAACAGGCTGCATATCGATGAATCACGATCTGATCATCAGGAAGCGGTAGTGGCTCTACTACTCAACCGTTTATTGGCTATGGAGCGGCCTCAAATAGTTAATTAAGCTCTCCCACCCAAAGATCAGACGACTTGGCTGAATATGTCTTGTATTTCGAGTTCAATACACTTATCGGAAGCGAATAATAACATCTTTGTTGAATAGTTAGAGCGGGAGCAGGGCCGCTGTGCCCAAGAGCATGTCGATACAGGCACTACCTTCTTGCTTTATTTATACCATCTTCTTTTCGTTCTCTTATTTTTCAGTTCTTTTCGTTGGCGTATTATTTATCTTATCTTCGGGGTATGCACACACGAATGCAGATGCCTATCTATACGTAGGGGTCTATGGCGTAGATTCCATTAGTGAGCCAGAAAGCCTACAGGACACACTTTAGCGGGTCAAACTTCCAAACACGGAAGAGCGTGCTTACGTATGAGTAACTGTCCAACCATTGCCCGACTGCATCTGCCAAGCGAACTTTGCGGGTCCCTCTCGCAGGATCGGCCGTTCCTGTGTGTCGTTCTTGCCCAACAATCACATATACTAGACCTCGTAGGGTGTGCTCGCTAGCGACAGCCAACACGAAACGTTCAAGTATTTCGAGGGCTTCGTCCGCATGTAAGCCGTCTGTTCGGCAGCAAAGCAGATTGGTTAGTATTGTTGCGAATACAGGCGTGCAGGTTGTGAACGCACGTAGATCGATAGCAGCCTCTGTCCGCTCCGAAGAAGACAAGCGAGAGCTTTCTGGACCTAGCGCGTCACCCGCTGCAGCTACGCCTAAGCAGACACCCAGGCCTGCACCGCATTCCAAGCCTCTGTACTGTCTATCTGCGAACTCGTCCGCTCGACCCGGTCTACCGTTATTTGACATTACGGCTTCTCGAAGTTCTCGCTTGCGCTCCTCCATTATACTTTGAGCAGCAGTCGAACCCTCTGCAGCGATTTGTCGATTCCAGTCTTGCGCTTCCTTACTCCAACGCTTCGCACCCGCACTGTGCAAAGGGAGCTTTCAGTAAGGCCTATTTCAGACGCAACAAGGCAGCGCTTACCCGTCACCAGCCTTCCAGCAATCAGCAGCTTTGACCAAGCATTTATTTCTAGCATTTCCATATTCAAAGAAGTTCTCCCTGTACTGCTCATATAGCTTCGAAACAGAAGTACCGGTCGTGATCGTAGGCAGAAGAGTAGGTGGTCGCAGAGGTATTCTGGCACTTTGTCTCGGTTGCGAGAAGGGCGCAGCACGCTCCTCAGCTCGTGCAGACAGGTTAGAAGCTGAACGAGGTAAAGTGGGACGCTGGTTGACCGGTACTGGACGACCTGTCTTCACAATGCCCGCCCAGCGCGAAGCAGGATTATCCTTTCCGTGTCTGGCAGCAGCCGATGCAGTGGCGGCTGCCAGAGACGGGAAATCCTCTTCGACTCTTCCGCCTTCTTGGCGAGCCATATCATCATCGTACCGCATGAGCCGAGACTTCTCTTGCTCTCTGACGCGAAGCGCATTTGCTCGCAGAACTGCAACGTCGTTTGCCAGATGCGGCGGTACGCTATGAAGGAACTCGCATCTTCCCTCTCCCTTCAGACAATGACCACGTAGCCAAAACCTATTTGGCAAAACCAGTCAGCTTCGCTACATAAATCAGCTCTCAAGCAACGTACTTGCAGACTGCCTTGCCCAGATCATGCGAGAAGCGGCAGTCACTGCGAAGACAATTGCCCTGAAGATAGTACTTGCATAGTCTCGTACTAGGCGCGCCGCCCGAGGCGCCAGAGAAGAAGCCTTCACCTGGTCTTTCGTGTCTACCGCTTGGAGTACCCGGCCTGCTGTTGTCGAAAGGCCATCTTGGACTAGCTGGCCGTCCGTGCCCAGAATAGCTTCGCTGAAAAGAATCGCGCGAAACGATGAGAGGGCGGGAGCCTGACGAAGAAGGGGCAGGAGATCTGCGCAGAGCAGGTGAATTGGCTCCCGAACCAGGTATCAGGTGGTGCTCGTCCAGAGACAGCATATGCAGATGATCAACTTGGTCTTCAGCACCTTTCGGCACTCCAGGTAGCCGAGGGTTGTTGATGATCCATTCCATGCTCTTGTCTACATCGTAACCTGTTCGAGCGAGGGCCTCTTCCAAATCTGCCGGAGTGACATCTGAACCTGCGAAGATCGTGCACAGAACATCGAATGGAGTCATAACATAGTTCGTAGACGCGTTTCCTAAACCGCCTTCGGGAGCATACGCTTGAGGCTGAGCGTCTAGCGGACCAGAAAAGCTTCCAGGTAGCTGCGAGTATTGTGCGGTAGACTGCGGCTGATATCCCTCTTCAAAGACGGGACGTTCCTTGATCGGAGGCTCCACAAGCGCCAGCTCGTCCCTATCAGGGAGAAGCTGTCCGCCTCGATATTGCAGCATTTCCAGATTATCGTCGTCGTCTTCGTCGGCATACAGATCCCAGTTCGGGAGATTTCCTTTGCGAGTCGCTTCATCATATGAAGTGGCTGGGATACCCCACTCATCCTCTTCGTCGGCACTCTCGCTGGACAGGATCTGCTGTTTCCCGGTCGAAGTCTGCTCAGGGACACCCTGTGTTTCCGCTGCACCGGTGCTAGTCGAGAACGGATCAAAGTGATGTGCGCCATCATAGGAGCTTTCGCTAGAAGCTGTTGAGGCTGAGTGCGATATCCCAGGATTGAGAGTCGCAGACGTCGTTGTGCCTTCGCTATAGGTATGCCAAGGATCACTTGGGATAGAAGGTGCCGTGTACAAGCTAGAGCTGGAAGCTGAAGGGGTCATGCGACCCGAGTTGCCGCCATTGGCAGGAAAGTACGAATTGCTAGCTGTAGCGGAGTGCACAGATGGCGAGACAGCTACACCGCCTGTTGCAAATTTGGGGGTTCCCAAGGGTGAATTCTGGAAAGACCACAGTGTTGGGCTGGACTCGGACAGTGGGGTGCCCATCGGAGATCGAGGGTGCTTGAAAGCCTCAGGCAATTTGACCGAGAGATTTGGCCCGCTTGTCTTTGGCAATCTCAAGTTGGATACGGTTGCTGTTCCGGTAGGTCTGAACTCTGTAGCTGTTGCATTAGGCTTGAATTCCGAAGCCGTTGCGTTCAAGAAGCGTGGCGATCCAAATGGGGAGGAAGGCGCGGATGATGTGGCAGTACTGCTGGCGCTGCTATAGTGATTGTACAAGGCTTGCGTGTCGGGCTGGTTTGGGCCTCCATCTTTACGCGATACATGGATGGAAGGCGATTGGGACCGCAGCGGCGAAGGCGAGATTGGGCGAGTAGGCGTGCTTATGCCTGGAGCACGCTTCACAGCGAGACTCGAGGCGCTCGTTGGGGTAAGATTCCGCCGGAAGGAAGATGAGCGGGACATGGTGCCAGGTTGCCTAGCAGCCTGGTTTGGGGGACTGAAAGTCTGCCCAGTCGGGGCCAGATCTTCCCTATATCTGTGTAGCAGCGATAGGACTGTGTTGTCCAGGTCTGCAATGCTCTATTAAGCCAAAGTGGGTCAGCCTATGCTCCCTCTCGGCTAGGACACAACAGCGACCTACGAGTTCGGTACCGCCAGCGACCTGAGTGAGGACATCTTTTAAACGTTCTGGCTTGTCTTCTTCTGCGATTGTGCGATCCTCCAGTATCTCGATTACTCGTTGAACTCTATAGCATCACGCGCAGACGCAAACGATATAATTCAGTTTTCCAGGACATTATTGCATACTCAGCTCATGGCAAATACTCACCTGGTGTCTGTATCGAGCTGCTGCGACTCTGCCTTGGCGGTACCATCGTGGTTTGTCAGATTGCCTTGGTGCCCGGCGTCGTCTTGGGTCGCATCAGACCCAGCAGCAGTCGCAGCATCACCGTCAGAATCAGAAGTCGCAGAACTTGCGCTGCTCATCGTCGTCGTACTCCCAGCTGCTCGCGACGCTGAGAGCGAGGCCAGACGAGGCGATGAGACTGATGCTGCGATGGTCGTTGTTGAGCTCGGAGTCGCTGTCGTCGCGGGAGCCAGAATCGCCCGCAGATACCTCGTCGTATGCCTCAGGGCGCCATCGCCAGAAGTGCTGCTCATGGCGAATGCTCTTGCGCCAGCAGGAAAAGAGGGGGTTACAAGTGCCGTTCGGTTCAGGCAATATTAATGTCAACCAAGCTTGAACAAGATATCAGATCGGGGTCGCAGATTCATAAAGACGATTTGCTTCATTGCTCTAGCTCGTACACATCATTTCGCAACGGCTTAGGGCTGCATACCAGTACATCTCGTCACGCCCTCCGAATAAATCTGTTGCGGTGTAAAAGATGATTTGCTATCTCGAGCATTGCTAGTATTACTGCATATATGCGGTACTTATGGTGGAATAATGTCCGGCGAACAGAACTCCTGATTATAGATTATTTTCCTTGTGTTGAGCACCTTTATGCCAGCTTAGCGATAGCCTATAAAGACAGCGATAGATCAGTAAACATACACAATGACACAAGTACAAGCTAACATACCGCTTGTAGATCCTGCGCATCAGGGAGGGCCGCCTTTAGGCCTTGCAGCAGCGCCTGCCTGTCGCTTTGTGCGAGTTTTGTGAGATCCTTAGCCACTTTGCTTGCCTTGATCTCTGCAACTTTGCTCTGAACAGCCTGAGCATGCTGTTTCTCAAGCGCAGCAACTACAGCTTCATCACCATCCTGCTCGGCGACGATGCTTCGCAAGATCTTTTCGCTTTCTGCACGGGAAAGAGACGCATCGGCCTTGGTGATCTGCTTCCCGACCGACTCCTCTGCTAGACGTCTTCTGAGCCTCCAGTAGAAATACTTTCTGCTTGAACTCCATTCGAGAGCTTCGCGAATAGTGCCCTTGGCCTTCATTCTGTTGGCTCGATCGTGTAGATCTGCAAACTGCAGAGCGATCTGACCATAGATAGGCATGAGGAGCTTCTCGCGCGCAGCGAGATCCGACTTGGCTTTGGCTGCATCTTCAGCCGATAGAGTGCTGTTTGTGCTGGCTGCCTTCAAGCTTCGGTACTTCTCGTCTAGACGTTCCATCATCTGCAGTACCTTGGCTTTTCGGAACTTGATCTCAACGATACCCTCGGGCTCGAGTACACCAGCTCGAGACGTGACGTCGGCGTACATCTCCATCATTCCGCTGTCGTTAATGGATGGATCAAGTACTACCCAGGCTCCGCCTCGGAGTTCACCGTTTGGTACGATGTAGACGAAGGCTGGAGACTTGTATGATGAAAGGCCATCGACGATAAGAGAACCGCTATGTTCGCAGTTGTTTCAGTAGACGTCTCTGAAACCTTAAGGTATGAGGGCTTACCGTTTCAGGACCTCGTCAAACATATCCTGCTGACCACCGGAGAATCCACGCCAGTTGGCGAATATGATGAGAGGCAGCTCTTCGCGATTGAAGTCAAAGATAGCTTGAGCAGTCTTGAAAGCAGAGTTGGGGTACCAGACCTGATTGTTGAACATCTGTTAGTGAATGTTGAAGACATCGGTGAAGCCTGACTTGCCTGTCCAGCTTCCATAATGCGCTGTTCTTGGGATGTGGGGTTGGCAGGATCGGCAGGGACAATGCGCTCGACAGTTCTCGTTTCGACAGCGATAACACCCATAGGAATACCTCCGAGACGGGCTCGACCAGCTACAACAGTCTGTGCCCATCCAGAGAGAGTTTCTTGGAATGATCCCTGATCGAAGAAACCAGAAAGGAACTTGTTGTCGTTTTCGTCTTGCTTACCAGCAATGAGCCAGCGAGGGTCGTAAGGTCCTTTAGGAGGCACGAAGTCAATAGGTCGGTTGACTGAATCGGAGGAAGGTATTTGAGGAAGGGCGAGACCGCGAGCGGCAGGTACGTAAGAGAGCCAGTTTACGATAGAAAGAACACCCTCGAGGTCGTTGGCAGCTGTCAAATGCGTGACACCGTTCTTGTACATGATTTGGGTACCTCCGAGCTGAAGATTGGAAGAGTAGACTTCGCGTCCAAGTACCTTGTTCAAGGCGTTTGCACCAGTCAAGATGATCGGCTGGCCTTCAACCTGGACAGCTCTCTGACCCAGACGGACCAAATATGCACCGATACCGACAGAGCGAGCGGAAACTAAAGTGATCGTGAAGATATCGTCGTAGGCTCGCGAGGTTTCACCAGCAATAAGACCGGATCCCTTCAAGCTCTCCACACCAAGACCCTCTTGCAGACCGATGATGTCGGTAATCATGTAGCGTTCCTCGTTGACATGCTCGATCTTCTTTGTAATGACGCTGTTCTCACCCTTGGACTCGAGAATGCTATAATTGGCAGGAGTCAAATAGAGGTAGGAGAAGCCCTTCTCTGGACTGTCATCCTCTTGCCAGCCGACATGGAAGAGGTCGACAAGCTCATCGGCAATACCGAGTCTGGCTCCAGAGTTGGCGGACAGATAGATACGTGGCAGACCAAGCTGTCGAGCAAGCTGTGTCACTTTGTAGAAGAAGTAGTCTTCCTCAGGACCGAAGGAACCGATCTTGAAGGTGATATCGTTTGCAAGGACGACGACACGGCGGCCAGACGGGCATTCTGGAGTAAACATGGTGTAGATCCACCCAACCATACCAATCGAGTTGCTGCCTGCTGGACGAGACACTTCTTGGGGATTGCCGTACTCGTCAAGCACCAGCTCGACATATTTGAGAGGATCTGAAGGAGGCTGTGGTCCGCTTGGATTAAGCTCTGTGGCTGTCTTCCAGGCTCGTCGTAGTGCTTGTCTGTACAGATCAGGGAAGTCATAGACATACGTGGTGCCCGTGACGTGTGCCTTGTATCGCTTAGGCTGAAGCCACTCTTTGGTGGTGTAGGGAAGGTTGACTGGCCGCAAGTGCTTGGCACCCTGAGCGCCAATGGATTTGAGGATGGTCTGGCCCTTCTCTCCCTTGACTTCCCGGTAAGCCTCGTATTTAACAACGAAGCCAGACACGTTCTCGATGACTGCTCGGATGGGCTGCATGTGACCCTGCTCGTCCTCCAATACGAATCGGATCTCGGAACTAGTGACTCTGAGTCTCCATAGTCGTTTGCCGTGTCTCTCGATGAAGCCTGCTAGTGCTTGCTGGATCTCGTCAAAGCCAACTTGTAGCGAATAGACGAAGTTGATGAAGACAGAGTTTACGTCTGCAGATCGGTAGTTCGCGCTTGCAACCTCTAAAGCATTCAGGATGTCGGTAACAAGGCGATCGGTTTCCGAGATAAGATAGTCGGCGACCTTCATGCTTCCACGCAGTCTTCCGGGACGCAGAAGAGCGCGAACGAAGAAACGGCAATCTTGAGGGTTCTCCTTGCCAGTGGCATAGTAGACATGTACTTGCCTGTTCTCGGCAAAGCAAGGGGTGATGTTGAAGTTGGAAAGACGGGAAAGCTCGAGCTGGAAAGCAAGAGCAGGCTCGATATTTCGGATCTGCGATAACTCTTGCCAGCGATTCTCGCTCTTCCGCATCGTGAAGTATGATGGGTATTGACCCTGTCTGCAGACCAAGAAGGTAACTCTGCGCATGCTTCGCTTCTCAAGCTCATCTGCAAACTTGGTAGTGATGGTTGCGAAGGTGTCATGCCATTCCGAATCGCTCATATCGGGCGCATCCTTGCTGAGGACGAGAGCGGCGTTGATGATGTTCTTGCGGTCGCTGCGTTCCCTTGATTGACGATCATCGGCGTCCGAAGATGGGATGAGCTTCAAGACATTGGGCAAGTCGCGCTCAATCTCCTCTAGGGAGTTTGCAGCAAACATGGCACCGTATCTCAGGGGCTCATGCTGAATTTTGGATGTCTCGAGAGCGAAGGTGAGGTCTGAGAAAGATGCCACACGCTGCTTGTTGGTGAGGCCAGCAGCTGGAGTGCGTGGAGTAGGAGGTGGAGATGAAGTTGATTGGACTCGGAAAGACCAGAAGATGGCTAAGGGTTCGTCGTCTGTCGGGTCCTCCTCTTGGTAGTCGATGCTAAGCACGCTGTAAGCCTTGTAGGCTCGTCGCACGTATACATCCATGGCAGCCAAGGAAAGCCAGTGATCCTTGCCGCGGAAGAATGCTGGCAAAACATCATAGACAGTGTAGCGGGAGTCGACCAGTTCCTTCAGCACGTCTGGGTCTGGAAGTCGGCTGGAAGGGGCGCTCTCGCCGTATCTCGTCATCTGCACGGAGTTCTTGAGAATTTGCTCCATCTGAACTTCTCTTTCATGCAGAGATGGCAGCTGGCAGCGAATTAGCACCTCCCTCGCTTTCAGAGCTACCTTCTGTGTACCCTTGCTGTCGAGATCAGCAAGCTTCTGGAGGACAGCTGCGAAGTTGGCTTCTACAGCTGACAGAGAGGCGTTCTCGGTGACAACGTCCAAGATAGCGGAGATGAGGTTGCTCTTGTAGGCAGCCTTGGAGTGTGAAAGAACGATGACGGCGACCTTGTCCAGGTTGTCTCGGTTCTGGTCTCGTAGTTCTAGTACGACATCCGCTTCTTTGCCGGAGAAGATAGACTCCGTCTCGTAGTAGCTCGACATCATGCCAGCAAGAGTAGCCCACTCGTGTGCCTTGAGACCATGCATGTACCTTTGTACGATGCTGGTGAAGGATGCGATGGCTGCGCGGAATGCTGTAGCCTCTGCGGCGCGAAGGTTCTCTGCAGCGTAGTTCTCGATTGCTCTATTAAGCTTCGAAGATGGGAACTCGGTTCCAACTTTGCCATGTTGCGTTTCAAGGATTGTTCGAACATTGTTCTCCAGCTTGATAGGCATTCTGCCGTGAAGAGTAGAAAGGACGGCGAAAGCTTCGGTGTACGGCAGCTCTGGGTCTCGCAGAACCTGCATAAGGTTCTTCAAAGTGGACTGCATCTGGCTTTGGTTGTCGTAACCGTCCAGGATATCGCGCAAGATGGAGGTGTAGTGGGCGAAGAGCTGATTGGGCTTGTTGCCGACCGCGTTGGGCAGACCCATAGCTGGAAGCTGTCCAGAGAAAGGTTTGGCATGCTGGACCTTGCTAGGATCGTCAAGAGAGAGGATACCGATGATGTCTCCCGCTTCGAGGGTGGTACCAGGTTGTTTCACGAATTGTGGAACACCGGCCTCTGTCGCGATCAAGCTCATGATCATCTTCATGACCTGTTCGCATGAATCAGCAACACATTCTTGACTGCACGCCTGATCAGACACGCACCTCAATCTCTGCGTAGGCTTCACCTGCCTGCACATGTTCTCCGCTCTCAACGATGTAGCGAACCAGTTTACCTGGTGAAGGCGATCTCAATTGTGTAGGATCACTCTCTTGCTCGATCAAGCATGTCTTGTTATCAATCATGACACGGAGTGTGCCGACTTCCTCTCTCCAATAGACGGCATGCGACTTGCCGTCGAGGAGGATAAGCAGACCACCGTCCGCAAGAGGAAGAGCGCCAACGGATGTCTTGCCTCCATTCAAGTAGAGAGTCCAAGTGGTAGAGGAAGATCGGGTAACCATAGTAGAGTATTTGTCACCCTCGTAGATGAAGTCTGCAGCGTTGTTAGTTTTTGGACTTCTGGAGATCAACTATAACGACGCACCGATGCTGAAAACAGTCTTGAGCATCTCTTTGGAAGGTACTTGACCTTTCTGCAAGACAGCTTTGAACTCGCTAATACAGCTATCGAACTGAAGCTGAGCTTTCGTGATAGCACCGCAGATAACAGCGAGCGTAGTGTCTGGCCTCTCGGCCGTGAGTCTTTCCGTAATGAGAGTATCGAGCCAACCGGTCGTGATGGTGTTCTCCTCGAAAGCCTTGAACTCGAGCAGCTTGATAAGGTATTCTGTAGTCGTTCGGAAATCTCCTCGGATGCTCAACTCCTTCAACGCTACTACCATGTTCTTTCGCGCTTCATTTCGATCTTGGCCATAAGCGAAGATATGACCGAATTGCGAATCTGCAAATTCGTGCAAACCACCTGCGGCGGCTACTGAGAAATAACCCCAAACATTGGTAGAAGAGCGGAAATTGAGTTCTTGCAGGGTACCGGATGAAGGCTTGAAACCGGCATCTGGGTTCTCTGCGGTGATACGGACAGCGACTACGTGTCCCTTCGGAGAAGGTTTGCGTTGCAGAGCTGAAGAAGCAGGGTCTGTAAAGTCGAAATCGATCTTTGTGACTTCGTGAGGAGAGCAGCCGTAGAGCGTTCGGATATCTCTGACGCTGTATAGAGGGAGACCCATAGCTACTTGTAGCTGAGCAGCCGGAAGATTGACACCAGAGACCATCTCTGTCGTAGGGTGCTCGACTTGTAGACGTGGGTTGAGTTCGAGGAAATAGTAGTTGTCGTCTGCGGGCGAATAGAGGTATTCGACGGTACCAGCAGAGACGTAGCCGACAAGCTTGGCGAGTCGGACTGCAGATTGTGCCATGTGCTCGAAGGTGTCTGGACGAGCGATGGTGACGGGAGCTTCTTCGATGATCTTTTGATGTCTTCGCTGAACGGAACAATCACGTCCGAAAAGTGAGATAGCGTTGCCGTACTGATCTGCAAGAACTTGTACTTCCAGATGACGAGCGCTACCAGCAAGCTTCATGATGAAAATGGGTGATCCTGCAGAAACGGGGTTTCAGCAACAGCTTGTTGTCAAGTTTTAGGACTTAGGCCTCACCTGGGACCTCGGCTTCGACAGCTTTGAATGACTGAGCAAATGCTGCCTCCGACTCGACTTTACGAATACCCTTTCCACCACCGCCCTCAGATGCCTTAATCATGACAGGGAAACCAATAGTCTTTGCGCTTTCCAAGCCTTGCGAAGCGGACGTGACACATGCTCTCATATATGCCTCCTCTGGTACTTCGACAAATCCTTGTGGGCTCATTTGAGTGTCGGTGATGCCAGTTCCTGACCATGCCATACATGGCACTTGAGCGTGTTGCGCGACGACGGATGAAGAAATCTTGTCTCCGAGAGATCGCATGGCTGAACCTGGAGGGCCAATGAAGACAATCTTTTGCTTAGATGCTGCAAGCGACTCTGGAAGACGAGGGTTTTCGGAAGCATGTCCCCTAGAATTGGCGTCTAATCAGCCAAGGTGTCGCGCGTGCAGGCCTCTCGCAAGTAGATACACACCATCCTGCCCATACGGCGTGCACTCCAGATCTTTCGGCGACATCCACAATAACATCGACGTTGGCGTAGTCTGTGAAGAAAAGGCAGAGTCTTAGCGGTCATACTCGGCCATGATTGTGCTATTCTTCACTGACTGTTGTTGTTGGTGCCTCCTGGAACTTCTACGTATTGATCTGCCATTCTGATGTAGTCGGCATTGACTTTGAGATCTTCCGGTGTCGCCATGACCGTGAATTGAATAGCTCGCTCATCTCCGAAAGTTTCGTATGCCCATTTCCTAACAGATCGGATCTCTTTGACGCTATCGTATCAAACGGATCTCAAGTCAGCTTTCCTGCCGCGGGGCTATCGAAGAGCGAAGTTGTGACTGACGCAGCGATACCATTGTTGGCAATGAGGACCTGAGGAGAACAACAGGATTAGATCCTCTTCATATAGAGCTTGCGAGCGAGCATACCTTGGTAATAACGGTATGACCGCCTTTACTTCGGACAAAGTCTGCGACTTTTCCTGGGGATGCCGAGTTTAACGAGTTGCCTCCTGCATCACACGAGAGATACGATGTATTAGTATCTGGTCGCCTTCAAGCTGCTGCTATGTCCATGGCTGTTTTTTGCATGCATGATCGAGGTTCCTCAATCTTGCGCGCAGGCAGGTTGAGGGTCGCATCTCTTTCGCGAGAGTTTTGCTGAATACGCAGGAGGTGTTGTATAGATGATAGATGCAGTACTTGAAAGTATTGCATGGCCTTGAAACTCCCAGACTAACCTATGAAATGCTGAACCTTTGCATGTTCAGCTGCAAACGAGTTGCTGGCGTCGCCGTTTGCAGCAGCAGCACCGTTTGGCTGGGATGTATTGTTGGTAAAAGGCATTGAAAGCCGCCGTAAGCTTTACAGCTTGGGTAAGCTTTCCAAAGATGCACAGATAGGTTGAAGAAGGAGGGAAAAGAGAAAAGCCCTGGCGATAGGGGTAGCCTAGCCCAACGTTAAGCGGAGATTCAAAGGTCTTGAAAGCTTTTAAAAGCCTGCCTTAACGTGAAAGATTGGTGACTTTACAAGTTAGTAGTAGTCAAAAGCGCTTGTACAGATTCAAATCCCAAGTTTAAAGCTGCCCGGCTTCATCTGTGGCGCGGAGCTCTGGGTTGTTGAGGATGGGGAGAAGGTCATAGTGCTCATGTCAAGCAGACGTACACCGTCTTCTGTGCACTTCAGACAGCAAACACGCAAAGTAAGGACATAGCTAGGCTGAAGCAGCTCAGAATCAGAAGTGCCTGTCTCATTTACATCGGTAGACAGTATTTGTCATCCGAGTACTCCGCTTCGGACTTGACTGATCATCTGTTGCATCTGCATATCCCAATGAAGCTGTATATATGTACCCGGAAGGGACCTGAATCGATCTCGATGAACGCCCATACCGCGAGCTGGCTGTCTGTAATGAAAGGTTTGCGATGGAGCGTTGAGTTTAGGCGTGTACGCTACGCTAATGCAGGAATCACTTGGCCATATGATGTGTTGTGAAACATGACGGGACTGCTTGGATCTCTCTGCAGAGCCGGCGGACGATAGCCATGTTCCTCGTCGTCATTAGCTACAAGCCTGTCAACATAGAAACTACAGTGGCTCTTAGTATCAGACTCTCTCTTTCACACACGAGATGCTGCGTGCTCACAGCTCAGCAATGATGCTTGCGGCTGCAAAGGCAGGTGTGAGAACAGCAAAGATAGCGGCATTGACTACAGCAAAGATGTTCAGTGTTGGCTGGCCTTTAGTGTCTCTGACATTGCTTGCAGGTATACGATGCTTGTACTATTCGCGGATTGTCATCAGCGCAGATCTTACGAAGTAGCCGGTTCGCCAGAATGCCTAGATTTGCTGATGTCAGTGAAACTCTAGTGATAGGTATAGCGCTTCATCGGCTTACCGAGAGACAAGCCTGTAGCTGCGACAGCAGCTAAGGCCGTGCCGTGAGATAGAGTAATTCACATTTGGTAAGGTTTGTTGATTTACATCCCGTTATCCGATGTGATCTGCATTGAGCTGAGTCAGGCAGTTGGTGATGAGTAGACCAGCGAATTTGAGAAGGTAGAGAACGATGGTCACGCCTTTAGTGAAGGGTTTGGTCTCGGCCTGATCGCACAGGTAAAGGTGTCAGGTTCCTGTAGCGATGGAGACAGGATTTCCATATCGTAGCTAGACTCTGCTGACATAGAAGAGCAGAGGCATCGGTTAGCAATGAGTGCTGTCTTGTTGCTGACCGTCCCGCGAGAGCATCAGATGAGGAAGTGGAGAAGTAAGCGCGCTCGACCAGATAGGAATCTAGCGATGTTCGCAGCAAAGTAGTAAAAGTAAGCGAATAGAAGGGCTTCTCTTGCAAGGAGATTATTTGAGAGCCTCAGGGACTTAGATCCATAATCCGGGATGAATAAACATAGGGCAGCATCATGCGGGCATGGTCGTCGACGTAGATTAAAGTTTAGACTTGTGAATGCTTTGACCCTCTAGGAAGCACGATACAAGGATACGCTGATGCTGGTGGGACGGCTCAACGAAGGCCAAGGTCCCCGGTACGTTCGCCTGGGAGATCACGATGGAATGAAAGCTTGCTGCTCTGTAAGTTCTCTTGCTACTCTTGTCGAAGCTGCCAGTGTCAGTATTAGGATCCTTCAAGAGCCTTCGCTCGTTGCTGGCCGGAAATGCGTCAGCTTCGTATGTTTACCCATCACAGCTCGCTTTTGAACATCTCGTTGCTGATTGTGTCGCTGACTTGCAGACTGTCTGGCTGTTCTGTTTCTTGCTGCTCTCCTCATTGCTGGTCTTCCACACTTCACGCGTCCTGGTCATCTCGAGCGCCAACAAGCTATCAACGATGTCGATACTCCAGCTCCGACCTCTGAACGTTCTTCACCATAACCAACGCCAGGATCCATAGTCTCAGGTGGTTCTGATCCTGGCCCTAATCCCAGTAGTGATACTGTAGTACAACAAATCAGCCTACGGCACCTTTTATTTCAGGAATTGGGGACGAGATCTCGAACATGTCTGCTGCGTCTAGTATCACTGCAATAGACGATAAGATGTCCACGCTGCAGGGGATGCCCGACTCTTCTCCGTCCACAATCAATAGAAGCGCAAGTCTGTCCGAGCTACCTCTCCTTGGTACACCTACGTTGAAACACAGGTGTCACCGCTGCATATTCTACGTCTTGTCTCTTCGCGAACTCGCTTCCTCGATCCGTTATAAGTGGAAATAGCAGCGGCTGTACGTTGATCGATCTGACGGAAAATTGTAGTCGCTGACCTAACCTGTATCTGGTAGAGCTTCATCGATGCCACCAGTCAGTGTACCATCGTGCACTCATCTGGCTCTGAAGCTATGCCGTCTTACACCACCTCCCGTCACAACGCTGACCGCGAATGCGACTCAGACGAGCTCAGAAAGCAACTTCTGTGTCAGCTGGGCAAGGCAGACTAGTGATGGAGGGCGCTGAACTTCACTCATTGCATTTTCAGAGAGAGCTGGCGAATACAGGAGGTGCAGAGGAAGAAAGGGAGCGACTGCGATAGATAGGGCCTGAGAACTGCTTAAAGAGAACTTGCGGGGGCAGATAACCTCTCAAAGACGTAATGTCCGCTCATCGGACAGTTTCGTATGGGCAGATCGTGCATAGTGTCATAGCACGAAACTCGGGTCTTGGCCTTCGAGTATTGATGATAGGATCGAAACCACCGTCACCCCCCACATTTACATTACTGTTCACCAAGGCGTGCGCATGTCGAGAACAGAAGTAAGTGGCTTCCTTGCGATGTCTTCTGTCGTCTGGCATTACGTTGCACACCCACTCCCAATTCGCTGGTGAGATTTGTCTGAGGATGAGATCACCCTGGCAGGGAACCGTCCTGCCGACTCGTACGAAATGAATGCTTACACCGCAAGGTTCTCGGGTGTCCGGGTGCACCCTTGCGTTGGGTGCTCCTCATCTTACTGCGGCCGAGCCTGGAAGTGCTGTAAGTGGCATGTTTTAGGATCTGATGTTCGGAAGCTGTTGTTGGTTGTAATAAAGTGCAGCACTCGCTGTGGCTTATTGCTTTGAATAATTTGTAAGAAAGCAAAAGAGAGCAACAGAGTCAACGAGCGTTTTATATACCGATGAGCCCCCTATGTGCCCAACGATATTGGCCAAACTCGGACACCGAAGAGTCACCTTCCCGTTGTTTCGCCTTTCGCCGGACTCGGCTTGTGACCGTAGACCAGGTTCGTCTTCCTTTAATATCGTCTTTCAGATCTCGCTTGCGAACCGTACCTTTGGCAACTCACTAATCTGGCCGACTGTGCCTATGGCTATGCAGGTGCCTCTTGAATCCGCTCCAGCACCTAATCGGGACCAGCACTGCTTCATTGCGCTTTCGGCGGGGACCAGAACGTGGCCATTGGCACAATCTCGCGTATCCTAGGTGTGACAGTCTGGCAGCATTGCACCGATTCCGGCTTCTAGCTACCTAGGTAGATTTGTCGGAGAGCCCCGCCATTCTTCAACAGATGTCAGCAGTAAAAGCGATCCCCAAAAATGGCATGCGAGGCGACATCTGAACTAGTGTGACCTAATGAGGATGAGAACCAGCAGACGAGAGAGATTGGCAATAGGGTCCGACTTCGGAGTGGTAAGAAAGAGACGTTACGGCAGGATGAACTAAAGGAGGAAGCGGTAAAGTACTACAGAAAGAGAAGTAATGCGTCTTGTGCAATTCAAACGCCTGAATAATAGCCAGGCTCGCCTGTCGGTTCTTCGAAATCACAGACAGTACAGAGTCGCATAGAGAACATCCGATAGCCGCGAATAGGATCGTAGGCACATCGGGTGTCCTTGAAGCCAGCACGCACACAAGGATGTTCGTTCTTGCTGCAGAAGTAGAGGCGCGCGGGGTGATGTCTGCTTGGAGCTTGGGAGCAGATCCGAGTTGCAGTGTTTCCTGAAATCGTATAGGAGACGGTGCCATCGCACGGATAGCCGGTCGTCCTGTCTCTGCGAGACGTATAAAAGTGTGGACATGGTCGGTCTGCAGGCTGAGCGCGCACGTTGCGGCTGTCTGCTGCTGAGGGTTCTAGTATGTTGCCGTGACCCAGCGTGGCGGCCGCACTCTTGGAAAGGGACATGGTCTTGAGTTCAGTACCCTTTGGCTAGCCAGAGATCAGGTAGGAGTAAAAGCTGGGTGAGTTGGCTGTCGAGGATGAAGGAGAGGAGAGGATAGTGGAGAGTCGACGACAAGAGTGATACTTTTTGACGCCGACCGAGCACATTCGGCTAGGCTACCTAAAGCACAGCATACCGGCTCCTTTTCTTCGCTATCGAAAAGTATCATCGGGCTTCTCCCTTGCCTAGTTGCGACAAACATAGGTAGAGAATCGCAGCAGTATTGAAATACTAGTGATTGAAAGTTGTATCCTGGACGCGCAAACTCGCCGAACTTGGGTTGATATACAGACATTTGGCAGCATTTTGGCCCAAATGGTATTGTATCAGCATTGCCGAGCAGACGAGATGCACTAAAGTCAAGGTCTGATGACGTGAATAAGGCAGGGCCATATACTGAAAGCCGGGGCTTTCTTTCACCACTTCAGATGAGCAGGATTGCCAGGTCTTGCGTTGATCTTGAAGCGATTTGTCGAGCATATCTGGACCATGCAAGAAAGCTGTTGTCGACAGTGAGCATGGAAGGTGAAAGCTGACTTGAGAAGACGCAGTCCAGAACGAAGCATGCATGAGGGATGGATTCCAGCTGGAGCGCAGAAGAGCCGTCCAAGTTTCCTGACAGGACCCCCACAGCATCATCAGCTCAGCTTGTTAGGATGTTTATCAACATCGAAGATTCCAAAGCCAACCAGCAAACCAGTCAAAACTGCATTGCCATGACGCTGATTTCATCGCGAACTGGCCCAAAGTCACGCTGCGGCAGTCCAAAGCGCAACTGTTACGTTAGCTCGCGCTCAAGCCCCGGTTGGTGATTGGTGACCTTTGAAAAAGCCCACGATTTGTCCTCCTCGCAGCAGATCCTGTCCCTCTCTTCCCTTTTTTCCAAGTCTCCAGGCCAACCAGTTTTCAAGGCTCACTTTCAGCTCACTCACCTTCACTCTCATTCCAACACTTGACCCTTTCCATCTATCCTGAGCAAGTTACTCCAAGATGCCCTCGTTCATCCTCACCGCTGCATCCCTCCTCGCTGCCGCAAGCGCCGCCCTCGCTCTCAAGATTGAGTCGCCCCCTTCGTGAGTGATCGTCGTCACAGCAGCTATATCGCTGCTCTACTCTATGCTCATTCATCCTCGCGCAGTATCATCCAGGGCCAGGTGAGTTGGCGAACGAGCGAGCTAAGGGGGCCAAAGCGCGCCCGCTCACACTTGTTTTCGTTCAACAGCCCGTACAGATTGCCTGGTCTGAAGGAGCAGCTGGCGACATCTTCCTGTCTGTCATCCCAGGCGGTAACCCATCTGCAGCAGCCGTGAGTTTATCCTCCCAGTTCAGTTCTGTCGAGCCCCCTCGCTCAGTTCGCCTTTGTTCTAGCTCGTCTCGTTCCCTACTCAGAATGGTGCATCTGGTACCTACACCTGGTGAGTCGATGAATAGCCTCTACCTTCATTCAGTCAGCGGCTTATTTCGTGTTTGTGCAGGGTCCCCGACCTCGACCCTGGTACCTCCATCACCCTCAAGGCCGTAGACAGCACTGTGCGTATTTACTCACCCACTCACATCCTCCTCGTCGTTGACGCATCATCGGCAAACAGGGTGTAAACGCCTACTCATCCCCAGTCACCATCCAAGCTGGTGCAGGAGGAGCAGCTCCCGCTGCTACTAGTGCCAGCTCGTCTGCCACCTCTGCAGCTTCAAGTGCTTCCTCTGCTGCTTCTTCAGCTGCCTCGTCTGCTACTTCTTCCGCTTCAAGCGCCGCTTCTTCCGTCTCTTCAGCCGCTTCAAACAGACTCAGCAGCGCGTTAGTCGCGTCTCTCTCTTCGCTCTTCTCTGTCCTTCACTTACTTATGTTTGATTCTGTGCTACGCAGTGCCTCCAGTGCAAGCTCCGTCGCTTCTTCAATCAAGTCGGAAGCCTCGAGCGCTATCAACTCAGCTACTTCTGCAGCTGCAAGCGGTGCTGGTGGAAACAATGGTGCCGGCTACGTCAACCAAGTCGCTTTCTCAGCTGTCCTCGGTGTCGCTGGTCTCGCTGTCTTGCTCGCTTAAACGGGGTAGTGAAAGTCGAAAGAGAGGGATCGGGAAGTTGTTTCTTGATATTCTCTCTTTCGGAGTGTCGTTCCGCAAGATCTAAAGCACTTTAGATACTAGATCATTGTTCACCCTCTTCAGCAACCCTCGACGCTATATAGCTTTTACATAAGATTCTTATAGCTTACCTCCTCCTTCGTTAGACCACCACTTGGTTCCTCATCTCTTCCCTCTACGTCTACAAGTGTTCTGTTACATCTGCGTGCGCGTCGTTATTCTCATCTTTCTTTCTAGTCTTTCTTCGGAAATGCAAATGGACTGTCTTTTCATCTCTTGGCTTCGTCTCTGTATTGTGCTGACCCCTTTCGACAGGAGCTTAGACGCTGATGCATACAAGCGAGAAACACCGCAATCTGATCATGTTTGACAGGCAGAGGTTGCCAGAGAAAGTATGTGCGAGTATTCGGTTGAGCGACAGCAGCAAAAGTGCGAAGCAAGATGCGACAGAAAAAAGCAACTGTAGCCATAATCTCCTGTTCTGCACAGCGCAAGAAGTGTCCCTCTGCAATCGAGTTGTCACGAGTTCGATTTCTAATTTTCTTCTTATCCGATGTTAAGGTACACGAGAAAGTTCTATATTTGCTTGTTCTCCACATATCTCTGCTTCTGTGACTGTGATCTGAAAATCGCGAAAGAAAAAGAATGAAAGAGATTGAGGAGTCCGATGTCACCTCTGCAGTGCGGTCGGCCCGTCCATAGATTGAAATACGAAAGAGATAAGAAGTTATCGAGGAGAAATACATAGCGTAAGAGAGGGAGACCACGAGTTCACGGGATTGTACGTAAGCTATCGATTTTAGCGAGGTTGCGGGGGTGTGTCGAAAGAAGAGCTAAAGCGATCTTGAAAAGAGACACGAGATTTGTAAGATGGTTGAAGTGATGTAGTACCAGCACCCTGGGGTGGAGCGTATCGTCGAAGCTCGATATACGATTATAGCTAGGGAGAACCATGAAATGAACGATAGACTGGTGCGGAAAGAGACTGTGAAAGTATTTATGGAATAAGAATTCATTTCTTGCCCTGTCTAGCGTGTATGAGGAACTGGGAAATATGCGGTGTGTGCTTGCCAGCGGAAAAAGGGAAGTAAGGCAAGCGAGCCCCGCATAGGCATCTCGTCTCTCCTCTCCTTTATCATACTTCGTGTCTCATGCCAACCTTTTTCCAGCTTGACTAACGGGGTTCAATCATGGCCCACCTCATCTTTTCTAACCTTCCCAGCCAATCGAGGCGCAGGTACTTTATATTTCCCCGATCCAGGCATTGAAGACGATGAAGAGCTTTTAATAGTTGTAGAAGAAGCGTTTGACGCATTACTACTGCCTCGTATATGGTTTGTGTAGTTTCGAAGCACCTCGCGATGAGCGATCTGAGGCGTCTTGGTTGAAGATATAGGTGTCGAAGAAGAAGAAGAGGTGGCGTGAGGCTGATCGTTGAGAGTCAGCGGCTTTGAGGTAGTGAAATGTCCTAGACTCGGTTGTCGAGGGTGATAATTCGGACCCGATGAGGAAGAAGATATAGAAGGAACGCGTGTATATCGAGGATTCGAGTAATCCTTGTACTGTTTAGGATGAAGAGAAGTAACAACTGCGCTGTTCGTGGTAGACGAGCGCTCATGACCATGACTGAATCTCTGGCGATGTGGTTCTGAAAAAGGAGGATTCGTGGTGTATGAACGAGTGCGATACGCTCCAGTGTAAGATGTACTTCGATCTCGCGCTTGTACTCCTCCGTATGTGTGATCGTAATGTGCGGATGCTGTGTAGAATTTCGAGAAATCGATCCTCGAAGCCGGAGATGGTAGATTCGAGATCTCCTAAGGGATGGAATGACAGGATGCCCATTGGAATTTCAAAAAGAAGAAAGCACAAAGAATGGATTGCGTCAGCTCATCAGTAAGAAACGAGATTAGCGAGCCAAAAAAAATAGGGAAAATCCAAAAAGCAGGGAGACGTGAGGGAGAGACATGCTAGTCCCTCTCTCCCCTCGTTCTTGGTCGAGTGGAGTAGCATATCTCTCGCCTGCACGTCTCCCTCTTTCAGCCGAGCGAAAGTATGCAAAAAACAAGAGGGGGAAGTATAGCTACCATATCAGCGATGCTTTTCCAAGCGTACTCCAATTCCAGTTGTTGCTCCTGCGTGAAGCCTTGCAACATTATGTCAGGCCGGGTCGACTTACTTCGAGCTCAAGAGCTGATAACTTGGCTTACCTGTACAGCCTTGACCTGCTTTGATTAAGCCTTCGCAGATATCGCGTGCGTTATGTAAGCCTTCTGTTCCATTCGCAATACAGGTGATCGCGCCTATTCACATAGAATATATAATGCATCGAGGCAACGAAAGAGAGAGAAAATGGGATAGCAAAGCATCATTCAGCTAATACAGCATACTAAGAAAGATGCAACACTCACTGCATAAAGTTCCGTACAGTCTATCCAGCGTAGCTCGATCGACAAGACCAGCTTTATGGACCGGTAATTTCGTCAAGAGACCCGTCAAGCGTGTAAAAGGTCTTTCTCGAGGGTAGACATTGAAGCGCTGTCGTGTCGTATTCTCATTATTACTGCCAACGCCTTGTTCTTCTTCTTCTCTTGACTGTGGGTTTTTATCGGTCGACGTGGACACTTGTTGGCTGATACTTGTAGCTGTCTCTTGTGGTCCACCTGGCAGAGCAGGAGGATAAGGTTCGAACATCTCCTCTAGTATTTCCCTATCTACTTCCGTAAAGAACGGTAGACCATCACCATTTTCTCCTTTCAACCTATGCATATGATTAACCGGTCTTCCGTTCATTTGATACTTCAAGGACTTCGGCCATAGATTACTAGCTAGATCCCTCTGTGTCGACGCTTTGATATACACGTTTCTACCCACCAACATACCCAATTTGCCTTCGTTCGATAGAGTTAACAGATGAAGAGCCGCTTCGATGGAAGAGCACTCGATATACGCGTATGGAAGTGTCTTCTTTCGCATAGTAGGGTCGGGATGGTGGAAGTCTGTAAACATGTGGATAGGTTGAGCGTCTGATGAAGAAGGAGGAAGAGTGCCTGATGGAAGAAAAGCTCTGATATCTGCTATCGTAGTATGATAAGATATACTAGTGATCTGTTGCAAGTGAGAAGTCCAATGTCAGCTTCGAGCTTGTATGTATATTAAATTGCTTCTTCGTCAGAAAAAACTCACCTTCAAGACTGGCCAAGTACATGCTTTGTTAGCACTTCCATCCTTGAGTTGCGCTATTCCTGCACCAATGGCATTACCGTTATCCGTCCACGGATCTAAGCCCCAACTCGCTTTCGCCAATTCCTCATATGGGATGTAATGAGCAGGTCTCGACTGTGCTCCAGGAGCATTTGATAGCACAGAAGATGTTGAAGGACGTCTTGTTTTCTGAGGATACGGCTTCTCCGATGAAGACGGAATAGAAGAGGTATGTGAATACTGTCGAGCACGACCATAATTGCGGTGCTCCTGACTCGTTTGTCGTCTATGACGTGTAGTGGTAGCACTAGTAGTACCAGCTGACGGACCTTCTTCAATTGGATTGTTCAGCGTTCCTTTCTGGCCCTGTTGCTTTGTAGGGGAATAAGCCGAACTGGATGGCCGTCTTTTGTTTAAAGAACTGAACGACGAGCTATATGCCCTCGACGATGATGTTGGTCTGTTATTGATGGAATTGGTAGGTTCGGACTTCGCCAAAGAAGACGAAGTCGAGACTGTACGAAGAGGCTTCGAAGATTTGCAGGCTTGGGGAGCTTCCTGAAGTATGATCGCGGACGAGTTCTTCCTTATATCGTTGCTTGTGAGAGGCTCCGTAGCTGGTAGAGAGGCAATTCCTTTACTCTCTTGATTAGGAACCGTCGCCACTGGCTGTTGTGATAGAGAAGACAGATGCGGCGCATTAGAAGGGGAAGAGGAATAGCATCTCTGCAATGTCTCTGCTTGATCCTGATCTTGTGACTTTGTCTGCTGCAGTACATCACGATTTGAATCCACCGCTGCAATTAGACGATCCTCGCATCTTGCATTGTTGTTGGAAGAATCAAGCCCAGAAGGAGGACTTTCTCCCACCACAGGCTTGTGTGCTCTCAACATCGTCATGCTTGTTGTTGTTGGCGGCGGCGGAAGAAGAGAGGGGAGGAGGGAAGAAGAAGAAGAAGCGATTGAGCTTGCCTGAAGTCCACTGTCAGCAGAAGAATCGTCCGTCATCACAGACGAGACGGTTTCTCCCTTATGTTCTTGCAAATGACTTATAGTAGCTCTTGTTTTACTCTCTTTCCCTTCTTCAGATTTCCCAGCGAGAAGATCGGGTCGTGTATCGTGTTGTGCTACCCCGACTTCTCTAGCAGCGATATTCGTCATTTGATTCTCCTCTGCAAAGACTCCCGAATTTACAGGGACAGAAAGTCCTAGACCGACATTTACTTTCTCCCTCTCTTCAGTTCGTCTAGGCATTGCAGAGTGAATAGATGATATGACGACGTTTAGTTGAGCTACAGCTACAACTGCATATGATTGGAGTCTTTCATGCTGCTGTTGCTGCTGTTGTTGGTGCTGAACAGGCTGGTGTATCTGCTGATGAGAGGAAGAAGAAGAAGAAGAAAAAGTAGATGAGGAAGAAGAAGCTATTCTGTTTCTATCTTCTTTTCTTGTTCCCTCTGTGATTCGCTTTTCGTGTCGGTCTCGGAGGGAGGGATAGGTTATAGGCTGTATTGCCGGAAGACTTGCCGGAGGAGGAAGAGGAGGAGGATGAAAAGTGTTTTCATGCATCATAGACGGAATATGATGATTGTGATACTGATGTCCCATGTAATTTTGAGCAGGATACTGTCCTTCATCTCCGTATTGCTGGAACTGAGGATACTCCTTCTTCTGCTGACCTTGAAAAGGGGTATGCTGAGATAGATAAGGTGGTGTAGTATACTGATTCATTCGGTTGTTGTTGTGATTGTGCGGATAGAATGGGATTTCTGGAGATGCGGTAGCTGAAGTCGACGCTATCGACATGCTTAGATCTGGCGTGTTCTGAATAGAAGGTACTGAAGTAGTAGAGTATGTTATTGCAGGATTGTTGTGATGATGATACTGATGATTTTCCTGCTGGTGTTGCTGAATGTGCTGATTCTGACGCGTATTGTTGGCGATGTTGTTTCCTGATGAGAGCGCCGACTTGAAGTCTCTGAACGTATTGACTTGTAGATCCAGTGGTCCAAACTGTTCTGCTCTACTACTACACCCTACACACGTATATCCTCCATCATCCGCTTTACCAGTAATGACGCGGGAAATGCATTGTCGACAAAGGCTGCATCCACAGGGAAGCAGTTTAGCCCATGCTAGTGGTAAGGGATGTGTTGGGGATGCTGTGATTGTGATGCATGATGTGGATTGACAGCAATAGCTAAACTGGGAATGGGACGACGAGGCAATGTCGACGATTTCGTAGGGCAGAGGACGGGGAGGAGGTAACTGAGGAGGGTGTGGATGGGAGTGGTAGTTGTTCATGGTGGATCTTGACTTTGTGTAGTTTCGATAGATATGAGCAAAGACAAGATAAGATGCAAGTTTATGAAATTTCAAAATCCAAGTCGAGGCAAACCAGTCGCGTCAAATAGCTGCAGCGAGGACGCGTTATACCCGGCACTGAATGTCTGCATCTCCCGCTTAGTGATAGAAGACACCAGTATGAAGCTTCCATAGAGTATACAACGCGTGCCTGGGTTTGTCCTGTGCCTGAGAGGTCATCCTCGTCGTTGGACCGACCAATCAAGGCTTGACAGCAATTATAGTATACAATCAAGAGTAGTCATCTACCTCGTAACTCTTCCTCAACTCATCTACCCTTTCTCAATCTCAAGCACGTCGGTCCCCGCACTCCCATCCAATCTCTCTTCTTCAGCCAACCTGACCTGGATTCTCTTTGCTTTGCTTTGCTTTACACCTTTGTCGTTTGTTGTTCTCTTTGTATGTAGGTTTCCCTTTGAGTTTGCCTGCTTGCTGCTTCGGTTCTTTTCGGTGCTCACCCGCAACCCAGATTATTACGTAGGGGACCAGAAGCCCCGCTAGTCGAGGTCGAGCTGCTGGTTGGCTTTCTTGCTTCTTGCAAAGTCTGAGTAGATTTGAAAAGGATTCAAGCATCTACAAGAACATCCACAACACAACACAACCAACACAACCTCAACAGAAGCTACACCCTCAAGCTCATCAAGTTAGAGTCCGCCTTTGCCTTCCCTTTGTTCCGAGCGCGCAACTCTGACTGGGTTGAAAAGCTAGAAACAATACAACGACGATGTCAGCTGCAGGCACTAGGGATGTCAGGAATCACCTCCTGTTCGAGATAGCTTGGGGTGGGCGCAGATTCAGGCTCTTATTCAACCGGGCAAAAGAGAGCTGATGGACCATCTATATTGGCGTTGAATAGAGGTCGCGAACAAGGGTGAGTAGCAACATACTGCTATATACATGCTACAGTACTAATGGTATGGCCTGCCCAGTCGGAGGAAGTAAGTGACTGCCCCGCTCAAAGGCCCACGGTCCTGGCCTACAGCGTCATCGCTCGTGGTCGCATTGATTCAGTCAAGGCACTCAGTACTGATTGCTTCTATTACTCTTTATTCTCTTCCCACTACTCTACTCTACCCTCCTTCCAGTCTACACCGTCATCAAGGTGAGCCCGGTTGGTTGACCCTTCATCTCCGACCATTCCTTACACCTCTTTGATGCTACAGACCAAAGCCCCCGTAACATGTCAAGAGTATGGTTCACGGTACACACTCATCGGCCCTTTATCATACAAGTCTGCGCCGATGGAAGTCGAAGCTCTGACACCTTCTGATCCGTATTTAAAAGCAACACTAGACAGCATGTCTGCACAAGGTGTTAAATACCTCTATGGAAGGTGGCTGATCGAAGGTGGTCCAAGAGTCGTACTGTTCGATACGGGTAGCATGATGCATAAATTGGATGAGTGGAAGGCGGACTTGTGGAATCTGGCGGGTATTCCTACCCCTCCTAATGATTCGGAAACGAACGAGACGGTCATATTTGGATACCTCGTCGCATGGTTCCTGGGAGAGGTGAGTGTTCAACCGCTCTAAACTCCGTGGTCGCTTGATTGATTGGAATACTGACATAAATTCGATTGTTCTTGTGCAGTACGCAAACCACGAGAAGAGCAAAGCTATTGTAGCGCATTTCCATGAATGGCTCGCTGGTTTGGCTATTCCTCTGTAAGCTTGTCCTCTTCCTTCATTCTTCTCCATTCTCTGACTCACACTAAATCTCGGGATCTTGCTTTCCAGCTGCCGCAAGCGCCACATCGACGTAACTACAGTATTCACTACGCACGCAACGCTTCTCGGCCGATACTTATGTGCTGGCTCCGTCGATTTCTACAACAATTTACAATATTTCGACGTGGATCACGAAGCTGGAAAAAGAGGTATCTACCATAGATACTGTATTGAAAGATCAGCTACGCACTGTGCGGATGTCTTCACGACTGTCTCGCACATCACGGCGTACGAGTCTGAACATTTGCTGAAGCGCAAGCCGGGTAAGTCAATACTCTACATTCTTCTCATTCCTGGAAAAGCTGATGATAGAACGAATGGATTGAACAAAACAGACGGCGTTCTTCCCAACGGTCTCAACGTCGTCAAATTCTCAGCAATGCACGAATTCCAAAACCTGCATGCGCTAAGCAAGCAGAAGATCAACGATTTCGTCAGAGGTCATTTCTATGGACATTTCGATTTCGATCTAGATAATACGCTATACTTCTTCACGGCTGGAAGATACGAGTATAGAAATAAAGGTGTAGATATGTTTATCGAGTCCCTGGCGCGTGGGTCCCCTTCTCTCGCAGTTTGTGTACAACGAAGAAGGCAATACTGACGGTAATTGCAGGCCTCAACTACCAGCTCCAGTCGAGCGGATCAAAGATGACTGTCGTAGCTTTCATCATCATGCCCGCAGCTACATCTTCATACACCATCGAAGCCTTGAAAGGCCAAGCCGTGACCAAACAACTCCAAGACACCGTCACTGAGATCCAAAACCGTGTTGGCGCGCGACTCTTCGAGAAGACCGCTCGTTACTCTGGCGAACAAGGTACCGAAGTACCCGATTTGACCAAACTCTTCAGCGACGAAGACAAGATCCTTCTCAAACGACGAGTCTTAGCCTTGAAACGAAACTCACTTCCTCCAGTCGTCACACACAACATGGCAGATGACGCAAACGATCCTATCCTAAATCAAATCAGAAGAGTACAACTCTTTAATAGAAAATCAGATAGAGTTAAAGTCATCTTCCATCCGGAATTCTTGAATTCTAATAACCCGATCCTGGGAATGGATTATGAGGAATTCGTAAGAGGTTGCCATTTGGGCGTCTTTGCTAGTTACTATGAACCGTGGGGATACACGCCGTGAGTCGATCACTGCCTCCCTTCGCAATGGGCGTCATACTGATGTTTGTGGATATCGCAGAGCCGAATGTACCGTCATGGGTATTCCGAGCGTAACCACCAACTTGTCTGGATTCGGAGTAGGTGCAACACGCAAGCATTTCCAGAAGTACAGCCTGACGAATGTTTGCAGTGCTGGCTGGACGAGCTGATTGACAACAGCGAAGATTACGGCATCTACATCACTGATCGCCGCACGAAGTCCGTCGAAGACAGTGTCCAGCAGCTTACGGACCAGATGTTCAGTTTCACATCCAAGACGCGTCGTCAGCGGATCAACCAACGCAACCGTACTGAACGCCTATCCGAACTACTCGACTGGAAGCGACTTGGATTAGAATATTCCAAAGCTAGACAACTAGCATTGAGAAGAGCTTACCCCGATTCTTTCGATGAAGATGAATTTGATTTCGCAAGCGGAACAGGTAGATTACCGCCCCCGTCGGCGCCTGGATCACCGAGATTGAGATCGGGTATGATGACCCCTGGTGATATTGGAACTCTGTGAGTAGAGCGCTTCATAAGGATAGATAGTGGAGTAAGAGGCTGATCATGTGGATTTTCGCAGCACCGAGGAAATGCAAGGTCTCGGAACATCAGACTACATGGGCTCAGCTCACTGGCAGTCTGCCGCTCAAGCTACCGAGGATCCCGATGATGCCTATCCATTCGTGCGCTTCTTTTAGCTCTTACTATCTTCCTATTCTTTACTGACGTTTCAAGAACTTACAGCCCCTCGTATTGAAGAAACGAGGAAATAGCATCTCTTCAGGAATGGCTAGTGGACAAACTACTCCTGGTGGAGGACCCAATGGAACAACTACTGCTGGACGTCAAAAGACACTCAGCGAGGGAGATCTAGCTAGAGCAGATGAGGCTCTTAGAACTGCTCACAATGGGCAGTAGAAGCAAGCTGTCGCAAGACCGAAGTCAATCGATATAGCTCAGTGACCGCGTGCGGTAACCGGCTGTTGGAAACGCAAAACATTTACGAGATACAAAACACTATACCCCAAAAACAAAACACCTCATTCGTACCTGAACAGAATCAGTGCATTTACCCAAACGTTCCCTACTTCCTCCCTCCGCTTCCTGGATAATGGCGTTTCTGCTTGCTAGCAGCTTGCTTTGCATGCATCAATGCCAAAGCTTTCCTCGGGCATATTTCTTATTAGCTGCACCAGCAAACCGCAACTCTTTTTTTAGCCGCTACAAAGGTGCAAAATACTTTCAAAAGCCCACCCACTACTGCTTCATTTTGCTTTGTAAACGTAATCATTCGTTTTATCTATCCCCTTTCTCTGTTTATCTCCCACCAAGTGTGCGGGACCCTCTTTCCTTCTTATCCCATCCACCTCAACTCACTGTTTAGGTAATATACGACAAAATGAAAACAGCAAAGAAACGAGAAAATCAAAATCAAACCCGTGTAATCAGGTGTAATAAATGAGTTGTCAAGTAACATCGACTATTCTCATCCCAAGACCTTTCGGTCTCTCGCTCCACATCCACATGCCACAAGATTTTGCGCCTTGGTCATTTCCGTTCATGAACATTTTACTGACCGTTTACGCCTTCTCCGTGCAGCTTCATTGTAGCTGTGACAATGCTGGTCCTGACTTTCAAAGGCAATCCGATGGAGGCCCAAAGGAATGATGCAAGCTGGAAGAGGACAATAAAAGGACTGAAACGGCTGTTTGCAAACACAGACTATTCCTGTACATCAAGACTTAGACTCGTCACTTGAAACTTTTTCTCGGCCAATAGACTGGACGGACAGCAACACAAATATCGAGAGCCTCCTATCAGAAAGGAAGTATCATATCTACATCCTAGTCGCACGAAGCACGCTCTTGGATCGCTTCATCAGCCCGCAGACATCCTCTTCGGATCATTATTTGTCAAGCCTACTATGCAACTGGAAGAGTGTAGTCAGCAGGGATATTGACGAAACCTTGTAGCACAGCTCAAGGGGCTGGGGAAGACGCAACTATGACAGAAGGTATCGCAGACGCAAGGCTACATGACAGCTAGAAGAATCCAACCGAAACTCGAAGCTTGTACAGCGATAAGGTTTGGTCCTGCTTACTTAACGGGTCGAAAGAGCCTTCTCTTACATTATAGCGATGATCTTACAGGATTGGCCGCTGATAGCTCGAAACAGCGCCAAAATACACAACTCAGGCATTCCAGCAGCGAATACCGCCTCCCATCTTTCGCTTTTCTAACCAAGGTCTGTCATTCTATAGGAAAGAATGTCTCAGTTCGGAACAGACAGACCATGATTGCACGCCTTACCTCACAGGGTTCCTGGATACAATTTATGACGGTATCCCTCTTCTGCAGGAGGTCGGCCGATAATCCGGTATCTCTAGCGACGCGTACCGCGTGAGCAGATGATGCAGCCAGCACGGCGGCTGCGGTGACAATGATAGCTCCAGGCTTCATCTTGGTAGGTGATCTAGATTGGCAGTTCGAGGATGTGAGTGCTTTGCGATGCGAGAGTTACAGTAGCAGAAGATAGAGCCTGAAGAGACTACTCTGCGCGGTAGATCAGTGAGCGGGGTCCAGACAAGGGGGCACGCCAAGTATCTGCTGACAGCCGGAAATCGATCCGCTTGTGTCAAAGGGCTCTGTAGACAGGCCGGTTATGGGTAAGAACTGCCCGCTGACTTCTGAAACCGAGACGCTCCAGTCTTGATGTACAAGAAGCCCGCCGGGTTGTCTTTGCTGAAAGGGATAAGTACCGGCTTGTATTTAACATATGCGAGGAAGTGGTCCAGCTAAAACCCCAGAGTTTAAAAGGTTTAGCTTCCATGGCTTAGAACCTAGTGACTAGAAGACGACAGAGGGTGGAGCTGTAACCGCCTTGGCGGGAAAGGGAAAGGATATGGTATACAGAAACTAATGGCCTCAAATAGGCGTGCTGAAAGATCGACGATACAGATCTCCCCCTTTGCTTGCTAAGGATATTCGTGGCTTGATATGTTCCGTGCAAGATCCCGCGTGCTTACCACCAGCAGTCAATCTTGCGCCTCTCTAGGTGGGATTTGTCACTGTTATCTTCCTGTAGTTCAAAACTTAGCGATATGCCCTGTAAGCCTGACTATGCCACTTACAGGGCATGGCTCCTGAATACAGTTGACGGCAGTACTTCTCTTCTGAGGTTCTTCGAGTGCAAGTTCCATATCTCTGGGAATAGCAGAGGCGTTCGTCGATGCAGCTAGTACCGCAGCTGCAGTGACAATGATAGCTCCAGGCTTCATCTTGATGTTTCGTCTGAGTTGGCAATTGGAGGATGTGAGTGATCTGCGATGTGCGACTTAGAAAGAGAGGCTCATGTGGACGTGGACGGTGGTTCAGATGCGTGGGCTTCAAACAAAGGAGCCTGCCAGGGATCTGCTGACAGCCGGACGGGTTTCAATCCGCCTGTTGAAAGGTTTGTCCAGAATAGCCGGTCATGGTTGAGCAACGGAGCCGCTCTACGAAGAAGAATAGAGTAAGCTTCATTGTCAGTTGTGTATATGTCGATGCAGCGCTAGATAAGGATAGGGCAAGCGGCTTCCGAGGTAAATTATGCTACAACTAGTGGTATCATTGATGTTTCTAGTTCTTCTTGCCCATGCCAACAGCGTCCCTGCAGTTGCACAAGCTTAGTAAACACATAAGAAGATGGCTTCTGAAAAAGTCTCACTTTAGCTTGTCGGTGGTTGATTGGCCGTCGGAGGAGTCGTCGGACGACTTGTTGTTTCCGAGCTTCTCGTCGATGACCTTCTTAGCATCTCCGTGTCCACCTTCAGTAAATGAACAGGATTAGATTACGATTGAGACGAACGCAAGGTAAATGAGCCTGCGGGATTTGCATACCTGGAGTCAAGCCGGGGTCGGTAGCCTGGCATCATATTTGTTAGTAAACGCAACGTGCAGTCATTAGCGCTTGAAGCCTACATGGTCCTGCTTGCCAGAAGTCTTCGTATCGCCAGCCATCCCACTTTGAGCCCATCCTTCTCCGAGCCCAGTGCCTACTGTTCCTGTTGGTCTGTCGTTCATGATGGTATCTGTGTTGTATCTCGTTTAGTTGGAGCTGAAGAAAGCCTGGAAAGAAAAGAAAAAGAAAGAAGCGCGATAATGTCAGTGGTCAGCGGTCAGTACGTCAGCGGAGATCAGGCACGTGACAGGCACATTTTGACAGATCTGGACTAGACTTCGTCTGATGTTTGCATGTGCTTTCCGCAACCAAGTGGTAGTAAGGATCACTTCAGCTGATCTCAGATCTTCAGTCGTTCGAAGCTGATCCTGAATCTGGGTGGGGTTCAGACAGAGGGGAACAGTAGGCTGTTCTGGAAAAGCAAGGATATTGGGAAGCATTGCCGTACAGCCATACTGTCATCCAGCACTGTCTTAGAGTCATGCGATGCCCCGGCAGCGCAAAGCTTCTGCCTTCCCTGTCCTGTGGAGGATATGAGGACAGAGTAAGCCTAGTGACTGCAGATGCTTCGAGTGAATAATTGCTGGATGTTTACCACATCGCAAAACTTCGCATGCTGACACTTGTACACCAGCCTGGAAGAGACAGGGTTAGTGTAGTTTCGCTCTTTCGCGTTAGATGTACTGCTTGGCCAAACACCCTGCAAAAGCTGGATCTAAAGCTGCGTTGATACGATATGCGATAGTCTGGTCAAGGATAAGCCGGCTCCAAGGGGAAACGCTGAAAGTTTGCCTTGACTCAGCTTCTCATGTTGCACGCCTTGCGGACTGAGTAGCGAAAGATGTACTGTGAGCAGGAAGGGGCCTTAGCGCTGTGAGGGCGTAGTGGGTGATCTCATGTTGAGCTGTTGACATCAACCCTGTCAGTAGATTGAGGCCCGCTTGAAGCAACAGCTTCGATTCTTCTGCCTAGATACTAAATATACAGCCTATAGTAACGACAGTATTATACAGAAGGGAAAGGTCCTGTTTGACGAGACTCAGCCTTCAAACCCAAGAATGCCCTACAGGCGGAAGTCGTGCCAGTTCACATGCGAACACGTCATAATACAGGTTGCAAATGACGATGATATAGTTCCTCGAGGTGAGGGAAGCTTGCGAACGTTCTCTTGACGGTGATTATTCCGAGCCGACTTTGACCATGACTTCGCCCGAGATGCCTTGCCGGACAGCGTCTCTTCCCTCATACCAATCTCCTGCTTTCGTCCGTATCAAGAGCATCTCTCCCAATCCTACGCCTTTAGCACCTCTGACCCTCCTCCCTCGGACCAGCCTTGAAAGCTCATCTTTGTCGACGAACGTCGGCCGTGAGGGTTTGCTGACGCTATCTAATCTTCCTATGACTGATCTATCGCCTCTGTATTTCAAGTTTGCAATGATCATTCTTGCTGGCACAGGAGCATTGTGAAAAGCTGCAGGATGGGGTATTTGGGAAGAGCCGAGAGATATAGAGGAGATGTAGCCATGCGCTAACAGTAGGGATAAGATGGAAAGATTCTGCTTGCTGTACTGGATGTATGTTTGAGGATGCAGCGCCTATCGAATTGAAATTCACGGCCTTTCAGCTTGCTTTTTCTCTCGTACAGCTTTCGAGATTGCGCCTACTCTGCAAGCATTTCGAAGTGTTGTAAGTGTCATATGCGGATGTGACATCGCTGTATAAAGGTGTATACAGGAATCTGTCAAGTATCAAGAGTCAATCTTTCGCCAAATCCGATTAAAACGGAACGAAAGCGATGCTTCGAGCTGCTGCAGCAAGTCTGTCGCTACTGTTACTCTCTTCGTCAAGCCTGGCTGCTGCTGCTACGCCGTTGTCGTCCCAAACTATCGTCTTTGCACCGGCTGCTTCGACCTCGACGCGCCTTCAGGCCTTGTCTGCATGCGCAACCTACCACGGAACTTACGAAGGAACTGCTGTGTTCAAGACTGCCAACAACGATGAATGCGTACCCTTGCTGTCTGGAAGTTCCGTGCAGACCGATGATGCCGGAGTAATCATGCATGTTCAGCAAGCAGCCCTAGCAGGAAACAACGTAGATACTCTCACTTGGCTTGAGAGAGTCGAAAGGCATATAGATACCCTATTTGAGCAAGAGCGACTGCGAACCTCGCAACAGCATATCTTCGATACCTCGTCAATACGGCCTTCCAATGCAGCGAAACCAGTTATCTTGCATACTCCTAGTTCACGAGATGTCTTCTATAGTATCTCTGCTTCTCTCATAGGTATCGCAGACCAGCTCTTCCCAGCAGACGCGATCCTAGTGGGCGTTCCATCTTATCCTCTTCCCCTAGCTCTGCCAACAACAAGCACAGAAGGATCTACTGCGCCTGAATGGCTTAACCAGGCCTTGTCCAAGCTACATTACTCCAACCTGTTCGACACGTTGATTGCCGATGTAGACCCGGATCAAATACAGCGCGACGTGCGACATCTTACGAATGAAGATGGAAAGGCGGAATGGTTGACTAGGCATAGCTTTACAAAGGGCGCAAGGCAGGCTGCTGCCTGGATCAAACGTAAGTGAAGCGAAGCCTGGATCAGCAAGTTAAGCATGTCAGCTTAAAAATGATTCGAAACGCAGATACGATGGAGAGTGAAGCTGGTGCTTCATGTGTATACCATGACCACGACTACGGCTTCTCGCCGAATGTTATCTGGTAAGCCGCTCTGGCATTGGAGCCCAAGCTAGCTGAACTGAAAAGACATATCTTAGCACATACACTGGTACCGAATCACCTGATGAGTACGTCGTCATGGGAGCCCACTATGACTCGCGAGGGACTTTCGGCCATGTTCGAGCACCAGGTATGTCTGACTCTCAAGGAGCGCAGTCGCATCAAGCTTATGCAGACGGATGGCAGGCGGAGACGATGACGCATCTGGTACATCAGCTCTCCTTTCGCTTGGCCGTCTTGTAAAATCCTATAACATCAAGTTCAAGCGAACTGTCCATTTCGCATTCTTTTCAGGCGAGGAACAAGGGTTATGGGGTTCTCGGGCGCTTGCAAAGCAATCGAAAGATAGGAAGGAGAATGTCAGGTTCATGTTGCAGGCGGACATGCTTGGCTATCGGAAAGAAGGCGAGCCGATGCAGCTTGCCCTGCCAGACAAGTACGATACTATAGAGGCTGTAAGTGCCCGCCGAGCATCTCTACATGTGCAAATATGCTGTACAACGCTACTCTCTCACTGATGCGTGTCATTCCTGTGCTAGCGATGGCTCGTGGGCAACCTCTCTACCCTCTACGCGCCCGAATTAGTTGTGGGCACTACACCAGCATGTTGCAGCGACCACCAAAGTTACCATAACGAGGGATATGTATCTACATGGGTCTTTGAGCGCAGCGGACCGATGTAAGACCATTTTTCGATGATTAGCGTCAACAACTAAGCTTAGCGACTCCAGCGCGGACCAAAAGTACCACAATTCAGAAGATTTGAGTGATCGAGAAGGCTACGACTTCGATCAGATAGCTGCCATAGCGAAAATCATGGTGAGCCGCCTTCCTCTGTTCTGTGCGACTTCTCTGACTACGCATTATCTAGTTTGCTACAGTATTAGAGGTTGCTGGGTTCTCTCTGTAGCAAGTTATTGCGAGGCATCGACGTGTAGCAGCCATTCAATGCGCTCCATTCGATTTTACCTCGGATCACCCCAGAGGCAAGGCAAGCTGGACTGGCTGTATTTCTTCCTCTAGCAATTCTCCGCTATGACACCAAAGCCTACAAGAGCTATTGGATATAATCCTGTCTAATCAACTCTTACTCGGCTCGTCTCCCTGCTGGCCGCTGCCGTTCAAAGGGGTCACACTATGTCCAAACAGCGCAACATAGGATTCTCTCGTGCTTGGTCAAGGATCCAGTCTGAATTACTACTGCTTCTGTCCGATCCCATAAACACCAAGATCCTTGCAAGGATGTCTGCATCTATAAGGATCTGATTATGCTGACCTATAAACACAAAGATCCCTGCAAGGATGCATGATCACTAATAAATGGCTCACCAACCCCTGAGACCCCCTTTTATCGATCAGATAATGGCCATCCATAAAGATCTTATACCTAAACACCAATAGCCTTGCAAGGCAAACTGTGTTTACCGGTATATGATAAGGTCTTTATGAGATCTGCCCCCCACCCTACCCTCCCCCCAAGATTTTCACCGTTTTCAATGTTGCAGCGTTCCCTTCGAGTTTCAAAAAAGCGATCGGTGCCTGACAGAGAGGGGTAAGTACATGGATTCAGCGACACCGCACCATCGATTGCTCAAATACCGCCTTGCAAGGCTCTTTGTGTTTATCAGGTCTCATTGGATCTTATAAACATAGACAGCCTGGCAAGGCTCTTTGTGCATATAAGACCTCCATAGCGACATCAAACCTCATAAACACAGAACTGTCCTGCAGGACCTCGTTGGCACTCGCTTCGCTCGGAGAGAGAGCGGTTTAAGGCAGCAGTTTTGGCTTCGGGATAGACATGCATGTCGCTATACATTGCAGGAGATATACTTGCGTTGATAGCCAACGTGGAGAAATCTTAGATCTGTTGATGTTAGCGGGAGTGTCCAAGAACCGGCGGACTTCCTTCGTCTAGCTTGCTTTGGTGGGATCGGGTCGTTAGAGTCTGACGTTCGAAAACTGAAGAACAATCGACTGCGTATTAGCTGGTGATGTGATGCGCTCCTTGACGTGGAGCGCTTCGGATCTGATCACGAGCGACGCCATGAGGCAGACTAGGCGATACTTGCGAAACAGTGGCTAAGTATACATGGAATACAGCTACACCTAAAAGGCGTGCTACAGAGAAGGGAGCCAGCGGTAAGCGGGCGAAGCCGAGCTTGGCGAGGAGTGCTCACTGGAGACTGATCAGGCGCGCAGTAGGGTAACACCGTGTCTGTAACAGGCGCGCCAGTATGTGGACGGAGGGTAGAAGGATGGCGGAAAACGGAAAATCGACGTAGTCTGCGAGTGTGTCTAGATATCGTCGACCTCATCGTCGTCGAATTCGATGTCTGCCTCGTCGTCGTTTCCAACAGTATCTGTCTCGTTGATCTTGGCTGTCTCTGGCAGTTCTCCGTACGCTTTCAGATTTCTTGCCTCATCGGACGTGTACTTTTGGATGACATCTGCCTTGTCGTCTTGAAAGTCTCGTAGGGACAGCAGAATGATGTCTCCCTGGTTGATCCAGACCTTCTTGCGCATCTTGCCTCTGATGTGCGCCAGTCTCTTCTCGCCGTCAAAGCACATCGCCTCGAGACGTCCATTCCCGAGCATCTTTACGACCTGGGCGTACTCTGTCGGGTTTCAACTGGGTTAGCTGCTGAGTTATGCGAACAAAGTGACCATACTGACCCTGTCCCTCCTCCTTGAAGACGAGTTCACGCTTTTCGTCGTCGTTTTCATTCTTTCCACGCCGTCTGTTCTTGCCTCCCTGTGCGACGTAAATGAGTCAGATCTATGCCATCTGATACAGCAGATCTGAAGTGGTAACCTACCTTTCCCTTGTTCTGTAGGGTTTGCGCAACAATGGGGCGAAATATCCCAAGTCAGCAAACGACGTCGCTCGTTTCGCCTGAGGTCTGGCGCTGAGCTGACCTTTGGCATCGTGGATTACTCGTTCGTAGCAAGCTGATGCGTATCGATGTTGATGCCTTGGTTTCTGGTTCTCCTTGGATTTCTCGCGAGTTGTTAGCTGTGAAAACGTCAAAGTCAGCTTTGAATTCCCGGCGAATGACAGTTACTGCAAAGAACCCCAATCTCGACGAAGCTCAACAAACGACAGTCTGACCGACCTTCGTAGATGACTCAGGAAAACCCATGACCCTCAGCCAAAGTCCGGGCTCGTTACAATCCGTACCGTCTCATAGCCAAACGAAGCCCTTTGTACGAGTCGCGTCGCATCTTACTGTTCTTACAGCTCCCTAACAATATGTATACAGCTGAATATATCCCTTCGAGCGCTCACTCTCGTCTCCGTCTAGCCATGCTCACACGGGGGGCAATGCAATCTCCAGTCGCCTAAAATCGGCAGCGACTGGAGGTCAAATCCAGTGATCCCTCCAGTCCTACCTCCAGTCCTATCTCCAGCTGTCAATCCAGTCAATCGGTAGCGGGCAATCACTACTACCAAAGGCTGGTGCGACGAGCTTTTGACCCATTAAAAGAAAGCGGTCAGAGCGTCGAATTATGCTGCATAGGGATGAGGCTGATGCGCGAAACCGCACCGTGTGTAAGTAAGTCCCTACAAGTGGGTCGTACCCTCTGCAAAGCTTTGTTCCTGCGCGAATGTTGCGACTCCGAACTGTCCCTGAATTGCACGCTCGGACTTAAAGTATAATGTACCTAATTAACAATGCAGGCAACGTCTATGCAGTGCCTGCGCACAAGGGGGATCTCAGTCAGGTACGGAGCTAGGTGCGCCGGGCTACGCAGCAGGACTAGTTTAGTTTTCTCTTTTCGACTACACTGGCACAGGATAGGCCTTTTGTGATGACTTACGCATGTCTCGACATTTACTAGGGTCCTTGCATATGCTCACCTTGGGTCTAGAATCGCACCGATCTGCCATTCGAGGTTGACTAGCTTCACCCCTCTCCTACTGCTATTGAACCAGGCTATAGAAAGGCAACGGTGCAGAAAGTAGCAAAAGACATGCGTAGAAAGCATGATAAGGTCCACCAATGCACTCGCCTAATTCAATGAGCGGTTGAGTTGGGAGTAGCCATGCTGATACGTGAGCCGGCTTTCTGCCAATGCGCGGATGACTTTGGCCGGAGAGGTTTCGCGCCGAGTAGCTTCAAGCGACTTGTAGATACATAGCAGCAAGATGAACCATGGGGACGAAACCCTGCATGAATTAAGCTATAAGCCTGACCCGTTCCTCAGGCCCAAATCTGTCACTCCTGTAATGCTGTAGAATATCTGCCTAAAATTTGTAAGGATCTAGTCAATTAAGCTTTAGTGACCTTCAAGCCATGTCAGCCTGTTACTGCTACTGATAGGCACGACACTGTAAACGATTCACGGCATGCACATAGAGACAAAGGTGGCAGCCAGGACCGGGTACACAGCCTAGTCAGGCCTGTTCTGATTCGTGTTCTTCATTAACGGCTCTCTAGTCTTACACATCTATGAACTTACAAGTGTGAAACCACAGTGTCTCTATACTGTGCCGGAGCTCATGCATATGTGTACGGGCACAGGTGATGGGGGTTAAATGTGTGTCTTCATTATCAATTTGTATTCGTGGTTCGATGGGATGGTGCTACCACAAAGTTGGGACGTCCGATCTCGGGGTACCACCAACGACATCCAAAGGCTGTATGCACAGAAAGTTGATGTTTCTGGGGATTGTCATTGCTTTGCGCCTCTCAAGCACTCCGGGTCTAACTCTCCGCATCCATCTTATTCCTTGGAAGCGCAATTTTCTCCTCAACTCTCTGCCACAACTAATCCTCGGTCTCGCATACGGCGGAGAAACAGTTAGTGCTACTCCTATCATCACTCAGACATTCATCGCAACCTTGGCGCCCACCGAAGTGTACGTCCACTTGCGTTCTCATCTCATGCCAAACCCTTCCCAGCATGCTTGCTGTTCTCGTTGAGACGCCCCTTAATAGCTTTCTGTGGCGGGCGAGTATAGTCTTACGACTTCATTCTGCTTCCAACCTCGAAAAAAAGAAAGATAATCAATTTCCCATCCCGCCGAAAAGATGGAATAGCCGAACCTGGTTGGGTCTGGTTGGAAAGATAGGTAGACGACTAGGACTCTCGACTCAGATATTGAGGAAGCTGGCATAGTGGAAGTCTGAAATTGATACTCGCGGGAGAATTACGGAAGTCGTGGGAGAAGTGATAGAGCAGGGAAGACAAAGACAAGGTGGCGCGCGTTAGCAGCGGTCGCAACACGAGTACTCAAGGCAGGTATTTTTACGCGCGAGTTGAACTCTCACGCGTATTTCAAGAATCATCTCACAGCCGACCAGGGTTTTCCGAAGCTGCAGTACATCTATGCCAGTATTGGGCAAGATATGTGTCATGGTGACGTTCTAAGCCAAGTTTACTTGTACGTTAGAAGATGAATCAAGAGACGAGGTCGTAAATTCCCTTAGATTATGCCTGGCTCGTCGTCACAAAAATTGCGGGGCACCTTCGCAGCTTACCAAGATAGGAGGATGGAGAGTGGAGAAGGAGCAGTTCCGCCATCTGGGTATACAGATGGGCCGCTTAGTCAATCCTGATCTCATTTGGCGAGCTGCTGCTGACATATTCATCGAATGTCTTCAGCACCTATGTGGGATCTTCCTATCCACATACGATGCCTCCATCAATATATACTGCTATACAAAAATTCTCTACCTCGACAAGATCATACCGGCCAAAGACGAAGTCATCCGCAGGATTGAGGAAGCGGCAGTCAGAGCAATCGCTGGCAAAGCCTCATTGAAGGTCAAAGAAGTAATACGACCTCGAGAGATGGGCGGCTTTGGCTTGCGGCCTTTGGCCTTACACCTGCAATGCACTCGAGCCGGATGGGTTGCAGACCTTCTTGGGAATAGATGGAGGGAGCAGCTGCATTACGGATCTCTCAGACTTTCCCTTCTCGCAAAATCGCCAATGCTGATCAAGCGATTCTTCAGAAGACATCCCCATTGGCCATCTGGACTCGACGCGTACAATGTCGCACTACGCTCGTTTATTCATATATCAAGTGGCCATGGCTAGGTATCTGCTTCAAACAAACATCGTACGAAGACAACATCAGCTCCGAATGGGATGCCGCAGTCCTGGCAACGCGCGAGTTCCTCCTACAGAGGTGGGAATGCTACACTCGGGCATGGCACGCTATCATACAGCTCAAAGACCAGTACATGAAGACCTGGTTAGTCACATTCAGCCAGAAACAATTCCTTGACTGGAGGTGCCCCGATCTCCTACAATTGTTTTGCGCGCGCTACGGCAAACGCGACAATCCCATATCGGCTGCGGCCAATAGCTATAGGCAAGTGCACATTGTCAATAGCACTATATGCAGACCTAGCTGGCACTTGGAGCTACAGAATCCACATATCAGATGGAAGACCGTATGGAAGATTCTATGCGAGTTCAGCAAGGAAGCATCGGAACTGGAGTATAGTCTTCGGTTGTTCTTGCTAGGCAAGCTCACCACTCCTGCATCTTGGGCCTCAGCAGATCTCGAGAAATGGCCGAACAATCGCAGCAAGATCTGCCTCCTCTGTTCAACTGAGCCCGAGTCTCGCGTTCGTCTTCTAGAAGGATGTCGGAGAGTACATGTTATACTGGTCAGAGCTATCGGAGGATACGGAGACGGATTTATGAGGGCATTTGCGGACAAAGACATCATGGATCCAGACGACATGGGCATGCTTTATGGACGCGCTTCAGCCATCCATCACTTATTCAAATTCATCAGAAGTTGACGACTCAGTCGCAACCCCCTTCCTGTCACGACCTCAAGACTTCGCAGATAAATAGAGAGCACATCCCAGTGCCCTTCGCGATTTATCAGAAGCATCATACAACACGTCGCTATTTATTAGAAGACTCCTAGCACCCTTCGCTATTTGTTTCGGGACTCTGGACTAGGTGCCTTGCACCTCAGTGCAAGTAAGTCCTCCCAATCTTTTATACCACTTCGGGTATTCTATAGAAGCAGCTCAGCGACGTAAGTCAGCAAGTTATCTCTCCCAGATACTCTCGAGCGACTTCGAGTCGACTCGATCGCCTTTCGAGTCTTCGAGACTTTCGACCCTGGATTCCTCCTCAGGCAGTCGATGGCTCGGCTCGCTCTTTTCGGCACAACCATTCTTCAATATACTCTACACACTTCCGCAATCGCTTTATTGCTCGGACCTCTTCCCTGGTTCCCACCTCAGCCCTTACTCCCAGACCGCCTCCGCCAGACCCTCACGCAGTCGTTCAGTCTCCTCGCCCTTTTCGTATTAGTATTAGATTTCATTCCGCTATTTAATTCCGTCTTCATTAGATTGCTCTCTCCGCTCTTCATTCCATATCAGCTTCCCATCCACAGATCCTCCGCTCATATTAGAATATCTTGGCTCTCATTTTATGCCAGGATACAAATACCCATACTTCCTGTCCATCTTAGCTTTCCTTTCTTCACTTCAGAAATCACACAGCTTAGTGCACTCAGCCTAAGATCTGACCTCACCTCCGTTCCTGCCTCTGCACTCAGCCCTCCTGCCTTCGCTATTTATCTATAGCCTCCAGACACCTCTCAGACACTTCCTACATCACCTCGCTATTTTATTTCCACCTCTTGGTCGCTTCGCGATTTATCCCTGCCTCTATATCACCTCGGAATTTATTTGTCAGCCTCGGCATTTATCCTGAGTCCTGTACTCGCCTTGGAGATCCACCTGGACCTCGTGCTGAGCTTGCAGCACCGCGCTATCCCGGTAAGACCTATGCCCTTAGAATACTGACCCCAAAGTTCTGCCCCTCTTAAACTTCCTGCTATCACAGACAAAGACATAGATATCCTGACCGAGCTGCATACGAGCAGATTAGCCTTGATGCAGCTCCTTCATCTTCATAAATCCATTTCACGTGTACAACACTCATATTCATTCGCTGTATAGATTAACTTGTACAACGCGACTACACAGAAAATAATGAACTTTTGGAGCGAAGCCGATATATTGGGCAAATATAAGTACAGCCTGCTATGTAGGAGCCTGGCAACGAGCCTCCTGAGGACCAAAGCTAAGTTCTTTACGTTGTGATACATTGTAAAATATCCAGGCCGTGTTGTAATATGCGATCTCGCATAGCCTTCAGTGCAATTCGACACTGTATACACAAAAAAGTACTGCCGAGTTCAAGAGAATACAAGACCAAAAGCGTCTGTCTAACCTCAACGTTTTTCGCACCTGGACAAGATTGGAAGGGCTGTTTCTTTATATCATACCTTCCTTTGTCATGTCGCTCGATAGTAGTCACCACTGCCTTACCTGAGTGCTGGCAGGTACGTTTTAACCGCATGCACCCCGTACGTTGGGAGGACCGAACGGGCTATTGTTGAAGAACGCGCACAGATTCATGCAACAGCCTTCGTAGCCGTCAATCTGTCTATGTCTAGCTGCTGCTCTCCTCTCTGGTATTCCCAAGGCGAGACTCGATGCATATCAATACCACAGAGTTTTTCGAGCCAAGACTCCGAGATATGACCTTACACGGGTTACAATGCCCTGTCCTACTTGCCTATTGGGAAGAAGATGTGAAGCGAACCGCCGTGACGTTACTCTACGCATATCAGGATGTGGGTGTGGTCCGTATAGACAGTCTGCTACAGCAAGAAGCTGATTTGTTAAATTCGGGTTGCAGCATGACTGGAGTTCCATTGCCCAAGATGTGGCGCATGTTCGGGCTGCTTGGGACAGATATTTGCTTTCGCCTGTAGCCCGCTCTGCCGAGACAAGCCAAACTATTTTTCGGTATGGGCGGATTTTGATGGGCCATCTACTCAAACTCGAGCAAGGATGTGTGAAGCTGGAGCCTGTGTATATGAATTATCAGAGTATACAGGAATTGTTCTCGAGATGAGGAGATTGACTATCAAGGACAGGAGAGAAGGGGTGGGAGAAAGGGAGGTTTCAGATGTCCTAGTTCTCCAATAATACCTACACGCCAATAGTACAGTTGTTATTACATCACGCACCGTGCRCCACACATTGTATACCTATGCCTACCTGCCCATCACCTTCCTTCTGTGCAGGTCACTATTCAGCAGATGAGGGGACCATAATTACGTATACTCTACGTACATTGCATACACTCGCGAATTATATACAAGACATTGCGGCAGAAGTTGAGAGTTGGAGGGTGAAGTGATCATGATCAGGACCCCTCAGTACAGCATGACAGGCAGGACCGGTTTATCATCAATCAAAGGCAATGCTTCACACATTGACTTGCCAAACAAATCGCTTCTGCAGATTTCGGGTGGTCACTACAGACGGTTCTTCGCAGATACTGTCGTGCTATGGCTTAGAATTGTGGTTTTCGATTATCGGTCTCATCCGCTTATCTCACTGCATCAGGGGCGCTCGCAAGCTTCGGTAAGGAGCCATGGTGACGGGGCCTTCCGAACATGCTCATCAGACATCTTACTGCTGCGGTACTTGGATTTAAGATGTGTTTATCCGCAAGACGTAATGTCCTGGCTRAACGAGCGACATGCTTAAAGGGCATATACCCACCTCGCACAGGGAGCGGCCAGAGTTCCACAAAGGCTTTTCACTTCCGTCTATCTAGCTGGCCCTTTTCYCAATGCCAACGGAAACCATCTGGAGTACATCGTGCTCGATAGTGCATTGGTCTCCGCGTAAAGTACGCAATTATGCCAACGAGCATGGGCCCTGGCTCTGACTATACGATGAAATAGATGGAGGACAAAGCTCAAAAGGTTGGGGTCATGCGACGTCCAGCTCTCGATAGCAGGTTCACTTTCGATCTTCTCGCTACAATTCCTAGTCGTCTGCTTATTCTATGTCCGTGCAGATTATGGACGCATGTCCTGAACTCGCTGGGAGATACACTAACTGGCAGAAACTCGGAGAAGGCGGCTTCGGAACCGTCTATAAAGTCGGTCGCAGGTCAGATGCAAAGGCGGATATCTCAGTACATAATCGCGTCTCATCGGATTGGCTGAGTGCGATTCAGCCTTTCGCAATCAAGCTACTCTCAATAGGCCAAGACCGTGAAGAGATGGGTTATTTCCTTCGTGAAGGGGAGTTGCTATCGCAGCTTAAACATCCCAATATCGTGGCAGTCGAAGAAGTCTGCCACGATCCTACAGACAGTCAGCCTTACATTGTCATGGAATACTGTGATGGGGGAGACTTGCGACAGGCGATAAATCTTCGGAAATCGTTGAAGTATGTTATATCGCTTCTTCCATGACATCTACATTGAGAATTTGCTACTTCTTTAGGACAAAGATGACGGAAGGACCAGTGCTSCGTATCTTCATACAGATTCTTTTGGGTTTACATTTCTGTCATACAAGCACGATCGGCAAGCAGCGGATCCTACACCGAGATCTCAAACCTGAAAATGGTGAGCGCATCGACAATACGGCTTCATGCACGATGCACTAATTCCCGTCGACAGTCCTTATTACAAGCGATGGAACGTTCAAGATTGCAGACTTTGGATTGTCTCGCGTTCTGAAAGCTTGTGAAGAAACGGCTCATTCTATAGTTGGGGTAATTTATTACTTCTGATTGTGTATCGCCCATGAACAAGGACTGATCAGGAGCGGAAACAGACTCCGGGCTATCTCCCACCTGTACGCAGCAGGACCTTTGCAATCATACTAAAATTAAGATCTTCAACAGGAAATGAAGGAAGGCCGGTCATACGATGTCAAAGCGGACATGTATAGTCTTGGCTGTATCCTATACGAAATTTCCACGCTCAGGTGCGTGTACAYYTCACAAAACTGCTTGGTCTTCAAAGGTGCTTATAGCCMTGCAGAAAGATGCCGCTTMAGCAGCGAACGGTTGATCGGATCTGCGCTGCTCCCTTGGAAGGCTACAGCTCWGCGTTTTCRAACATGCARGCTCGCTTGCTTTCCCGCGATGTATGTSTTTACGTTATTACCTTACAGCGGCTGCTAAATTATCATCAGAGTAGCCTCAGCAACGCCCGAGTACATCGGAACTTTTGGCTCTACCTTGCTTTGCACAGCTCCTTGGAGAGTCCATGGACGTTTCATACAGGTAATGCATATCTTATTTCGTCATTCGGAGGTCCCTCATCCGAATACTTCGCTAGAAAATTACGGGAGTTCGATGAAAAGGTCTCTGCATTGGACGTACGACAGCAATGTATCGACGATACGGAACGTGATCTTAAGGATAGGATCACAGAACTCAAGAGACAGGAACGCATCCTACACGTTCTCAAAGAGGACCACCTTTCCGCTGTGAGACGGTGCGTATAACCTCAGAGAAGGGTCCAGGCCAACTATTCAACATTATCTCGTCAGATATATACGGAAATCTGTCACCAGAACCGGAAAATACTGAAAAGGCAACTATATGCTGATCTGGCCTTACATGACTATTGTAGACATTAGCGCACGACAGGCCGGCCTATCTTTGATATCTCTTGGAGAACCCACTTGCCTTGTGCTCACCTTCCTTCATTGCTTGCCTCAACAAAGGCACCTCCCGTTGGTCTCTCGCCCCTCTTTATCGGCGGTACGCGCTTGTCTATTATACTGATACAACCCCTTTTTAGTTCAGGAAGAGTTTGTCAATTATAATTGTACAGAGGGCTGTCCTACATTCCTAATGATCTCCTTACTTCTGCACCATATTGTATCTAGACCGACGACAGAGTTTTAGACAGGGTCCTGCAGCCATATCTTTAAGGTCAAATCAGTTATATTAATTACCTGGTGGAGTCTGCTAATACACCAATCACAACTTCACGCATAAAAGTAAGATGGTCCGGATTGCTTGCCTATTATGACGATAGAATATAGATCGTAACTGTTCTATCTTTGGCAAGACATATACTACGGGTGTATTAATCGATGACCAGAATGCCTTCGCACCCGTGGTCGGGGACATAGTCGCGAATGGCATAGCAAATACGCGCCCGGAGACCACCTACAGATATATTTTGGCAAGCACAGCAGGAAGTCAAGAGGGACCGGGCAGGGTGCTACTGACCTGTCCGGTCCCGACGTGCAGGAACCAGGCGTACGATATCATCAAGCATTGCAACGCGCATCACAAGGGAGAGAAATTTACGCAGGAGCAGGCAGCAGAAGTAGGGCTAGTTAGCTGTCAGACATGTCAGAAGCTTCTCAAGGCTCGGGGCCTCAGTCGTCACTACGCAAGTGCGCCAGCTTGCGGGCGAGGCCGTGAACGGACTTCGAGAAGGAGAGCTCCAGAGCGGCCAGGCAGGCAAGCGCCAGCGCCCAGAGAGCTCTACACGTCGCTGGAGGTCAAACAACGATATGAAGCATTGCGCAATCTGCCTGGCTTGCCTTGTTTACGCGTTCCAGTGCACCTGGTCAAGGTCGTGAAAGAAACTGTCGACCGGCTGTCCAAGAACTACCTAGAGAAGACCAACGAGGAAGCTTTGATGGACTTGCTAGCCTTTCCAAAGGTTGCGCTGGCACCAGCTCTCAAGATGCACACAGTTCCGGCGCGAGATCACATCGCAGCCTATCCCAACGTACTTCTTCCTCGCTGCAGGACCTCTCGGAGACGTCAGAAGGGCGCCGTAGAAGGAGCAATGCACGCTTTACAACGAGGTCGCATATCTAGAGCGGCTCGCTGTATCACGGAAAATTCTGGCGTTGCTGAAATCACGCCCGAGGTCATCGAGCAGCTTCAGGCACTGCATCCAGACGGCCCAGCGAATCCATTTGAAGGCGACTGTCGACCTGCAAAACCTATGAATTTGGATACACAAGACGTCGACTGGTCTGTTTCCAAGATGGCCGAAGACACATCTGGCGGTATCGCTGGCTGGACTCTCCCCTTGTTCCGCCTTGTTTTTGAAGGCGAATCCACCTTCTCCAAGTTCTTCCTTCATCTCCTTCATGAGTCCGCCAACGGCCTCGCTCCTGGTCGCGACGTACTTACCGCATCCAGTCTCACTCCTCTAACCAAACCCAACGGCAAGATCCGACCCATTGCAGTGGGCGAGCTCTTCTATCGTATCATCTGCAAGTCTATTCTGGATATGTCGTTTAAGAAGGAAATGCTGCTGCCAGGGCAGTACGGTGTCAAAAGTAAAGGCGGTGTCGAGCCAATCATACGTTTGGCGCAACAAGCCAAAGCAGGACATTTGGTAGCCGAGTACGACACTATCCTGCAACTCGACTGCAAGAACGCCTTCAACACAATTAATCGCCGCCATATGGCCAAAGCCATTGCTGAGTACGCGCCCGACCTTTATCGTCTGGCCAAATGGGCGTACAACACGCCCTCTCCTCTTTACATCCCTGGAGTATCAGCTCCTCTGCACTCCAGTGAAGGAGTCAGACAGGGCGATCCTCTGGGACCACTCTTCTTCTCTCTGGCCTATCCACGGAAGCTGGATAAATTGCAGGAAGCGCTAGGGGACGACTGTCTGGTAGTCGCTTACCTGGACGACACCTATATCTTCTCATTAGGTTCCGTGAAACAGCAAGTCTTCAGATTCTTCGAAGAAAACTCCGACGATGGCATCCAGCTCAACGAGGAGAAGTGCAAGGAACACGATCTCATGGAAGAAGAAGGGTTTGAGATGCTGGGAGGATTCGTGGGCGAGGACCCTGAAGAGTTTTTGGAGAAGCACATTCAAGAAGAGAAGGTTCTTTTGATGAAACTCCTTGATCTGCCAGCCCAAGGGGCCCTTCTTCTTCTACGCAAGTCTTTCCAGCTCCGACTGCGTCATCTTTTTCGAACTCTTCCCTGCAACGAATCCCTTTTGTCACATTGGCGGCATTACGACGATGCTCTTCGCTTCAATCTTTTGCTCTGGCGCGGCAAACAACAGGAGGAGCTACCTCTAGACCACATTCTCTGCAAGCTTCCAGTCACTTTAGGCGGTCTAGGTCTCGCATCTCACGCCGATATCGCACCTCATGCTTCAATCGCCTGCATCCAGTCCTCAGATTGCGTCTTGGAAGAGCGCGTCTCACACTACGTGAGCGAAGATCACGGCAAGGTCATACCTCAAAAAGACCGATGCTACAAGATGTACCTCGACCAACACAAACAGCTGGCAGCCACGCTAGAAGGCAGGGAACTCTGTCAATGGTTTGATCTTCAAAATTCTATAGCTCCAGGCTGGCTCAATGTCCGCCCTTTCGACAAATATTCTACCCTCAGCAACGACGAAGTTGCATACGGCCTTTCTCAACACACTTTAACCCAAGGCTCGCAACGCTTATGTCCTGACTGCTTGAGGGAAAACTATTTGGGGCACCACGAATGCTGCACAAAGAAGGAACGCACGCATACGTACAGGCATGAGAATTGGAAAGGATCCATTTCTTGGCACGTACAAACTATACCGGGCACAGAAGTCAGGACAGAACCTAGGTATCATTGGGCAGAAGACGATGGAAGCCGAACAGACGGACGAACGGACCTACATATCGAGGGCGAAGGCTCTTATCAGCAAGAAAAATCCGACTACGACGTATCAATAACGTCAATTCACGCGCGAGCTTTCAAGAGACCTGCAGGAAACCAGTCGCGGGCCGAGTTCGACGCAGAAGCGCGTCGCTATCTAGAAGACCTCGCGCAATTCAAACGTAGCAAGTATAGTAGAGTAAACACAGGCGCCTTTCATCCTATTATAGCGACAGCCAACGGCACCCTATCCGCATCCACTAAGAATCTATTCGCCTTTTGGCTAGACAAGCTTCCAACCTCAGGCAACGAGTCACTGCTAGAAAGTCTTTCAGTTGGCCTTGTCAGAGCAGGAGCGCGCAGCTTTGTATTCTAGACGATGATTGTACAGTAGCACAGCTCTCAGTAGCATTCTTGGGCTCATGACAATACAAACGCGCTATATTCTACGTGGATGATAAGACAGCTTAACCTGATAGCTCTCTTTTCTTTTTACGCGGGTATACGTGGGAAAGATGACTGCACGTTCCAGAATGGTCACCAAGCGTCCGACAGGGCGTCCTTTCGGGCCGCTCTCTCATTTCCTTGGATCCTCGCAAGACAGGCCAAGACTTAATAAGGACTGGTCCATCTGCGAGGGTCATGGAGTTCCTTTATAATGACTCAATCCCTCCTTTTGTTTTCAAACAGTAATTGGACAAGATTACTCGTAGAGACAGCCTTCCGGTACACATTTGAAGTGCACTTAGCACCATAAATGGTCACTTTCACTCATGCATTGAAACCAGTCATCAAACGTGCCGTATTTACCTCCGTCGTTTGCGAGAAGGTGGTATATCGGCGCAAGTAAGTCTTGAAGTCTTTTATCAGCAAAGGACTGCTCAATGGTATCATTTTGTGGCTCACGAATTTATGATCGCAGAAAGACACGCTGTACAGTATCTGAAAAGCATACACGATATCTACCATACAAAGATATAGTAAGTGCGAGGCTCCAGGAGAGATTTCTACCTTACGGAGTGTTCATTCTTTGCTTTATCGCACAGACATCTCCGTTGGTGAACCGTTCATCCTGAAGAAGCTGTAGGGAAGTAAGGGAGATTGGATCCAGGCGCGATATTGAGACACTTGGAGCAGCTTGAAGAATGGCTTCGCCAAATATATCAACGAGCAAGCAGTACTTATGGGCTCTTTGAAGGCGCTTCTTCCACTTCATCTGACCCCTGGCTGTCGTTAAGTATGTCAGGCCTTCATAGGTGCTGAGCTTCCCGAGAGCCTCCTTGTGCAGGACTGCACTAAGTTTCCAACCGCCTGGTTTGTTTTCGGTGATCTACAGTCATACCAGCCAAATCAGAGCAGGCGCGGTGCGTAATTGTATAATAACTCACGTTCCAGGTGCGACAGTACGCTTGACCCAAATCATAATAACTTCTGTTGACTGCGATACTTGTTCTCGACTGCTGTACCTCTAGTCGATCAAGCTGGACCATACAGGTCGCTAGGCAGTTGTTTGTAACCAGCTGTACTCTGCCATGTTCCATGAAAATCGAAGATCGAGGAGGTGTTCCGTCATCTACACGGTGAACGTCTGAAGTCGCAGATGTGTACTCTTCGAAGACTGGCATGAAAGTATGCGTTTTCAAAGAAGCCAATAGGACGTGTAGCCGATTAGAGGCTTTCAGACCCTGCCTGACCGGAAGGCGTGGACGGTGTTCGTCCGTAGATATGTCGTGGCCAGTCGATTTTGCCAAGCTAGGCATAGTACTTTCACTCCAATACGACTCTGGTTGAACTCCGCCTAGACATATCTATTATTGCGAAAAGCCATCAGGTCCGATTCCGGTTTTCGCTTGGCAATTAGGTATTGTTACCTTAAATGTTTGCGGCCCAAGGTCTATCCAGAGATTCGGAGCATGGTCGACCTGCATTACGCCGGCCGATTGAAATCCTAGACACAATGCAAGATACATCTTTGCAGTGTTTGTGGGCCGCTCATGTAGCAAGTCATCTTGTACGAAGTTCGCCACGGATTTGATGAGGGTGACTAGGTTATCATCGTGTTTAAGCCAATCCTCGCTCGGTTATAGGATAGTTATCGCTTCCTGAGCCGCCATCTCCTTCTCTTTGATTGAGCGGAATCCAAAGCAGAGGAAACGCAAACCAAGCCTATGGGCTCCCGAACCCATTTGTTCAACAATCCGCGCAGGAATCTGGTGGGCCTTTTGTGAATACCCTCGAAAGCATTGAACGATGCTCTTCAGCGGCGCAAACGCCTTCGCCAAGCACGGACTCTGCTTATTGTTGCATGCGCTTGCTGTTTCTGTTGTTACGGTATTGCATCGCCTGCCTAAAGAGTCTGTGCGTGCATCTCCAACGAATACTAAGTCTGCTTGCTGCTTTAGTATCCTTCTCTAGAAAAGCTATGATCATAGATGTGAGTCATATCAGGAGGTATATATGGAAGGACATCGAAAAGGACGTTCGTACAGGCTGGTACGTATGTATGATACGTATGATTGCTCTGCCGGATGGCCAAGGAGCACTTGGTCGTATAAGCCCGAGCTTTCGGACTGGGGCCAAAGCGTCAAGAGTAGATACATTGAGAAAATGTGACTGAGGTATGCTCTTACAATGTAATGATGTACGGAAGATCAACTTAGCGAGGTTCTCGGATTAGCTGAAAGTTCATCTCGGTTAGGATCGATCAGTTAGGACCTTCGATCTTCTGCGGAAAACTTATTCAGCAAAGTTACACAACCCCTTCCTGCTCTTCATACTTTGCTGCCTGCAAGGTTGACAACGTCGATCAACCAAATAGGCAGCAGGGGGACATGACTATGCCCTTCTCACGATTTTTTGGATCGGAGGTCTGCCATATATGCAATTCAAACACTTACCTTAAGGCCTTACTCCTCTGGCATAGCTCGCGCAAATCGTCTCACATCCTCACCATGCCGTTTGAGCCTAACAAGTCAAGGGAATTCTCCATGTTTCTTGCTTCCAGCTTTGTCATGATTTCAGTTCTCACGGACATAGCTCTCTCTACTGGCGGGAAGCCCGTAGACCTTTCTCCCCTATTAAGAGGGTTCCATGGCAATTACTTAATTTCACTGTCTCCCTCGCTTTGCGAGATTATGCGCAGAATTTGAAGCTTGAACTGATATGGCTTGATTGTAAGAGGCACTTCCTCTCGCAATAATCCAATTTTCAAGATAGATTATGCCCTTCTCACGATTTTTTTGTCGGAGGTTCACCCCTGCCCGTGCCCGTAGCGACTCTCCTCTGAATTGCTGATTTGTACTGCATCAATGGGCTGCCGGAAGTGCGAAGCCTAATGCCCGATCATGACTGTAAAGAACTGGCTTCTTTCGTTCTCGAAAGGCACCGTGAATGAGCATGGCTTGGATGTTGTGGCATCAAGCATGGCGCGTTAAGCGTAGTCGCATTTCTGCCCCGTCAATAGCCACGACAACTTGTTGCCAGTGTGTACGCGTTTATCTACTCTGGGTTCATTCCGCACCATATTGGCAGGCATAGCTAGCAGACGGACACTATATGCAATCTTTGTATGAGGTGCTAAAACTTGCGACAATATCCAAGCTGCCTCTACCTAGGAAACTTCCTGTATGAAGCTCTAGTAACGGTCGCTATAAATATTATCCTTATCGTGCTCTTCTCTCAAATTCCTTCTCATATCCAAGCTATGCTCGCTAGACATTGGCCTGTCTGACCATACTAACAAAAGAGCTCATCTGCTCTGCAGTGGCCGCCGCCGGTTCTAATCCTGCGGTATGACCTCGCTGTGATCCTTCCAGTCTCTCAACGTCACTATCCATATCCATCGCAGAGTCGCTATCGCTATAGTCGCTATCATCTACTTCCTCTGTCGGCAGGTCGTACGCCGCAAGAGATTTGGATGCATATTTTGTGTAGAAGGCATTATCATCCATCTGCTCATCCGCATGCAGTCTACCGGTRCTAAGGATGTGAGATACATCCAGCGGGAATGATAAGATCGAAATATCACCATAAATGGACTTTTGTCGATTAGACATAGCATTGTAGAACTCTGGCGAGTAATAATCGATGGGCATGTTTCTGGGAAGTTGGTGCAGGACAGACATGGGCTGGTCAGGAATAACCTTCCTGATTCGCTGACGCCACTGAGTCCCTTCTCGAAGAGCAAAGCTTTTGCGCAGTTCGTCYAACCGTCTGAAGAAGATTTCTGCTTGTATGGAGCGCTCTGGCCGCCTTTTGATCACGTACGATCCGTCTTGAGGATCGAGCTCGTCATCGCTGTTGGCCTTGGGATCTGAAACCAGTACTTGATAGCGGGCGTGATAGTGGTTCTGACGTAAAAACTTGAGTCGAGCTTTGGCGAGCTGGAAGAGCAAGCTCAGACCACGTATCAAGGCGATGCAGCTAGAATGAAAATGGAACGTACCGCGCTCCGTCGGCGATATATGGTGTTCAAATTGGCGGCTCTCAAGAGACGGCCGGGGCTTCGGCTTTCCTGCCTGCGGAGCCGTGGCTGCTTGTAGTGTATGAAATGATCATATATACGGATAAGTAACTCCGTATTTGCAGCGACCGCGCAATCTATACCAGTGAAAGAGTACGAATCTAAAGCTAAGGCGTGTTTAAAGGTAGAGATTGCGATGAGCCGGCAGGCGGAGTTGTATATCGAATAGGCAGATTCGGTAAGATTCGGCGCCCACATGCGTAATCCGTATCTAGCGCAGTATGTTTGCATGTAGTCCAGTAAATCGTCTTCCAGGTATTCTATAGCATTTTTGCGTCCACCTAGATTTTGGTTACGGTACTCCCGCGAAATAGATACCAAGCTCTTTTGAATAAGGAGGCAGGGAGACCGGGCTGTCTTCATGACATCCGTAGACGAAGAGAACCTAGCCCGGAAGAGTTCAAGCTGCGCATCGGGAGGCACGGGAAGCAGGGCGTTTGCGTCTTTGGCCCCCCACAGGATCCTCAAATGTGTTGTGTAAGCCGTCTTCATGTCTCGTCAGCCAAGTCTCACGGTACGAGGTAAGGCGCATACCTTGACGATATTTTCATCTTCGCCGGCTAGCTCAGACTTCATCAGACGGTACATGTGCGTCTCCGGTTTACGCTTGTGAGTGGACATTGTCTCTGTGGTATTCCTATTTGTCGACATCTTTGAGCGTGGGGAATGAGCTTGCGGCGGTAGAGTGGCTGCTCCTTCGCGCAGGGGGACGAGCACGGCGTCCTGGTGCTGTCGGATATGGCTTCACATAAGAAGGTTCACCCACTTCTGCCATCATAGCTTACAATGTCTGCGACCGGTCTGCTAGGCCTTGTAATGTTCGGCGATGCATTACGAGCTTCCTGAGTCTCAGTCCTTTTGCATAGCGCCCGGAATCTCAGCGAACTCCCTTGGACAGAGATGGGATGCTGACGCCCACTTATCCGCATTTTGATCATCGTTCAGTTCCGACGATGGTGCAATAGTCGATAAAGTTTGGCCATGCAGCAAGATCTCGAGCTCTCTGATTCTGTGAGCGGCTTCCTCGAGAGCTATCTCGCGACCTTGCTCTTGTTGCCGGCTCAGCGTGACATTCCCATCGTTTTTATCTTGGATTTGTTGTTGGAGCTCCATGGTACGTCTATAGACGTGCTCTTCCACTTGACGATTAAAGGTTATGGACATTTCTGCATCGCGAATTCGAAGGTACTCTTTGAGAGCCGGATCATCCAGATCCAGCATATTGGTAGCATGCAAGGCATTCGGGAAGAAAAAGAGGAGGCACAACCGGTGCACGTATGTGGCCTGTATTTATCGGATGTCAGCACGAGCCTAATCGAGGCCGGACAAGTCTTTTGTTGACTGGACTGGCTAGGCATTGCTCACCCAACAGAAAACCCGGCTTGGATGGTAGCCACAGCCACATGGGCAGCAATCACCTTTGTTGAGCTCGGGCAAGAGCAGGACTCTAGTATCAAAACATCCGGGAACAAAGGGGACACACCTATGCAAAGTATGTGGCTTGTGAGGCTCGAGAGATCACGGGCTCTAGCATAAGGCTAGACAAGTCTTGTGACTACTGGCTAGGCATTGTATAGTCAACTGAGAACGCGGCTTGGATGGTTCCCAGACCTTTTTGATACACTACTAAAGCCAGGCCATGCTCAACTATCTCTGCTAAGCCAGACAAAAGCATATATCGCAATCCAAGAAAGGTAATAATTGTGACCAAGAAGGGCATGATTTGGGCGGTCTTCAGGAAAATTCAGTAACACATGCCTGCGTTACTTGGCTATTCCTCAGTCTATTTACTTCGATATGCTTGAATCACTCGTGCGGATTCTTCCTTCTTCAAGATGCAAAGCACGTCCGCGGCTTTCTAGACTGCAAAGGGAGAAAGACGGCTCTGCGTATAGAGATATAAGGTCACAGTGCTCGCATAGTGTAAGCGTATTGTGGCAAAATCCAGAGCACTACTTCGATATGTAAAGATCTTCTGCGCCCTGGCGCATTCTGGCGCACTAACGTAGAAGACGACAGGATATAGCAGATATCAACTTGAGCGGTGGTGTGTACTTGACAGGGAGTCCAGGCAGGCACACTGGGAAAGCTACATCCGGCATTAGCGTGCTAAGCCGAGTATGCATAATTAAATCTGTCCAATTGTATCTGATGCATGCTCCGGAGAAAACCTCTAGCAGTTACATCGTACTAATTCACATTGTCTCCCAAAAATCGTTCATTCGTCGAGCTGATTGGACCCTCTCTCTGTTCCCGAATCCCGCCGTAGAAGTCTGATCATGAACCACCCGCTTATGATTGCAACGATGGGGTTACAGCCTTTTGCTTGGTGAACATATCAAGGGCTTCAAATAATGCCCATTGTTGAACTTTCAATACCGTTACGATCGCGCTTCGGAAGGGGCAAAGTTTAGACAACACGCACGGACAGGAGCGGCAGGAGCGCCTCCCCTATTAATATAAGACCTGGATAGCCAAGCAACAGCCCGCTTTCTGCACACAAAAATTATCTACCTATATAAGCCATTCGGATCCGGTCACAAGACAACAAAGGCCGTGCACTGACAAAAACAGGCCTTCCATTGTTGCGACTATTGAGCAAAGCGGCTCCTCCGCCTTCATTGTTGAGTCTGAACAGGTTTTCTCTGGATCTGGCCATGGATTTGCTACAAACTACTTTCTGCTCTGCAGCAGACTATATAGCATCTAACTATTCGATTAGTGCCGGGAATGGGCGTATCAAAAGTATTCTGCTCATGTGCGAAGTGTGCAAGAACGGGAAACCAGTTGAGGCAGAAAGATGGGAAACTGGGCCAATGGATCGCATCATCGACGCGGAGTCGGCATAGAAGATTCGAAGCCTCATACAGTACTCTAAGTACCTCCTTGAGAATCGATAAAGCGCAAGGCGTAGCATTATCGGAAGCTGCAATCTCTTCGCGACTCGATCGTGCAGTAGCCRGTACGGASAAGGAACATACGGAATATGCTGGYACAACATCAGCTATATCTGGACTGKACACACAGAGCAATGATCCAGATGATCCAGGTAGGTCCACTCAKYGGAGACATGTTCAMWCTTTTTTAAAGCTGTCTCCAWWAATCCAGTTATTGATCGCTCGACGCTYATCGCTTTGGCTACCTGTATCCAGTTTCTGGCTGTATGGCTCCATCTGTGCGCTGGKGTCAGCCGGCAAGCTGCAAACAAGACTCTCAAGATTCTGAAGCTTGTCATAGAGACAGCAACAGCTAGAGCAGTAGGCATTTCGCGGGAGAGTGATCACCAACATTCCGCCCTCTTCAACCAAAGTCTCCCCCTCGATATACGAACGTCGACAAATCGGTTATCTATTGTACCAAGACTCGAGCGTTTCGTATGCTGCCCCCGCTGCTTTGCTCTCTACCCTCTAATTACGAAAGAGGCCAGCTGTGTGGCGCGCGAGTCTTCAAGCGACCAAGCCTGTAATGAGACATTGTGGCGGTACAAATGGGGAGCTGCCAACTCCCCCAAGATTGTACCCAAGCGCCAGTATACGTCACAAGCGCTCATGCCGTGGCTTGAATTCATGTTCTCCAACCACCTTTTCGAAGACCATGTTGATACTGTGGTGCAAGCACAATCAGTACACGACGAAACCTGCCGAGACGTTCTGGGAAGTCAGATGTGGAGGGACCTTGGAGAATATCCCACAGTCAAAGGAAATCTTGTCTTCGCATTCTATATCGATTGGTTCAACCCGTATACCAACAAARTCGCAGGCAAGAAGGTATCGGTAGGGGCCATCATACTGGTATGCCTAAATCTACCGCCAGATCTACGCTTCAAGACCGAATATCTTTTCTTTGCTGGGATAATCCCGGGACCGAGTGAGCCCACCGTGACGACTTTGAATAATATTCTGGATCCTCTCGTCGATGAATTCCTTCAGCTGGACAAAGGGGTTGTTGTGGCTACACACAGACGCCCAGATGGTAGACCAGTCCGAGCCAGATTAGTACCTGTTATCGCAGATCTAGTTGCTATTCGCAAAGCGACTGGCTTTGCGGCACACAGTGCCAAACACTTCTGCTCGTATTGCACACTCCAGCGTGACAGCATAGAACGCTGTGACGTCTCCACATGGTCGGCACGCATACATAGTAACGTCTTGAAGGCTTCGAAGCTGTGGAAGACGGCACGCACCGTCAAGCGAAGGGATACTCTTTTTAAAGCTAGTGGAGTCCGTTATTCGGCTTTACACCGCTTGGCCTACCGCGACACAGTTGAACATAACGTTCTTGGTATAATGCATAACTGGATGGAAGGTGTACTGCAGCACCACCTGCGCCGAAAATGGGGCGTAGGTGCGGAAATAGTGCGCACACGGAAAAATGGTAGCGGCAGGACACGGTTATCAGAGCGGGCATTCGTCTCCGTAGAGGGCAGTATAGAAGATATTGAAACCCTGCAGAAGGAGCTGGAGTCTCTGCAGAGTGAAAGCCGAGAGCACAATGATGCCGCTGTGCATCATCTCTCTCGACGTAGGAAATTAGCGCCCTCCGCTTTACATCTGCCGGATGACAGCGATAGCGATGACTCCGACTTTTCGAAAAATGACCTTTCTGGCAGTGACTCTGAGCCTGCGAGCGACACCGGAATGGACCACACCGTGCTGAACAGTAGTTCAAGGAAGACCCGTGCGAATCAGCTCCATCCTGAGCATTACCTTGCAATAGAGACGATGTCAGGCATCAGAGCCGCAATCTCTGAAACCTTCCTTCCTACCTGGATCGAGCGACCGCCTAATAATCTAGGGAGTCCAGCTCACGGGAAGCTCAAGGCCGACGCATATTTCGTTCTCTTCACAGCCATCCTGCCATTACAGCTGGTGGAGCATTGGTCGGCTCAGGAACGGCATCAGGAGTTACTGGAAAACTTCTATGATCTAGTGACCTGCACGAACATTGCAGGTTCCTATTCTACCAATGCAGCTTGTGCCAGCGTATTCGAACGAAGATACGAGAAATACCGGCTATCGAGTGCCAGCCTATTCGCGCATACTCACTCAATGCCCAATCATCACTTCGCAAACCATATACCGAAGCAGTTATTGTACTGGGGACCGCTCATACGATTGTCGGAATTCGGTCTGGAACGGCAAAATGGGCTCTTGCAGAAGATATCAACCAATGGACGCCTGTGTAAGGATATGCAGATCTCTTCGCCGAGGCAAGTGACTGATACAGCTTACTTATATTTAAAGACGATTTAGACTATACTCTGCTAAAATCGATATGTCAAAAGTCAAGATTCCTACATCTGATAATGTCAGATTCCCCAGGGTCACAGCGCGACCGCATTCAACCAGCGTCTGATCTTACCAAAGCTGTCGCGGCACTTCTGTGTGCAGATAATAGGCAAGAGGGCCTGCCAAAAAGCGATCCCGAAGTTAGCGATTTTCGATTCAATCGGAAAGGCGAGGTTCTCGAGGAGAGAGTATATGACAAGCTTGTCGAACGGCTGCAGGAAGAAGGTCTTCAAGTAAGGCATCGAAGAAGTACCATYTTGGAGCCARTGCAACTCCCAGTCGTCCCCRATACYGTGGTCACTCAGAGGAGTTTCACAAAAAACTCCCGGAAATTCACATGTCGCACGACGCATGCAGGCAATGCAGCGRTYGTCTTTTTMCAGAKGGCCGAAATACGYTTCGGCTTTATCAATACCATATGGGACCAGTCTCTGTCTGGCACGATCCGAAGGCACGTCCTTGTTACACCATTGAAACCTCTGTCGAAGGAAGATGCGGATCGRAACCCCTTTCTCCGGGAGCGCGGYTTGGCTTGCAATATAGTTTACAATTCGCCTGAAGCGGATGTGCTTCTTGGACTTGGTGATATCGTCTCGCACGCGGCTTTCCGCGTACGACCTGCCTTCACCTTTGATATCAACCAGGAGATAGTTGTGTATCATATTTTAGACAGAGGTCATACCTTTCCATTGTACCGATAGTATAAAAGTTGCGCAGAGGCCCAAAACCTTATCTAGAGCTTCGCCACCTTACATAGTAGTGGCCGGCTTCGCAGCGCCACGTCAGCGGCAAGTCTACTCTCCTTTCACCTTTCACCCCAATTCGCGTTGGGTATTCTATCTACATATACTGACATCACACTCCTCTGCCCGCTTCCGTTATCATCACCTCAAGTCAGGATCAGCTTGCAACCTCTGCTGTGTCCTGTTTGGACCGGTTCTTCGCCCACTTACAAGGTAATTAGTCTTCAGCGTAGACTTAACCGATGGCGGCAATTCAATACTTTTCCTGACGACTACATAGATGGTCCAACCTTTCCTGGTCACAAGATTCGATACGGGGGCTGCAGTTTTTCGGCAAGTATCGCATTGTAAGGTTGCGCCCTACGGCTCATCTCTACTCTGCAGGACTTTTATCTACTGTCCCGCACCGCAAAGCCATGGCTACGGCGAAGCCGAGACAGAAGAGGAATCGAAAATGTACGCGGAACAAAGCCTAGCTTGCAAAGGGGCACTGGCACACAAAGTCTATAAAGATAGTGAACGAAAGGAGGGATCGATAGATGGCAATGTACACATTGCCGAAGATTCAGGAAACACAAGCTCAGTCATCAACGAGCGGTTGGAAGCCTTACTCTTATTCGTTTCAGCTATCACAGCTAGGGATTTCATTATGTACTATTGTAGGCAGGCTGGAGCCAAAAGCCAGCTTTCCTCCAGTTCCTCGGGCCTATCTCATTCTCCACTGTGGGAGACGACTTTAACGGTTGGGGATAGGCTCTCTGGTAGCAGCATTGGCCACAGCAAGCGGCTGACGAACGCATCGGCACACATAGATGCTGCGATCTGGCTGGCTTTAAACTACTGGGAAGTCTGGCAGGCCTACACAGAACTACGGGCTCCGCATACCTGGATMCCCGGCCCTACTCGTCTCCTGTCCGGCTGTACTGACGAAGACGATCCCATCTGCACGCGGAATTCCCTGAATATTCTGGAGGACGCTCTCACAAAGCTTGAAGAGGCTGCTGTCGCTGTAGCGCTGCCCGTGCCGGAGGTAAGTAGCTGCATGGTTCAGGCAGATATATTAGACATCAGCTGGAAGTGCTCCTACAACAGCCGCACTCTGGCGTGGTGTCGCAAGGAAGTGATGAGCTCTTAACGCTCAGCTATTCCAGACCCAGGTTATCAAAGCAGCTTATTGGCAGTACCGGGTTGCGAAAGAGCCCTATGGATGTCAACCAAGCGGATACAGGTACKGCATGTCACTCAATCGATAGACGGGTARWTTGGTCGYTTACCTAGTAACAGATACGTCTCTGTCTASGTTYATTGRAYCTACGACTGKGTCAGGYYCGGCGAAGCAGTTACCTGTGCTAGCATTCGAGACACGTATATTACAAGCAATAGAGAACGGACGAGTGACCTTCTGCGTAAGCGAGGCGCTTAGGTAAATTGCAATATACTTCAGCTGATCGCAATATGTAGATCGCGGCCCCTGGGTCGGGTAAGACTACTCAGGTCCCACAAATGATACTGAAGAACCACCAGAGGAAAGCAACAAAAGACCGTAATACCCGACCGTGCAAGATTCTGTGCACCCAACCTCGGCGGCTGGCGACAGTCGCAGCAGCTGAAAGAGTGGCGCACGAAATGGGTGTTGACATAGGATCAGCAGTCGGTTATCATGTCCGATTCGCGTCCTTACCTGCAACAACAGACAATAGCATCACTTTCTGTACCCCTGGCACTATCGCAAGTGCATTCCATCCCAAATACATGCACGCCACGTCCCCGCATTCGAATAGGATCAATATCTTAGAAATCACCCACCTACTGCTAGACGAGGTGCACGAGCGGGATTTAGAAACGGACGTTCTGCTTTCCCTGGTCCGTACGCACATTAGCAGAAGGCTGGCTYTAGGGCTACCCTGTTTCAAAATCGTACTTATGTACGCTTTCAGACAATTCTTGGATCTTTGTTATGAAGCTTGCTCACGTTGAGGTTGCAGGTCTGCTACTATGCACCTGAATAATCTGAAGGAATACTTCGATGGACTTGATTGTCCATCTCCGAATATCATAGAAATTCCGGGCTCATATTATGATGTTCAAGAATTTTATCTGGAAGACATAAAAAGCCTAATCGAAGTTTCGCATAGCCCTACATTAAAGGGTAACAGTATCCTTCATGATGGCGATACTTCTGCCTACCTCAGTACGGAACTTTCAAGTGACCTGTCTAGGGGTCTGGACTGCGAGACAGGAGTTCCGACGGGACTGATCTGCTGGCTGGTAAATCACGCTGTGGCGGGAAACGGGCCGCCGATCGAAGCAATAACGGCAGCATCCTTGGTATAGTATCCCTGGTGTGTGTACAGGCGCAACGTTGCTCACAAATGTCTTAAAACAGTGTTTCTCCCAGGGTATGACGATATTCTGGCTGTCAGGCGTTCTCTGCTTTGTGACCCCGACAATGCTCTGTCTTCAACCTCGTTTGAGGTAATGATCTTGCATTCCCTCGTCAGTGCGCAAGAACAGCGTCTCGTATTGGCAACAAACGATTCTCCGTCGTGTCGACGCATCATCCTCGCAACGAATATAGCAGAAACATCGTATGGACTTACATTTTCATCTATTTTATTACATTAATAAGCAGCTTTTGCTTGCCGCAGCCTAACCATTCCGAACATCGGCTGCGTAATCGATGCAGGCAGGAGCAAGGTAAGTGTACAGTGTCTCGCAATTTCCTCGCTTTTTATCAGCGCGGCGAGCAGGAAATTCGATTCGATGGGCAGCGTCGCATCTCGTCTTTGGTGCCCGTTTTTGCCTCACAATCCAGTCTCAGACAGCGAGCTGGCCGAGCTGGCCGACAACAAAACGGGCAGTATTTCTGTATACTGTCTAAAGTGCGCAGGGGGATCCTTCCACACAACGGAGGTCCAGCTATTGAAAGAGTGGACATTAGTAGCATGTAAGCACATTATCTGCCGTTGCGCTCTTTCCCATTAAGCTTTGACTTCCAGGATACTAGGCCTAAAAGCTTTCTATCCCTTGTTATCTGCTTATCAGGCTTGCGATACCCTAATCACCGCACCTAAGCGGACGAGACTGGAGGAYGCTCTGACATACCTCCAGGACATCGGAGCTGTGCGTAACAATGAGCAAGTTACACCATTAGGCGAATTGCTAGCAGTAATGCCTGTGAAACCGGCTCCCGGCAAGCTCTGTATACTGGGTGTTTTATTCGGTTGCATTGGTAGGCGATCTCACAATGAGGACTGCAAGTATACTCATACWCTGTTTGACGGGTTCCAGAACCTGCTGCTCTTTTGGCGGCTGTGCTAAACAGTCCCGATCCCTATCTCGGTGCCTCGGTATATTCTCACCATTATCGACCAGATCCATAGAATACTGAAATGTCTTGTTCTCTGTTATCATTGGCCGCAGAGACAAATACGCGAATCGAAATTTCGAGACTCCCTAAGAGCCATCACCCCGACATTTTTGCCATAGCACATCTTTGGTGTTCATGGAGGACCGCTTCGGAAAGCGGCGAGGGCGCCAATCTCTGTGACGCACGTAACCTTTCGTCCGGTATTCTCTTACGGATAGACAACACACGGTTGGCGATAYTGCGATTCATGCAAGCGTATGGTCTAATTCAACAGTCGGAAGTAAGAAGGCTAGACCAGAACCACCCAAAGTCAGACACACCGTGGTCAGAGATGAGTGCCTTATTATCGCCTCAATCTGCTAATTATCCGCTTCTGTCTGCGTTATTGGCGACTGTGGCAAACCCAAATGTTGCGGTACGGAAATCACACCGGCTATTTCAAACCAAATGCGATAAAGTAAGCCGTAGCACGAAGCTGGGGTTTCCGACTAACTCAATCTATAGGATGTTTTCGTGCACGCAACATCTATTTTCTTCCGAGGCACAGAAGCCCAAACGCTTATACGGACTACATCGACAGCAGCAAAGTAGCGCTTTCACTTCATCACTTCATGTCTATACTGATAGGGATCTGTTAGACTTTCTGTTTCTTCGATGGCACCGAAAATCTATCTATTGCTCAGGCAAGCGGAAACGTCCTGACTCACATTCGCCGCATGACTCCTGTAGCGCCAATGGCTCTCGTTCTACTATCGTCTACCTCGGCGGTTGTGGRAAAAGGGKATGCGCAAGTATTTTCGTGTACAGCGTGAGCTGACATYACGACAGTTGCWTTRTATATGACGGATGGCTGCCCATTGTCGGACCCGCTCATCTGCTSGAGCTGGCTTGCCTCCTTCGAGACCGACTACGTCACATGTCAAAKAGTGCTCTAGATCGACTGTGTTCCGATGCTCAGGCTTATGGTCAGAGAGCGGACCGCAATCTCAAAGACCCCTCAGCTCTTTTCAAGTGCGTGTAGGAGTCGTTGCGTCAAAGCTTTCACTTATCGCCTTCCAATCTGGCGTTGCACCACTCCGCAGATACATGCAAACTCCCGCCTCTCAAGCTTTACTACATATCGGCGGGCTGCTGCAAGCGCTGACACAGCAGCGAGGTGTAGACTGTCAATCATCTTATTAAATACAGGTACGGAGGAAACTCGCCTGACATGCGCCAAGTATAGTAGAAAAGGAACTCACGAAACACCCACGAAACCCCCCTTATTTTCGACAGCCACGAGAAGAGACCTGAAGGGCGTGGAAGGAAGTAAGTCACAAGTTCGGAGCGTGGCAGAATCATTCAATAGTGAGGTTGCATCTACTGCCTCGTCTTCGTCTTTGGCAGGAAGAAAGCCGTTGACCTTTCAGAAGGAAATATCTGGCCTGTTATTTAGTCCCAAATCTTCAGTCACCGTTGGATTGACAGTAAGGAGTAGCCAACATAAGGATCCGATTTTATACCATTCGACATATGCCCCTGACAAAATTTATTGCTTCAGTCAAATTCATCGTTGCAGTGGTTCCTCCAGCTTAGAACTTCGCAAATCTGCGACGGTTCTCTTCCGGACTGTTATCTCTGGAGAGAAGGTGTAGCGTCGACTACGCTCCTATGCTGGACTGAAGTATACAATCCTAGCTTCCCCACAAATGTGCTTCACTCAGTTTTGACAGCAAGAAGGGTATGTATTTAGTATCTGTGACTCAGAGAGAGACAACCCTGTCTCGACTATTTAATTAATAGTGAGGTAGACAAGTATCGCGAAGGGCTGCGACCAACAAGGGCGTCCTAAGCTTGCGGTTGGCATCATACATTGCCGCATGTCTGAAGTTGGATCTGTTTCCTACTCTTCAGATTCGTCAATGCTTAGCTACAAGCCAGACTCGATAGCGCTTTCGGCTCGCGGCTGTACAAGGCATACAAGTTCAGCCCTCCCCCTCAAGACTGCCACCTCCGTCTTTACTCCTCGAAGGATGATTTCCATCACAGACCACTGTCGCAAATAATTCTCAGTTTGCGCACACGGTGCGTTATAATTTGCGCTACTCCTGTCATCAGGAAATGTTTATCTCGCGGCTTTATCTGACATATGGATTCAGGTCCGATGCAGCTTTCAGACTTCCATCGCCATCCTTTCCAGTGAAGCATGACTTCCTTCTCAGGTGTCTGCCGCGATCGAGCTTCGACGAGCGCATACGGCGGAAAATAATYAGTGCTACTCATATTATCAGCAGATGTCTCAAACAGTCATCGCAACCATGGCGCGCACCTAGCAGGCGAGTTAGTCTTACTACTTTATTCTGACTTTAATCTTTTGAAAGAGAAAACCAGATCACCTTTGACTTTCCCGAATCGCCGTCCAGATGGGACAGCCGACGCTGAGTCCCAACTATGGCGACGATTAGGACTCTCGACTCTAGATAAAGGGGGAGCTAGCATGGCGGAAGTCTGGCATGACTGAGCAAAAACACAAAGCAGAGGAAACGCTAACAAAGCCTACGGGCTCCTCATGATCCCATTTGGTGGACAATCCGACGCGCAGCAGCCCGGTGGGCCTTTTGTGCAGAAAGCACTGAGCGATGGCATCCTRTTCAGCGGCCCAAACGCCTTCGCCGAGGCCGGACTCTGCCTATTGTTGCATGCGCTGGCTGTTTCCGTTATTACGGTATTACCTCGCCTAAAGAGTCTGTGCGCGCGCGTCTCCGTAGAAACTCCGAGTCTATTTGCTGCACCAGCAGCCTTCGCGAGAAAAGCCATACTGTAGGTGTATATCATATCAGGAAGTATGAAAAGGACATGAAAAAGAGAATCGTCCAGGCTGGTCCGTATAATTGCTTTAACGGGTGGCCAAGGCGCACTTGGGCGAGCAGGGCCAGAGCGTCAGTACTAGCAAAATTACAACAACAGCGACCTGCGTATGTTTCCGGCTCGGCTCCTATTGATCCTAGGGCCATATTAGCGATGTCTCGCGCGCATTAGCTGGAAAGTTCATGTAGATTGGAGCAAGAGTCAAAGCTCTGCGAGGTCAAACCATGTGGACGGCATTATTCATTGTGGCATTACAGGTAAAAGGACCGTTGCGCCAAGTTCTGCACTCACGATGCCAATCCGATCCTTCATACATTTCTAATTTAAGATAAGTTCAACCGTATATGGACTATCCACTAGTCACGTTCACTCAGTTCTTTATGTACACAATCTTCCCAAACGTTAACATATTACCATAAGCTCCCTCATCTGCCATCACTGGAGGGGAAAAGTATGCTTCTTGACGGTGTAGCCCCACATACTTTCGAAGTACATTGGGTCTGCGTAGCGAGCGCCTGACGGCGTGCCTTCGTACCCAAATACTTTACCCCTCGTAACGGGCTCCGATCCTTCCGAGGATGTTTCCTCCATTTCATCTGCCCAAGTAAGTGCACCAATCCTGCCTACGGCAGGCATCTGGACACCATTCCGACACGGCGTCCGATTTCTAATCACAAATCTTCCCGGGAAAGTATCGGATAATTGCTTTTGATGATATCCGACAATTCCTCTACAGTTATCGGCAGTACCCGATTGCATCTCGCCAAAGCTTCTGCACACAATTTCAACGACTCAGTTAGGTGGGCGCAGAATCAGAAGGGAGTACGAGACCTTACATGTCATGCGAGTCTGCACTCGCAAACACCTGCACATGAGCGTGGATGTCTGGGGAGACTTTCCAATTTGCCACAATCATTGTTGGTGCCCATAGCATCAGGTCGTCGATTTCAATTTCTAGCTGCTTGGTGTCGGCGAAACGGAAATAATTCCCAAAATTCCACGCGGTCGGAGCCTGTGCGCCTGTGCACCCGTGGGCTACCAGAGAGAGATGCTGGAGTTCAGGCAGATTGAAGAGCTCAAAGCGATCTCTAGCCAGATCCACATCGGAGAGACCGCCGCTAGGCAGTCGTATCGTGAGAGACGTAAGTGTCTTCCCATGTTCCCAAAGTAATCTTGCGATTGCCCTCAATTCGTCGCGGTAAGGGGGGGCGAGGACGGCCGCTTTCGAAACTTTCGCACGCGAGGAATTTGAGGGTCTTCAGGAAACCACGGGAAGGCTTACCAACCAGTATTGCGGCCGATAAATAAGCTGAAGCATCCAAGGTAAGATCCGTTACAGGGACTCGTATCGAACGAGATAATTGGCTCGCTTCTTGAGCAGTAATTGGATCCTTAACCCACGGCTTCACACCAACCAAGGTAAGAGAGAACTCATAGCCTGTCTGCCTCACGCGCCCTTGCCCAGGGGCCGCCAGCGAAGTTAACAAGCCAACAATGCTTCGAAGGCTTGTACCGATAATCTTTAGGCTCCGAAGTTTGGGAAATTGCGTACGACCTGCAGGCAGATCGTGCCATGACCAGCGGTCGCGAGATTGTTCTAACGAGCCATCTATGGTGAGAGACGTTAAATGCGTGAAGGCGGGCAGTAAGTGGTGCACAGCAGATACAGCAATTGTGTTGGCCCGATGATGACTAGATTCGGTAAAGTGGAGATCGAAAGGAGCTAGCTGGCTTGCTAGCACAAGACTCTTGATTTCTTGCCCGATATGTAGTCGAGGGGACGCTTTGGCGATATCCGTAAGTGCGTTAATATCCCGTGCTTTGCCTGACTACGTAATCAATACCCTTACGATGAGCTTGGCTACTACACTACTCACTGGAGATTAGCGTCCGAGTTTTCCCATATAACAAATCCAGGAAAGCGCGGTGAAACCGTCGACCAAGTACGAAAGAGTAGCGCATAATGGCAATACATGTTGGCCTTATGACCTTCATCTTGTTCTGCCAGTCTTCGAAAGACTCCGGCTTGCTCTCCCACCAACCGGTCCCGTAATCTGGCAGTAATCGATCATAGAGACATTCTGCGAGTCGTTCGACGAAGCAGCCATCGCCTTTGAACAAAAGTAGGAGAATCTCCATCACCCTGGCTGAAAAGACGCAATCACTTTGTTGGGAAGGCTGTTCAGGCTGGGTTTGTTCGCTCTCTGTCGGATGTGAAGTATTCGGTATGTATGGAATATTCTCGACCGAATCGTAGCTCGTGAGGCCTTCCTCCTGAACTCTTGTCGGCTGATTCGCCTTTTGGAAATGTACATGATGCATATCAGCAGGATGAAGCTAAAGCGAGTTTCCAACAAATGCCAAGTACTTACATACGATCGTTGCAAGCTGACATCAGAGCGAGTCCGAGGACGCCCAGCTTTGGAAGGCAGGTGTCCGGGCTCAGGGGTAAAACTGGTGTGCAGTGTTGTGTGCTGCGCAGACGGTTGCATCTTCTGCAACTGGCGAGAGGAGGGCTGTGGATTACTAGGAAAAGTTTGCCGGCCCAAAATCCGGACTTCCTGGGATTCCTGCCTTAACTTGTCGTGCCGGGTGTATACTGCCTTATTATCATAGTTGATATGGCCAGCTTGATGCTGCCAGCCAGTATTGCTGAATTGATGCTGTTGCGGAGGTATATCCCAGCCTGATAGGGTCGCGCCGCTCTGAGGGGTCACTTCGGCGGTTGCCACTCGACCCAAGTCTTGCCAATCTTGGGTACTACACAACAAATCAGCAAGAACGTAATCGCAAGCGGAAGGCTTATATACTTGTTATAGCGATGCGTATTGGCTTTGTTCCGCTCTGCATCTATTGAAATCCCGGATGTAGTAGCGCTTTTGGCTGCCTCCTGGCCTAACCTTGCTTGCGCGGCGGTCGCTACGTCAAGATGATATGGGGAATTAGCTTGCGGCAACTGAATTGCTTGTATCGCAAGATGGATATAGCCATTACCTTGAATATCGGCCGGTTCCTTCTGAACCTGGCCATCTTGAGCTTGCGGCCTTACAGAGGCAACATAATGTTCGCCCTGCTCCGACGTAGATGAATTGGACGAGTAATAGTAATGATAATAGTGATTTCCGAAATGTACTTGACCGATGAGGGCTTGATATCTTGATTGCCCGTCTGTCGGCTGGGAACTATGGCTCTCGAGCTGTGTATATCGAGCCAACTCAGAATCAGCGGCGCTGCAAGCTAGCGTGCTCACCAGTAACAGCAGGTCTTTTAATCTGCGTTCTGCTGATGTAGGATCCATCATACTGAGTTGAGCGAAGATAGTGACAGACTTCGGCCACCAAACTACCTGGAGTGAACATATCCCGGCTAACGTAGTCTCTTTACCCGACGTCATCAGGGTTCCTCGGTAGCATACATATATCTCTATTGAGTGCATGCACATCCTCAAAGAACATGCTCGCCTGTTCCTTGGGGTTCCAAATGCATGTACATATTCAACAGCATTCGCTTCTTCCCCCCCCCCCCCTCCCATCTATATACGACATCGTCCATGCTTGACAATGATGGGCGTACGTATCCTCCTCGTATACATCGCTCTCAATGTCTTGTACGGCGAATCACGGACGAGCGAGCTGACTACTCGAAATGAAACGAATAGGTTTTCCGCATCAAGCGTCTTGTCTTGTTCGGTTTCCGCGACTCACTCTGGCATATGATCGAACGTGAGCCTTCAGTATGCATATTACGAAGTGCAGTTGCGTCATTGATTCTTCAGCCATCAAGGGTCAACCCATTACAAGGAGGCTTTCCGTACTCTCAAACACGCATCGACAGCGCCATTACCGGTTACATAAGATTGTACCCAGTGTGCCTGTTGTATCTGAACCCACTCATTTCATATATAGGTTATGAGCTCCAATTAGTTCTATGACCACACATTGTTGCACTGCAAGTACTACTACTAGTACCTCTATTTCCTGTTAATAGACGGCCTGTGCGACACCCACAAAACCCCTAATGAAGCTTTCAACGGACACGCTATGATCAGGCTCGAAAAGCTGAGAGATACAGAGAACTATGCACATTGGAAGTACGATGTAGAGAATGACAACGTCATGGACGACTTGTTGGAGTATATAGCTAGAGGATCAGGTCTGATGACCCTGCACTCAATGCAGCTACATCCTTGTCTTCACCAATTCGACTCGATTCTACTTCGCTCCCTAGCTCCTCAGCAATCCCTATCTCTCATGCTCAACAAGCGATGGATGTTGGATAGTTTCACACCCTCGTTGGGGGCTTTTTCTTTGGATATATCATAAACAGCGTTGTCGTTTCAAACGGATGTTCTGCAAAATATAGAAACGTATACACAATAATCCTTATGTTTGATAGAGCCACGAGATACCGAAAGCGCTATCCAATATACGTTCACGGCTAAGCATGGACAAACCTGAAAGGTAGGAAACAGGTAGCGCCAGAGATGCGGCAATGTACAATGCCAATAGCACTTTAGGAGCCCCTCGCTGCTAGCAACCATTCGCAGTACTTGTCTATCTCTTTCAGCCTTTCATCTACGAGCTTGTAGCTAGATCTGTGCTGCTGTGTCTGGAAGTTATAGCCAGAGGTGCTCGTTGCTTCCGTTGGCAGAGTACCATTACCTCGTCCATGCGACGCAGCTCATCTACTGCATGACTACAGTTCAGCGTAAGCAGAGGGTAGGGGAACATGTACAGTCGAAAGATCCGATGACTACATGATTTGGAATTCAGCTGTATCAGCAATAGCAGGTACAAAGACTCGCGCTCGTCGGGGTCTTCCGGGTATGTAGTGGTCGCGTTCCTTTCGCACGGCACTACGACCATGCTGAACGTTAAGGTAGCCGAAGGTCAGCATGGCTTTCCTGAATGCTCCGAAGGGCCACTGCACAAGCACGATCTCACAGTGCGGCTTCAGACGTTGGGTGGGAGACTGAAGCCGCACTGTGAGATTGAAGGGCAAGTCCGATGTCTAGCGACCGCACAGATTGTCTGCGTCGGCTGTGCASCGGCACTTGGTCCGCAACGTAGCCTTAGATTGTCAGCAAGGTGTTGTAAAGCTGGCGATAAGCCATGTCGTATGCACATGAGCGAGTCAAGCAATACCCCAGCGTACACTGCCCGAGAGGCTGCTATAAAGCTACCTATAAACATACACTACAGTTGTGCAGTGGCTGTAAGATAGGTATATAGGAACGTGTGCGCGCTGACGGGGCACCGCACTAGAACCGCTTTCATACCTTTGACTTCGTCGATGACGACTTGTCAATGTATGCCAGATCCTCGTCTTTTGAAAGAGATATAGCTTTTGTAGAACTACTTGGCAGGTTCGCGAGGATTATCAGCTTTGGAAGATGCAGGGGCACTGCCAGTCTGTATATACTCCAATGAATGTAGCCAATTTTCTGGGAGGGCCTCTACGTCTCAATAGCTTTTGTCTTGCGCATGGCCGTTTCATCAGGCTTTGCAAGGAGAGGAGCTTCCTTCATCCAGCCAGAATAAATGCTTGATAGACGAACCTAGCAAAATAGCCTATAAAGTAGAAGAATTGAAGGGAGTCTGGTTGAATCCCATGAATGCGGATTCGTTATTGCGAATTCGAAGTGATACCAAAGATATGTCTGGGAGCAGTACTGCTGCGCCTTCAGGCTCAACGCAATATACGCTCGCCCAGGAGTACTGGCTCGAAGCTGGATCTATCGATATCTACGATGTCGGAGGGCTGCCAATAGCGACCATCCCTATCGGCTTCATGGCTGAATGTGCCGAGGAGAACTGGGACTACGTCTACACCGTCGTGAGATGCTGCATTGAAGATGCAGGTAAGATCGTTGTGGGCACAGCCGGGGATGGAGCCTCGATCGAGGCAAGCAGCATCACTCCCTTACAGCCGGGAAGGTATACGTTTGTTAGAACAGGTGAATGAGCGACCGCCCTTTCTTTGGATGTCTGCTTAGCTAATGTTGATACTGTAGATAATAATTCGCTCGGATGTACATACAGTCGTGGCCCAGAGTCCAAACGAAAAGGCCGCGCGCCAGGTGCAGGAGACGATGATAACAGTACTGTCAGCAATTCCAAGCGATCATCGAATGCACAAGTGCTTGATAATCTAAAACTGCGATAACTTAGACAAAGCTGATTTTTCCGACAGAGCAAATTTCGAACGTTTCTCATCGCTCGCGATCAAAGATGCCTGGTAACGAATGCAGCTTTCCAGGACTGTACTGCTTCGCATATMGTGCCTTACAGCCGCAGCGAAGTAATTCGGGCGACACCAATTCTCATATACCGATAGCCTCTCTTTACTAACCTGATTTCACTCGACAGTTGTATCCGGTAATACTGGGACGCCGRATTGCAAACGTGTTTGAGCCATGGATGGGGCTTCTCCTGGTGGACGAGCTGCATAAGGCCTTCGACAGATATGATTGGGCACTTTTCCCAAGGGTGAGAAGGSTGGATTATTTTCGATCTACTTCTGTCTGAGAGTCTACCCACCTTTTAGGATGACGAATACGTGGTCCATTATTTCAGCCACTTTTCRAAAAACAGAAAGCATCTTCACGGCAAGAGAATCAGCTTCGATAGATTCAAGGCTTATCCGGACTGGAAGCCGAACAAAACGCTGCTACTTTGGCATTACAGACAGTGTGTCCAGATGCATTTTCGAGGGTTTTCGTATGGTATATCAGCTCAGGCGACCCTCGAAGAAATGATGCCAGCCAGTACCTGAACATATATTTGTATAAGATGGAAAGAATACGAATGGTTACCTCCGCCCACCGTTATTGGGCAAAGTCAGCAGGTTCACGCGGACGATTACTCAGGCAGTGTGGAGTTGAACAGAGCACCTTAGTTATGAGCACAGGATCCCTTAAATCCACGTATCACAGTACTCAATGAGGTCTTGAAAGAATCTCATATTCAGCCTTGCGGGAACCGAGTCTACCATATTTTATACTATCAGGTCGATGTGTATATGCCCAACACTCCTTGTCTCCGCTTAAAACACTCTTGCCAAACTTTACTGCTTTGTCACTGGCAATCGCAAGAAGCACACAGTCCAAAGTAAATAACTACTTAGCTCGCCTGCTCTAATCTCAAACTGAGAGACACTTCAGCTTTAGAGCTCAACTTGTAGACAGGCCCATAAATGCTAGAAGACTTACCTCTGAACGTGAAATCTTTCATGTCGCTCGAGGACGCTTTCAACGATTCGCGGAAGTACGAGCTCGCAATCCTCTCTTATGTCTCATCTCCTATCGGCCAAGACGCCGGGACTTGGGGGAGATCCATTGCAGACGAGACAAAGATAACTGCTGCATTTCGCTACATAAAACAGCAAGATCCAAATCTCAGGGTATGGCTCGACAACATCTCTTGGAAAGATCGGGCTATCGAGCGTTACTCCTTTATGCCTTTTCGCACCCTTGGAGCGGTATATAAGTATGCCAAATATACTCTGGCCATACTTGAAGGAGCGGATGCCTGGTGGATGGGCGAGCTGGCTATGATCGCAGATATACCAGATAATACGGAGAAATTCGAGCGGTGGTGCAATTCTGACACACTGTCTCGCTTCAAGAGGGAAGTGAAGGAATCTCGCCACTCCTACTGGAATCGAGCGTGGATCTTGCAGGAAATCTTACAGTCTCAAGCGATGTTCTACGGATCATTTGAGAAAGACGGCCATTTCAAACCGCTTATAAGTGGCTCCCAGCTTGCAAATTTTCTGATGATACCCATACACAACGTTTTGGTTACATCAAGCGAATACCGCAGACTGAATAACACCAATCGACCTCGCCTGACAACGCTGGAGGCAACGAAGCATTACATGGATTACTCCGTTCCTCCCAACGTGCGCTCCCGCTTTAATATTGACTACAACTATCGTTTCGACCTCATCAGGGCTATAACTTTCAAACCGTACTACGCGAGAGATAGAAAAAACGCGTTTGAGGCCATGGCAATTCTACTCGGGTGCCAAGCCTACCCGACCGAGCAAGCCTTGGTACAAGCGGCACATCACGAACTCATCAGGCTTGGACAGGTGCCTACGTCCATCTTCAATTCGGGTCGCGCGTCGCAAGGAATCTTGAGCTCATCTTGGATGCCTTGGAAACTAGCCAACTCGGATAGTACGGAAGAACTTGGGCGATATTTTCCTTCTCCCATTCGGTGTGAACTACTCCCGTCAGGTGGTATAGGAATAGTCGGTAAAAGCCTCCATTGCCGTCTTACTGCGGAGGTCAAAGGCAAAGAGCTCGTCTGGCATGTCTCAATAGATGGTACCAGGCGCGGAACAATCGATGGTCAATCTATCCAAGCGATGAAAGAACAGGATTATCTTCTGGTATGGTTAGAAACAGCCACCTTCTTCTTAAGATCCTCACAGCCGTTGATGGACAAGAGTGACAGTGAGAATGAAAGTGAGGATGAGAGTGAGTCTTGAAATATACCCGGTAACCTGGTCGCATCAATAAGACTCTACACAGACCATTCATCGCCAGCGTTTCAAGCTGCGCGCACTTATAAGCTTTTAGGGTCTATAGCCAATCAGCGGAACGAAGTCGATTTGCAGACCGTAGACCAATCGGCTTGGAAGGTCCGTTATTTTGCGATTGATTGACAGGTAAGACTTTGGACTCGCCAAAAGGTGCCAGTAATTGCAGTAAATCTCGGCAGGCACAGCGAGAAGGTACGATGAGAAGGCGCGAGGAGAAGGCGATTGAGGCACATTGAGCACGAAAAGATCTCGCCATACCGGTGCTGGCATTTTTGTACGATAGGGCGGCTCTAGCTTTGCTGCTTAAGTCATGCTTTGCGAGGGCACAACTTAGCTTGGCTACGTATTGCCCGGGCACTCCATAGGCACTGTGGAAGTCCGTTGATGGCAGGTAATGGAATGTCGCAGTGAAAGAGAGACAACCGCTATCGTTCATCAAGAGCTGTTAGTGCGAGTCTTTGCGTGTGAAGGACTCGCAATGACTTGATAAATTCTTATACCAGCAGATTCACAGTATCACATGTAGAGGGATTATTCAATGTCAGAGGCGCAGCCATGCATAAAATATCATTGTCTTATCTGTGAATACGCCCTGAGTGTACACGAGACCGATATGACGCGTTTCCCATTGACTGCACGGCATCGCGTTTCTTGCAGGGCTGGAGGAAGCTCGAAAAAGGCTGGCGGGACCTTGCGTACGCACACACGAAAATCATGACCTCGTCGCATACAAAGGCAGAGTCAAAGCCGTGTGTCGATGGTTCTTCATGCATGAATCCCTGCAGATGCTATTGTAAGACGGAGATTATCTGTTTTGAAGGTATGTACACAAGTCAGTGAAAGCTCGAGGTGGATATAGTAGCAGCAGTATTAGTGTGGAAGAGACTCACTTCGTTGCAGTCCCGTCACAATTTATAGCTCTTCACACCACTATTGCGAAGTCAAACCGAGGTACTCGCCGAGGGAAAGGGAGGCTTTAGACGTGCAAGGTGGCAGTGAGATATTTTTAGCTGTTTCAGGACACTGAAGAGTGCTACTGGTGATCATTCTGATGATTGGCAGAGAGGAGGATAGAGGCGAGGGCCTTGCCGGGGCGTTGTTGTCCGCGACGTCTAGCAGACGTTTCAGTAGCACCAAGGCTGTGACGGCCCAGTTGTGTAAGGCTCTTGAACGTTCGTGATACAAACGCACAGTCAGTGGGAGTGAGACAGCCAACTTGGAAGTTTTAGACTTCTATATTGTGTTGGCGCGCCTTAGCCAACATTTCAGTATGGATGTTTCACGAGGCGTATAACATTTCTCGGATAGAGCTGTGACTCTACTAGAAACAGCAACGCTCTTTATTGGCAGAGCCGACCCATCATTCTCGATTTCCACAGTGTTACGGAGGACACCGAATGGTTTAATCCAACAGTATGGGAGAAAACCTTGGATTGACCCAGGTAGAGGTTCATTAATCCGCGGGAACACCTCACCTGGGACAAAGGAAATCAGTCACATCCAGCGGTCTAGGATGGTTTTAGCCAACCCGGATATCCAACGATGACCAGGTCGGAAACTTGGTACTTAATTAGCCTACCCGATCGAGAATATTTGTGACGTGATCAACGCAGTGAAAACAAGGTGTGTGGTCTTGAGACTTGATATCTAGAGACAATACGTGGCACCCATCTCCTTAACTCTTCCTGCCAGGCGGAAATCTCTGTTTTTTGTTCTTTAAAAAATCGCGTTGCGAGGACTATATACAAGTTGTCAGATAGTCCTGCAAGTCTGCATCAATGGAGAACTCTGATGCTCTCTGAAAGACTCTGTTGATAGTTCGCTCTTCCATGTCCTGAAGCCGTTCCACGTCCTGACGCAGCTCGACTTTACCGGGGCCTGCGATATCTGAAAGCTTGAAATCTCTCAGAATTGCAAGTCCTGAAATACTTGTTACTCTGGAGATGGGCACGTAGGCTGCTGCTGGGTCAGGCGATCCCATAGGAGGTCTGCGTAAATCCCCGACCACCGAAAAAAGTGTTTCACCCTGACAGCGATAGTCTGTGACTGCATAGGCCGGACCGAACATGAACTGTTGAAACCTGTAGGTGCGTGTAGTCTTGCGCTTTCTCTCGTTAAAGGGTCGCGCCATTCCTTGACGGTGACTGTGACACTGCGCGGAGTTGCAGCAAGCGGTATGATGCTCACTTCCAATCCAGTAAGATGGGCCCGGTGAGGATGAAGTTCAGATAGCTTAACAAGTATTTGCACTGGCGGGAAGCGCAGAACGTGAATACCTCGTTCATCCGGTTCAGGATCTGGATCTCGGGGATCAAGACTATTTTCTGAATCTTGCCATAAGCTCCATTGGTAATATCTTGGGTAATATCTTGCTGAGTACGCTGGTTTTCGTTAAGAACTACCGGCATGTTGAGATGAAAGTACAGATACATTTCGACAATGCTATGTGCATGGAGAGACATAGCTCTTAGCTGTTTCAAGATGTCGCTTGTTGGTTGACCGTCTTTGCTTTAATAGTAGGCAGGAAACGCATACAGGCGTTTTTGCCGCTTGCAGGGTGCAGCGTATGCCCATCGACGATTTATCTCCCGCCGCAGATGGTGCCGAGCAACGATATAAAGTGCATCTTGCCATGTGTCACTGAGAAGGTCTGAAACTTGTTCTCCTCCTAAAGTCGCTGATTAAGGAGGTCAAAGTCATCTTCAGTGCATTCACTTTTGCGTAGGCGCCGCAGAAGCTCGAGGAATTCGACTTCGTCTGGATCTTGACGCATTATCGTGGTGAGACATATCGTATCGGTGAGTTCCATCCATAAATTCGAGAGCCAAAGGGTGGGTTTGTAGAGAGCAGGATCGCCGACTGGATCAAATTGATATTGTTCGCCTGTGGAGAACATGAGGCATCCGCCAAATGGAAGACCTTGTTGATTTGAGTAACACGTATTCAGAGCATCGTGAATATAGGCCAGATTGTTGAGACCCAGCATAGACACCTCATCTATGTCGTAAATCCGCTTTGAGGATAGGACTGCTCGCTGGATATTTGGTATTTCTTTGCCTGATTGCTGAGTAGGAAACGTGTCTTCGTCGATATCAGCACGCTTCCGACCGCAGCCCATGGCAAATAATGACGCTATCGTTCTGCCATTGATAAGAGAAGCTGCTGTTGCGGTAGGACTTAGACGTTGATGATGTTTGTGAATGCCCATTGCCAATCCGAAGTCCGTGAAAGCTCGCATGACAACACTCTTGCCAGTCCCTGCATCGCCCGTCAAGAAGAACCTTCTTGCAGTAGTAGAATCGTCTTCTTTGTCGAGAGCGACAGCGAAGACTCTGATGAGAAAGCTATTGTCTGCTTGCGATTGAGGCCTCTGTTATGAACGAACGGAAGAATAACTTCTGCATCGAATAAGTCAGGGTCGAAAAGTCCGCTTGGCATGACTTTCGGTGTCTGAATAGAGGTACTATATCAGCAGCTGTATTCGTGCTTTCCGGAAGTAACTGGCAAGGAACCTGTCTTCGTCGTGTTGTGATGCCCTCAGGTACTTGAGGCTACGAGGTGCTTATTCTGTCCTCGTGGTCGCGAAGCTCTCTTTGCCAGATCTTCATCTGTTGCAATGCATTGTGGCCTCCGACATCGTGTAGATAAGCTGCTGAAATGCTCGGACGTCCATGCCCCCCTGGATGAAAAAGCTGAGCTGCCTCGAGCTCCTGAAGCGCTTCTGTGGCCCAAGGATCGTCGTTGTTGACAGTATCTTCTGTACTGATCCGAAGCCGCTCTTCTTCATTCAGCTCCGGTATATCTTGCATGGCATCTCGCTCGAGGCGTTCTTCCTCCCTGACCGGCGGTGTGTAGAATGCACCACGTTTTCGCTCATCATCGGCTTGTCTCTTCATAGAATGTAGGAGCTGGAAGTTGTCTATGATTCGTTGTGTCGTTTCGTCGGGGCTCCAAGGAGCACAATGAACCGGACGAACCTGAGCTTGGTGCTGAAGGCGTGGTTGTCGAGGAGCCAGTCGAGGCGCCAGTCAAGGCCGAGGAGACAGTCAAATCTGTCACCATTAGTAGACGTGCTACCGTGTAAGACAGAGTGATTCATTGCTTTGTTACAACCTGGTCCTTTCGCCCAAGGCGACTCTAGTATCCGGATCCAACCAGCAAGCTCAACCAATAATTGCCTCAGTATGCCTCTACTCTGCCCCAGCCTTCTTCAGCGACATACTGCACCTCGTCTGGAGAAGACGCCTATAGCAGATGAGCATCGCCAAGCGAGATTCCGGGAGACGACGCAAACTCCAGTGACGGCGGACCAGGGCGCCCAAAGTAACGTATCCGCAGAGGAAGGCAGAAACCACGCGGACAACTTGCGTTATCTAGGTGATGTGGCACGAAGATATTGACCGCTATAGATTGATACTGACCTCGCATTACGAACGATGGACCATTTTTCGCCATAACTTTGAACAAATACAGAAATGCAGGAAGATATGCAGAGGGGAAGCAATTCGATAGTGCACATGTCAGAGCAGTACCGTCTTTCCGCCGAGGCTAAGAGCACGTTAGCCAATATTCTATGAAGAGTCAAACGAGAAGACGACCGCCACCGGCCAAGAGAGCCAAAAGTTAAGATGAGGCGGGAGATCTCAGCAGGCGAAGCAGACGCGGAGGCTACGCTTTTGTCCAGTAGAGCGAATAATCAGAACTGAGCAAAAGGGCAACAGATGACGCATCTATATGAGAGAGTTTTGCATGGTCCACGTCGGTGGTCATTGTAAGGACAGTAAAGAGAGTAGCGGGAGCAAGACAGCGGCGCGCATTGCAGCAGTCTGTCGTTCTTGTAGAGAACATCTTACAGCACCGGTTTTCCAACATTTCTCTTACCTTACCACCGTCCCCGGAGTCCTTCAGGATTTCTGTGCACACCACCCAACCTCGCGTAGTCGTCGCCTCTGCCTGTGGCTGCAAATTTCGTCAGTATCATCATGCGTCGTAGGGACCGTCACGTGTCCGAAACTTTTTTCGTCTGGGCGCGATAGGACATTCTGTAACGACCAAAATGACTGGCAACAGCATGCCGCAATGGTTGTAAGGGACTGCTTTATTTGATTATACAACCGACAGACAACGCAAGGACTTCCTAACACTTGGTCGAATTCCGCTGTTTGTATATATGGCGGAGACCGCCGAAGACAAAAGGAATGGACAACCGCCTCACATTGTCCGGACACCTGGATATACTACATGCCGAGTCCGGCTATGAGTGCATCTGTGGGAAGAAAACGCTCTATGCCGACAGGCAATGCCTGGGTGAAATGGAGTGGATCATCCTCCCTTCGATCTCCGTCTCTGACAACTAGCCCATACCACTGCGCAGCAGGACCGTTCGCTTGAGCCGGATCGAAGGGACCGCTTTGATCTACAAAGTATAGGAAGAAGAGTACGTGATGCAGGCAGCAGTAGATTGCAAAACGCCTCGCAAGCTGTTGTCTATCTTCCGACGTGATGAGATCTCGCTGTGCTGTACCGACTTGTAGATGGTCTAGAAACCACCGCTCGAAGACCTGTCTTTCGAAGTGATGCAGGTTTCCGATATCGTGAGTATGCAGACCATGGCACAGCCTGATCTCAAAGAAAAGACATTAGTCTTCGGAGTAGATCGCGAGTTCTATGAGCGCACCGAACCAGAGGTAACAGGAGATCGTGCCTTCCAAATTCCCCCTTCACCAAACCCTTGCTGTGCAAGCTGACCACCTCGCCCCTCCTCGGGCCTCTCTTGATTCTGCTGATCCTGTCACGCAGCAAATTTCGAGTGCACCAGACTACCTGATCCACAGGGATGTGCAGTTGGCCTACAAGCCATTGTATGCGAGTGTTCAGAACGTCCTCGATGTCGATATTAAAAATTGGATCGGGATGGCCATGGGAAAAGTGGCCTGCGTTGTGCTGGTCGCAATCAACGCAGTCAGTAAAGACGCACACCACACAAACGGCGGCAGTAAAACAAGCTTACAACATTGTTCAATCTGCCCGTAACGTCGCTGGCGTAATCGTACTGGATGCCGTCGGATTGATTGAGAAGCCTGCGCGAGCTTGTCAGTCATTGTTCGTGCTGTATGATACACTCGAAGCTACCAGAACAGTACACGGGCATACATCTCTTGCCCAGTCTGAGTAGCTTCGTCTCTCTGCTCATGGACGAGGGCCCGGACAACCCGGGGCCAACCATGGGCAGCGTTGGCGCCATCCCAATGTTCAGTGTTATATGAACACCACGTGCTGATTGGAAGGTCAGCTGGCGAGATATTGTACCTCATGGAAAGGAATAGTACCTCGATACCACAGCCAGAAAAGCAGGTGCGTACACGAATATTACTAGCAGTAGCTTGACGATCCAATTATCTATGCGAGTCTGTATGATTCCCAGCACCAAGCCTGCCAGGAGTATCTCGCCATTGATGAGTCCCAAACTTGTGCCGTAAAAGAGGGTTTCCAGAAGCCAAGCCATTTGATTTCTGCCTTGAACTTGTATCATTCTCAATGCCTGCGCGGCCCTGGAGGCGCTGGAGGATAGCCGCGCTGCCAGTCTCAACAGGATGGAGGGCACTCGCTTCCAGTTATTGCTTCGACGACCAGCCACTTCAGGTTGTAACGACGACATAGAATAAGGCTGAAAGCTTGAGCGAGGTCGTTCAACAGACCAGAGCCATTTGGGGGGTTGATGGATACCCCCTCCGCTACAAATGCTGTGCTCTTTCTTTTGCAGGCTGTATCACAGTGGCCACGTGCACTGCCGCCGTTCACAGCCCATTGCGGGTAGTATATGAAAAGCGGACGAGGTTCTTCGTCGCCGACATGCGAGAAAGCTTTCACTTGGAACGTCTTCAATCGGAATCTTAGCTGGGCCAAAGCCGGAGTCATGCGGGTCGGGACAAAGTGAGGGGAAGGGCATGGCATCTGTTGGCGTACAACAACCATCTCTGGCGAACAGCATATCCTCTTACAATGTTCAAATATGCATGTCGAGCATCCTGTAGCTTCTGACGGAATACGAAGATCTGTTCACTACGCCCGTTATCCTGCGAGGACTCTGTCGAGATCTTTGGCCCGGCCGTATCCGTCAAGAAATTGATTGCGCTTGATCTTAGCTAGTATATGTGGATCTTACGTGTTCTCCTGCTGATCTTACGCTTCTGGCGCCGCTCCCACGTCTGTAGGGACAGGCGGATCTTCATCCAACACGTCCGCCTGGTGCTGAACAATAGCGGCCAAAACTCTTGCAGCAAGATGCATATGCCCGAGCCCAGGGTGTGTTCGTATGTGATCTTGACAGGTGCACTTGCTGACGGTGCCTTCTTTGCAGTCGAGGGTGTAGGTCCCCTTGTTCTCGAAAGAGTCCATTGTAAGCGTGTCTCCGTCCTTTGCAACCATAGCAATAGCAGTATCTAATGGTAATGCTTCTGCTTCCTCATAGTGATCCCTCTCTGCCTCGCTAAGGCGCCTCCTTCATCCGGAGCTTCGATATTCGCTTTTGCGTCTCCGGTTTCGCTTGTCTGACCAGGACATTCACTAACACGCCTACTCTCTGTCTCCTCCTACGCTTTAGATAACATACTTTCAAGCCCCGATGCCCGTTCTCGATCGAATTCCTTCACCGTTATCCCTTGGCAGTCTTGTGGTTGGAACAGGCGCAGCGTGAAGTGGTGCACTGGTTCGGAATGTATGCAATCATGCTGACTCCTCCAAGTTGTTGATAGGCTGCGCAGAAAACGAGGAAGTTCTCGTAGGATGGCACATTCACGATCGTGTGGACCTCCTAAATGGCTCTAGGTCGCCGGTGCTGAGCAGTACGTCCAGCACTCCTGCATGTTTTGCCGTTCTGCAAACAGCGCTAATCTTGATCCTCTGTGTAGTCTGCTCGCCAGCCGCCTTCACGAAGTGCCAGAGGCAATATCGGACGAAGCCTCCGGCAAGGCGATATGTACAGCCTTCGTCTCTGTAGGACTGCAGCTGATCATCACGGTGGAGACTTTGACGCCTGCACCCCCTAATCCCAGCTCAAGAGGCCGGCTTTGGTATGCAGCTCGTTGCTTGCGATCATGAAGACGAGCGGTAAAACCGTCACCAGCTCGAAGATCTCGACGAACAAGAGTGACCAGAGGACACTTCCCTTGCCCAGGAATCATGGTGGAAAGAGGGTGTTGTGGGTTGCATACGCTGTCTTCAGTTAATCCTGCGCTGATCATGGCGATATTGGACGCGACTCCTCTTGCGGCTTTGAGAATTGAGGACGACTTTTTTCTTCTCTGCGCATGAACATGCAGAAGATTGCACCTCGCGCCTCGACATACCTTCACATACATGGCACCTGCTACCGGCTTTGAGCTTGTACGGGTTATTGATGTAGGACAGGACATGGAGGCGCAAGGCATCACCTGATGGACTGCATTTGTACAGCGCGGTTTACGTAACCCATGCGAGCAAGACAGTATGACAAACATACGCCGGTTTCAGTAGTCCAACTTGACAGTGACGACAATATGAGACTGCGGCAATATACAATGCCAATAGCAGGTTTTGGGGCGCCCTCGTTGATGGCAGCCCCCCACCATAATTGTCTACCTCTTTCAGCTCTATATAGCTTCGCGGATGAATTTGGCCGGAGAGGTCTCACGCTGAGTAGTCTCAAGCGATCTGTAGATAGCAAGCAGCAAGATGAACCATGGAAAAAAACCCTGCATGATGTAAGCTGTAAGCCTAACCCGTTCCTTAGGCTTTAATCTGTTACTCCTGTAATGCTGTAGAATATCTGCCTTAAAAATTGAGCTTTGCAATTGGTGACATTCAACGCCTGTCAGCCTGATATTGCTACTGATGGGCACGCACTGCAAATAATGCACGGCATGTATATCGAGGACCCGGTACACAGCCTAGTCGGGCCTGGTCTGATTTGTACCCTTCATTTATGTCTCTCTAGTTTTGCACATCTATGAACCTATAAGTGTGAAACCACAGCGTTTCTATACTGTGCCGAAGCTCATGCAATATGTGCGGGCACAGGTGATGGGAGTTAAATGTGTGTCTTCATAGTCGATTTGCATTCGTGATTCGATGGTGCTACCAGAAAGTTGGGGCGTTCGATCTCGCAATACCATCAACGACATCCAAAGATGCTGTGTGCACAGGAAGTTCATGTTGGTGTGGATTGTCATTGCTTCGCACCGTTGAAGCGCTCTGGGTCTAACTTTCCACCTCCATCCTTATTCTTTTGGAGCGTGTTCTTCTTCTCCGTTCTCTGCCATAACAATCCTCGGGCTCGCATATGGCGGAAAAATATTGAGTGCTACATCCATCATCAGCAGAATTTTCCAAACATTCATCGCAACCTTGGCACCCACCGAAGTGTACGTGTACCTGCGTTCTCATCTCATGCCAAATGCTTCCCAGACATGCTTGCTGTTCTGGTTGAGACGCTCCTATTAGCTTTCCGTTGCGGGCGGGTATAGTCTTACTAGTTCATTCTGCTTCCAACATCAAGAAAATGAATTTCTCATACCGCCGTAAAGATGGAATAGCCGAAGTTGAGCCTCAACTAGCGAGACGAACAAGACCCTCGACTCAGACAACGGGGAAGCTGGCATGGCGGGAGTCTGAATGTTGATACTCACCGGAGAATAGAGTATTACGGAAGTCGTGCGAGAAGTGATAGAGCAGGGAAGACAGAGACAGGGTGGCGCGAGTTAGCAGCGGCCGCAAGACGCGTACTCAAGGCAGATGAGCGGGTCTTGAACTCTCGCGCGTATTTCAGGAAGCATCTCACAGCCAAGCAGAGATTTCGAAGCTGCAGGACGTCTACGCGAGTATTGGGCAAGATATGTGTCATGGTGATGCTTTGAGCCAAGTTGTATGCACGTTGGAAGAGGTGACAGAGACGACGGCTCCAATGCCCTTAACAATTGCATGGCTGATCGTCTGTAATAGTACTGCCGAGTCCAAGAGAATATAAGACCACTTAAAAGCGTCTGCCTACCCTCCATGTTGTTCGCGCCTGGACGGGATTGGAGCAGCCGATTCTGTACATGATATACTTCTTTGTCATGTCACTTGATAGCACTCACCATGCCTTACCTGAGTGCGGCAGTTACGATTCGATGCGCCCCGTACGTTGGGAGGATCGAACGGGCTATTGTTGAAGGATGCGCACAGCTTCATGCAACAGCCTTCGCAGCCGTCAATCTGAATATATCTAGCTACTGCCTGCTCTCTGGCTTCCCAAGGCGAGACTCGATGTACACATCCTCTACTCATTATTCGGAGGCTCCAACGTGCCTCCATCTCGTGACAAAACACCAACGTCTCTTTCGAATAATTGGATAGTCGAGACAGGCTGTCTTCTCAATTAAGCCAGAGAAGAGGTCGAACGTGAGAAAGTAAGGGTTTTGGCCATGTGACGCATGCGTCTTTCTCTTAAAGCTTCGCGTGCCGGCGCGAGCACACCGGTTTTTGGTCACGATATGGTGTTCGGCTAGCCAACGTCTAGGTCACCCAGAATACGTGTTGTAGACCATCGCCTACACTGAAGTCAATCGTGCTTTTTCACCAAGCGACTTTTGCTGAATTTTGTATACGATGCTACTCCGAAACCACTCGATGATGACGGACACTCTAGGAGGCTGGTACCGCTCGGAATGTGAAGGTCGGGCTCTTGCCCAGATACTACACTAGCGATACAAAGGAAACGCATGACCTCTGTCTAAAACATGGTACACGACTATCTCCTGGTTGATATCAAAGGTGGAGGCAGGTCGTACGCGGAAAGCTGCGGCCTCGGCCGAAAAGATCTGCATATCCTTACACAGGCGTCCACTGGGTGAAATCTTCTGCAAGAGCCCATTTGCCGTTCCAGACCGAATTCCGATAACCGTATGAGCGGTCCCCAGTACAATTACTGCTTGGGTATATGGCTTGCATAATGGTGATCGGACATTGAGTGCGTATGTGCGAATAGGCCAGCACTCGATAGCCGGTATTTCTCGTATCTTCGTTCGAATACGCTGGCATATGCTGCATCAGTAGATTAAGAGCCTGCAATGTTCGTACAGGTCACTAGATCATAAAAGTTTTCCAGTAACTCCTGATGCCGTTCCTGAGCCGACCAATGTTCCACCAGCTGTAATGGCAGGATGGCTGCAAAGAGAACGAAATATGCGTCGGCCTTGAGCTTCCCGTGAGCTGGACTCCCTAGATTATGAGGCGGTCGCTCGATCCAGGTGGGAAGGAAGATTTCAAAGATCGCGGCTCTGATGCCTAACATCGTCTCTGCTGTAAGGCAATGCTCAGGATGGAGCTGATTCGAACGATCCTTCCTTGAACTACTGTTCAGCATGGTGTGATCCATCCATTTCGGTGTCGCTCGCAGGCTCAGATTCACTGCCAGAAAGGTTATCTCGCGAAAAGTCGGAGCCATCGCTATCACTGTCACCCGGCAGATGTAAAGCGGATGGCGCTAATTTCCTACGTCGAGAGAGATGATGCACAGGGACATCGTTGTGCTTGCGGCTTTCACTCTGTAGAGGCTCCAGCTCCTTCTGGAGGTCTTCGATATCTTCTATACTGCCCTCTACGGTGACGGATGGGTGCTCTGATAACAGTGCCCTGCCGCTACCATTTATCCGTTCGCGCACTATTTCCGCACCTACGCCCCATTTTCGTCGCAGGTGGTGCTGCAATACATCCTCCATCCAGTTGTGCATTATACCAAGTACATTATGTTCAACTGTGTCGCGGTAGGCCAAGCGGTGTAAAGCTGAGTAACGGACTCCACTAGCTTTGAAAAGAGTATCCCTTCGCTTGACGGTGCGTGCCGTCTTCCATGCTTTTGAAGCCTTCAAGACATTGCTGTGTATGCGTGCCGACCATGTGGAGACGTCACAGCGTTCTGTGCTGTCACGCTGAAGCGTGCAGTACGAACAGAAGTGTTTGGCACTGTGTGCCGCAAAGCCAGTCGTCTTGCGAATAGCGGCTAGATCTGCAATAACAGGTACTAATCTGGCTCGGACTGGTCTACCATTTGGGCATCTGTGTGTAGCCACAATAACCCCTTTGTCCAGCTGAAGGAATTCATCGACGAGAGGATCCAGAATATTATTCAAAGTCGTCACGGTGGGCTCACTCGGTCCCGGGATTATCCCAGCAAAGAAAAGATATTCGGTCTTGAAGCGTAGATCTGGCGGTAGATTTAGGCATACCAGTATGATGGCCCCTACCGATACCTTCTTGCCTGCAATTTTGTTGGTATACGGGTTGAACCAATCGATATAGAATGCGAAGACAAGATTTCCTTTGACTGTGGGATATTCTCCAAGGTCCCTCCACATCTGACTTCCCAGAACGTCTCGGCAGGTTTCGTCGTGTACTGATTGTGCTTGCACCACAGTATCAACATGGTCTTCGAAAAGGTGGTTGGAGAACATGAATTCAAGCCACGGCATGAGCGCTTGTGACGTATACTGGCGCTTGGGTATAATCTTGGGGGAGTTGGCAGACTCCCCATTTGTACCGCCACAATGCCTCATTGCAGATTTGTTCACTTGAAGACTCACGCGCCACACAGCTGGCCTCTTTCGTATTTAGAGGATAGAGAGCAAGGCAGGGCGGGCAGCATACGAAACGCTCAAGTCTTGGTACAATGGATAATCGATTTGTCGACGTTCGTACATCGAGGGGGAGAATTTGGTTGAAGAGGGCGGAATGTTGGTGATCACTCTCCCGCGAAATGCCTACTGCTCTAGCTGTTGCTGTCTCTATGACAAGCTTCAGAATCTTGAGAGTCTTATTTGCAGCTTGCCGGCTGACACCAGCGCACAGATGGAGCCATACAGCCAGAAACTGGATACAGGTAGCCAAAGCGATRAGCGTCGAGCGATCAATAACTGGATTWWTGGAGACAGCTTTAAAAAAGWKTGAACATGTCTCCRMTGAGTGGACCTACCTGGATCATCTGGATCATTGCTCTGTGTGTCCAGTCCAGATATAGCTGATGTTGTRCCAGCATATTCCGTATGTTCCTTSTCCGTACYGGCTACTGCACGATCGAGTCGCGAAGAGATTGCAGCTTCCGATAATGCTACGCCTTGCGCTTTATCGATTCTCAAGGAGGTACTTAGAGTACTGTATGAGGCTTCGAATCTTCTATGCCGACTCCGCGTCGATGATGCGATCCATTGGCCCAGTTTCCCATCTTTCTGCCTCAACTGGTTTCCCGTTCTTGCACACTTCGCACATGAGCAGAATACTTTTGATACGCCCATTCCCGGYACTAATCGAATAGTTAGATGCTATATAGTCTGCTGCAGAGCAGAAAGTAGTTTGTAGCAAGTCCATGGCCAGATGGGAAAAAATGCCATTCAGACTATTAAGGCGGAGGAGGCGTTTTGTTGACCAGTCGCAACAATGAAAAGCCTTCTTTTGTCAATGCAACGCCTTTGTTATTCTATGAAGGGATCCGAGTAGCTTGGGAGCATACCCCATGTGTTGATAAAGCGGGCTGTTACTTGTCTATCCAGGTTCGAGGACCATAGGGTAGGCCCTTCTGCTGCTCCTGTCATATTCGTACATCTTGCGCAAAGTCTGTCCTATTCGAATGCGATCGCAACGGGATTCCAGTATTCAACAATGATCGAGCATTGTTCGCAGCCCAGCAAAAGACGATATATCCATCAATATCAATCATAAGCGGGTGGTTCAAATTATACGGGATTCGGGAAGAGAGAGGGGGGTGGAATCAGTTTGACGAGGGACCCATCCGTCGCACGAACGATCGGGAACAAAGTAGATTAGTACCATGTGAAATGATAGGTTCTTGCGCTGCTTCCTCTGGATCATGTATCAGGTACAAATAGACAAGAGTTACTCATGCATACTCGGCTTAGCACATCACTGCTGGGGACGACTTTCTCAGTGTGCCCCCCGTTCCTGCGCAATTCTGTGTCAAATACGCGCCACTGCTCAAAATCGATCTGTATTATCATTCTTTCCGTCTTCGACGGTAGCGCGCCAGCAATTCACAGAAGATCTTTTCATATTGACGTTGGGCCACTGCCGATTGGCACAATATGCTTACGGAGTGTGAGCAGTGTGACTTTGTGTCTCTACACGCGGGGTCGCATACCACTTGGCATCTGTAAAAGCCGCGGTTGTGCTTGACATGTTTAAGCAGGGAGATCGAATCTGCGCAACTGATTCAAGCACAGCGAAATAAATAGGCTGATGATCATGAACCGGCAAGTAGCGCCGGCGTGTATTCATTGTATCCGCCCAGCAACTACCCAAATCGTGCACTTCTTATTTACAATAGTTTCTTGTTCAAAAGCGATGCCTGCTTTAATCTTAGGCTCTGCAGAGATAGACGTGCATCAAGGGGCTCATAATACCATTCACGCCGCTGCACGCTGCCTGACCAGTCAACAAAACAGTTGTTCGGCCTTATGTTGCAATTTCTTTCGGCCTCTCGTCCCTTCCATGTCCACCCTTCCCCTTCGTAAATGGTCTTCAAAGCAGGCGAGCCGTTGAGGCCGACTGCATACTCGCGCCAAGCCTCAACAACCTTGGTGAGTGTCTTACCCATGTAGCTTGGGGTTACAGCTGCTGACTTCTCTTTTGCAGGCTGTCCGAACTTCAAAGCCGCCAATGCAGCGGCCGTTGAAGCCGCACCCTGGACTGAAGGCGCTGGCCTTGGCATTGGAGGTAGGGCAGTACCATCCAGAGCGTAGATGGGTGATGCTAACGTCCCCTGTGGTGATTCAGTGCTCGGTAACTGGACGGCCGATGTACGGGCGACAGTAGAGGAGGTCGTCGTCGTTCCTCCCCAATTTACGGTGGTTGTAATGGACGGCGGCTCCATAAAGCGATTCTGTAGGTCCAGAATTCCTCTGCTGACGATATCAAGGACGGCTTCAGTTGCTGATAGTCTTGTCTGCAGCTCTTTCGAAGATTTCTGCTGGTCGGCAAAGCCAGTCTGGATAACGCTCGTGAGCTCAGGCGCTAAGTTCATGAGTGTTGTTTCTCTCGGGTTGACTTGCTGTTCGTACAGATTCAGGAACTGGTGCTCCCACTCCAACCAAGCGTCTGTACTGAAGATCGAATTGGTCCACAGATAATGGTCTGGATGCTTCTGCTTCAAGAGCGGTATATCTTGGCACAGCAACATGCGCTGTTTAAGCATACGGTTGATCCAGAATTTTACGGTGAGCGACTTCTGGATGACTCCTTCTTGCATCTTTTGCTGACAATCCTCAAGCCAGGGAAAGAAGAGCTGGAGCACTGCTTCTGGTGGATCGATGTATCTCTGTAAGAAGAAGCTGCCTTTGTGCGGGAAGCCTGCTAATTTCCTTGCTGTTTCTACGGAAACTTTGATAGCATACGAGGCTCCTCTCGCCGTTTTGGCCAACTGCCATCCTCCAGCCTTGTCGATCTCCCATGCAGGTACACCCGCAATTTGTGCTGCCATGGCGCCAGTGCCCCTACCCAGGTGAGTTACTTTGGATGTTGGAATATCCAAATCTTTGATCATCCTGTCCACAGACTTATGGTGAGTAGCATAGGCGAGCGGCTCTTCGAGGTTTTTCGGCGCTGGGAACATCTTCAAGCGATACCACATAGAAGAAGCGGTGATGTCGGGATGTGGCAGCATTTCCGTACCAAAGGTATGCAGGCCAGAACGGAATCGATCAAAGTCCAATAGCGCGACAGCTGACCATGCACACACAAATACATTCTCTGCTCGAAAGATTACTCGCTCTTCAAGCGCGCCATGCTGATTGGTCTTTCCGTTATCCATGACGAAGAAGAATCCATCACAGACTGTAGGGCCCTCTCCATCTATGACCTCGCTATAATAATCTGACATCTCCAAGCCGCACAGATTCCCGCTATCAAGCATTCCATAATGACTTAGAAGAACCATAGCCCGATCTCGTAGTCCTTCTGGGCTGTTCCTCAAGAAGCCATAGTCTCCCATTGATTGGTGCAGATCAGCATTCGTTAAGCCGTCAACATACGTTCCAACAAGCTTGTTTACAAAGTTATCGCGCCTGTGAGTGACTGTGTTGCGTTTCACGGTGTCGATGATGTTTGTGATAGGACCTTCTCGGGGATGGGGCGCATCGTTTCCTTCGCTACGTTGTTGCCTATCCCAAATTCGGACAAGACACTCGACGTATCTGAGCAGCGACTTGTGGCCTATTGTTCGCTCTCCCGGCTTTGCTTTTGCTGGCGGTCCAATGGGTGCTAATGTAAATGCCTGTCCTCCTTTCTTCTTGATTGGTCGTCCTACAACACACTCGTTGACGAAAATGGCAGCCTTTTCCGGCGTTGCCCAGTCCCTGCAGGCAATTTCAGCTGGAACGCTCAGGTACTGAACATTCTGCGTTCTCCTCACCTCACTCTGTCAGGGTCACCTGTTTCTTGTTGATAGAGTTTACACCAAGCAAACCATTCCTCCGTGGGCTCCTTGTATGTATCTCTGGTCTTTTTGGGCTTAGACGCTTCGTGCGCGTCGTAAATCTCTTTAACAGCTTCGAGCGTTCGCTTGTTCTTGCCTTTGCCATGGCTCTTAACCGCTGTCACTTCCTCTTGCATCGGCGTTTCATCGTCATCGCTGCAGCTATTGCCAGGACTTTCATGCGTTGAAGGAGCCGGCGCGTGCTGGACTTTCCTCGTGCGGGCGCGATAGGGACCAGGCATCTTGTATAGAGCAAGTGGACTGGGAATAGCATACTGCAATGGATGTATCTGCTTGTTTTGCTTGATTGTACAACGCACAGACAACGCAACGACCTCCTGAGCACTTAGGCAATTTCCGCTGTTTGTTTGTGGCGGTGGTTGCCGAAGACAAAAGGCATGGACACGCGCCCTCTCTTGTCCGGACATCCACTACCTCGACATAAGATAGTCATTAACTAGGTAGACGAATAGGACCTCGACTCAGATAATGAGGAAGCTGGCATGGCGGAAGTCTGAATGCTAATACTCACAGGAGAATAGACATTACGGAAGTCGTGCGAGAAGAAAAGGAAGCAGGGAAGACAGAGACAGGGTGGCGCGAGTTAGCAGCGGCCGCAAGACGAGTACTCAAGGCAGATATCTTTACGAGCGGGTCTTGAACTCTCACGCGTATTTCAGGAAGCATGCTTTACACGAGTTACAAAACCCTGTCCTACTTGCCTACTGGGAAGAAGATGTTAGGCGAACCGCCGTGATGTTACTCTAGGCATATCAAGATGTGTGTGATGTTCATATAGACAGTCTGCATACAGCAAGAAGCTGATATATTATATTCGGGTTGCAGCATAACTGGAGGTCCATTGCCCAAGATGTAGCACATGTTCGGTCTGCTTGGGGACAGGTATTTGCTTTCGCCTGTAGCCCGATCTGCCGAGACAAGCCAAACTATTCTTCGGTATGGGCGGACTTTGATGGCCCATCTACTCAAACTCGAGCAAGGATGTGTGAAGCTGAAGCCAGTGTATATGAGTTATCAGAGTATACAGGAATTGTTCTCGAAATGAGGAGCTTGACTATCATGATCAAGGACAGGAGAGAAGGGGTGGGCGAAAGGGAGGTTTTAGATGTCCTAGTTCTACGATAACAGCTGTACGTCAGTAGTACCGTTGATGTTACATCACGCATTGTGCGCCACACATCGTACACCTATGCCTGCAGCGACTGGAGGTCAAATCCAGTCGTACCTCCAGTCCTGTCTCCAGTTGTTGTTCCAGTGATCTTGCATAGAACCTTTAATCATATCGAGTGCATTGAGCTATGACACTTCCGCGGAGAAGCGATCAAGGCTCGTATTCTATTGTTTCACGCTAAGGCAGGAAAAGCCTGAAGGGCAACACACTAAGTGTGCAATCAAGTAATACAAGCGCGCTGTGAAGGCTATTGAAAAGCTCTGTGCCCACCATGTACTTGTCCTATCCCGATCCCGAAAGAGGTTCGCTGAGATTCAAATGTCAAAAATAACGTATGTACACGCAGGTCTGTGCAGGATCAAGTATGCCGGGCAGCTGCATTTCAAACTGAACTGGAGGCTCATCATCAGTAAGCACGATGTGGACCCTATCAGTCTATTCAATGAATTGCCTACCAGCTTAAGCCCGATAGTCACAGTATTGATCTGGTCGATTGTCTGACTTGCCCTCTTCGACGAGAGGGCCCTTTGCGCACAGTGTATACAGGTCGAAGCCTATAAAGGAACAGTTGTGACGTTGATCTGAAGAATCAATAAGTACATCGACCTGGCATGATCTTCGGTGGCGTGACATTCCCATCTAGCGCCTTAGTGTCAAGCAAGGGTCTGAGTTTCGTTGGGACATTCATACTTATAGCCAGTTGCCCGCTTCCTAGCGGACATCGTATATAGTTTGAGTTGACGCCTGGCATGTAAGCACACTGGGGCATACAAAGATACGTGTGCACCGGTTAGTCGGCAACTACGATGTACTCATGCTCTTTCACATGCTTGCTTGCCGCACTGTCAAAGATCACAAGCTGAAACAGACCAAAGTTGACGCTAAGATAATGGTGTTGGTCACCTGAGCTCTTCCAGTACAGTATAAATCCGCTGTGCGCCAAAGGTCGGTTGGCTTTACTTCCTACGCATCTTATCAAAAGCAGCTTTTTTTGCTATTACAGACTTGCTGAACCCCCGAGCTTATGTGTAAGTGACTTCGCAGTTCTGTCGGTACATGCTGGCGTCTGAATATGCCAACTTTTTGTATGTGCGCCCCATATAGCCTTGGTGGATCCTGATCAGAAAGGCGATAACAAGGTCTTCCTAGAAAACCTAAATCCGTCAATCAAGCCTTCCTTCAGCTATAAGCCAAGCATTGAGAACATACCAGGTGGATTGGACGGTCTCGCAGCGCGCCTAGAAGCCATAGCTACCGATATACATTACACCACCAGAAGCAATGAGAGTCTTCACGCAACTTTCCATGTCTCTAACGGTGTGGTTGGTTGGAGTAAATTTGTCATTTTCGACAGGCGGGATTAGGCAGGTGGATGGGGCGGTCCTGACACAACGCGCAAACAACCAATACGTGGTATGCGATGATCCGAATTACGATAGAATCTGCGATGGCAAAGATACTCTTGGAGGCTGCTACTGCGGTGCACATCCTTACCAGATAATATGCGCAGATGATGCAGACGGAGAAGACTGTAAGAGGCATTGCTCATGCGAAGGAGAATTTTGAGGCTGCCGTAGAGACTTAACCGACGAGCAACCGGACAAGACGTTAATCCAGTGTTAGAATCCAATTTATTCGACATAAGGTGTTCCTCATGTAGATTATATGCAGACCAGAAATCCGTAGGAGAACGGATACGTAGAATCGTGCCTGAACTGGGTTGCGATGAGGGTTTCTGTATCACTGCCGGCTGTGCTGGCTGCTGATGCCTCTTATCGATGTTCATTATGCCTGGGGCTGTATCCCATTAAATGTAAGAGGCTAGCCGACCGAGTCCGAAAGGTCTTCTTCGGCTGCTAATGGCCTGTACATCCTATCTTCAACCTAGAAATACGGTCCGCCAATGAGGAAAATTCTTGACTCCTTCTTCTGTACCGACGGCGTCAACGTATGCGCAGCGTCCGTTGCCATTTTTTTGGTACTGGAGGCGATGTCACGAGGTAGGCCAATGGTCTCCATACAAAGACGGAACAGAGGTGCTGCTGCCGGCCGCACGTAAGGGTGTCCTAAAGTCCGAGCTACTGTTTGGCGACGCGAGGTCCGCCCGGTATGCCAATAGCTCGGCCTCAAGGCTGAATATGATCTCCATCATTTTTCGGATCACCTCTGTTCCTTGACTGTTTGGTGTGACGCTTCGCCCTGAAGCGTCATCTTTTTTTGGAAGTGCCGGCGGAAATCGCAGGGTCTCAGTCTGGCGAGGCGGTATTTTAAGGAGACCAATATGGCATACCTGCTCGACGAAAGGCTCGTTGGTTGTGCCTGTGTGTGTGCCTTCCAAAAGCACGGAGTTTCGCGGCTGCAAAGTCATAGTGCCGCAGATAAGAGAAAGAAATGATGGGCAGCTAGCTAGCCACTTCACAAACATGCTTCTTCGGATGGCTCTTCACGGGCTTCTAGCAGTTTGGTGGCTTTGGGTAGCTCGACTCGCCGCCGTGGTGGTTTCTTGCAGATACCTGCCTGACGCAATCATGTAACGCTGTAACGTAGTGGCAGTCGCCACTTTAAAACCAACGGTTTGGCCATGATTAGAAGACAATCGAGCTAGCGGAGTCGCGACTGGCAGGATAGGGCCTCGGCGCCTCCTTTCGCAAGTTCTTGCTATCTTGCTGCTTCTCTCCATCTATCGACATCAATCGACCCTTCTCTGCTTCGACTCGCAGCATTGTTCACACCGCCATGTGTATCGAACCCCACGAGCTGATCGACGAGAGGACGGGCGAAGCCTCCTGTACTCCCAGCCTCAATGGAGCTTACAATCTCATGACGAGGCCTGCGATGGGTGGCCAGACTGAGCGCTTGCATGAGGGCATGCCAGTGGTGATTTGCTGCATACCTCCTGCCTTTCCTCGAAGGGCTATCAGCTGCGGACCGAAATGAAAATTTCCCGCAGGCGGCCTTGCCAACGACTCTACGACAGCTGGCTCTGCCCCTGTATCTTGGCTTGCTGAAAGTAGACCGTCGGGATCAGGCAAATCAGCGCGCATCAATAAAGTCGGGAAGGGGCGAAGGGAAAGCCGCTGTAAGTTGCGAGAAGACTGCATTGCCCATTGTGTATAAGCCTTGTATGGTGGTGACAAGGGAACGGGTAAAGATTCTTCAAGTTAAGAATACATTTAAGGAATACCGGAGGGAGAAGAGTAGGCGAGTAAGCAGGATATGCTGGAGAGGCTAGCGAGAAGAAAAGGCCAAAACAGGTTGCTCAACACTGTTACTTTGCAAGAGAGGGGATAGGATCATAGGGTGCGATAGGAGGTGGAGAAGTGACGTTCCTTGGGAATTGTTGTAATTCGCCTGCCAATTCAATGAAGGCGACTGCCATCCCGGACTGTGGCGCCAAGTGACAGAAGACAAATCAAAAACAGAATTTGATCAGCGAGACTTTGCACATCTCGAGGTCGAGGACTCACGGAAAGATGGCTATTGATGTGGCAGTGCAACAACCAAACACCAGGGTTTGAAGAAGCAAATCTGATTGCCAACCATCCTGCCTCGGGAAGATGGGCAGAATCTCTCTGTGGTGCATCCGACCTTGTATTGATCTTGTACTCTGAAGAACCCATCTGGGCCATTTGAGCTACAGTTTTATCTTTAGGGAAGGTTGAATCTGGTGAACTGCCTAGGACACGGAAGTAGTGTCCGTGCAAGTGTATGGGATGCGCCATTGTATCCAAGCTGTCTTTAGAGATCTATGTGATCAAAAAAAAAGAGCTCCAAAATCGGTGGAAGCTTTACTGATCGGGGAGACCAACAACGCACCTGAAGTAGAACATCGACGACCTCTCCTCTTTCCAGACTGAAAACACCAGAAGCGTTTCTGGGAGCGAAGAGTAGAGGTGTTTGTTGTCCATTGTTGCTGTTGAAAGCATGACCCATTTCTAGGACCCAAACAGTTGGTGCAGACTGGTTGACCATTAATCTGAGTTCTCTAGTAGCATTAGGGACGGCATAGATGGGATAAGGAGCTAAAGCTGCATCTTCAAGCACCTTGGCGCTGGAATCTATTGGTGAACCATCGATTGTCATGTAGGGCTTGGAGTTAGGTAAGGATGATGCAGATCCGCTTGAAGTTGAAGAATTCTGCAAAAGCGAAACAGTGATTAAGGTGCGAGGAAAGAGGGATATGAGGGAAAAGAAAAGGACGCACACTGTTGACATAAGTCAAAACGGCATTTCCTTGATAAGTTTGATGTGTCATGGTGGAGGCTCGGATAGTGTATTGTGTGGCGGCAGAAGAGTCGGGCCTTTTAAGCATGATTCCGTATCTTTGTCCAATGCCGATAGGGAGGATCTGCAGAAGAATACGTAAGAAGAGGAGTCATTGGAAGTTTATGTCAATAGACACCCACCTGAATCTTCTGCGGCTTGACGAAAGCACCATCGGCAGAAACGATCCACAAGTCATGGCCGTCAATACTGAACGAGAGCATCTGTGCTGCTCCAGCATTGACAAGATTGATCATGTGCCATTGACTGTTGCTAGAGAGTTGGAGATTGTAGAACGGAGCATCGGTATCTTGGCACATTGTATTTGCTGGATCGATGCTTGCACCCGACACTTGATCCATGCCATCCATGTTCATGGAGGAATCCATGGCAGAAGAGGTAGAAGTAGGAGACAACTTCGATGATGATCCCATGTTCATGCCACTCATGTCCATTTGAGCCGTGCTGGTCGCTGGAGGGTTGGCAGATGAAGCCGTCTTTGACTTCGACACTGTCTTTGAGGTTTCCGTCATTGACATGGACCCCATGCTATCCATCCCCTTCGTCATTCTCATCATTGAGACGCATCCGAACGAGCTCTTGTCTGATGAAGCAGGAGGGCATTGGACTCTGCCCATTCCATTAAATTGTACACTATTTGCACACAGAGGTCTCATCGAGTCATTGGTAGCTACCAATCTTCCGCTGATGGCCTCAGACGTCTCGTGGAACCAATCATTGAGCATGAGCACCGTAGGATTCTGCTCTGCTGCTTGCATTGCTGAAATGTCTGAAGATGAATTGCTGATCTGCGAGTAAGGGCGGGGATTGCTACTGCTGGAATGGATGAAAAGTGGTCCCCGAATACCATCTTGGTAAATGTCTCGCAAGTGAACGTGATACCAGTAAGCTCCGTAGTTTGTCTCGGTTCCAAAGCAGTAGGTCATGTTGGCTCCAGGTGGAATGGCGTACTGTGCGAACGGGACGAGGTCAGAAATTGCGCGGAAGACGAGGAGATGGGCGACTCACCTGGTTGACACCGGGTACTCCATCATATTCCGGAGTGCCTTCCTGGTGAAGACCGTGCCTGCATGGTGTAGAATTTATTCAGCAAAGGTGTCTGGTGCTACAGTATATTAGAAGCACAGGCAAGATGCGGCTCACCAGTGCATTCCAATCTCGATTGGCAGCCTGTTGAGGACATTGACAAGGAAGGTCTCACCCTGGTTCGCTTCGATCAGCGGTCCTGGAGTCTGTCCATTGACGAGGTAGAGTGGTCGAGCGAATCCGTCTGTGGCGCATGGCCGACCGAACGTGGTGGCGTCAGTCTGCTTGCCATGGACTGACTGAATGACTGGGCAACCATCTTAAGTCGGCAGGAACCCACCCGGAGCAGCATAGCCTTGAGAGATGTCCAAGCTGTAGTAGCGAGTGTTTGGACCGGTGCAGGATACCGATGCGGCGGTGGCGACCTGGTGTCCCAAGATGGAGAGGCGCAGGAAGCTCAAGGCCGCAGCCGCGAGGAGGGCCTGAGCGCTGCCGCGTTGAGCGATGCGAGTCATGGCTGGCGCAGGAGCACACCGGGGATACGAGCTGGCTAAGGTATATGCACGAAAGAGGAGGACGACAAGAGGCGGAAAGCAACAGATCTGACCACTGGTGTACTGTCAGCAAGCAATCTGAAGACGCCATCGCTGCACCGCCACTCAATAATGCCCAGCATAAGTCTCCGTGAGAATGGGGCAGGTGAGGTGCAGGTTTAAACCCGGATAACTATGCTGCCAGGTCCAGGCCCTAGCTATAGTTGCTTAGTGATAAGTTACTTTTCCTTCATTAGACATTGCAGTGCATGGAGTCCTCTTCCCTTGTCTCTCCACCAACCCACCAGAAGCGCGTACAGAGAGAGAGTACGGCAAATGTCTCGCCAACAGCAGCAGCAGCGCACAACGCTGTTCATCGGTGAGCAGTACTGATGCAGTACTCTGAACAAAGGCTCGAGACTGACCGCCATGCTTGCCCGCCTCGGGAAGACAACATCCACTGCCCTTCATGCGTCTCTGGGATCCAAGACATTCTCGCAACATACACTCTGACCAAAGTACACTCAGTCCAAGATTCTTCGTTCCCTCGCACTTCCATTGATGACAAGGCGGATGGTCTGATTGCTCGGATTCGATCAACGGGAGCTGCTTCCTCTGCTGCTGGTTCGGCTTCCGCTGCGGCTCTAGAGCTCGGTCTTGGCGATAGCTCGGATGAACCTGCCCTCACTCAAATCGCAGTCTCGATTGTCGATGGAACAGCCTCGTTCAACCAGGACCCAACATTCAATTTGAACCCCGTCATTCAAGAGTTGCAAGCTGCCGGATTCACCGTTTCCGATCATGATTGGAGCGATGCCACCAGTAGCAGTGCCAGGAATCAGCACTCCAATCGGCACAATCACAACGGCGAAGGCCGTGGTGCCTTCAGGTCGTTCTCGAACCTCTTCGGAGGAGGAGGCAGCAGCAATGCCGCAACAGCGCGCAGACAGAGAGCTCACAGAGCAATTTGTAAAGCATGCCAGGATGAAGATAAGGAGGCTCAGATTGCTGCCTCTGGTGGTGGAGGTGGTTGTTGTGGTCGAAACACCTTGTCGCCGCACTCTTCCAGCTCATCTCCCGATCGAGAGAAGGCCAACGCCCTCGAGAAGAAGGTGACCAATCCTGCTCCCGCTGCTGATGCCGCTGCCGCTCCCGCTCCCGCTCCCGTTTTGGTCGAGACGACTGCGATTGTTGTTGGTCTATCTTGCAGGTCCGCTCACATCTCTCTCCTCCTTCACACCATTTCTGAGTCTTTGTTTGTGCTTCCGCCAATGCAGCTCCTGCGTTTCATCTATCGAAACGGTCCTAACTCCACAGAGGGTACCAGGCTTGAAATCGACTCGGGTCCTCCTTCTCGACAATACCGTCATTGTCGTTCATGATCCAGCTATATTTTCCGTCGAGGACCTCACCACTGCTATCAATGATCAAGGTTTTGAAGTTGAAGATGCTTCTAGCAAGCCTTTGAGCCCTCCTCCTGGCGCTAGAGGAGGAAAGAAGAAGGCTGTCGCTCAGGCTGCCGCTGCTGTTGCCACTCCAGCACCATCGTCTGCCGCTGCCACCACTGGAACCAAGAACGCTTCTTCTTTTCGTCCAGAGAAATGGAGTGTTCTCTTATCTATCGAAGGAATGACCTGCAGTTCCTGCACTGGTACAATTGAGAATGGTCTAAAAGATGCACAGGGCATTTCGGACGTCAGAGTAGATTTGATGAGCAACAGTGCTACTCTGACCGTCACGAGTTTGGGACTGGCAGAAGATGCTGCAAAGCACATTACGAAAATGGGCTATCCTGCTCAAGTCATGACGGTTGGTTCAATTTCGACGCCTGGCAAGAAGATCTCTTCCATTCAACCCGCCGATGCCAAGAATCACATCACTACTACCCCCGAGAAATGGGCAGTGCTACTTTCGATCGAGGGTATGACTTGTAGTTCCTGCACCGGTACCATCGAGAATGGCCTCAAAGGCCATTCTGGTGTCATCGATGTCAAAGTCGATCTCATGAGTAACAGTGCTACACTGGTTGTGACAAATCGAGAGATGGCAGAAAGTGCAGCAGAAGCAGTTGGAGAATTGGGTTACCCCGCTCAAGTGACGAGTGTCGAACTCTTGTCGGGTGGACGTGCCGAGAAGAGGCAGAAGGCCACGAAGGTCATTCCTCCTGGTTACAAAGCACTCTTCCTTATTGGTGGAATGACTTGCTCTTCTTGCGTTAATACGATCAGCAATGGCATCAGAGGAATAGCAGGAGTTTCTGACTTCGAAGTAGATCTCATGGCTCAGTCTGGATCGGGGAACATTACAGACGAAAGTCTGGCACAGAAGATCAAGGAGGACATACGAGATTTGGGCTATGAAGCAGAGATACTCAAAGTAGAGCCTTTGGCCTCTGCTGGAGATGATGTGGATGGGGACGAAGTGGAACCCAAGCCACGAAACGTCAGTATTCGAATCGATGGTCTCTTCTGCGAGAAATGCCCGCCAAGAGTCAACAAGGTACTCGAGGAGTTCTCCATTAAGTTCGATGATCTTTCTTACACACCAGTGACCCTCGACGATCCTTCCGCAACCTTGACTTATATCCCTCGTCCTCCCGAATTTTCTCTACGAATTGTCAAATTGGCAATCCAAGAGCTTGGATTTACAATGAACGTCCTTCAGGCAGAGACTCTACAAGATCGAGCTATGCGAGTCCAGAAGAAGGAAAGACAGCGTCTCCTCATTCGACTCATGATTGCGATCGTCTTCTGCATTCCTACTTTCATCTTTGGCGTCGTCGGTCCATCACTCCTCTCTGCCAGCAATGGTTTCAGAAGGTATCTAGAAACACCTATCGCGGGTGGAGCTGCTAGATTCAAGATCGCTCTCCTGGTCCTTTCCACTCCTGTCCAATTCGGTGTCGGATCTTTGTTCTATACTCATTCCTACAAAAGTCTCAGAGGAGTTTGGAGAAAACGTGGTGGCAAAATCAGCAAGAGAAAAGTATGGCTTGATCGTCTCTTTCGCTGGGGAAGTATGGATAGTCTAGTCGCACTTGGCACTACAATCGCTTGGGTTTCTTCACTAGCTTATCTCGCCTTGGACATAAGGGGAACGGGAATGTCGAGCGAGATGGGCTTTTTCGATACCTCTGTCTTTTTGATTACTTTCATCTTAGCTGGACGTTATTTGGTGAGTCTTCGCTTCCTCGGTTTCACTTCAATGGGGCATCTGCGGCGTACTGACTCATGATTGTGCGATCTTGTAGGAGAGCCTGTCTAAACAAAGAACTGGTGATGCCCTCAGCGAGCTCTCTAAGCTTCGTCCGCAGAAAGGTCTGCTCTACGGTCCCGATGGCACAACAGAGGATATTGAAGCTATTTTCATCGAGCGCGGTGACCGGGTCTTGGTCCCTGTTGGTTCTGCTGCTCCTCTGGACGGTGTGCTCACCGAAGATAGTTCCCTTACCGCTTTCGACGAAGCTTCGCTGACTGGTGAATCCCGACCCGTCGGCAAAAAAGCTGGTGATACTATCTATGGAGCAACAATTAATGCTGGTCCAGGAGCTGCAGTATTGAAGATTACCAACGGAGATGGTGAAACTGTCATTGATTCCATTACGCTTGGAGTTAGAAACGCAATGGGGAAAAAAGCAAGCCTGGAAAGATTGGCCGACAGCATCACTGCCATATTTGTTCCTGTCATTGTTGGAATTGCGGTGACCACTCTTCTCATCTGGATTGTTAGAGGTTATTCTGGAAACCTACCTCTGGAATGGCTCATGGATCAAGAGAGAGGAGGATGGCTACTCTTCTCTATCCAATTCGCAGTAGCCGTTCTCGTCGTCGCTTGTCCTTGCGGTATCGGTCTGGCCGCTCCTACTGCTCAGCTCGTCGGTGTTGGTATCGCTGCTCGAAACGGAATCATGCCAAACGGAGGAGGAGAAGCTTTCCAAACTTTCTCACATATCGATGCCATCATCTTCGACAAGACTGGTACTCTCACTTTGGGGCAATTCCAAGTCACCGCTACGAAAACTACCGATGCTTTGGATGATGCCCGTCTCTGGGCTAGTTTGGCAAATATCGAGCAAGCTTCTTCACATCCTATAGCACTCGCTGTTCATGCTCATGCGAATGCTAAGCGTGAAAGCAACCCCCCTGCTTCACCCCTCCGAATGGTCGACATCACAGAGATTCCTGGTAAAGGAATGAAGGCTACTTTATCTGGTGGAAGCGGAGACAAGGATGCTTTCGAAATGGCAGTCGGAAACGTCAAACTCATGGAAGAAGTCGGCGCCAGAGTGTCGGAGGAAATGAGTTCTCAACTCTTAGAATGGCAAAATAATGGAATGAGCTCTGTGACAGTGAGCTACAAGTCTCTCGGAGGCACTGGACCAGCTGTCGTCGCTGGAGCGATTGCTGTCGTGGATCCTATTCGACCAGAAACAGCCTACGTCTTGCAAGATCTCGAACGTCAAGGTGTAGCTGTCTATATTGTCTCTGGAGATGCTGAACGAACGGTTCAAGCAGTAGCCAAACAGCTCTCTATTCCTGTTGAACAAGCTATAGGAGGTGCTTCACCAGAGGACAAAAAAGCGTTCATTGAGAAATTACAGGGAACAATGTCGGATGGTGGAAACCAGAAAAAGACGGGTAGATTTGCAGGTTTCTTGCAGTCGAAGAAATCGAAGAAGCAGCAGACCAAACGGAAACTCGTTGCAATGGTCGGTGATGGTGTCAATGATTCTATTGGTGAGTCTGAGCATTTGGCTGCATCAGGTACCTTCGAATGGTGGTACTGACTTAATGTGCTGGTCTGCGCAGCCCTCGCTCAAGCCGACGTCTCTATCGCACTCGGTGGAGGATCTCAAGTCGCCACTTCCACTGCCCATTTCGCTCTTCTAAGCGATTCTCTCCTCTCCATCCTCTTGTTACAAGCCATCTCACGATCCACCTATCGGCGAATCATCTCAAATTTCCTCTGGGCATGCGTCTACAATGTAGTCCTCATTCCTATTGCTGCAGGAGCATTCTACGACTTGGGAAGAACGAAGTTACCTGCTGTTTGGGCTAGCTTGGCAATGGCCCTGTCGAGCTTGAGCGTAGTCTTCAATTCTCTACTGCTGAGATATACATTTAGGGTACCTAAAGCAGTACAGCGGTACAGAAATTCGGCGGCCTAGGTCGAATCAAAGCAACAACTAGGAGGGAAGAGGGCAAAGACAATCCTTCTCCTTCTTCCTCCGCCCATCATCAAAGAAACAGCTTTCAAATGTGTCTGTTAGGGCCTTTCTGTCTGTATTCAGTGCTCGTCACCTAGCAAATGCCTTCCTCCTTCTCCCTAGTCACACGCTCTCTGCTCCTGCCCACTTTCTCTCTTACCCTCTTGTCTAGCTAGGCCTAAGTTAGAGTAGCTTTCAACGACAGGTAATCTAGATTTCATTACGCTATGTCCCCGCGTCTCAATCACAAGTCACAAGTCATCGCCATATTTGCCTGACGTATCTTGATCTTGTCCGCACTCCTCTTTCTTTGCCCATCTGCGCCGGCACTTTTCCCTCCTTTCCAACGCGCGCAACTTTGTTAACCTCGCTGCGTGACTGTTTGTCAGTACTCGCAGTATCGTCTTTTGGTCTCTCTTTGTCATTCTCTCCCAATTGATGATGCGTGCGAGTGTGCCTGAAATGACCTTGAGCATACATAATGTAGCTTTGGAAACTCACGCTCGCCATCCTCAATGATACAGCAGCACTCCCATCCGACATTAATCTACTTTATGGACGATGCCATCGACGACCAGAGGGTGCGACGATGGTCTTATCCCGTGATAGTCGACCTAGTGAAATGTGACAGGAAAACATTCACTGAAGAGAACGGTCAGCAGAAGCGCTTGACTGGGTTGTCCTCCCACGGACCGGCAAGATGGAGCCAAAGGCAGCAGGTAATATTTAGATGGACCACAATAATCGTGTAGTGTACCTCGGGAGATATGCTACGCAGAAGAACCTGAGTTTACGGAATTGGTGGATTCTGCTTGCGTTGGAGCTTTATTATAAAACTCCATTAAGTCCAATGCACGGTTGACTGATTCGAGCTCACGTTGAAGCTCCAGTAGCCGGAAGTATGGTGCTAGCTGGATTAGTACTGAAATTAGCTACATATGGTATCTTACGAATTTCAATTCCTATTCTACCTGAAGCTACTGCTTACTTTACTCCATTAGCCTATACATTTGCCATTATTTCAATCATCTATGACCAGGTTTGTAAACCTGGTCGTTACCCCCTCCCAATCGAGAAATTTTTGGGCGTGATCGGACCATGAAGGAAGCGTCTGATTGCATTGAGACTTGGTATACTACATGTAAACATGGCCCCCATCCTGTCTATTCTTTTACAGCCTGGTGTTTCCAGCTGATAGGGTTACCGGCGTGTCCCGTGAAGGAAAAGACCGGCAGAAAGTCTCATACTCCCAATTATTAGTCTTCTCGCATTATTACTCGCGTATCTAGCATTCCCTAGCGCTATCTATCTATCTGTACCATTTCTCTGGCTACCCAATTAGGATCAAACTCATGATGACTTGGTACGATTCGGGCGCGGCAGGCTGATAATACAAGGGCTGTAGGTTTGCCAGAGAAATCTGCAGGTGCTTTCTATATGTTGTATCAGCCTTGCTCTGCCGTAATCGCTCGCACGTACGACGCACCGCATTTTGGCTCGCTGAGATCGATCGTTCTTACGTCCGTCCTGGTAGCAGTAATTTCAGAGCATTGGGTTCTCTTCTTGGCACAGGTTTCACAGCCGTTCGACATTGCAATTGAGTGGTTACAACAAATCAAACCTGGTCGCTCTCTCACCGCAAGGTGACCCAAGTGCTTCACTTTCAGCTCTACGACAAACTGACTTTAAATGTCTAGTTGCATACAGTTCAATCGCGCATATGGGAGTTGGTATGGTTGGTTCATTCTTTAATACTATGCATGGTATCGAAGGAGCAATCGTACTATCTATCGGTCACGGATTGGTTTCACCTGCCTTATTCTACATTGTAGGATCTGTAATCTACGATCGGTCTGACTCCCGAGTGATCCGGGTACTACCGAGGTCTTACACTATATATGCCAGTAGCCATGCTATTCTTCTTCCTATCCACACTGGCAAATGCTGGTACTCCAGGATTTCAGTACATGGAGGACTGACTGGACAGATGACTGGGGCTGCGACTGGGCCTTGCCTGGAGGTTACCTCCAGTCGGCATTTGCCACGGACGACTGGAGCTCAAATTACCCGCCGTGTCAAGCGTCCTTAACAGCAACTACCGCAAAACAAAGTCGGAACGGCGACGGCATCGCTCGTATGTATACTGACTATGAGAAGTTCCTTGGTCTTTGAAAATTAGGCTGCACAAGGCCGCCAGCGTCTAACGCCAAAGTCCCAACAGCAGTCTAGCTGACTTACAGGATAGCTAGAGCGTTGGGAGGACTCGCTACACCCCCGGGAACATTGAGAGGCTGAGATGTGAACATGAAGCTATACTGACCGAGGCTTGCACATTTCTGCGCAAGGTCTTCCAAGTCCAGGAGTTCCAGGATCGGACATCCCCAGCCAGCCAGAAGAACTTCGTGCAGACTGAAGCCAACCTTCTCTTTTGGAGGCCAGCTCTCAAAGGCATTTGTATCTCCGCCGACTACGCTGAACTGATTATCCCAAAGCCAACGAAGCGTATCGTCGCAGCCTTCCAGCCCAACAAACACTCGTATCTTGCGAGAACCAAGGGCACCCTTTTTGTCGTCTGATAGCTTGTCATACTGCTCGGTCCAGCCATAGCGAACGAGGAGAATGTCAAGTCTCGTGGAATAATGGCCTCTCGTTCAAATGGATTCTGCTTGCCTGGGTAATATTAATATACCCTGCAGCAGTAGGACATTAGCTCGCAGCGACCCTGCTTACGGCGATCTTTGTTTCAATCCATGGCTCTTAAGACGGTAATACTCGCCATGAGTGCGATCTTCGCAAAGCCGTAAGGACCGGAACGATGACATGCTGTGGGCGGTCATTGTGTGTGTCGCTGCTGGTAGTCTGCTTCTGACAGCTATTGATGCAAAGTGATTGGAAAGGTTTTTGCTATGTACAGAGCAACGCTTCAAAAGCCAGGCGTTCTACTGCTAGTCCATGCGATTAGGTTGTATGTATGTAGGGCCTTCATAGCGATGTTGCAGGACTCACACCACATCTGAAAGCCGAAACCCTGCAGTGGACGAGACCATGTACTGTTTGAAAACATGAGGGGAAATTGAGGTAATTTATGAAGGAACGCCATGACCCTCGCAGATGGACCAGTCCGTGTTGAGTCTTGGCCTGTCTTGCGAGGGATCCAGGGAAATGATCGAGAGAGCGGCCCTAAAGGATCGCCCTGCTGGACGCCCGGTGACCGTTCTGGGATRKGCAGTCATCTTTCCCACGTATACCCGCGTAAATAGAGCGTAAATAGAGAAGAGAGCTACCAGGTTAAGCTGTCTCACCATCCACGTAGATATAGCGCGTATTTGCTATGCCATTCGCGACTATGTTCCCAACCACGGGTTTGAAGGCATTCTGGTAATCGATTAATACACCCGTAGTATATGTCTTGCCAAACATAGGACAGTTACGACCTATATTCTACCATCATAATAGGCAAGCAATCCGGACCATCTTACTCTTATACGTGAAGTAGTGATTGGCGTATTAGCAAGCTCCACCAGGTAATTGACTAACTTGTGAGGAGAGGAGAAGAGAGCGAGCTCGTGCGAGGGTCAATGATCAGCTGGGGACACCCTTGTTGCGCGCGGGTGACATAGGGTGGGAGTACGACTGAGGACATAGCCTCAGAGCATGCATCCGAGTTTCTTCCGTGCTACAGTGTCGTCTACATCTAGGTCTTCTCAAGTTTCAAGGTCGGACTGTCGACCTGACGGACATCAGTGAAGAGATGGATCGCGCTCAGCTAATATCAGACAGAATGTAACCTGCAAGTTAGGAAACAAGAAAGGACCCTCCAATGTAGATTGCTTTGGTCTATGCTAGATGACTTGCTGTTTGTTGTCTTTAGACGTCGTGTTAGTCTTTGTTCAATTCAATTGCGACAATGGAGGGAGAAAGAGAGCAGCAGAACTTGCCAGACTCGACAAACGTTGCCGAAGGGTCGTCCAACAGTACTACGACGCTAGCCGGCTCCGATCTAGGCACTGGCCAGGAGGTCGAGGGCCAAGACGCGACTGGCATCAACGAAGACAACGCAGCGCTGGTGCAAGCGAGGATACCACTGCGAAGGAACTCGTCAAGAAGATCAGCAGCTCCTGGCACGCCTCGAGCGACTCACGCCAGAGCCAAATCCACCTTGCCAGACACGCGTCAAGCTATACCTCGAGAAGCGAAGA